>LR738713.1:207074820-207120005 GCA_902687465.1 Secale cereale | reverse complement strand
TCGATATATCATATGTGCAAAACGGAGCACCGAGCACAAAGTTACCACATGTCAAAGAGGTTAAGAAATTTAACACATTCGGGGACTTAGTGGAATTTTACCCTCCAAAAAGTCAACGGGACGGGATGGAGCGGGACGGAGGGATCCGAGCTGCGGGATGGCGTTTGGTTGGCGAACTGGTGGATCTGATCTACTCTCCTGGTGGATCCAGATCTGGCCGGAGTTGGAGCGGGCTTGCCTGAGAGCTCGCCGGAGACGGCGACCAGCGAGGAGGCGCGGTGGCCGGGGGAGCTTGGAGGCGGCACAGGAGCTCGGTGTCGGCAGCAGTCGGTGACGCGCCGGCGGCGGCGGCGATGAGGCGCGCCGGCCGGGGCGCGCGGGGAGCTCGGAGGGAGGCGCGGCAGCGGGGACCGGGCGGCACGGCGGCGGCGACCCGGCGCGGGCCGAGCGCGCCGGCGGTCGGAGGCGCGGACGCGCGGGAGAGGCGGCGGACGCGGTCGGGAGACCGGGCGACTAGGCCAGAGGGCCCGATCCGGGCCCCGGCGGGCCGGGGTGGAATCCGGCGGAGAGGGCCACGTGGCGCACGGTGATTCGCTCGGGCGCGTCTGGACGCGTCCGGCGGCGCGGGGAGCTCGGGCTAGGGTTTTGGATCCGAAAAATGGAAGGGATGGGGCCTTTTTATAGGTAGATGGAGTTAGGAGTGTCCAAATGGGGTGCGGTTTTCGCCCACACGATCACGATCCGACGACCGAGAGGATGGAAGTGGTTGTGCTGGGTTAGTGGGCTGTTGTGGAGGGGTGTTGGTCCAAAAGAAAGAGGAGCTTTTAGCCCACGAGGTTAACCGTTGGAGTATCAAACGACCTCCCAACACGACGAAACTTGACAGGCGGTCTCCACATACTGAAACAACAACGTACGACAACTCTCACCCCACTCCGAGAACGTTCCACGGCCACATACGAAAGAAGGACTAGGAGGTGCCACGGGCACATGTGTGAGTGTCGGAACTTTAAATGGACAACGGGAAGAGACGAGCATGACCGGGTGCAAGTGACAACACGAATGCAATGCAATGCACATGATGACATGACCTGGATGATATGTACACACACGGCGGCAAAACAAAGAAACCCGAAATGATGGAAGAGCCCAGAATGGAATTGATGAAGTCAACGATGCATATATTGCCATAACTGGAATTGTTACATCCGGGGCGTTACAAACTCTCCTCCACTACCAAAAGACCTCGTCTCGAGATCTAGGAATTGAAGAAAGCGGGATACTCGGAACGGAGAAGATCTTCTCGTTCCCATGTAGCTTCTTGGTCGGTATGGTGTGACCACTTCACTTTCAAGAATTTGATGGACTTGTTGCGGGTCTTGCACTCAGTTTCTACAAGAATAGCAACGGGGTGCTCACGATAAGACAAGTCTTGCTGAAGATCAATCTCTTCGAAAGGAATGGTGCATTCAGGCATCTTGAAGCACTTGCAGAGTTGAGACACGTGAAACACATCAGGCACATTTGCAAAGTTGGAGGGAAGCTCGAGTTGGTAGGCTAGATCACCTCTCTTGCCAGGAATCTTGAAAGGTCCCACGTATCTTGGAGCAAGCTTTCCCTTGATACCGAACCTCTGAGTGCCCTTCATGGGAGAAACACGGAGATAGACATGATCTCCAATGTCGAAAGCCAAGTCACGATGCTTGCCGTCATAGTAGCTCTTCTGGTGCGATTTCGCGGCTTTGAGATTCTCACGTATGACTTTGCACATTTCTTCGGACTCTGAGATCAAATCATTTCCAAGGAGTTGGCGTTCACCAGTCTCGGACCAGTTGAGAGGGGTACGACACTTTCTGCCATAGAGAATTTCAAACGGAGCTTTGCCTGCACTTGCTTGGAAGCTGTTGTTGTAGGAGAATTCGGAAAATGGAAGGCAATCTTCCCATTTCATACCGAAGGAGATGACACAAGCTCTGAGCATATCTTCAAGGATTTGATTTAATCTTTCGACTTGACCACTAGTATGAGGGTGAAACGCAGCGCTGAAGCGAATCTTGGTGCCCATGGCTGACTGAAAGGAATCCCAGAACTTGGAAGTGAACAAGCTTCCACGATCTGAGGAGATCACTTGAGGATTGCCATGCAAAGGGAAAATTCTGGAGGTGTAGAGCTCTACCAGTTGGGCTGCGTTGATGGATTCTTGGACTGGAAGAAAATGAGCCACTTTAGTTAGCTTGTCAATAACCACAAAGATAGCATAATTTCCTTGCTTGGACTTGGGAAAGCCGATGACGAAATCCATCTCAATGTGATCGAATTTCCACTCGGGAATAGGTAGAGGTTGAAGGAGTCCGACTGGACGTTGATGCTCTGCCTTCACTCTTCTGCAGACATCACACTCGTTCACGAATTGAGCAATCTCTCTTTTCATGCGAGTCCACCAATATGATTGCTTGAGGTCATGGTACATCTTGGAGCTTCCTTGATGTATCGAGAGGAGTGAGTCATGTGCTTCGTTCATTATGAGCTTTCTGAGATCACCTTTGGGAACCACAATTTTGTCCTTAAAGAACAAAGTGTATCTGTCATCAATGCGATAGCACTTGTACTTGGGAGTACCCTTAGCAATACCAAGTTTCACTTTCTGCACCATAGCATCACTGAGTTGGGCCTCACGGATTTGATCTTCCAAGGTAGGAGCGACTTGAAGGTTGGCAAGAAATCCTTGCGGAACAACTTGGAGGTTGAGCTTCCTGAAAGATTCACAAAGTTCAGGTTGGAACGGTTTGAGAAGGAGACTATTGCAATAAGCCTTTCTGCTCAAGGCATCTGCAATGACATTGGCCTTGCCAGTAGTATACTGAATGGTTGGATCGTACTCTTGAATCATTTCAACCCAACGAGTCTGGCGGAGGTTAAGGTTTAGCTGGGTGAAGATGTACTTTAAGCTCTTGTGATCGGTGAAGATTTCCACTTTTCTGCCCAACAGAAGGTGTCCCCACGTGATCAAGGCATGAACAACTGCTGCTAGCTCAAGCTCATGTGTGGGGTAATTATTCTCATTTGGTTTAAGCTGATGCGAAGTGTATGCAACGATCTTCTTGTCTTGCATGAGAACACCACCAAGACCTTGCAATGAAGCATCACAAAAGACTTCATAAGGCTTGGACTCATCCGGAGGAGTAAGAACCGGAGAAGAAATGAGCTTCTGTTTGAGGGTATTCAATGCACATCACAATCAGGAGTCCACGAGTACTTGACATTCTTCTGCAACAAGTTGGAAAGAGGCTTGGCAATCTTGGAGAAGTTCTCAATGAATCTTCTGCAATAGCTTGCGAGACCGAGGAAACTTTGGAGTTGTTTGACATTCTGAGGAGGTTCCCAGTTGACAATAGCTTCAACCTTCTCAGGGTTAACAGAAATGCCCTTGGCAGAGATAATATGGCCAAGGTAGAGGACTTTATCCAGCCAAAATTCACATTTGGAGAACTTCGCATAGAAACGGTGCTCAAGGAGCCTGTCAAGGACCAAACGGAGGTTCTTGGCATGGTCTTCTTTATTCTTGGAGAATACCAAGATATCATCGAGGTAGACGAGCACGAATTCATTGGTGTAGGGGTTGAATATGAAGTGCATCATCCGAGAGAAGGTGGGTGGAGCATTAGCAAGGCCGAAAGACATGATCGTGTATTCATTGGAGCCATAACTCGTTCTAAAAGAGGTCTTAGGAATATCTTCTTCACGGATATGAATTTGATGGTAGCCCATCCGAAGATCGAGCTTCGAGAAAACCTTGGCTCCTTTGACCTGCTCGAACAATTCATTGATGTTGGGGAGCGGGTATATCAGGCCCAAGATGCGATTCTATCCCGATCACGTGACACTTACGTGATTGGGACACAACCGCATTTCGGGCACTTAGCAAGATGGATATCATTACATCGTAACATTACATACATACATAGGGGATACAACATTACATACAAGTCTCAAGAATACAACAGAAATCAATACAAGTATCCGACTACGGATACAAACAAGAAAAACAGCAAAGACATCCATCTGCTATCCCAGGCTGCCGACCCGGAACCTAACCCAAGACTGAAGAAGAAGAAGAAGAAAGAAAGAACTCCAAACAACGAACAACGCTCACACGTCAAGACATCGGAAAACCTGCACCTGCAACTGTTGTTGTAGTATCTGTGAGCCACGAGGACTCAGCAATCCCATAACCATGGGTAACAAGATTATCAAAGCTTAATAGGTAGGAAGAGGTAAAGTGGTGAGGTTGCAGCAGCGGCTAAGCAAAATATGGTGGCTACTTACGAGTACAAGAATAAGATGAGCATCTACGCAAACGGTCGCAAAAGAAGTGATCGCTAAAGATCCTAAACTACATACGAGTCAAACATAACCCCACCGTGTTCTCTTCTCAAAGTGAAAAGAGACAGTCATGGTTACTCACGCAGTTGTGTGTTTTACTTCGGATCATCTGTCAAGTTTTCTACAACCGGACATTAACAAATTCCAATCTGCCACATAACCGCGGGCACGGCTTTCGAAAGATCATAACCCTGCAGGGGTGTCCCAACTTAGCCCATCACAAGCTCTCACGATTAGTTGAAGTGATAAATATAATATCATCACCCCTTATCTTAGGGAAAATCCGATCAGGCTCGGCATTCCGGTGCACAAGACATTTCGACAATGGTAAAACAAGTCCAGCAAGACCTCCCGGTGTGTCAACACCCTGATAGTAGCCGCACGTATCTCGTCTCAGGCCACGACCGGATGGGCGATTATACGAGTAAAACCAAACCTCGAGTTTCCCCGTGGTGGCCCCGCATACTCCCCGTTTGGGACCAACACCATCAGCACTGCCCCCCCTGCTATGTAGAAAGAATCCTCGGGTAGCGCTAACTCCCTATGCAAATTAATTATTTAATTAAGTTGTTATTATGAGCAAATTAAAACCAATGTTGGGCCTTGCTGGAGGAGTTTTATTCAAAGTCGAACTGTCAAGGGGTCCCCATCCACCCATCGTGTAAGGAACGCAAAATCAAGGAACATAATGCCGGTTTATCGGCGCCTAAGGTGGCATGAGTGGAACAAAACATCGAGCAAAAGGCCAAGCCTTCCACCCATGCCCAATATATAGGTGTGTTATTTTATATATATATATATATATATATATATATATATATATATATAACATATTGTGATATTCCAACAATAAGTTCCCTCCTGGAACGGACTTCATCTTCACCTGCAACTAACAACGCTACAAGAGGGGCTGAGCAAGCGGGTAACATAGCCAAACAATGGTTTTTGCTAGGAAGGTTTCAAAGGTTAGAGGTTTCATGGCAACAAGGAGAGGCTGACAATAAAGATGGGTAGCGCGACATGTAACGATAGCATCGAGACACTAAGCATGGCAATGATAGTAAAGGTATCCAAGGGTATAGTCATCTTGCCTGAGATCCCGCAAGGAAGAAGAACGGCTCCGTGAAGAAGACGGAGAAGAAGCCTTGAAGAAGAACCACGGGTAGACGAACGAATCCTCACGACGCAACTGAACAAGCACTAACGAAAAGAAGCAAGCAATACGGTAAACAAACCACTCAAGACAGAACAATATGCACTACCAAGTATGATGCAAAACAAGTCTACTTATGAGGCACAGAAAGTCTACATAGGAAGCAAAACATGGCAATGTAGGAAGCGCAGATAACAACACAAGTCTATATGATGCAATACATGGCAAGATATGATGCAAGGCAAAACTATACATGAAGCACAAAAATATAGCACAAGGGGCATGGCAATTTGCATCAAGCAAGAAACTTCAAAACATGATAACAAGTGGATAATATGAATCTACATGCAAAATCACACAAGTTTCATATAAAGAACACTCCAAACTGAGCAACGGGCTAAAAGATACACATGAAACAAGATATAACAACAAGCTGAAAATAACAGCCACATAGCAACTTTGGAGCAATAAATAAATAGTCTACAACACTCAAACATCATGGCAAGGATCATGGACATAAACTAGACATATCCTACAACAAACAATTCCATTGGAGCATCCCCAAAGGAGCCATGGATCAATAGCAACAAGCTATGACATATTGAGCTTGACAACAAAATCCTGGCAGCAACATTTTATAGCAACTTGAGAGCAAGAGTTAAATATGCTACAACCACTCAAATAAGCATGTGAGAGCATGAATGGATAGCCAACAATATATACTACAAGGAATCATCAAGAGTCACCCCAAAACTAGCATGGATTGGCCTAGAACAGCAAGCAAACATGGCATCTGGAAATTACAGATTCCAGACTTAGTGAAATTTCACTAAGTGTTAAAACAGCAGTTTTATCATGGCATGATTGTGAGCAAGTTTAAGTCAACACAAGGCATATCATGGAAAGGTAAATACACCACATCGAAGAGCACATCATGAGGAGTCCAAAAAATCTAAGCATGCATCAAGGGGACAACCACAACAATAGCAACGAGCAATTGAAATCAGCATCTCATAACAAGTTTAACAATATAACAACCACATGCACTTTTGCAAAGGAGATAAACATGGCAAGATAAATTCTATCATGCAAGCTAAAGCATCCAACATGTAGGGCATATCGTGACGAACATGTGGACATATCATTTGCATCATTGGATAAACACGCACCAAGTTATCATATCACGAACATAGCAACAATACATCAAGTTGCAGCAGTTTATAATAAGTAGCATCCTTGCAACAGATTTTAAAGCATCTAGATGAATTCAAACTTGCATGGCATAAAGGAACAAAGTGTAGAGCATAACTCCACGAACATTTTAACATGTCATTCACTCAAATCGGATAAGCACACAATTATTTATAAGCAGTCAAAGATGCAACAATATATGCATTTTCTGGGACTTAGAGAGAAAAAGCAACCTCGAAGGAAATGGACATGTCCAGATTGATCGGACACGTCCAGAGCTGGAGTCCACATGGCAGCATCTCAGAGGAAGAAGCGGACATGTCCGGGCTCCTCCCGGACATGTCCGTCGGTGCGGGCATCCGGGCCCACACGGCAGTGGGGCGACTCGAGGAGGATGGACATGTCCGGGTCCCAACCGGACATGTCCGGCGGCTGGCAGAATGGCCCGACGGTGGCGCGCACGACTCCGGCGAGCTCGAGGCCGGCGGGGATGAACGGAGGGAGGCCAGATCGGGGCGGCCCGGGGCAGATCCGCCAGTTCTCCTCCCGGATCTGGCCGGAGGGCGGCGGTGCGATGGCTCAGCTCCGGCGAGAGGACGGCGTCCGGCGGTGGTTGGAGGAGGAGGACCGACGGCGGAGGACGCTACGGGCGTCGACCGGGGAGGCGCTCCGGCAGCGGGGTCGGCGAGCTGGTACTGCAGGGCGGCGGAGGAGCGAGCTCCGACGAGCATGCGCAGCGAGACCGGAGTTGGGGAGGCGCGGCGGACGGGGCTCCGGCGAGATCGGCAAGCGGCGGCGGGAGCTTCGCACGCAGGAGGATGCGGGAGGAGCGGGGCAGCTCGGGCCCGGCGCGGCCCGGTCGCGGCCCAGGGCGGCTCCCCCGGGCCTGGTGGGCTGGCGGCGCGGTGGAGGAAGTCTGGGGCGCTGATGGGTGGCCCCGCGCTGAGTTGGCGGCGGCGCGGCTGGCTGGAACGGCGCCAAGTGGCGGCGTCTGGGCGGCCGGAGCGGAAAACGAGGGGGGGAAGGCGGCTGGAAGGTGGAGGAGGGTAGGTTAGGTCTAGGGGATGCCATTTTTGGCAGGGAGGACGTCTATAAATAGAAAGAGGGGCTAGGGTTAGAGGAATTGCCCCGTTTAGGAGCCGTTCGATCGCCATCGGATGGTCCGGAGCGGAGGGGGGGTTTAGGTTGGGCCTAGGGCGGTTAGTGGGCTGTGTAGAGTGGTTGGGCTGAGATGAAAGGAGAGGGAGAGAGGCCCGCGGAGGTTTTAGGAGACCGAAAACATCCGACGAAATAACCGGCGACTAGTGTCGCTATATATACGTTGGGCTATCAAACAAGCTCCGAATGCGTTGAAATTTGGCAGGCGGCCTGTCAACACTATAATAAGACCACATGACAAGTTTCATCCCATTCCGAGAACATTTTTTGGCCACTCACAAAATAAATATTCGGAGGCACCGCGGGCGCGTGCAAGTGTGTCTGGGCTCAGAACGGACAACGGAGAGGACGAGGGGACTCAGACGGATGCAAGTTTTGAAAACATGTTGATGCAACACACATGATGACATGGCAAGATGCAACACACAAGCAGATGACATGGCACTGACAACGAATAACTGGCTGACACCTGGAGCACCGGTCTCGGGGTGTCACAGGGTACTTACTTTTTATTGTCTATTTGTTCAATGGCCGGTAATCAACGCAAAGGCGTTCCATGCCATCCTTCTTCTTGACAAATAGAACACCACAGCTCCAAGGAGAAGTACTTGGTCTGATTAGACCCATTCGTTCTTGCTCATCAAGTTGACTCTTCAGCTCCTTCAACTCATCAGGAGAAAACTTGTACGGACGCCGACATGCTGGCTCGGTACCGGGTTCTAGTTCAATGACGAATTCAACTGGACAGTTGGGAGGCATGCCTGGAAGCCCTTCAGGGAATACATCCTCATATTCACAAACCACCGGAATATGAGAAATGGCATTAATATCGCCCTTGTCATTGAGAGAGAATAGCCTGATTGTGTTATCTCGAGCTGTGAAGATAATCTCGCCTTCGTCAGGATGAGTTAGCTTGACCTCCTTGTTTGCACAATCAATATTTGCATCATTCTTGGAGAGCCAATCCATCCCAAGAATAAGATCAATGTCGGAGTTACCAAGAACAACCGGGGAAACTAGAAAGCTATAATCGCCCATATGAATAGATATATCCGGAGCAATCAAATTAGAAGTCATGTGCTTGTCCGGAGAAATAATTGATAACTTCTTATCCAGAAATGCCAAAGTGAAATTACGCTTGGTAAAGAATGGTCTTGATATGAAACTGAGTGATTCACTAGAGTCAAACAAAAGTTTTGCAGGAATTGAGTTAACTGGAAGATTACCAATAATCACATCAGAAGAATTCTCTGCTTGTGTTGCATTCATCAGATTCACCCTTGCAGCCTTGGGGTTGTGCTTGACAATAGCATTGCTGACAGGTGGAGGAGGCGGAAGGCGCCTTTGAGTACACTTGTTTGCATAGTGACCCTTCTGAACACACTTGTTGCAAGTAACTTCTAAAAGTGGCAGATGATAAGGACCACTTGGTCTTGGGGCTTGGAACTGAGGCTTGGACTGATTGCTTGGGTTAGGTGGGTGGGAGAATCCACGACCACCTGAGTGCTTGTTGTGACTGGGAGCACGGAGCACTGGTGGAGGTGGTAGCCAGAACTTCTGCTGCTTGGCAACCACTTGAGAGGAAGAGGAGGATTGAACAACATCCCTTATCCTCTTTTTGGAAGCTTCACACTTGAGGTGAGCCGCCTCTTGCTTGAGAGCCATATTGTAGAATTGGTCAAATTCATCTGGCTCGAACAAGGTGAGAGCAAGTTGGAGTTCATCTTTCAGACCACCTCGGAATTGGTAGATCTTGCTCTTGGCATCGGGGATGTCTTGCTTCACATAACGGGCAAGATTCTGGAACTTGACATTGTATTGATAGACGGACATGGTGCCTTGCTTCAGGTTGTGGAATTGCTCACGCATGCCTTCAATGACACTTTTTGGAATGTGGTGAGAATGGAAATCGCGGCAGAAATCAGTCCACGAGATCTCACGACCACATCTGGAGTCTTTGTACTGTTGCCACCAATCTGCAGCTTGATCTTTGAGTTGGATGGCGGCAAACTTGACATAATCCTCAGGTCTGACGTTACTGCATTCAAAGTGCTTCTTGATGTCTTTAATCCAATCTTCTGCATCTAGCAGGTACACACGGTAACTGAAAGACTTGGGCTGATTTGCCAGGAATTGGTTCAGTGTCGCAAAGTGAGGTTGATTGAACAGATTTCCTTGGCCTTGGTTCCCTTGATTGCCTTGATTTGCTTGATTGGCTTGGAAATTATGCATCATCTGCATGAGCATCTGAGTGTTCTGGTTGGTTGTCTGCATAATCACTCTCCATGCCTCAGACGGAGGAGGAGGGGAAGTAGGACGCTCTTCTTCACCCTCTTGGTTTGGGTTGGGAACCTTCTTAGGTGCCATCCTGAAGATGATGACAACTATTAGCCATTGAAGCAATTAATAGATAAGCTGAATGAACGGCAAGATATTTGCAACATATAGTCTTCACAATGAACATTCGAACAAAATTGAATGAATTAATTCCATAGCTTAGTGGTACAACAACTTGTCGAGAAGCCACTTGGGAGAACAAAAGGATAGTATAAAACAACAAGGTAAAGATGGAACAAATACATAATAGAGGTTTCGTCCCACATGTTCGTGTTGAATGCCCCATGGCACGTGTTACAAAGGGTCTTGCAATCCCCGGATCAGCATAGCCAAGGATCCTTTAAGATGTAACTCCCAATTGGAACATCGCTCATGAAACCTCTTCACTAAATATTGAACCCAAAACCTCATATGTGACGCCCCGAGACCGATGCGCCAGGTGTCAGCCAGTTATTCGTCGTCGTTGCCATGTCATCTGCTTGCGTGTTGCACCTTGTCATGTCATCATGTGCATTTCATCAGCATGTTTTCAAAACCTGCATCCGTCCGAGTCCGCCCGTCCTCTCTGTTGTCCGTTCTGAGCCCAGACACACTCACACGCGCCCGCGGCGTCTCCGAATAATTATTTTATGAGTGGCCGAAAAACGTTCTCGGAATGAGGTGAAACTTGGCATGTGGTCTTATTATAGTGTAGACAGGCCGCCTGTCAAATTTCATCGCATTCGGAGCTTGTTTGATAGCCCAACGGATATATATAGCGGCACTAATCGCCGGTTAAAGACGTCGGTCGTTTTCGGTATCCGGAAAACCCCGCCGGGCCTCTCTTCTCTCACCCCAAGACCTCTTCTACACAGCCCACTAACGCCCTCCTAGGCACATCCTACCCTCTCTCTGTCCGGAGCCGTCTGATTCGATCGGAGGGTCCAGAAGCCCCCAAAACCACCTAAAACCTAGCTCCTACCCTATATAAGACCACTCACCTTGCCAATTTTGGCCTACCTAGTCTTCTCCTACCCCTAGGCCTCCTTCTCCTCGGATCCGCCGCCACCAGCCACAGCCAGCCACCTCCACCTCAAAATCTGGCGAGGGCCAGCCCGTGCCCGCCACTTGGCAGTTCTCCATTGACCGAGCCGCCGCTCCAGTCACCTGCGTCCAACCGGAGGGCGCCACCTAGCCTCCTCCACGCCCCACCTTCCCCGGCCCGCAGCAGGCCCGCCCCGGGCCTCGACGGGCCCGAGCCAGCCGCCGCCCGCTCGTGCCTCACGCGCTCGATCTGGATCGAGGGGAGGAGCCCCTCGACCCCGAGCCCTCTGCCCCGCCACCGGACGTCGTCCCCGCCGCCTCACCGAGTCGCCGCCGACAGCCGGACCTCGCCGGAGCGAGCAGGCCAGGGCCCTGTCGCCCTCTCCTTCCTTCCCTCTTCCCCGTCTTTTTGCTCATCTCGCCCTCCTCCCGTTTCTCCTCTCTCCCTCACTGCCTGCTCTCTCTCTCTGACGCAGGAGCACGCCGCCGCTCGCCGTGGTTGCTGCCGTGGCCGAATCTGGAGGCCCCATGCCCGGATCCGCCCGTTCCCAACCCCCCTCAGCCTGCCTGCCTCGCCGGTCATCCCCTGCAGCCGGCCGCCATTGACCGTGCCTCGGCCTCCTGCCTCGTGCAAGCGCGCGAGGAGGGCGACGCGAGCGTTGCTGGGCCAGCGCCTCCGCCCGCCGACCCAGTGCCCCTTCCGGCCTCCCCCTTCCACCGACTGGGCCTTGGCCCATGGTGAGCTCCTCCAGCGCCCCGCCTTTTTTTTCTTTCTTTCTTCTGTTGGGCCGGCCTGCCAGTTTCGGCCTTATAGTTTTTTTCCCTGATCTGCGAATTTAGCTATTAATCCAGTTGCTGCAGTTTTACAGTTTGGACCCTAAACTTCATGCATATAATAACTTCACATCTGTGCATCACATGTAAAAACTTTATATATGAAACATGCTTAGAATTTTGTGTAGATTCATAATATGCCACTTTCACCCCTGTTAAAAATGTTTAACTTGCTGTTTGCATTAATTTGTGTAAATAACATGCTAATTCATAACTAAATAACCGTAGCTCCAACATTAATAAACTTTATATGTAAATGGGGTAGAAAAATGTGTAGAATAACATGGTGCCCCTTGTTTTTCTGTTTAACAACATTAAAATGTTGTAATAGGCAGAACAGTACCAAATTTGTAATATGCACATGGTGATTTTCCGGAATTGTTGTTTGTTGTTCCGGCCTCATTTAAACTTGTCTAAATAGTTAGTTTACTTTTGCTTCACCCCTTGCATCATATATAGACTTGTCTTGCATCATACTTGGTTGAGCATATTGTCATGTTTCTTGTGTTGTTTTTCTGTGCTTCGTACCTTGTCATGCATTGCTTCCTGTATAGAATTGTCATGCATCATACCTTGCCATATATTGCATCATATATAGATTGTGTTGTTTTTCTGTGCTTCCTACCTTGCCATGTATTGCTTCCTGTATAGACTTGTCATGCATCATACCTTGCCATGTATTGCATCATATATAGATTGTGTTGTTTTTCTGTGCTTCCTACCTTGCCATGTATTGCTTCCTGTATAGACTTGTCATGCATCATACCTTGCCATGTATTGCATCATATATAGACTTGTGTTGTTTTACTATGCTTCCTACCTTGCCATGTTGTGCTTCCTGTATAGACTTGTAGTGCATCCTATATAGAACTGTCTGCATCATACTTGGTTGAGCATATTGTCATGATTCTTGTGTTGTGTGTTACCGTATTGCTTGCTTCTTCTCGTTAGTGCTTGTTCCGTTGCGATCGTGAGGATTCGTTCGTCTACCCGTGGTTCTTCTTCAAGGCTTCTTCTCCGTCTTCTTCATGGATCTGTTCTTCCTTGCGGAATCCCAGGCAAGATGACCATACCCTTGGATACCTTTACTATCATTGCCATGCTTAGTAGTCTCGATGCTATCGTTACATGTCGCGCTACCCATCATTATTGTTAGCCTCTCCCTGTTGCCATGAAACCTCTAACCTTTGACACCTTCCTAGCAAAAACCATTGTTTGGCTATGTTACCCGCTTGCTCAGCCCCTCTTATAGCGTTGTTAGTTGCAGGTGAAGATGAAGATCGTTCCAGGTGGGAACTTGTTGCTGGAATATCACAATATCTATTATTATTATTAACACACCTATATAATGGGCATGGGTGGAAGGCTTGGCCTTTTTCTCGGTGTTTTGGTCCACTCATGCCACCTTAGGCGCCGATAAACCGGCATTATGTTCCTTGATTTTGCGTTCCTTACACGGTTGGGTATATGGGGACCCCTTGACACTTCGTCTTTGAATAAAACTCCTCCAGCAAGGCCCAACATTGGTTTTAATTTGCTCATAATAACAAATTAATTAATTAATTAATTGCATAGGGGGTCATGTCCCTGGGTCTTAATTCTACATAACAGGGGGGCCAGTGCTGATGGTGTTGGTCCCAAACGGGGGTCCTGCGGGGCCACCACGGGGAAACTCGAGGTTTGGTTTTACCTGTAGCATCGCCCATCCGGTTGTGGCCTGAGACGAGATACGCGCGGCTACTATCAGGGTGTTGGCACGCCGGGAGGTCTTGCTGGACTTGTTTTACCATTGTCGAAATGTCTTGTGCACCGGGATGCCGAGCCTGATCGGATTTCCCTAAGATAAGGGGTGATGATATTATATTTATCAATTCAGCTGATCGTGAGAGGTTGTGATGGGCTAAGTTGGGACACCCCTGCAGGGTTATGATCTTTCGAAAGCTGTGCCCGCGGTTATGTGGTAGATTGGAATTTATTAATGTCCGGTTGTAGAAAACTTGTCAGAGGATCCGAAGTAAAACACACAACTGTGCGAGTAACCGTGACTGTCTCTTTTCAATTTGAGAAGAGAACACGGTGGGGTTATGTTTGACTCGTAGGTAGTTCAGGATCTTTAGCGATCACTACTAGTTTGCGACCGTTTGCGTAGATGCTCATCTTATTCTTGTACTCGTAAGTTAGCCACCATATATTGCTTAGCCGCTGCTGCAACCTCACCACTTTACCTCTTCCTACCCATAAAGCTTAGCTAGTCTTGATACCCATGGTTATGGGATTGCTGAGTCCTCGTGGCTCACAGATACTACAACACCAGATGCAGGTTCAGCCGAGAATGATGCAGGAGCTGGTTCAAGTACTTCACTGGGAGCTCGATGAAGAGAGTGGCCGTATGTATGTGATGTTTTCAACGATCAGTAGTGGTTTCTACTAGGGGCGATTCGGACCTGTGGCTTTATGTATTTGGTATCTTTCTTTTGGATCTTCGCCTGTAGTCGGGTTGTGATGTTTTGGATGATGATTTTCTTATGTAATGTAATGTGTGACGTGGCGAGTGTAAGCCAACTATCCTTTTGCAATTTCATCCCTATTTTTACATGAGTCGTGCACAGATACCGAACTTGAGATCATTCCAGAATGGGCTTATACCTTTAAGTCGTGCCTCGACACGTAGGAGGTATAGTCCCATCCTGGGCATTACATCATATCATGCACCCATTGGAAGATTACCTACGAGCTACTTGAAACCCACCTATTAATTCCCAAAGCTTTCCGGTTATGCAATCTGGTGTTGGGGATACAGGGGAAGCACCGTGCACTCAACTCCGAACCTACATCCAACTGTATCCATCCGTCAACACATAACCAGTCATCTTCGGAAAATTTTACCTCAGACCTTCGAAACGCATCCGCTATACTAGTTGTGGCAATACTCCCAAACTATCTCCCCAGTACTGGGTGACGTCGGGGTTATCTCACCACCGGACATGCATAGAAGAGTTTTCGATGTCGGTCGCCTCTGGTATTCTAGAACCGCTACGATACATTTTTGATGACAACACCTCGGAGCTCAACTCCTTGGGACACTGCCACAACCCCTAAATGACAGGAGGCATCGAGAACAATGTTCTTGTCACAAAGATATCGGAACAATGCAAACAATACACGCGTGATCCTAAAAAAAATTTGGTGAAATTTTGAGAGTAGAGGAGATAGAACAACGTCATGAGTCCTCACCAGAGCGATGAAGGGGATGAGGAGTAAAAATAAATCCTACTCTCCGATATATATATAGGACTCAAAAGATTTTGTGTGTGTGCCTAGACTCAATCGTCAGCGGTTCGATCAATCAGAGGGCTCCTAGGTCGGAGAAGGCTCTGAATACCAACTTGTAATGCCCAGGATGCGACTAAGTCTCCTACGTGTGGAGGCACGTCTTAAAGACACAAGCGTATTCTGGAATGATCTCAAGTATGGTATCTTTGCACATCTCATGTAAAAGTTCAGGGATGAAATTGTAAAAGATAGTTGGCTTAGACTCGCCACGTCACACAATGAATAGGATAACATACAATCATCTGAATAACACAGGGTCCGTCTACAGACGAAATCCAAACAAGAAAGATACCATAAACACAAGGCTTGATCGCCCCTAGTAGGAACCACTACTGATCGTCGGGATACGAAACATAGAACCGACCACGCTTTTCATCGAACTCCCACTGAAGTTCTGATCCATCTCCTGCATTGTTCTGAGCGGTACATGCTGTCAGGCCCAAGATGTGATTCTATCCCGATCACGTGATACACTCGTGATTGGGGCACAACCGCATTTCGAGCGCTTAGCAAGATGGATATCGTTACATCATACCATTACATAAATACGTGGGGATACAACAATTCATACAAGTCACAAGAATACAACAACATCAATACAAGACATCCGACTACAGATGCAAACATGAAAAGCACAACGACATCCATCCTACTATCCCAGGCTGCCGACCAGGAACCTAACCCAAGACTGACGAAGAAGAAGAAAGAACTCCAACACAATAAGCACCGCTCTCACCTCAAGTCATCGGAAACCTGCACCTGCAACTGTTGTTGAAGTATCTATGAGCCACGAGGACTCAGCAATTCCATAACCATGGGTATCAAGACTAGCAAAGCTTCAAGGGTATGGAGAGGTTAAGTGGTGAGGTTGCAGCAGCGGCTAAGCAAAAGTATGGTGGCTAACTTACGAGTACAAGAATAAGATGAGCATCTACGCAAATGTTCACAAACTAGTAATGATCGCTAAAGATCCTGAACTACCTATGAGTCAAACATAACCCACCGTGTTCTCTTCTCAAAGTGAAAAGAGACGGTAACGGTTACTCACGCGGTTCATGTGTTTTACTTCGAATCCTTTGTCAAGTTTTCTACAACCGGACATCAACAAATTCCAATCTTCCACATAACTGCGGGCACGACTTTCGAACAACTATAACCCTACACGGGTGTCCCAACTTAGCCCATCACAAGCTCTCATGATCAGCAGAAGTAAAAGTATTACCCCTTATCTTAGGGACAATCCGATCATACTCGAAATCCCGATGCACAAGACATTTCGACAATGGTAAAACAAGTCAAGCAAGACCTCCCGGCGTGCCGACACCCTGATAGTAGCCGCGCATATCTCGTCTCAGGCCACGTCCGGATAGGTCAGCCTACGGGAGCCAGATACCTCAAGTTTCCCCGTGGCGGCCCCGCAGTCTGCCCGTTTGGGACCAACACCATCAGCATTGGCCCCGCTGTATGTAGAAGAATCCTCGGGTAGTGCTAACTCCCTATGCAATTAATTAATTAAGTTTTTATTATGTTGCAAATTAAAACCAATGTTGGGCCTTGCTGGAGGAGTTTTATTCAAAGATGAACTGTCAAGGGGTCCCCGCATACCCCACCGCGTAGGAACGCAAAAATCAAGGAACATAACGCCGGTTTATCGGTTCTTAAGCCGGCATGAGTGGAACAAAACACCGAGCAAAAGGCCAAGCCTTCCACCCATTGCCAAGTGTATAGGTGTGTTAATTATAGTAATGGATATAGTGATATTCCAACAACGTCCAGCTCCAACCTGAAGGAATCTTCATCTTCACCTGCAACTAACAACGCTATAAGAGGGGCTGAGCAAGCGGGTAACATAGCCAAACAACGGTTTGCTGGGATGGTGTCAAAGGTTAGAGGTTTCATGGCAACAAGGAGAGGCTGACAACAAATAGATAGGTAGCGCGACATATAGCGATAGCATCGAGACAACTAGCATGTCAATGATAGTAATGAGATCCAAGGTGACGGCCATCTTGCCTGAGATCCCGCTAGGAAGAAGAACGAGTCCGTGAAGTAGACGAAGCCACGAAGACGAACCAAGCGTAGTCGAACGTATCCTCACGATCGCAATGATACTGGAAATAACGAGAAGAAGCACAACCGGAAAGAAGTAAACAACTTGGTAAACACTCAAGCATAAACATGGCATGATGCACAACCAAGTATGATGCATGACAAGATTAAATATGCATGTCATGGCAAGGTACAACCAACAAAACTACAAATTAAGTGGAGCTCAATATGCAACTAGTTGCATATTGGCGAAACACGACATTCAATTATTTAGTTCGCTCTCGTTTATGTACAAGACAATATTAAAAGTTGGTTAACATGGCAAGAGGGTGAAGCATAACAAAACTACCTATCTAGGCAATTTAAATGAGGCCGGAAATAACAAACAAAAATTCCGGAAAATCCCCATGTCCATATTTCAAAGTTGGTACTGTTCTGCCTAAATAATATGTTAATGTTGTTAAACAGGGAAAATAAAGTGCATCATGTTAATCTATTCATTTTTCCACCCCAAATACATATAAAGTTTATTTAAAACCGAGCTACGGTTATTAAGTTATGAAATAAATCATTTAACAAGTCATTTAAGCAAATTAATACAAACAACAATTTAAACATTTTTAGCATGGATGAAAGTTGCAGATTGTAAAACTAGATGAAATTCTAAGCATTTAACATATATAACATGCCTCATTTGGATGCATGGATATATAGTTATTGACAAAGTAAAACAATGACATTCATGTAATTATGCATGCACTGGAACAATAACTAAATCCACATGCAGGAAAAAAATGCATGGGCCTGAAGCATTAGAGTGCTGCGGCTAGAAGTGGAATCGGGCCCAAGTGTGCGTGTGTGCAAAAGAAAAGATAAACGTTCATTTAACAAGTCATTTAAGCAAATTAATACAAACAACAATTTAAACATTTTTAGCATGGATGAAAGTTGCAGATTGTAAAACTAGATGAAATTCTAAGCATTTAACATATATAACATGCCTCATTTGGATGCATGGATATATAGTTATTGACAAAGTAAAACAATGACATTCATGTAATTATGCATGCACTGGAACAATAACTAAATCCACATGCAGGAAAAAAATGCATGGGCCTGAAGCATTAGAGTGCTGCGGCCAGAAGTGGAATCGGGCCCAAGTGTGCGTGTGTGCAAAAGAAAAGATAAACGGGGCAAAATTGGGTCTCGAACCCAGGAGCTCATGGTTGAAAACAAAGTGCACTGACCAGCTCACCAAGAAGTTGTTTGTTGTAAAATAAGGATCGGCTTTACATGAACAGTGCTAATGTGTGGCTGGGAAAAGAACATCACTGAAAACAAAAACAAAGAAAAGGGGGATACCCGGGTTTCGAACCCGAGATCCCGTGGATATGGCCATGATGCGATAACCACTGTGCTGCTGCCATGCTGGTGTACGAAGTGGGATTCAGTATTACATAAACGGAAGAAGGACAGGGCTGCTTCTCGTCGTCGACGGGAACAAGCAGCAGCGATGGCTGCGGCTACCAAGTGCCGGCGGGGGTGCAGAAAATGCTTGCGGTGGCCTTGGTGGGATGTGCGCACGATGTTTGTGCTATGTAGGAAGGGCGTGAGGCCAAGCCTTGATGCCCATGGCTACGGCCATGGCAGTCGACGGGTCACGGGAACATAGGCCCGTGCGCGTGGATGCGCACTCGCACAGGAGCATAACGGGCACAGAACGCGCCGACGTGCGGTGCTCCGAGAGGCAGGGTGAGCATGAGCAAGCAAAAAAAAAACGAAGTGCGGCGAGGTGCAGAAGCCCCAGCGCGAGTCATCCATGGTGGACGAACTCGGGCAGCATGGATCGGGTGACTACGAAGATGGAAACTACTGGGACAAGAGGTGGGGCGACGCGGCTTCTCACAGAGGGTTGCAGGGAGTCGATGAGGGGGCCGGAGACACGATGCCGAGGGCGAGGCGAGGCGCTGATCGTGGCTGCGTACTGCTCCGTGAAGAAGAGGGCGCCGAGGAAGAAGATGACGACGCAACGGAGGTGATGCGGGGAAGACGCCTGAACGGATGTAGTCGACATTGAGGAAGAAGATCAACATGCCAGAGACGAGCTTGATGCCCTCCGGCTGCGAGCACAACGACGGACATCGGCGGTTTCTTCCTCTCCTCTCGGTGCTCTGTTCTAAGGAAGAAGAAGAAGCAGGGGAAGGGAGAGGCTGGCGGCGGCAAGGGTGGAAGAGGGAAACCCTGGGGGAGGCCCTAAGGCGCCTTTATATGAGGGGGGACGACGCCGTGGTTGCCCTCGTGGCCATGTGTTTCTGCCTCTCTTTTTACCGTGAGGGAAGAAAGAACGAGAGGAGGAAGAAAGAAGAGGAGGGGGGTCGCTGCAGCCTGCAGATGGGGTCAGCAGTGTGATCAACTGACGATGGGGACGATTTTTACCAGGGAGGTGATGGGTGGGCTGCGGGTCTGGCTGGGTTGCGGCTGGAGCAAGGAAGGCCCAGGTGGGCTGGATTCTCTCTCCTTCCTTCTCTTATATTCTTTTTTTAAATCAACAGATTTCAGAAAAGCAAAAGAAGGGGAAGCTAGGAAAAGGATCTGGAAGATATAAAATTATCCTCATGCTCCTGGAAGTATGCACAATTTGAATAAACTGATTTGGACATTTTTAAGGATATAAAAATAATTCGAGTTTGAATTAGATTCAACTTGAGCCATTTTTTAACCCAACCAAAACAAGTTCAATTGAGCTGAAATTTTGCAGAGGGGTTATAGGTAAGGTTAAACAATATTGGAAAAAGAATGAACATTTTCTGGACAAGGAAAATGTCACTTGAATTAAATGATAATTTGAAAGGAGTGCGCTAGTGATGGAGTTTGCGAACAAGATGGTTGGGCAAGATGCAAACATAGAAGATGGAGGAAGGATATCACCACAAAGAGAGAACAAATAAATGCAACACATAAAAAGGAAATGCAATGCAAACAAAATGATCATGATGCAAGGAACATGGACATGGCAAGACACAATAGAAGATCATGGCAAACAAATAAGGATGGCACAATGCAAAATAATAAAAGATGAACATGATGCAAGAAGCAAAGTATGGGAATGGCATTCATCATGATCAGGGCAACACCATAGAGGAATAAAATATGCAAAATAATTAAGATAATGCAACAACCAAAAATAAGCACACGACAACAATGAAAATAAAAGGAGGGCAACTGGAGCATTGGTCTCGGGGCGTCACAACACCCCCCTACTAACAAGAGATCTCGTCCCGACATCTTAGGAACGAGACGGAAGACGAATAGGAAGAACAAAGTTCTTGGAGAAAAGAGAGAAACCAAAGAAACTTGAGAGGTTGAGCCACTTGAAAAGAAGAATACAACAGAGATGAACGAGATTAAGAAGCTCCGTTACAAAAGAGGAAGAAGGAACATAACAAGAGTCTTGACGGTAGAAAGACATGAAGCAAGAGCTTAACGAATGAAAAGAATATGGAACCATACTGATATAACGAGATTGCCAAGGGGCAAAATGAAAGAATTTGAACAGAACTCCGGTTGGAAATGGAAAGGATAAAATGTAACCTCCGGAAGATGGACTAATACCCGACGAGAGAAACAACTCAAATGCCTCCGGATCAAATTAAGAATGAGAAGAAAGGAGGTAGAACAACATCTTCTAGCGCAAAAGAATTTGAAAGCATCATTGCGAAGAAGGGACGAACGGAGTTGTTGGACAAATCAACAACGAAAAAAATAAGCTTGTCATGGACTTATGGAAATCATCCCAAAACTTGAGGTCAATTTGTGCCAGTACCAAACGATTCGAATGGATGAGATGAAGGAAGAAATGCAAAACTCTATTGAAAAGAATGCAGAAATTATTTGCATCTCGAGACGCAAATGGATAATGCTTGAGCTGCTCCATAAGGATTATTGAGTACACTTGAAGAATGACTTAAAACATGACGAACCACCATGAAGAACTCTGGAAAGAAAAGGACGATGAGATAGAATGAAGATGATCAAACGAATAAGATTAAAGCCATGCGATGATTTAGACGGGGGTTCCGATGAGATGGCCGAGAAAACTTTGAACTCCGGAAAGAAAAGAATAAAACACTTGGGAATTAGAATTTATTCATCAAGAAAAAACTCTGAAAGAAGGGATTAAATCAACTTGATGAAAAAGAATAAGAATTATGTTATGCTTATCCTCCACCAATTAAACTGATGAGAAACAATGGATTTGCATAATACTTTTTCTCGTTGAAATTGATTTAAGAGGAATATGGCGCAAAACTTGAGAAAGTCTTCTTGAACTACCGGTAGGATTGGAAAAACGAACAATTGATATGATAGCATCGGAAAAGGAATTATGAACGAACCACCGTATGAATTGAAACCGAGTGAAGAAAAGAACAATCCATCGGAAGAATTTGAAAATGAATGAAAAAAGAGAATGAATCTCTGGAAGAATTAGAATACGAATAAAGAAAAAGAACGAAGAGATCGCGAACGGATTAAAGAATGCTTGAACGAAGCACAAGAATGAAGAATATTTGGAGGACGAAGTTGAAAACTGAGAACGAAGAAATCTTCTGAAATGATGGCCTTCGGAGGATCACAAAGGAAATAACTGACAAAATGATTCGGAGGGTTAAAGAAAGAATTTATGACAAATGGAATAATTTGAGACGATAACATGAAGCTAGAACCACGAATCTTCGAGAGGACGGACAAGATTTAAGAGAAGCTCTTCTTCGGTCTTCAAATGATGACGAGAAAGGCCACCAAGAATTATTGAGATACTCCGGACGAATGAAAAGAGGGAAGATTGAACCAATGATGAACATAATTTTTAAAACGAACTTCGGAAGGCACGTGACTAAAGGAATCCATACTTACGTCACACTTAAAAAGAATTTTAAAATAACTCCGTAAATAATTAGAAGAGTCAGGTAAGATCCTGGGAAAAGACTCGTGGGTTAGGGCCCACCGAAAAGAAAACACCGTTGAAAATGATCGAAAAGGAGATGATGCACCGGAACGATTGAATGACTCGAATGAGGTGACAACCTCGAATTAATTGGAACACAGACGAATCTCCTGAGATTTCTTCGGAACTCCGGGACAATTAAATAGCGAGAGGCGAAGGAGCAAGAGGAAACAATTGAGCCGAGGAAAGAATTAAAACAACACCGAGAATAAATTGAATTGGAACCACTGGAAAAGAAAAGAGATGAAAAAGGACGAACTAGACGGGAATTCACCAGTTGGAATACTTGAGGAAAGAAATCAAAACTTCACACGAGTAGGATGGATACTCGATTAAGGACTCCGGCTCCGAGAATAAAAGGGTGGGCGGTGGGAAAAGGAAAGACCACATCAGACGGGAAAAACGACGTCGGTTGGAAAGAACTGAGGACTGAACTAGCAGAAGACAAAGAGGATCGAAACAACTTGACGAGAATTGCAACAGATGAAAAGAGCTAACAACGCAACGAACGAAGACTAACTGCATGATCCTAAAAAAATTGAAGGGGAAGAGGAGTAATTCAAAACATCTACGTCAAGATTCCTCAGCAGAGTGACGAAGGGATGGAGGAGTAAAAAGAATTCCTACTCTTTGATATAACTAGACTCTGAAAAACGTTTTCTGCTAGACTCGACAACGGCCAAGCTACGATCAATCAAGGGGGCTCCTATGGTCGGTCGAGGCTCTGATACCAACTTGTCAGGCCCAAGATGTGATTCTATCCCGATCACATGATACACTCGTGATTGGGGCACAACCGCATTTCAGGCTCTTAGCAAGATGGATATCATTACATTGTACCCTTACATAAATGCGTGGGGAGACAACAATTCATAAAAGTCATAAGAATACAACAACATCAATACAAGACATCCGACTACGGATGCAAACATGAAAAGCACAACGACATCCATCCTGCTATCCCACGGTGCCGACCAGGAACCTAATCCAAGACTGACGAAGAAGAAGAAGAAAGAACTCCAACACAATAAGCACCGCTCTCACGTCAAGTCATCGAAAACCTGCACCTGCAACTGTTGTTATAGTATCTGTGAGCCACAAGGACTCAGCAATCCCATAACCATGGGTATCAAGACTAGCAAAGCTTCAAGGGTATGGAGAGGTAAAGTGGTGAGGTTGCAGCAGCGGCTAAGCAAAAGTATGGTGGCTAACTTATGAGTACAAGAATAAGATGAACATCTACGCAAACGGTCGCAAACTAGTAATGATCGCTAAAGATCCTGAACTACCTACGAGTCAAACATAACCCCATCGTGTTCTCTTCTCAAAGTGAAAAGAGATGGTCACAGTTACTCACGCGGTTCGTGTGTTTTACTTCGGATCCTCTGTCATGTTTTCTACAACCGGACATCAACAAATTCCAATCTACCACATAACCGCGGGCACGGCTTTCGAAAGATTATAACCCTGTAGGGGTGTCCCAACTTAGCCCATCACAAGCTCTCACAATTAGCAGAAGTAAAAGTATTACCCCTTATCTTAGGGACAATCCGATCAGACTCGGAATCTCGGTGCACAAGACATTTCAACAATGGTAAAACAAGTCCAGCAAGACCTCCCGGCGTGCCGACACCCCGATAGTAGCCGCCCGTATCTCGTCTCAGGCCACGTCCGGATAGGTTAGCCTACGGGAGCCAGATACCTCGAGTTTCCCCGTGGCGGCCCCGCAGTCTGCCCGTTTGGGACCAACACCATCAGCACTGCCCCCCTGTATATAGAGGAATCCTTGGGTAGCGCTAACTCTCTATGCAATTAATTAATTAAGTTTTTATTATGTTGCAAATTAAAACCAATGTTGGGCCTTGCTGCAGGAGTTTTATTCAAAGACGAACTGTCAAGGGGTCCCCATATACCCAACCGCGTTCGGAACGCAAAAATGAAGGAACATAACGCTGGTTTATTGGTTCTTAAGCCGGCATGATAGGAACAAAACAACAAGCAAAAGGCCAAGCTTTCCACCCATTGCCAAGTGTATAGGTGTGTTAATTATAGTAATAGATATTGTGATATTCCAACGACGTCCAGCTCCAACCTGAAGCAATCTTCGTCTTCACCTGCAACTAACAACGCTATAAGAGGGGCTGAGCAAGCGGGTAACATAGCCAAAAAACGGTTTGCTGGGATGGTGTCAAAGGTTAGATGTTTCATGGCAACAAGGAGAGGCTGACAACAAATATATAGGTAGCGTGACATATAGCGATAGCATCGAGACAACTAGCATGGCAATGATAGTAATGAGATCCAAGGTGACGGTCATCTTGCCTGAGATCCTGCTAGGAAGAAGAACGAGTCCGTGAAGTAGACGAAGCCACGAAGACGAACCAAGCGTAGTCGAACGTATCCTCACGATCGCAACGAAACTGGAACTAATGAGAAGAAGCACAACCGGAAAGAAGCAAACAACTTGGTAAACACTCAGGCATAAACATGGCATGATGCACAACCATGTATGATGCATGACAAGATTAAATATGCATGGCATGGAGAGGTTCAACTAACAAAACTACAAATTAAGTGGAGCTCAATATGCAACGAATTGCATATTGACGAAACACCACATTCAATTATTTAGTTCACTCTCGTTTATGTACAAGACAATATTAAAAGTTGGTTAACATGGCAAGAGGGTGAAGCATAACAAAACTACCTATCTATGCAATTTAAATGAGGCCAGAAATATCAAACAAAAATTCCGGAAAATCCCCATGTCCATATTTCGAAGTTGGTACTGTTCTGCCAAAATAATAGGTTAATGTTGTTAAACAGGGAAAATAAAGTGCATCATGTTAATCTATTCATTTTTCCACCCCAAATACATATAAAGTTTATTTAAAACCGAGCTACGGTTATTAAGTTATGAAATAAACCATTTAACAAGTCATTTAAGCAAATTAATACAAACAACAATTTAAAGATTTTTAGCATGGATGAAAGTTGCAGATTGTAAAACTAGATGAAATTCTAAGCATTTAACATAGATAACATGCCTCATTTGGATGCATGGATATATAGTTATTCACAAAGTAAAACAATGGCATTCCTGTAATTATGCATGCACTAGAAAAATAACTAAATCCACAGGCAGGAAAAAAAATGCATGGGCCTGAAGCATTAGAGTGCTGCGGCCAGAAGTGGAATCGGGCCCAAGTGTGCGTGTATGTGCAAAAGAAAAGATAAACGGGGCAAAATTGGGTCTCGAACCCTGGAGTTGGTGTTTGAAAACAAAGTGTACTGACCAGCTCACCTAGAAGTTATTTGTGCTAAAAAGGAGGGTCGGTTTTACATGAACACTTCTAATGTGTGGCTGTGAAAAGAACAGCATTGAAAACGAAAAAGGGGGATACCCGGGTTTCGAACCCCAGATCCCGTGGATATAGCCATGATATGATAACCACTGCGCTGCTGCCATGCTGGTGTACAAAGTGGGATTTAGGTTTACATAAACGGAAGAAGGCCGGGGTTTCTTCTACCTAACGATCGACTGCTTCTCGTCGCCGACGGGAACAAGCTGTTGGATAATTAGGCATATTTTCCATGATTAATTCCAGCATATTAAACATGACGACAGCAGCTACTAACATGTGAAACTCCAATACAGTAGATGTACTAATCAACATGCAGAGTAGCAGCAACAGATCGGTAAACACGTACACACTAAACATGTTTAGAGAACGAACGAAGACACTGCGCACGTACCGAGCGTTTGCAGATGAAGCAGCGGTGCCCGTTGCGGCGATGTTGTTGATGACGACGTTGGTGATGATCGGTCGAAGACGGCGTCGGTGGCGAACCGCCGCAGCAGCAGGTAGACGAGCCGTGGTGGAAGCAGCGAGCAGTCGCGCGAGGCGCTTCCCAAAAACCTAATTCGCCCTCTCCCGTACAGGATCACAAGAGCGAGTGGTTCCGGAGACCTGCTCTCCCGGTCGCCGGTGCACGCCGGCGCTCGGGATGGAGTAGACTACGGTGGCGGCGCAAGGAACGAGAGTGGCAAAACCCTAGATTGGTTTCGGTGGTTTGCGTCGCAGGCAATACACAACTTATATAGTGCGGCTCAGGAAAACCCTAACGGAGGCGAACGTGGGCCGAGTCCACGTCGCGCACGTTCGGGTCGGTTACAGTAGCCCACGATTCGGGAGCGACCCGAATTGGCTAACTGTTGACACGTCTGTCACGTTTTTCCTGCACAACAAAAATAAGCTCGGCTCGGCGAGATTCCCGCAACCCGCGGCGCGTCGTGACGAGGCGGGCGGGCGGTGCGTGCGTGCGAGCGGCGACGTCGTCGGAGAAGGAGTGCGCGAGAGGCTCTCCTGTTCTCACTCACTTACAAGTGGTAGAACACTCCACCTTATAAGGTGGTGTACATCTCCTCCAACTTCCATGGTGGGACTAAAATTTAGCTCCCACTCCCCACTCCACTAGCAAGTGAGCTGCCACAAACATGGGCCCATTTGAGATTTCAGAATTTGCTTATTGGGCTGCCCCAAATAATGGGCCCAATTCTAACAATCCCCCACCAGATCTCAAATGCCCATTTAGAGTTTTGCCAATCCTCGCTACTTGTTTATATACCAGTGTTTCAGCAGAGACTGTTAAGTTGAACTTCCGCCTAGAGCTTTAAGCTACATCTGCCAGCAACTTGAACAATGGACTACGCCTTGAATTGCAAGCTTGTGCCAACAGACTTTACTCAAAGTCATAACCAGTACCTGGCTGCCAGTAGCCTACCCCGCGGGTGGAGCATATGCGTCGTACTCCCTGGTCTCTTCATGAGTTTACTAGAGATCACCCAAATCTCATAGACTGCGACGTTTGACAGTCGGACTCATATAGGTGTGTTCTTTCAAGAATGCTCTGTAGGACAGCATCTTTGCTATGAATAGCCAACATGAACACATTAAGGCAATATTGCCAACCTGCCTTACAGCACTTGAGAGTTCTGCATCTTCACTAGAGAGGGTCTCACATAGAACTCTCCTCAGTTAAACCAATAGCTTGTTCTTCCCAGGTCCTAATTCACGGGATCTCCGATCACATAGGTTGGGTTACCACTATGGTGTAACATTCACGGGTCTCATACCCATCTCTCTCGATGCACCTTCTATCACATTACGCGATAGTCCCTTCGTAAAGGGGTCTGCCAGGTTTCTGTCTGTCTGAATATATGTGACAGTTATCACTCCGGAGTTTCTCATTTTCCTAACAGACTTGAGACGTCTCTTAATGTGTTTTGATGACTTCGCATTATCCTTAGTACTGTTCACTTTGGCAATTACCGTTTGGTTGTCACAGTTCATAAGGATCGCCGGTAATGGTTTTTCAACCACCGGCAAGTCCATCAAGAGCTCACGCAGCCATTCCGCCTCAACAGTGGCTGTATCTAAAGCAGTAAGTTCTGCTTCCATGGTTGACCTCGTCAATATGGTTTGTTTACAAGACCTCCATGACACTATGCCACCTCCAAGAAGAAATGCATATCCACTTGTGGCATAGAGCTCATCAACATCTGAGATCCAGTTGGCATCACAATATCCCTCGAGCACAGCAGGGTGCCCTGAATAGTGTATCCCATAGCTCATTGTACCATTGAGATAACGCATGACCCTTTCAAGTGCATGCCAATGATCAGTACCCGGGTTAGACATGAACCTACTCAACTTGCTCACAGCAAAAGAGATATCAGGTCGTGTCGCGCTCGCAAGGTACATGAGCGAACCGATCACTTGAGAGTATCTCAGTTGATCTCTCGGTCCTTTCTTATTCTTTCGCAGTGTCACGCTGGGATCGTAAGGCGTTGGAGAGGGCTTGCTGTCTATAAAGCCAAACCGGCTCAAGACCTTCTCAACATAGTGTGATTGCGTTAACGTAATCCCACTCTCATCCTTAATCAGCTTAATGTTCAGAATCACATCAGCTTCTCCTAGATCTTTCATATCAAAGCAACTTGATAGAAAAGACTTGACTTCAGTTATCACACTCATACTTGTACCAAAGATCAGTATGTCGTCAACATACAAGCACAGTATAACCGTATCGCCCCCACCATGGCGATAATAAACGCACCTATCAGCCTCATTAATGACAAAGCCCGCAGAAGTTAGAGTTCTGTCAAACTTCTCATGCCATTGCTTAGGTGCTTGCTTCAGCCCATACAAAGATTTTAACAATTTGCACACCTTTCTCTCTTCACCCTTTACCACAAACCCATCAGGCTAATCCATATAGATTTCCTCTTCCAACTCTCCGTTAAGGAAAGCTGTCTTCACGTCCATTTGATGAACGATAAGACCATAAGAGGCAGCCAGGGAAAGTAGTACATGAATGGTGGTCAGTCTAGCAACAGGTGAATAGGTGTCAAAATAATCTTCGCCTTCTCGCTGAGTGTAGCCTTTGGCTACAAGCCGTGCCTTGTACTTTTCAATAGTACCATCAGGCCTTAGCTTCTTCTTAAACACCCACTTACAACCCACTGGTTTGCAACCATAGGGTCGTTCAGATAACTCCCAAGTTCCATTGGAAAGAATCGAGTCCATCTCACTATTGACAGCTTCTTTCCAGTCATCTGCATCAGGAGATGCAAATGCCTCTGCAATGGACGTGGGAGTATTGTCCACAAGGTACACAATGAAATCATCACCAAAGGATTTTTCAACCCTCCGTCTCTTACTCCTCTTGGGAGCTTCATTGTCATCCTTCTCATGGATTTCCTCAACATGTGGTTGTTCAGAATAATCACTAGATGTACTAGATTCAGGAATGAGCTCAGAAGAAAATCTAGCAGGTCTATGCATATCTTTCATTGGAAACATATTCTCAAAAAATGTTGCATCACGAGATTCCATAATACTATCAACATGCATATCAGGTACCTCAGATTTAACCACTAAAAATCTATAGCCAACGCTACGCTGTGCATAGCCTAGAAAGACACAATCCACTGTCTTTGGTCCGAGTTTGCGTTTCTTGGGAATTGGAACGTTGACCTTAGCCAAACATCCCCAAGTGCGCAAATAAGAAAGTGATGGTTTTCTCCCAACCCACTCCTCATAAGGGGTCTTATCTTTATTCTTGTTCGGAATTCTATTCAGGACATGACATGAAGTCAATAAAGCCTCCCTCCACCATGCCTTAGATAAACCAGCAGTGTCCAACATGGCATTCACCAAGTTGGTCAGCGTGCGGTTTTTCCTCTCAGCAACCCCGTTTGACTGGGGCGAGTAGGGAGGTGTCCTCTCGTGAATAATACCATGTTCCTCACAGAAATCATCAAATACTTTGGGAAAATACTCTCCACCACGATCCGACCTAAGACGTTTGATCTTTCTCTCTAATTGATTTTCAACTTCAGCCTTATAGATTTTAAAATAGTCTAATGCCTCATCTTTAGTTTGCAACAGATAAACATAGCAGAATCTAGTAGCATCATCAATTAACGTCATGAAATATCTCTTTCCACCTTTTGTCAACACACCATTCATCTCACACAGATCAGAATGTATGAGTTCTAGAGGTGCCAAGTTTCTCTCCTCGGCTGCCTTGTGAGGCTTCCGAGGTTGCTTTGATTGCACACAACTATGGCACTTAGAACCTTTGGCAATAGTGAAATTCGGAATTAAACTCATACTGGAAAGCCGAGACAGTAAACCAAAATTAACATGACATAAACGAGAGTGCCAAACACTAGCATCCGAATCAACATTGTCACAAATATGGTATACTGACTTATTACAAAACTCAGAAAGTGATAAGCGGAACAAGCCTCCGCACTCATAGCCTTTACCAATAAATTGTCCAAATCTCGACACAACTACTTTATTGGACTCAAATACTACTTTAAACCCATCTTTGCAGAGTTGGGAGCCACTAACGAGATTCTTGTTTATAGTAGGGACATGCTGCACGTTCCTCAGCTGCACGATCTTTCCCGAAGTAAACTTCAGATCTACCGTGCCAACACCATGAACAGTAGCATGCGAACCGTTCCCCATTATGACGGGAGAATCTCGGACGACCTGATAAGAAGTGAACATAGAGATGTCAGCACACACATGAACATTAGCACCCGTATCAATCAACCAACTTGGAGATTGAAAAGCTGAAAACACAAATGGTAAATTACCGTACCCATCAGCACCGCTAGCGGTCACGATGTTGACATTCTTCTTCCGGTCTGCACGGTCTGGGCAGTCCTTGGAAAAGTGGCCGACTACTCCACAGGTGTAACACCCTAGTCTGGCCAGCTTGTTCGGCTTCTTCTTCTTCTTGAAGGAAGTAGTATTGGCAGGCACATTTGTCGGAGGCTTGTAGTTCCCTTTCTTGCTGTTGTTGTTGTTCTTGTAGTGTGAGTTTTTCTGCACCATGTTGGCGCTAGACTGACCCTCAACACCTCTCTCATGAGCGTCCTTAGCCCGAGCTTTCTCCTCAACATCAAGAGACGCTATCAGGTTTTCAACCGATATCTCCTGTCTCTTATGTTTGAGCGTTGTGGCGAAGTTCCTCCACGAAGAAGGCAACTTTGCAATTATGCACCCAGCCACAAACTTGTCAGGTAGGACGCACTTGAGTAGTTCAAGCTCCTTTGCAATGACCTGTATTTCATGAGCCTGTTCGACTACGCCACGGTTGTTCACCATCTTGTAGTCGTTAAAGCTCTCCATGACATACAATTCACTGCCTACATCGGTTGCACCGAATTTAGTATCCAGTGCATCCCAGAGCTCTTTGGCGTCTGTTATGTGCATATACACATCTCGCAGACGTCCCTCAAGAACACTCAGAACACAGCCTCTGAAGGCAGTAGTGGCATCCTTGAACTTAGTCTGATCTTCCTCAGACATAGCTCCTTCAGGTTTGCCCTTACTGACCTCCCAGATCTTCAGGGCCTCAAGCCAGAGTTGGCACTGGATCTGCCACCTCTTGAAGTTCACCCCGGTAAACTTATCCGGTTTCATCGCATCGGTAAATCCAGCCATTGATAAATTAGGAAATTGCCTACAATTAGGTTTTTGGATTGTTGGATAATTAGGCATATTTTCCATGATTAATTCCAGCATATTAAACATGACGACAGCAGCTACTAACATGTGAAACTCCAATACAGTAGATGTACTAATCAACATGCAGAGTAGCAGCAACAGATCGGTAAACACGTACACACTAAACATGTTTAGAGAACGAACGAAGACACTGCGCACGTACCGAGCGTTTGCAGATGAAGCAGCGGTGCCCGTTGCGGCGATGTTGTTGATGACGACGTTGGTGATGATCGGTCGAAGACGGCGTCGGTGGCGAACCGCCGCAGCAGCAGGTAGACGAGCCGTGGTGGAAGCAGCGAGCAGTCGCGCGAGGTGCTTCCCAAAAACCTAATTCGCCCTCTCCCGTACAGGATCACAAGAGCGAGTGGTTCCGGAGACCTGCTCTCCCGGTCGCCGGTGCACGCCGGCGCTCGGGATGGAGTAGACTACGGTGGCGGCGCAAGGAACGAGAGTGGCAAAACCGTAGATTGGTTTCGGTGGTTTGCGTCGCAGGCAGTACACAACTTATATAGTGCGGCTCAGGAAAACCCTAACGGAGGCGAACGTGGGCCGAGTCCACGTCGCGCACGTTCGGGTCGGTTACAGTAGCCCACGATTCGGGAGCGACCCGAATTGGCTAACTGTTGACACGTCTGTCACGTTTTTCCTGCACAGCAAAAATAAGCTCGGCTCGGCGAGATTCCCGCAACCCGCGGCGCGTCGTGACGAGGCGGGCGGGCGGTGCGTGCGTGCGAGCGGCGGCGTCGTCGTCGGAGGAGTGCGCGAGAGGCTCTCCTGTTCTCACTCACTTACAAGTGGTAGAACACTCCACCTTATAAGGTGGTGTACATCTCCTCCAACTTCCATGGTGGGACTAAAATTTAGCTCCCACTCCCCACTCCACTAGCAAGTGAGCTGCCACAAACATGGGCCCATTTGAGATTTCAAAATTTGCTTATTGGGCTGCCCCAAATAATGGGCCCAATTCTAACACAAGCAGCAGCGACGGATGCGGCTACCAAGCACTGGCGGGGGTGCGGAAAAGGCTTGCGGTGGCCTTGGTGGGATGTGCGCACGATGTGTGTACTATGTACGAAGGGCGTGAGGCCAAGCCTTGACGCCCATGGCTACGGCCATGGCAGACGACGGGAACATAGACCCGTGCGCGTGGATGCGCACTCGCAAAGGAGCATAATGGGCACAGAACGCGCCGACGTGCGGTGCTCCGAGAGGCAGGGTGAGCTTGAGCAAGCGAGAAAAACGAAGTGGGGCGAGGTGCAGAAGCCCCAACGCGTGTCATCCATGGTGGCCGAACTCGGGCATCGTGGATCGGGTGACTACGAAGATGGAAACTACTGGGACAAAAGGCGAGGCGACATGGCTGCTCACAAAGGGATGCAGGGAGTCGATGAGGGGGCCGGAGACACGATGCCGAGTGCGAGGCGAGGCGCTGATCGTGGCGGCATCCTGCTCCGTGAAGAAGAGGGCGCCGAGGAAGAAGATGTCGACGCGACGGAGGTGATGCAGGGAAGACGCCTGAACGGACGTAGTCAACGTCGAGGAAGAAGATCGACATGCCAGAGACGAGCTTGATGCCCTCCGGCTGCGAGCACGATGATGGACATCGGCGGTTTCTTCCTCTCCTCTCGGTGCTATGTTTTGAGGAAGAAGAAGAAGCAGGGGAAGGGAGAGGCTGGAGGCGGCAAGGGTGGAAGAGGGAAACCCTAGGGGAGGCCCTAAGGCGCCTTTATATGAGGGGGGACGATGCCATGGTTTCCCTCGTGGCCATGTGCTTCTGCCTCTCTTTTTACCGTGAGGGAAGAAAGAACGAGAGGAGGAAGAAAGAAGAGGAGGGGGGTCGCTCCAGATGGGGTCAGAAGTGTGATCAACTGGCGATGGGGACGATTTTTACGAGAGAGGTGATGGGTGGGCTGCGGGTCTGGCTGGGTTGCGGCTGGAGAAAGGAAGGCTCGGGTGGGCTAGATTCTCTCTTCTTCCTTCTCTTATATTCTGTTTTTCTTAAATCAACAGATTTCAGAAAAGCAAAAGAAGGGGAAGCTAGGAAAAGGATCTGGAAGATATAAAGTTATCCTCATGCTCCTCGAAGTATGCACAATTTGAATAAACTGGTTTGGAAATTTTTAAGGATATAAAAATAATTCAAGTTTGAATTAGATTCAACTTGAGCCATTTTTGAACCCAACCAAAACAAGTTCAACTGAGTTGAAATTTTGTAGAGGGGTTGTAGCTAAGGTTAAACAATATTGGGAAAAGAATGAACATTTTCCGGACAGGGATAATGTCACTTGAATTAAATGATGAATTTGAAAGGAGTGAGCGAGTGATGGAGTTTGCAAAGAAGATGGTTGGGTAAGTTTCAAACATAGAAGATGGAGGGAGGATATCACCACAAAGAGAGAACAAATAAATGCAACACACAAAAAGAAAATGCAATGCAAACAAAATGATCATGATGCAAGGAACATGGACATGGCAAGACACAACAAAAGATCATGGCAAACAAACAAGGATGGCATAATGAAAACTAATAAAAGATGAACATGATGCAAGAAGCAAAGTATGGGAACAACATTCATCATGATCATGGCAACAACATAGAGGAATAAAATATGCAAAATAATTAAGATAATGGAACAACCAAAAATAAGGACACGACAACAACGAAAATAAAAGGAGGGCAACTGGAGCATTGGTCTCGGGGCGTCACACTTGCATCTGGTGTGTGTAGCAAACTGTGAGCCACAAGGACTCAACAATCCCATTCCCGAGTATCTAGACTAACAAAGCCTTAGGTGTGGAAGGGTAATAAGGTGTTTGCAGCAGCATTAAGCAACTAGCTTACGAGTTCAAAGCGAGATGAGTATATGTGCCAACGATCGCCAAGCAGATCAAGAAGTGATCCTAGCTACTCACGATCAAACATAACCCCACCGTGTTCACTTCCCGAAGCTCTTCGGAAAGAGACCATCATGGTTACTCACACATGTAGTGTATTCTTATGGATATGGTGTCAAGTTATCTACAACCGGATATTAACAAATTTCCATCTGCCACATAACCGCGGGCACGGCTTTCGAAAGATCAAACCCTGCAGGGGTGTCCCAATTTAGCCCATCACAAGCTCACGATCTGCGGAGTCGCAACTCCAAAGTGGGAAGACCCGAGTATTCTCGGAATCCCATACTCAAGATATTTCGACAAAGGTAAAACTAATCCAGCAAGACCTCCCGGCGTGCCGACACCCTGATAGTAGCCGCGTGTATCTCATCTCAGGCCACGACCGGATAGGTCAGCCTATAGGTAATACCAGATACCTCGGGTTTCCCCAAGGCGTCCCCGCAGTCTGCCTAGTTTGGACCAACACTCATGAGGATCACTGGCCCGGGTTGTAAAATTAAGTCCTCGGGGTCTGGAAAGTACCTATGCAAGTTATTTAGTTATGGCAAATGGTAAAACCAAAGTTGGGCCTTGCTGGAAAATCTTTAAGCAGTGCGAATTATCAAGGGGGGCCCATAAAGCCCAACAGTGTTAGGAACGCAAAATCAAGGAACATAACACCGGTTTATCGGGTCTTAAGGTTGCATGAGTGGAACAAAACACCAAGCAGAAGGGCAAGCCTTCCACCCATTGCCAATATATATGTGCATTGATTAACATATATATATATATATATATATATATATATATATATATATATATATATATATATATATATATATATATATATATATATATATATATATTTTCTCATAACACTTCCGCACTGCACGCATAACACGAGGGCACTGCAACACAGAGACCAGTGAACTTCATGTTGAAAAAATTGTACGTGTTGTTTTTTCGGTACCTTTTTTGCTCTAGTTTTTTAACCGTTTGTCGGAAAAATGCGTGTAATATAACGTTGAAAAGGTATGGATTATGCGCTACTTCGCCATGTTGAACACTTTTCGAGATTCCGCACGGTTTAAGAGCAGATTTGAAAATGGTGCGACCGATGAATAATGGCAACGAGCGTTTTTTTTGCGTTTTTTCTAAACCGCTCGTCGGAATGAAGCATATGATACACCGTTGGAAAGATATTGTCGGCGCGCATCTTTTTCATATATAATTTTTTTGTCTAATTCGTTACGGTTTAAAAGCAGTTTCAAATTTACTAAATCGCGGAATTCTGTTTTTCGATTTTTTTTTCAAATTTTCGGTACTGTATTCACTCCAGTTTTCTAACCGTTTGTTGAAACAAAGCATGTAATATACCATTGGAAAGCTATGGACGAGACGCAACTTTCATATGTTGAAATGTTTTTGAGATTCATTACAGTTTTAATTTAATTTTGAAAACGGTGCGGCTGCCGTTGAGTGACATAGAACCTATTTTCATAAATTTGTTCAAACCGCTCATCGTAATGATTCAAATGATACACCGTCGGAAAGATATCGGCGAGGCGTGACTTTTCCATGTAGAACACTCTCTCTAATTTATTATGGTTTAAGAGCAGTTTTGATTTTACCAAAAAGCGCACACCCTGTTTTTCACGAGACCAAAATCGTCATGTGTACTGCATCAAACAGAAAAACACACTGCTTCAAACTGAAAAACGCACTGCATCAGACAGGCAAGTGAACTTCATGATTTCTTTTGTCGGACGTAGATTTTTATGATACGAGTTTTTGTTGTCTTTTTTCCAACTTTTTTTTATGAACGAGAGTGGACCGCAGAGATGAGGCATGTGAACCGCGACAAATATTGTAGTGGACCGCATTATTTTTTAGTTGTTTCGCTAAGTTTTTTCGCACTTTCAGGATGTGCGCAAGTGAACGACATCACTATCAAAAGCGAACCACATCAGAGGACCAAACGCACGCAGGAGTTATATTGGTACAGTGAACCATGCAGGAGTTTTATAGCGAACCACCTGAGAGAACAAAGTGAGCTTCACAACATATATATCCATTCATTTTTTTACACAGCCACACACACATACATACAACCAAAATCAACACGGTCACCAGCCGAACCGGAATTGAGGACTAGTCGATCTGCGTGAGACAACAAAGTTAGCTTCAAAGAATACACATCTATCTGATAGTTTTACACCTGAAGACATAGTGAGCTGCATACAAAATCAAGTGTTTCCTTTTTTTCTGCACCTGACAACAGAGTGAACTGAACTGCAGGGAGAGACACGATCACTATGACGATGAAACAAGCGAAACTACACTCTTTTGTTTTCCTCGTATTGAATGCAGTGAACCACAAGACACCTTCAAGTGGGCTGCATCAACACATCTACCATGGCAAATTGCAAGCAGGATCTAGTGAACCTCATGCCGGCGCCAGCCGAACTACAGTGAGAGAATTAACAATCTTCATTAGAAACTAAATTCAATCAAACCAACAACAATAATCTGAAAAAAAAATACACAAAAATTATTCTGTGAACTCCAAGCCCCTGTGTCGGAAATGCCATAGTGGTGAGAGAGAGGCACTCCCCGTGCTCCTCTTGATGAAACTGCGCATTTGGAGATGGTGACTGTTCGCAGCCGTCCATGAAGAAGAGTGCGGAGAGGGGGGTCCGTCCCGATGCCATGGTGGCCGGTGTCCACTAGGGCCGACACGGATTTTCACAATTAACTGCAAAAGAATATTCAGTGAGCTGCAAAAAATATTGAAAGGAGCTGCAAACAGGGGGAGGTGGATCCAACACTGAACGACCACTAGTGTTTTGGCTGTCGTAGTCGCTGCAGTCCAAAAGCACTAGCACACGAGAAGGAGCTCGTCAAGAGGGCCTACAATGAGGGGAAAGATTGGAGGTAGGAGGGGGATCTGTGGCGCCCGTGTGAAGAACCGTTCGAGCGCAGAGCGCACTGCTCGAGGGATCCAAACGCACTACATGCCGAGCTCAAACGAACAGCACGTCCCACTGAACGAACCGCATGCCTGAGGGAGCTATCGGCGTGGGGGTGGTGTGGTCGGCCGATGAGGCTTGGCAGATGCGCCTCTGTGGTTGTGGATGAGACCAGATCGGCATAGGCGGGGCCATATCGAGGTTGTTGGGGCCAGATCAAGCTGCATACCTCAATCCCTCGCACTGCACGGTACGCTCGCCCGCACTGCACGCCATGCTCCTCACACATCGACAGAGCACCACTTGAGAGGCTAGGGAGGTAAGGGAGAGGCGCTCCCTGGGATCATAGGTGAGGTGGTGGTCGCTGCGCGATTCGAGGACGAGGATGGGAGGGGCCGCGCTGCTCCCATGCTATTGATGGTGGAACGCGGTGGCCGCGACCCGGAGCGGCGGCACGAAGAGGAAGGGGCCATGGGGGATCCGTCAACGGAGGGAGTTGGACGGGCGCTTGAGCGGCACCGGCGGGGAAAGGTGGAGGGTAGGTGAGAGGGAGGGGGTCGGCGATGGAGGGAGGCGTTGAAGGGAGATGAGGGGGCGCATGATGGGGGAAAGACGATGGATGGGGTGGTGAAGTGGAGGCACGGCGGCGCCTTGCAGGAGGAAGAGCAGGCGGGGCGGCCTCGGTCCTGAGGAAGAGGAGGCGGGGCGGCGTGTGGCCGTGGGAGGGTGGCGCTGCGCGGGGGGATGTCGGCTGGGCTGGGCGGGCCGGCGCGGTGGGAGAGGTAGGAGGTGGTCGCGGGAGGAAGGTGAGGCGAGGGCGTGGGGAGTGGGGATGTGCGCCGCAGGGGAGAAGAAGGTGCGTAGGTGGGGGAGTGGGCGGGGGTGGTGCGGGAGTTGCCCCGGGGTGGGGTTTGACCAAGCGGGAGGAAGGTGGGTAGGTGTTATGAGAATAAGGCCTTTTGTTATGAGAATAAGGTCTTAAGGGGTGTTATGAGAATAGACCCACCCTATATATTGTGTTATCCCAATAAACAAGTTCATCATGAAGCAATCTTCAAAACTTCACCTGCAACTAACAACACTATAAGAGGGGCTGAGCAAAAGCGTACCTAGCCAATCAACGGTTTGCTAGGAAGGCGGTTAGAGTGTTTCATGGCAACAATAGGAGGCTGAAAAACAGGAATAGGCATCGAGGCATAGCTAAAGAGCGAGACAACTAGCATAGGCAAAGATAGAGGTGATATCGGGGAACAGTCATCTTGCCTGGTAAGTCGTCGGTGGGATGGTAAGACGGCTCCTCAAACTCAGTCTCGACAAGATCCTCGAACTCGGTATCGGCTCCCGGCTCTACCCAACACAAGAGCACAACAACGGCACAATATCAAACACAGTGCAATGCACAATCAACATGATGCAAGACATGTCATGAAATGCAGGTATGATGTGCGTATGCATGAGGATGCACTCGAGCCTAAGGAGAAGATGACGGAAATGGCTTCATCTTAGGTAACCAAGCAATCCACTGGATAGAGGGGAAGATTTCGGTCGAAAACGATATAAAGATCACCGGAAACGGATGCACGGTTTGCAAATGACAAGCAAAACAATATGCAATGCAAAACTGCAGTTATCAGCAACATGGCATCTTTGGAGCAAGAAATAAATCTGCTACAACACCCAAACATGAAGACAAAAGGCATGGATGTGAAATAGACATGATACTTAACAAGCATAAACTTAGAGCACACCCAAAAACTTGCTGGAACACAATTAAACAAGCATGGCAAGATTCAATAAGTTTACAGATTTCTCATACTTAGTGAAAATTACAAGGCATGGCAGAAATTACAACAAGTAGGCATGTTTGCAAGCTTGTGCAACTCAACTCAAAGCATAGAATGGCATGTGAATATAACCAACAGCAAGAAGACATATTTGAGAAGCTACTCATGGCAAGAACAAGGTCATAGGATGCACAGAACACTAGCTATTCACATGGCAAAATTGAACTTGTTGATAACATGCTGACATAAACATTTTATAGCAAATTGACAGCATGAAAACAACAAGCTACAACAAGGTATCATGGCAAACAAGAGCATGGATAGCTAAAGCATAACATGCGCATTAAGGAACACCCACTGGACAACTCTAACCATGCACAACAACGACGGTAGCATCATGGAAACATGGCATAAAAATTAACAGATTAACCCTTAGTAGAAATTTAACATCACGATGGCATGTTAACAAGCTTGTTGCACTCATCTCAACATATCATGAAATGAAAATGAATCTATCATGTAGAGCACATTGCAAAGAGCAAAACTCATGTTGACACCTAGCTAATATGACACATGGATGAATATAAACAAACAAGACAAAACATCATCTCATAACAATTCCAGAAACTTATCAGCCAAATGCACTTTTGCAACAGTGATAAACATGGCATAATGCAACCTATAATGCTTGCGAATGCATTCATCATGAAGAGCATCACAAGACGAACATCTGGACATATCATACACTCCATTCGGACCAACATGCACACAGTTACTAGCTCACGAACATGCCAACAAATTTACACATACAACAAGTGCTGAAACAGTTACATCATGAAGCACTCTTGCCACGAGGATTAAGTCAACTAGATGATCCCTATCAGGCATGAAAATGATGCTAACATGTAGAGCACGACGAGACGGACATTTCGATATATCATATGCGTAAAACGAAGATCCGAGCACAAAGTTGCCACATGTCAAAGAGGGCAATGAATTTAACAGATTCGGGGACTTAGTGGAATTTTACCCTTCGAAAAGTCAAAGGGACAGGATGGAGCGAGACGGAGGGATCCGAGCTGCGGGATGGCGTTTGGTTGGCGAATTGTTGGATCTGATCCACCCTCCTGGTGGATCCAGATCTGGCCGGAGTTGGAGCTTGCTCGCCGGAGAGCTCGCCGGAGACGGCGGTCGGCGAGGGGGCGCGGTAGCCGGAGGAGCTTGGAGGTGGTGGGGGAGCTTGGTGTAGGCGGCGGCCGGTGACGCGCCGTCGCCGGCAGCGGTGAGGCGCGAAGGTCGTGGCACGCTGGGGGCTCGGAGGGAGGCGCGTCGGCGGGGACCGGGCGGCACAGCGGCGGTGAACCGGCGCGGGCCGAGCGCGCCGACAGTCGGAGGCGCGGGCGCGGTGGCGTCGGGCCGGACATGCGGGAGAGGCGGCGGACGCGGTCGGGAGACCGGGCGGCGGGACGGCTAGGCTGGAGGGCCCGATCTAGGCCCCGGCGGGCCGTGGTGGGATCCGGCGAAGAGGGCCACGTGGCGCACGGTGATTCGCTCGGGCGCGTCCGGCGCATTTGGACGCATCCGGCGGCGCGGGGAGCTCGGGCTAGGGTTTTGGATCCGAAAAATGAAGGGACGTGGCCTTTGTATATGTAGAGGGAGCTAGGAGTGTCCAAATGGGGTGCGGTTTTCGTCCACACGATCACGATCCGACAACCAAGAGGATGGAAGTGGTTGCACTGGGTTAGTGGGCTGTTGTGAAGGGGTGTTGGGCCAAAAGAAAGAGGATCTTTTAGCCCACGAGGTTAACCGTAGGAGTATCAAACGACCTCCAAACGCGACGAAACTTGATAGGCGGTCTCCACGTACTAAAACAACAACGTACAACAACTCTCACCCCACTCCGAGAACGTTCCACGGCCACATACGAAAGAAGGACTCGGAGGTGCCACGTGCACGTGTGTGAGTGTCGCAACTCGAAATGGACAACGGGAAGAGACGAGCATGACCGAGTGCAAGTGACAACACGAATGCAATGCAATGCACATGATGATGTGACCTGGATGATATGCACACACGCCGCGGCAAAACGAAGAAGTCCGAAATGAAGGAAGAGCCCAAAATGGAATTGATGAAGTCAACGATGCATATATTGCCATAACTGGAATTGTTACATCCGGGGCGTTACACCTGTGATAGCAAAAATGTACACATGCGTGTTCTAGACATCTAGTACGACCACCAAGAGAGTGGCATACTTGGGAACCAGATAAGATGAAAAGGTTAATCTAAATAATGATTAGAAGTGATAGTAGTAATGTTGAAACATCAATATATAACCACTGCTTAGACACCAATTTACTAAATATATTTGATGAAGTAGCACAAGTACTTAATCATTGCTTGTGCTAGATGGTACCATTAAAACATTTCACCAGATACAAAAGTAATGAGTGCCGTGATAACAATGCAACAATGAAGCACCGACCAAGTACTAACTCTGATTCATACACAAAGTTATCCTGGTTGTGTTTCCAACTCATACTACAATTCAGATGCATACTGATAGGAAGATGTCATGCCATCATCCATATAACCACAAGAGGAGAAAACTAAAGAAACTTTGACAATGAAAACCAAAAAAAAAATACCACAACACAATAAACTTGCTAATCAAACAAGTTGGGGGCAATTTCGAAAGGAGAAAAGAACCACCATATATGTTATTTTGCAAAGTTCATTACATGGGTCAAATTACAATGGCTATATTCCAAGGCCATCTGATAGTCCCTATTTCACAAACCATAGCCTTGATGGACATACCATTCGGCTACTCTTAACGTTCCATATCACCTAAGCTAGCACTAATTGCAGAATACTTAATATTGTCAGTCTTACGTAGAGGAGTTAGTTCAAACTATGAAAAAAAATATTTGCATGACTTCTCATCGGCGGCTATGAAGTTAGTAGCAATTGTCAAGTTTCAGTTGACAATTGTCATTGTCAAGTTTGAGCCAAAATTAACACATTCGTAGGTGCGGTAGTTTCCCAATTTTTCATTCTCATCTACCTTTGACCTAATCAACATAATATATGTGTTTCCAGTGTCGTGGTGAATAATTTGTAGTCAACAATGAGAAGATGCTTTACTAACTCTGGCTCCCATCCCTCATAACCAGAAATTATGTACTTTCCAGAATATCATATTTTTGCAAACTAGAATTTAAGTAAGACCTACATCCATCATATACAAATTAAGCGAAACAAGATCGAAAAGATGATGACCATATAAGATCTACTACATAATCATCTGGAGGTTGCTCTTCTAAAAATCTGAACTCCATGTACCCCATGTTCTGGAGTTCCTTAAATGTCCATTCTTGCGGCTCAGAAAACTTAAGTAGATTTATTTATATATTGGTACATGGCCGTAAAGACCTCGAAGAGCTGCAAAAGCATTGCATGTCAAAAAATGTACTTTTGTGCTTCTCTAGCAAGTAAATTGTAAGACATGTGAATGCAAGGATTATCCAAAGATTGGATGAATTGCTACTAGTTACAAAATTTCTGATGAATATTAGTCTGAACAATTTTTGGCAGTAGACTTCATGGTAGAGAATGATGCCAACTAGAAAACAATCACATATTCCTTAGCAGAATGAATTTGTCGGTAGTTGTTAATTACAACAGTTCTACAAAAATGTTGTAAAAACTAATGTACTTTGATGGAAGGAGAAAAGGAGTTTCAACTAACAAATATATGTAGATATAATAAGATAGGTAAGCACCGTATGAACTTGCAAACATTTTTAAGGCCAGAATCAGAAAAGGCAGATAGATATCTAAAAGATAGAGGCATACGAGGATCGTTTTGCTCCTCCAGTTCCAACACTAGCACTCAATGAGCTAGCCAAACCTTTAGCTTTCAAAAATTATAGCAAGCATCCATTGCCCTCTAAGAAATAGAAAAAACATGGTCAATCGCTAAACGGTAGGGCGTGATTGCATGAGATGAGACCTCTACATGCTCCAAATCAACATTAAACAAAGATAGCAACCAACATTGAAATCTATTCAAAATAAATTGTCCTTATTATGCAAAATATTCCGTAAAGAGATGATGTGTTGCAAAGAGTACGTAATTTACCAGGGGTAAACATACAAAATAAGATAACCAGAGTGAAAAATAGAAGGGCATTTCAGCAAATCGTTGCAAAATATGAAACAAGATCAACATATGTATAGCTTGTATAAACATCAACCGCCAAAGGGGAAGTGTCCCTTCTAAAGTCAAAGTACCTACAATCAATCAACTTGCAATACCATATAAATCGACCTCCACCTTGAAGAACATAGAAATAAAATTTTCTCTAGAGTACAATTTAGCTAACGATCATATAGTGAGATTCATGAAACCATTATAGCTATTGCTACTGACCTGAGAATTTTGGTATTCCCGTCTTGAAAAGTGAAAATCCAACCCTGAATCCGCCCGCCATCCTCGCATCTATCACAAAAATCATGGCACCAATAGGAAAAAACGTCCACGACCTCGTTCCTATTCCCCGCATCAGATGCGCTTGCGTCGCTCGACATGTGCGTCGTGGGCTTTACTGCCACCACCCAGGATACTGCGCCATGACCACACGCACACCACACACAGACATCGATAGAGAAAGATTGGGTGAAGCTCACTTTGATGTGTTGGCATGCGATGTGCTCGTTGTCCATGGATGTTTGTGTAGCTTCCCAACCGCGCCCATGGGCACGACGCCCGTCCAGCCAACTCACCAGTGGTCGTCATCACCCCACATCGGTCTCCTTTGCCTCATCCAAATCCCGTCTGGAAGCTACCCCAAAGAGAGAGAGAGAGAGAGATGGCTCAGGGAAGGTACGAACCGAAGAAAAGAGGGAGTTCGGGGGCGTGACCTCGTCTCCTGCCACACTGCCTGTCGGTGCGCCTCCTCCAACGATGATGCAACTGGCAGCCCTTGTTCGATGACACAGGACTGGTCGGTAGGTCCTCCTGGAAGCTTGTTGACGTTGTGCTCGCCGTCGGCTTCCTGCCTGGAGGCTCGCCAACGGGCGTCGGCGGCCCCTGGCCTCTTGCGCGGCACCCCGAAACGATATGGATACATGAAGGGCCGCTTCCTCCCAGTGCCATAAGACAGATATGAGGGAGGCAGAATAGCAGCGGCGACGACTAACGAGGGAGGATGGAGGGAGATGCTATGGACTTCAGGAGTCTAGGTTTTTGCGGCAGGGCTCGGAGGAGGCTGCGTTGATGGAGTGCAAGGGACAAGGGGCTGGGGGAGGCGGCTGCTGGGGACTGACGGAAAAAGTGTTAGGGCTGGGAGAGAGTGGAGGCCTGGAGGGGGCACGGGGCACTCTGCACATCAAGTGCGCAGCGGGTGCGGAGTGGTTGGTGAATCCCCCACAGACACGGGAACGACTGACCCAGCCAATCCACGCGAGGGATTAGCCCACCACTCATTGGCCCATAAAAACAACCATACGGTGACAAAAAATTACTAATAGCCAAATGTGCCAATCCGGGGAGCTCCGTGAAGGAGGGTCAACTAGCATCCTTATTGATTTAAATAAGAATTACCATAGGAATTGTCATAATTATTCGAGGAACTTACATGACTAGGATTGAAATTACCTCTATAAGCGTTATTATTAAAGTTGTTTCGTGAGACAAAATTCACATCTACGGGATCATTATTTTGCTCAACCAAAGTTAACAAAGGTACATCATTAGTATCAATAGGAGCATTTTTACTAGTAACCAATTTCATAAGAGCATCAACTTTATCACTCAAAGTACTAATTTCTTCAACATAATTAACTTTTTTACTAGTACGAGCTCTTTCAGTATGCCATTGTGAATAATTAGCCATATTATTATCAAGCAATTTAGTAGCTTCACCCAAAGTAATCTCCATAATAGTGCCTCCCGCAGCAGAATCCAAAAGATTTCTAGACTGAAAATTCAAC
>LR738713.1:207032564-207074770 GCA_902687465.1 Secale cereale | reverse complement strand
CCCCCATAAAAAATAGTATGATCATCCAAAAATTTAGTCCATGAGTTGGGAAATTTCATATCATCAACTTCATTTTTCCCAAGATTGAGCAACATGTTCATTCTCAAGTTTCCTAAAATTCATAATCTGATTTCTAAGGGAAATAACTTTTGCGGGAGTAAAATACTTCGTGATAAAATCATCTTTGCATTTGTCCCAAGAATCAATACTATTTCGAGGCAAAGATGAAAACAAAATTTTAGCACGATCTAGCAAAGAGAACACAAATATTTTTTCTTGGTGCAATATCCGCCTTCCTATGTTTTGGAGATTGTTGATAGAAATATGTGTGGACTGATTTGTCTGCTAGTACATATAGAGAGAAAGACTCCTTACAGAACCAAACAGAATGCTATCTCATGTGTGAAGTTTGAGGAACTTCACTGAAGAATATCTGTGTTGTACAGAAGAATGAGCTACATCTGTTGAAGATATGTAGGCGAGAATATTAACGTGAAGGACGAGCCCCTCGAAAATTTATTCTTGAGATGAAGCAATTGGTTCGAAGCTTTATGTTCGAAGAAAAATGACTAGAGCGAATGGAAGTCGAAGACAAAGTGAAGACGTAGTATTCATTTCGTTGTTCTTCCTTCGTTTATTTGAGTCATATGACCTCCTTACTATTCATGCTGCAGAGATATCTTTCAAACTGGGGAGTTAGCTTTACTTGATCCGCAAGTAATGTTATCATTGTTCTCACAATCCGACCACTTGACTCATGTCTCTCGGCCATTGGCTGCTCCACATGTCCAATTTGGTAATTTCCCTTCAGGGAAGGCTACGGCTATAAATAGCCACCCCACTCCAACGTTGTTCGTTGGCTGCCCTGCTTAAGATTTATGAGAAGATTGACTGAGCATCCCCTCTCCGGGTGATTTGAGTTTCACACTGAGAGAAAAAACAAGAGCACAAACTTAGATAGTGGTTTAGCATCGCAGTAGTTCTGAGAGAAAGTTCTTGTACCTATTACCCCTGAGAGTTGCGCACCCGGACGGATAGGTTTTGGCCCGAGTGTTGAAGACTTGTTGTCTTCACCGACCTAGATCTTCAGCAACCAAGAGTGATTGTAGTTCGTGAAGGTCGAACAAACGTATGGAGATTGATACATCCATTTTGCATCATGTTTTCCTACTGTTATTTATAATATTTTTATGCATAATAATGCCTTTCAGAGTAATTCTAATGCCTTTTCTCTCATAATATGAAAGATTTACATCAAGAGGGAGAATACCGGCAGCTGGATTTCTGGATCTGAAAAGCAATGCCAGCCTACCTATTCTGCACAACTCCAAATGAGCTGAAACTTCACGAGGATTTTTAATGGAATATTTAAGAATTATTGGAGCAAATAAGTAAAGAGGGGGCCCACCAGGTGGGAACAACCCACCAGGGCGCGCTAGGGACCCCAGGCGCGCCCTGGTGGGTTGTGCCCTCCTCGGCCCACCTCCGGTACCCATATTCTAGTATATAAGTCATTTTGACCTGAAATAATTAAGGAGAGGACTTTTGGGATGTTGCACCGGCGTCTCAAGGCGGAACTTGGGTAGGAGCACTTTTGCTCTCCGGTAGAGCGATTTCGCCGGGAGAACTCCATTCCGAAGGGGGAAATCATCGTCATCGTCATCAGCAACAACCCTCTCATCTTAGGCCAATCTTCATAAACATATTCAAAAACACCATCTCCTCTCAAACACTAGTTCATATCTTGTGTTCAATCATTGTACCGAAACCTCAGATTGGTACCTGTGGGTGACTAGTAGTGTTGATTACATCTTGTAGTTGGTACTATATGGTTTATTTGGTGGAAGATTATATGATTAGATCCATTATGCTATTAAATACCCCTCTGATCTTGATCATGTTGATCACTTGTGAGTAGTTACTTTAGTTCTTGAAGTCATGGGAGAAATCATGTTGCAAGTAATCCTATGAACTTGATATGTATTCGATATTTCGATGATATGTATGTTGTGATTCCCTTAGTGGTGTCATGTGAACATCGACTACATGAAACGTCACCATATTTGGGACTTAGGGAAGCCATTGTGGAGTAGTTATTAGATGATGGGTTTCTAGAGTGAGAGAAGCTTAAACCCTAGTTTATGCGTTGCTTCGTAAGGGACCGATTTTGACCCAAATATGTAATGCTATGGTTAGATTTTATCTTAATACATTTCTCGTAGTTGTATATGCTTGCCAGGGGGTTAATCATAAGTAGGAGGTTCTTTCAAGTAAGAACAACACCTAAGCTTCGGTCAACCCACATACCAAATTATCGATGTAACGAACACAAATAAAGCCAATATTGTGAAAGTGACTAGATGAAATTCCCGTGTGCCCTCAAGAGCACTTTGGTTATTATAAAAAACCGTTTTGGCTTGTCCTTTGCCACAAAAGGATTGGGCTACTGTCGGGGAACTGATCCACGAACACCTATGGGGACCGGCGGACCGAGCCCCTTTCGGTTCGGCGGGGGGCGAAGATCGCACGAAGAGCGGATTGAGGCGAAACACACGAGCTGTTTACCCAGGTTCGGGCCGCACGGATGCGTAAAACCCTACTCCTGCTTTGTGGTTTGTATTGAGTTCTTGCTCGGGAGCGCTGAGTGCTACAGTACACACCAGCAGCTAGCGAGACCGAGCATGGGTGTTCCCCTCCTTCTCTCTACGTTGCGCATGGGCCTCCTTTTATATGCTCAAGGGGTCACCGACAGGTGGCAACATAGACAAGGGTAAAAACGGAAAGGTGTTGTGGTTGGTACAACTACCTGCTACAGTGTATCATACCTAACCTTGACGGCAGGGGACAAGGGCATTAAATGCCCATCTGCGTCGCCCAAATAGTGCAAAAGGGACCGTCAGGGACGCCACCGCTCGCCACGATGGCAATCTTGTCAGCGCCGTTTGTCACCGCGCACCGCTGGCTGCACAGCCTCCCGCCACGTACGCCTGGAAGGGTCCTAGAGCGACACGTTGGTGGATGTGCTAGAGCGCGGGTACAGAGTGGTAGCTTGCCGCGGCAAGCGCCTTGCCGCGGTCGTTGTCTTGTCGCGTCCGGGAGCTTGTCGCTCACCGGGCCTTGCCGGGACGCGTGGCGCGTCGCGGCAAGTTCCTTGAGATGCCTTGGTTGGCCTTCCCGGCAAGCTCCTCTTGCCGGGGTCTTGTGCCTTGACTTGAATACTTTGTTCTTGAATGGCTCCAAAGGAACCATGGAGGACCTTGGCGGTCACCCGGCAAGCCTTGCCGCGGGATGCTGCGACTGCCCGTGCACAAGTTTGGGATACTAGGGTACCCCTACTCTAGTACACCGACAGGAGCCCCCGGGCCTGGGCCATACACGGTGCCGAGCGCTGTTGGGCCAGGCCCAAAACAGGGCACGGGCACGTGCGGCTTGGGTTACGCCGTATCTCTCTCCGTATCCACCGCGCCCTCCCCGAACAACACGCGTTGAATGCGGCGTCGTGGGAGAGATCGTGGATGGTTTCTTTATTCGGAAAGATGGAACGTCCGCCCCCTCCCTCCTTATAAGAAGGGGAAACAGGAGCAGTTCGCCCACTCGCCAGTTGATATTCCAATCTCGGAAACCTCCGCCGCTCCCCCTTCTTCCCAAAGCTGAAAGAGAGCAGCGTTCTGCCCCCTATCGCCGCCAGCACCACCAACGCCGTCGACCTCCCCCACCACTTCCGCCATGGCTCCGAAAGCCGACAAGGGGAAAGTCGTGAAGTCGACCGAGGCGCAGCGGCTCGTGGCGCTGCGAAAGGAGTGGGCAATCTCCCCCCCCAAGCTCGCCGCGAAGGAGCTGAGGGAGTATTACTACCTCTTCTGGTCGACGGAGACGCGGGCGCATTCGCGCACAAAGGTACTTCCAGCCATCGCTTCGGGAATGGCTCCAAATGGATATCCATTCTTCGCCTTGTTCTTCTACTGTGGGCTCTGCCCGCCTTTCTCTGAGTTCTTCTGCGATATTATGAACACCTCCGGGTTCTGCCTCCTTGATTTCACCCCCAATGCTGTTCTGACCATGGCAGTTTTCGCACATCTCTGCGAAAACTTTGTCGGGTCTATCCAAACGTAGCCCTTTTTCACCACTTCTTTATGCCCCGAGTTGAGAGAGGAGAGCCTTTATCCGGCGGAATCGCCTGGATCTCGAGAGCCTGCAAGAAGGACGCTTATCTGGAGGGAGAGTTCCGCGGCAAGTGGGAGGAATGGAAAGCTGACTGGTGCTGGATTGTCGAGGAGAACCCGCAGCCGTTTATCGCCCGACGCCAAGCCCCAGTAGCACACGTCAGCGATTGGAGCAACGTGGCCCCGGAAGACGATAGGCTGAAGATTGCCGTCACCCGGATCCAACGCCTTAGGCTTGCCGGGCTCACTGTAGGTGCGGTTGGAGCAGATTTTCTTCGCCGCCGCATCGCCCCCTTGCAGGAGAGGAGGAGACCCGCCTGGGACTTCAAGAATGCGGCGGACATCATGAGGCTGCGTCCGGGCCTCAACTTCAACTTCACTGTTATGGAACTTAACGCGATGCTCCAGGAGCTGTTCAAGTACGACCCTCAACATCCCGAAGTGTTCAGGTTGCCGAAGGGTGTCGTTCCGCTGTGCAACAACTCCTCGCTCGACCGCATCCGTGCAATGATGCCGCTGTGCGACTCGCATGGGATTGTCCCAACTTGGCAAGAGCCTGCAGACGACGTCGTTCAGGAGTTCTTTGACGGCTTGGTAGAAGTGCCGGTCCGCTCCGGCGAACAGAAGAGCCTCACTCGCGCCACCACCGATGCGGAGATGAAACGCATCGCTACTAGGCTGTAAGAGGCGGCGGCAGCCGCAGCCGCGGGCGAGTTTGGATTCACCGTGGAGGAGGCAGAGGCAGCAGAGGCGGCAAGCCTTGCCGAGCGAGAGGAGATTGCCGGTGAGGAAGAGCTTGCCGGGCATGACGTCGAGTCGAGCGAGCCCGCCGAGGATACGAGCGGCTCGTTGGAGATCGACTCCTCTTCCTCCTCATCTTCAGACAGCTCGCCGCAAGCAGAGCCCCCAGCTCCACCAAGAAGGCGTCTCCGCAAGGCCGGGGACGTAGCGGAGTGGCGGACGAGTCGACAGTCGCCGCACCGCGCGACACGCTCCACCGCGACAAGCACTGTTGCCGCGGGAGCACCTCACGCTGCTGCAGCAACTGGAGCGGGGTCCACCCGGACCACCGCTTCTGCTCCTGCCGCTGCTCACGCCGCGGCGGCAGCCGGAGCGGGGTCGTCTCGGACCTCCGCCATTGTCCCCGCCAAGCGGCCAAGGAAACCTACTCCTCCGCCTCCTCACGCCGGAGGTGAGCCGGACTTCGACTTCTCCGCGTTCAGCTCCTATGAGGAAGAGGAAGAGTAAGATTCTTTGTTGTACTTGTAGTTCTTCAATTCTTGCTGTTTTGTCTTATATCTCATTTGCTTTACTCCGAGCTTATTCCTTTTCAGGACTCTGGCCCAGAGAGCGGCGAAGAGAGCCAAAGTCCCGGCGCGTCCAAAGGAGGTGATTATCGTCGAGGACGAACCCACCGAGGCCACCTTGCCGGACCCGGCAACAACTCTCCAGAGTAGCCCCCAGCGTAAGTATATGGTTCGCTTTCCGCTGTTAGGCGCGCATGGATGCTCTTTCTTTGCTGACATCTAATTGTTGGTTTGTGTAGGAGCAGAGCAGCCCCACCAGGAGCGTTCGGAGACCGCCCCCAACATGCCATCTGCTTCGACTACGCCGCCAAGGGAGAGTTCTCCGGCAAGGGACTCTCCGGCAAGGGAGAGTTCTCCGCCAAGGGAGAGTTCTCCGGCAAGGGAGAGCACCAGCGGCCCCCCGGCGGCGGAGACTGCGGCTACAGAACCCGGTACAGGTAATCCTCTCGCTTCAAAACTTCCCTTGGGTTCTTCTTATTTTGAGCTTCTTTTTGGATATTTGCTTGACTTTTCTCCCTTTTCCGGCCGTCAGACCCATCTGCCGCGGAGCCGATGGAGACCGAGGTTGCTGCCGACGACGCCGCTGCCGCCAAAGAAGCAGCCGGCGCTGATGATCCCGCCGGCGAAGAGGCCGCCAAAGCTGCCGCCGCAGAAGCCGGCGAGGGGTCCGGCGATCGCACTAACGACCCTGAGGCCGCAGAAGCCGGCGAGGGGTCCGGCAATCGCACTAACGGCCCTGAGGCCGCAGGAGCGCCAGGCGCTACGCCGACCACCGATCCCTCCGCGCTGCCGCAGCGTCGGGCTCCGAAGAGCCCCAGCCAGGCGTTTACTTGAAGGCCGGCGAGAACGTCTTCATCAACCTCCCCTGGGCGTCAAGCTCCAGGGTGCCGGTCGAAGGAGAAAGCTTTGATAGAGAGGTGCTGGCCTCCGCTGGGCTGACGCTGGTTGATGCGCCGAGCAGCAACAGCGGCGAGCCTGAGGAGGAGCGGCTGCTGCGGAAGCTGGTGTCGCTCTACCGTGCTCGGCAGGCCAAGCTGGAATCCCGAGAGGCGCTTGTCGCGAGGGTGGGAGCAGACATCGAGAAGCGCGCGGAGGAGCTCCGGGGTCTCAACCAGGAAGCTCTCCAGTCCCTGGCAGAGGAGCGGGCTCAACTCGCCGAGGAGCAGAAGGCCTTCCTCCTCGAGAAGGCTGAAGTCGAAGAACAACAGCGGCTTGCCGCTGAGAAGCTGTCTGCGCAGGAGGGCGAGCTGGCGCATCGGAAGGTTAATCTTGACAGCCACGAGGAGGAGCTTACTGCGCGCGAGCAAACATTCGGCGGAGCCCTCAAGCAAGCAGAGGATGCTGCCGGAGCTACCAAGGCCGCCAAGAAGGAGCTGGAGACGAAGGTGGCGCGGCTGGAGGCCGATCTCAAGGCGAGCGGTGAAGAGCTTGCCGAGCTCAAGCGTGAGCGGGAGAAGGACGCCTACAGCTTTGGAGAGCTGCAGGTTCGTCTCGGCGAGAAGGGCAAGGAACTTGTCGCCGCCAAGGACTCCAACGCAGATCTTGAGTTGAAGCTGACCACTTTGACCAAGACGCTGGACGGCGCCAGGGAGCAGGAGGTGGCCTTGAAGGAGGAGATCAAGGCCGATAAGGCACCGCTGGCGTGTGCTGCTGCCACCCAGAATGCTTTTAGGGAGAATGTGGAGCACTGGACGGAGGGTCTCGTGAATGCTGCCGCAGATATCGACAGGGAGCTGGCGCAGCTGGGGATGGAGGATCTCGGGTATCCCTCCGATCAGAACCTCCAACCCAGCGCCAAGCTCACCTTGTTCTTCAAAGGCGTGGCGATGGCCCTCCAGTGACTCCGGGAGAAGATCCCAAAGCAACTGGCCGATGAGTCGCGCAAGATCTGCGCGGGAGCTCTTCAAAAGGTGTTGGTGAAGGTGGCCTTCCCCAACCCGGGCCTCAACCTCACCAACGTCCTCAAGACCCTGTCGCCGGATGCTGATCTGGAAGCGCTCAAGACCCTTGTCGCACCCATTGTGGACAAGGTGAGCGGGATCAAGAGGATTGAGGGCGATCGCGTAGACTAGGCCGCCCATTTTCTTCTTTTCTTGTCGCTGCTGGTCATGTTATGAGAACAATCTTTTAGAGCCGCGACAAGCTACCTTGTAATATAACTCTATTTTGGGTATTGATTGCAATGTTATTTCCTTTACTTGATTCCTTCCTTTGTATGTTTTTGCCCTACTCTTTTAGGGAACTTGCCGGTGCAGGCACCTTAGCCGCGAGCGCTGAGTGCGGGACGTCAGCAGCCTGCTGGCGGTGCCGCTACCGACAATAAACCTTGTCGCAACTAGTCGCAGCACACTTAAGTTGTTGAGCGGACTCGAAACAAAGTAAGGGCGCAACTAGCTACGAGTTGGTTCCTCCGCGCACAGGTTTTCCATACAAAGCACGGTCGTTCAAGGAACATAACTTAAAAATTTAAAAAAACTGATTGCTCAAATTTTGGCAACTTAGCTTTTCTGTTGTTTGCTTCCCGGTAAGGCGAAACTTTCTTGAACGACGTCTGGTCCATACCATTAAATTCTCCTTTCCTCCCGGCAAACTTGTGGGCGAGGGAACCTTCCTTTCCTTGAGAAAAAGAAAGAAGAGAAAATAAAGATATGGAGCCTTACGGCTCGTTATTGCTTACCGAGGGTAGGTGCTGCACAAAGTGTCAAACAACACATGCAAAAAATAGAAAGCATGAAATTGACAAGATGTGCGGAGCACATGAGCTTTACTTATGCATGGGGTCTGCGCCCGGCTTTGTACGAAGGATTACATGCAACAGCGGCAAGAATTGTATAAAAGGTGGTTGCCGGAACAAGTTCCGGCAACCGCACCTTACAGGTAAAACTTACGAAGATGCTCAATGTTCGAGGAGTTGCTCACCGGAATGCCATCTTCGGTCTCAAGGTGGACAGCGCCTGGCCTAGTGACTCGTTTCACCCGGTAAGGGCCTTCCCACTTCGGCGTCAACTTGTTGGAATTCTTGGAGGACTGAACGCGCCGAAGCACAAGGTCGCCTTCCTCGAGACTTCTGGCGTTAACTTTGCGGCTATGATAGCGGCGCAAAGCTTGCTGGTAGCGACCAGCTCGTACAGCAGCCTGAAGACGGTCTTCCTCAAGGATCAGCGCATCATCTTGTCGCAGCTGCTCTTGCTCAAGCTCATCATAAGCGAGAACTCGAGGTGACCCGTATACGAGTTCCGTGGGGAGAATTGCCTATGCTCCATAGACTAGAGCGAAAGGTGTCTTGCTAGTGGCTCGATTTGGCGTCGTCCTGATCGACCAAAGAACCACCGGCAGCTCCTCAATCCAGTTTCTTCCGCACTTGCGCAGCCTGTCGAAAGTCCTGGTCTTGAGCCCATGCAGCACTTCAACATTTGCTCTCTCCGCTTGACCGTTGCTTCTCGGGTGAGCAACAGAAGCGAAGCAGACCTTGGCGCCAAGATCTTGGACGTACTGCATGAAGGTGCGGCTCGTGAATTGCGTACCGTTGTCGGTGATGATCCTGTTAGGGATCCCGAAGCGGCAAACAATCAACTTGAAGAACTTGACTGCTGACTGTGCTGTCACCTTCCTCACCGCTTCCACTTCCGGCCACTTTGTGAACTTGTCGATTGCAACGTACAAGTACTCAAAGCCCCCGACTGCTCGGGGAAAGGGGCCGAGGATGTCGAGCCCCCAGACCGAAAATGGCCAGGATAAAGGGATCGTCTGGTGAGCTTGAGCTGGCTGGTGTGTCTGCTTGGAATGGAACTGGCACGCTTCACACTTGGTTACTTGTGCAGTTGCATCCTGGAGGGCTGTCGGCCAAAAGAAACCTTGCCTGAATGCTTTGCCGACAAGTGCTCTTGCGCCAATGTGGTGACCACATATGCCTCCATGTATCTCTGCCAACAGCTTTTGTCCGCCTTCCCGGTGAATACACTTCAATTTCACACCATTGAGTCTTCTTCTGTATAGTGTGTTGTCGACAAACTGGTACATACTTGACTGCCGGGCTACTCTTTCCGCTTCTTCTTGCTCTTCGGAAAGTTCTCCTGTCTGAAGGAAACGGACAATCTGCTGTGCCCATGCTGGAGCTTGTGGCTCGACAACAAGGACTAAAGGCGCATCTACTGCTGCGGGAACATCCGCTTCTACGGCGAGAACCTGCGGCTCAACCGGAGCTTGACGTTCCCCGGCAAGCTTGCCAGAGCAAAACTTGTCGGGAGCCTCTGCTTCAACGGAACAAACCCTAGGGCTTGCCGGAGCAGACTGCTCCTCAGCACTCTTGGTGTTGATCTTGGGGACCTTCTTGGCGGCGGCTTCGGGAAGCTCTGCCGGAAAATAGTCACCAGAAATCAACTTCCTCTTCTTGCTCTGTCCAGTTGATGGCGTTATAGACGGTTGAGTCAGCTTGAGCACAAAGATCCCTGGTTCCACAGGTAACTTAAGTGCGGCGCACTTCGACAGGCCATCGGCAATGTCGTTCTGAGCTCTTGGAACATGCTCCATTTGTAGGCCGTCAAAGTGCTCTTCTAGCTTTCTCACTTCATCAACGTAGGCTTCCATCAACGGACTCTGATAACTCTTGTTCACTTGACGGACGACAAGCTGCGAGTTACCCCTGACAATGAGCTTCTTGATCCCAAGGTCTGCCGCGATCCTGAGACCGGCAAGCAAACCTTCATACTCTGCAGTATTGTTTGTTGCTTGCTCCTTGGGAAAGTGCATCTGGACTACGTACTTGAGGTGCTCTCCGGTGGGTGCAACAAGCAGCACGCCAGCACCGGCGCCTTGCAGCGAGAAGGCACCATCAAAGTACATCAGCCACTCTTTGCTCGCTTCCTTGACGGGGATGCTCGTTTCTGGAATTTCTTCATCTGGTGTTGGCGTCCACTCTGCTATGAATTCTGCCAATGCTCTGCTTTGGATAGTTGAAGTGCTCTCAAACTTGAGGCCAAAGCTTGACAGTTCCAGTGCCCACTCAACAATCATGCCTGTTGCTTCTGGATTCTGCAGTATCCTCTTCAGCGGAAAACGAGTGACAACTGTGATCTCATGTGCTTGGAAGTAATGGCGCAGCTTCCATCAACTTCTGCACACCAGAGTACCTTGACCTAGCCCCCTGCAGAAGGGAACTGACAAAGTAAACTGGGCGCTGCACCATTTTCTTTTGTATCTCCTCGCGCGCCTGCGTAGATCCATCTTTGTCGGGACCAGAGCTTGTCGGGGAAGCCCCCTGCTTGTCGCTGGATGCGCCTGCCGTGGTTGCTGGCTCATCATCTGCCTCCCTCTCCGCTACTAACGCAGCACTAACCACTTGATTGGTTGCCGCTATATACAGCAGCAACTTCTCTTGTGGCTTAGGTGCGACAAGTGTTGGAGTGGAGGACAAGTATCTCTTCAAGTCTTGCAGCGCAGCCTCCGCTTCCGGAGTCCATTTCATTGGACCTGCCTTTTTCAATATTTTGAAAAACGGCAGGGCGCGCTCAGCAGACTTAGAGATAAACCTGCTGAGAGCAGCCACGCAACCGGCAAGTCTTCGTACATCCTTGACGCGCTTTGGTGCTTCAATCTGCTCAATGGCCTTGATCTTGTCGGGATTGGCTTCAATTCCCCGCTGAGACACGAAGAACCCGAGAAGCTTGCCGGAAGGGACTCCAAACACACACTTCTCGGGGTTGAGCTTGAGGCTGATCTTGCGCAGATTTGCAAAGGTCTCGTCTAAATCTTGAATCAGAGTTGCCTTGTCCTTGCTCTTGACCACTATGTCATCCATGTAGGCTTCCACATTTCTGTGTATTTGTGGCTCAAAAGCGACATGGACTACCCTTGCAAATGTTGAACCAGCATTCTTTAAACCGAAAGGCATCCGTATGAAACAGTACGTGCCACATGGAGTGATGAATGCGGTCTTCTCCTCATCCTCTTCTGCCATGAAGATCTGATCGTATCCTGAGTATGCGTCAAGAAATGAAAGCAAGTCACATCCGGCCGTGGAGTCAACAATCTGGGCAATGCGCGGCAAGGGAAATGGGTCTTTGGGGCAAGCTTTATTGACATCGGTAAAGTTGATACAAAGCCTCCATTTCCCGTTTGCCTTGCGCACGACTACAGGATTGGCCAACCACGTAGGATGGAGCACTCGTCTGACGAGGCCTGCTGCTTCCAACTTCTTGATCTCTTCCGCCATGAATTCTTGGCGCTCCATTGCTTGCTTCCTGACCTTCTGCTTGACGGGCCGCGCATGAGGACAGACGGCAAGATGGTGCTCAATTACTTTCCTGGGAACACCGGGGATGTCAGACGGTTGCCACACAAACACGTCGACGTTCGCCCGCAGGAAAGCAATGAGCGCGCTTTCCTATTTAGGGTCAAGAGTGGCACTGATGGTGAAGGTACCACCAGTGCCGTCCTCCTTGGCGGACACCTTCTTGGTCTCTGGCGGAGCTGCCATTGTCTTCTTACACTTGCCGGTGGAGCTCGATGGTGCGTCCTCGACGGTAGCGCAGCACTCCGAAGAGGTGCGCTTGCCGGAATGGGCATCAGAACTCTTGCCGGACTTGGTCTTCTTCTTCCCCCTGGGAGCTTCAATGGCAGGTGACTTGCGATCTGTTGCGGCTGCTGCTTCCCGGTAGATCTTGTCGGCGCAGATAAGAGCATCCTTCTTGTTGCCAGAGACAGAGATGACACTTATCGGGCCTGGCATCTTCAGCATGTTATATGCGTAGTGAGAGGCTGCCATGAACTTGGCGAGTGCTGGACGGCCGAGTATCCCATTGTAAGGCAATGGAAAATCGGCAACGTCAAAAGTGACCCTCTCAGTCCTGAAGTTCAACTCGCTGCCAAATGTCACCGGCGACGTGATCTTCCCCTTCGGCTTGCTCCTTCCCGGGTTGATTCCTTGGAATGTGCCAGTCTCTTCAAGCTCGCTGTCAGGGATCTGGAGTTTCTGGAGTACACCGGAGGAGATCAGGTTCAAGCCGGCCCCGTCGTCAATTAGCATCTTAGTGACCTTGAGGTTGCGGATAGTTGGTGAAACCAACATCGGCAAGCACCCGACCACAGTTGTGCGATCAGGGTGGTCCTCAATATCAAAGATGATAGTCGTGCTGGACCATTTCAGAAGCTTACATGACTCGACAGGTGGTTCTGCCGCATTGACTTCCCGCACCCACTGCTTGAGTTGGTGGTGTGAAGTATGCAGAGAAGCATCGCCGTCAACACACAAGACCTCTGTGGCTTTCTGGAACTCCTGCTCACTGGTCTCGACATCATCCATGTCTTCATCGTCGTCGTCATCTTCATCCTTGTCGCGGCCGCGGGGAGGTCTGTCTCCTTGCCGCTGCTTGGCCTTGCCGCGGCGTCCTCCCCGGCCGGCGCGCTTCTTGCCGGATCCTCCAGCACTTCCTTGGGCCTTCTCCTTGTCGCGTCGCTCGTATTCAGCCTTTTGCTGCTCGACAAGCTGCTCGACCTTCTTGCAGCTCTGGAGGTCATGGCTCTTGGTGCAGTGGATCTTGTAGTACTGCTTGTCGGTGCCGTCCTGCTTGTCGGCGACTGCCACAGCCTGGCAGTTGGTGCATGCGACAATCTCCTTGCCGGAGCTACCAGCTTTGGCTTTCTTGGCGCCATCTTCGTTGCCGGACTGCTCAATGACTAGCACATCTTTGCCTTTCTTCTTCCTGTTGTTCCGCCGCCGGTTTTTCTTTGCCGGGGCAGCATCCTCGCTGTCAGATCCTCCTACTCCTGTATCCTCTCCGGGGAGTTTCCTCCCTTCCTCAGCACGTGCAAACTTGTCGGCCAGGGCATACAGCTCACTGACGTCTCTGATCTTGCACATCGCCATCTCCTCCCGCATCCTGCGGTTACGCACGTTCTGAAGGAACGCGCTAATGACCGCAGCAGGGTGGACAACTGGGATGTTGTGCTGTACACGGCTGAATCTCTGAATGTACTTGCCCAGGGGCTCTCCTTCCTTCTGGGTGAGCAGATGAAGGTCACTCTCTTGGCCATGAGGTTTGTGGCCGCCTGTAAAGGCGCCGACAAACTGATGGCATAGGTTTGCCCATGAGGATATGGAGTTGTCCGACAAGTGCATGAGCCAGGACCTGACGTTGGGCTTGAGCACCAGCGGGAAGTAGTTGGCAAGGATCTTGTCGTCCCGCTCCCCGGCAGCTTGCACCGCGATGGTGTAGATGCTGAGGAACTCCGACGGATGCGACTTGCCATCGTACTTCTCGGGTACGTCTGGCTTGAAATTCTTCTTGCTGGGCCACTGGACTTGCCGCAGCTCACGAGTAAATGCTGGGCAACCTACCGCGTACGGCAAGTCGCCTGGTTCCCGTGGCGCATGCATGTCGACAGAGAGCCCAGCGCGCTGGTCCGATTGACGCCGCGCTTCTCTTCGGCGCTCGATGCGAGTACGAGCGTCTTCTTGCTGTCGTTCGTGAAGAACTTGGCGTTGATCGCGACGAGCTCGTGGATCTGATGACGCGGTGGAGTCGCTGTCAAGGTGGATCCGGCGAGTCGGCGATCTTGGCCTTCGGGGCGGAGAGTGCACGGTGGTTGCACCCCCACCGGTCTTGTCACCGCCGGCTCGTGCCTGGCTGACTTGCCGCGGCTGCGATGTACTCGGCTGCCGCGGAGTGTCGCCGTTGGCGAAGCCGATGAGACTCTGAATGGTGGACCTCCAGTCGTCGATCTTGTCTGCCGTTGGAGGGTAGTCCAGGAGCAGTTGAGCTCGCGCCAAAGCTTCTGCTGAAGTGGCGGGTAGCGGCGGCGAACGGTGTGAGGAGCGGGATATGCTCGGACTTCTAACTATGTTAGAAGGAGCAGTATCCCGTCCAGGCGACCGTGCCTCGCTCGTGCCAGCATGTTGGCGTGCATGCTGGTCTTGAGCACTCCGAGATCCACCAGCTCGATCTTGGTCCAGCAAACGTATGGTACCGTGAGTACCATGACGCTACCGGTCCCGCGCCTCCTGAGATGGGCGCGGTGCATGTACGGATGCCGAGGTCTTGGAGTGCGCCCGGTCGTTGTGGGAGCCGGCTACGCCGCCGATGGGCAGCGCAACCTTGTCCTTGGACCTGGCAGCACCGTGAGCTCCCTCGTCGACGCCCGTTCTTCCACCGGCGTCTACCACACCAGCCGTTTGCTCCGGCGGAGGTGGGTTCGGCACGGATGGAGCAGCCGCCTCCGAAGCCTTCTTCTTCGGCGACATGTCGATGAAGACGCTGAAGATCTAGCTCGTGTGAACGCCGGATCAGGTTCGCACAACCTCGACGCCCCCTACCTGGCGCGCCAAAGATGTCGGGGAACTGTTCCACGAACACCTATGGGGACCGGCGGACCGAGCCCCTTTCGGTTCAGCGGGGGGCGAAGATCGCACGAAGAGCGGATCGAGGCGGAACACACGAGCTGTTTACCAAGGTTCGGGCCGCACGGATGCGTAAAACCCTACTCCTGCTTTGTGGTTTGTATTGAGTTCTTGCTTGGGAGCGCTGAGTGCTACAGTACACACCAGCAGCTAGCGAGACCGAGCGTGGGTGTTCCCCTCCTTCTCTCTACGTTGCGCATGGACCTCCTTTTATATGCTCAAGGGGTCATCGACAGGTGGCAACGTAGACAAGGGTAAAAACGGAAAGGTGTTGTGGTTGGTACAACTACCTGCTACAGTGTATCATACCTAACCCTGACGGCAGGGGACAAGGGCATTAAATGCCCATCTGCGTCGCCCAAATAGTGCAAAAGGGACCGTCAGGGACGCCACCGCTCGCCACGATGGCAATCTTGTCAGCGCCGTTTGCCACCGTGCACCGCTGGCTGCACAGCCTCCCGCCACGTACGCCTGGAAGGGTCCTAGAGCGACACGTTGGTGGATGTGCTGGAGTGCGGGTACAGAGTGGTAGCTTGCCGCGGCAAGCGCCTTGCCGCAGTCGTTGTCTTGTCGCGTCCGGGAGCTTGTCGCTCACCGGGCCTTGCCGGGACGCGTGGCGCATCGCGGCAAGTTCCTTGAGATGCCTTGGTTGGCCTTCCCGGCAAGCTCCTCTTGCCGGGGTCTTGTGCCTTGACTTGAATACTTTGTTCTTGAATGGATCCAAAGGAACCACGGAGGACCTTGGCGGTCACCCGGCAAGCCTTGCCGCGGGATGCTGCGACTGCCCGTGCACAAGTTCGGGATACTAGGGTACCCCTACTATAGTACACCGACAGCTACCTTGCTTCATACTATTTACATTTACCGTTACTTTCTCGTTACAAATTATCTTGCTATCAAACTATGTGTTACCGAGAGTTTCAGTGCTTGCAGACATTACCTTGCTGAAAACCACTTGTCATTTCCTTCTGCTCCTCATTTGGTTCAACACTCTTACTTATCGAAAGGACTAGATTGACCCCCCATACTTGTGGGTCATCAAGACTCTTTTTATGGCGCTGTTGCCGGGGGGTGAAGCGCTCTTGGTAAGTGGAAATCGGTAAGGAAAAAATAGTATTATGTGCTGAAATTTACTATCACTTGTCACTATGGAGAACAATCCTTTGAGGGGTTTGTTTGGGTTATCTTCATCCCAAGCGCAAGCACAATTAGTTTCCCCTCAACTTGCTGCACCTATTGAAAATTTTCAATATGAAATTCCTTTGGGTATGATAGAACAACTACTAGGTAATCCTTATGCAGGAGATGGAACTGAACATCTTGATATGCATTTGATATATGTGGATGAAATTTGTGGATTATTTAAGCTTGCAGGTTTACCCGGAGATGAAGGTAAGAAGAAGGTTTTCCCTTTATCTTTGAAGGTAAGAGCATTTGCATGGTATAGGTTGTGCGATGATATTGTATCTTTGAATTGGAATCACTTGAAACTGGAATTCCACCAAAAGAATTATCATATGCATCTAGTTCATTGTTATCAGAATTACATATATAATTTCTGGCATCGTGAAGGAGAAAGAATCACTCTAGCTTGGGGGAGGCTTAATTCAGTGTTATATTCATGCCCCAATCATGAGCTTTCGAGAGAAATTATTATTAAGAACTTCTATGCTCGACTTTCTCATAATGATCAATCCATGCTTGATGCTTCTTGTGCCGGTTCTTTTATGAAGAAAACTATTGAGTACAGGTGGGATCTCTTAGAAAGAATTAAACGTAACTCTGAAGATTGGGAACTCGATGAAGGTAAATAGTTAGGTATTAAGCTTAAGTTTGATTGTGTTAAATCTTTTATGAATACCGATGCTTTTCAAAAGTTTAGCACTAAGTATGGACTTGACTCTGAGATTGTAGCCTCCTTTTGTGAATCTTTTGCTACTAATGTTGATCACCCTAAAGATATGTGGTTTAAGTATCACCCCCCTATTAAAGAAGAAATCAAAGAACTAGTAGTTTCTAAAGAAGAAACAATCACTTATACCGTTGACCCAGTTGTTCCTACTTCTTATATTGAGAAACCACATTTTCCGATTAAGATAAAGAAGCATGCTAAGGTTTAAAATGTGGTCCGTAGAAGTAATATTATATCACCTAAACCCTCTAGGCAAATCAAAGTAGAACTTAGTGTTGCTATGTTGATGGGCATGTTATTTACTTCCTCGGTGAAGCAACAAGAATTGCTAAACCCGATACAAAAGACAAACATAGACCTATTGTAGGCATGCCTGTTGTCTTAGTTAAAACATGAGATCATTGTTATCATGGTTTATGTGATGTAGGTGCTAGCGTAAGTGCTATTCCTTTTACTCTCTATCAAGAAATTATGAATGACATAGTACCCGCTCAAATAGAAGACATAGATGTTATTATTAAACTTGCAAATAGAGATACAATCACTCCGCTTGGGATTGTTAGAGATGTTGAGGTATTGTGTGGGAAAACAAAATATCCTACTAATTTTCTAGTCCTTGGTTCCCGACAAGATGACCTTTGTCCCATAATATTTGGCGGACCTTTGTTGAACACCGTCAATGCTACTATAGACTGCACTAAACAAACTGTCGGTGTTAGCTTCGGTGATGAGTCTCATGAGTTTAATTTTTCCATGTTTAGTAGAAAAAATCATAAAAAAGAATTGCCTAGTAAATATGAAATAATTGGTCTTGCTTCAATTGATGTGGCTCCTACTGATCCCGTAGAGAAATATTTGCTAGACCACAAAAATGACTTGCATATGCATGAATAAAATGAAATAGATAGAATTTTCTTTGAATAACAACCTTTGCTTAAGCACAACTTACCTATTGAAACTCTAGGAGGTCCTCATCCACCTAAAGGTGATCCTGTGTTTGAATTAAAGCAACTGACTGACACTTTAAAATATGCTTATCTTGATGAGAAAAAGACATATCCTGTTATTATAAGTGCTAAGCTTTCAGAATATGAATACGAAAGATTAATGAAAATTCCGAGGAAGCACTGAGCTGCTATTGGATATACTCTTGATGATCCTAAGGGAATTAGTCCCACTGTATGTCAACATAAGATTAATATGTAACATGATGCTAAACCCGTTGTTGATCACCAACGTCGTTTAAATCCGAAGATCAAAGAAGTGGTAAGAACAGAGATATTAAAACTTCTGGAAGTAGGTTTAATCTATCCCATAGCTGATAGTAGATGGGTAAGTCAGGTTCATTGTGTCCCAAAGAAGGGAGGAATTATAGTTGGTCCTAATGATAAAAATGAACATATTCCACAAAGAATTGGTACAAGCTATAGAATGGTAGTTGATTTCAGAAAACTAAAGATCATTACCCTCCGCCTTTTATTGATCAAATGCTAGAGAGATTATCTAAACACACACACTTTTGATTTCTTGATGGATATTCTAGCTTCTCAGAAATACCTGTCTCACAACCTAATCAAGAAAAGACCACTTTTACTTGCCCCTTTGGAACCTATGCATATAGATGTACGCCTTTTGGTTTATGCAATGCGCCTGCTACATTTGAAAGATGTATGACTCCTATATTCTCTGATTTGTGAAAATATTGTTGAAATTTTCATGGATGACTTTTCTGTTTATGGGAAGTCTTTTGATGATTGTTTAAGAAATCTTGATCGAGTTTTGCAGAGATGTGATCAAACTAATCTTGTCTTGAATTGGGAGAAGTGCCACTTTATGGTTAACGAAGGTATTGTCTTGGGCCATAAAATTTCTAAAAGAGCTATTGAGGTGGAGCAAGCTAAGGTTGATGCAACTGAGAAAATGCCATGTCCTAAAGATATTAAAGGTATTCATAGTTTCCTTGGTCATGCTGGTTTCTATAGGAGATTTATCAAAGACTTTTCTAAAATTTCTAGGCCTCTTACAAATCTTTTGCAAAAGGATATTCCATTTGTTTTCGATGATGATTGTGTAGAAGCCTTTGAAACACTCAACAAATCCTTAATTTCTACACATATTGTTCAACAACCTGATTGAAACTTGCCTTTTGAAATCATGTGTGATGCTAGTGACTATGTTGTTGGTGCTGTTCTAGGACAACGAGTTGATAAGAAACTAAATGTTATTCACTATACAAGTAAAACTCTAGATATTGCACAAAGAAATTATGATACTACTGAAAAAGAATTATTAGCAGTTGTGTTTGCTTGTGATGAATCAAAAGTAATTGTTCCCACTGATCATACTGCTATAAAGTATCTTATGGAAAAGAAATATGCTAAACCTAGACTCATTAGGTGGGTTCTTTTGCTACAAGAATTTCCTTTACATATTACTGATAGGAAAGGATCTGAGAACCCCGTAGCTAATAACTTATCTAGGTTGGAAAATATTCTTGATGACCCACTATCTATTGATGATAGTTTTGCTGATGAGCAATTGGCTGCAATAAATGTTTCTAATAGCACACCTTGGTATGATGACTATGCTAATTTTATTGTTGCTAAATACATACCTCCTAGTTTCAATTACCAACAAAAGAAAAAATTCTTATATGATTTAAGACATTACTTTTTGGATGACCCACATCTTTATAAAGAAGGAGTACATGGTATTATTAGATGTTGTGTACTTGAGCATGAACAGGAACAAATCCTATAGAAATGTCTCTCTGAAGCTTATGGAGGACATCATGAGGGAGACAAAACTTCTCACAAGGTATTACAATCTGGTTTTTATTGGCCTACTCTCTTCAAGGATGCTCGTAAGTTTGTCTTATCTTGTGATGAATGTCAATGAATAGGTAATATCAGTAAGCGTCAAGAAATGCCTATGAATTATCCACTTGCTGTTGAACCATTTGATGTTTGGGGATCTTATTATATGGGACCTTTTCCTTCCTCTAATGGGTATACTCATATTTTGGTTGTTGTTGATTATGTTACTAAGTGGTAGAAGCTATTCCAACTAGTAGTGCTGATCAAAACACCTCTATTAAAATGCTTAAGGAAGTTATTTTCCCAAGGTTTGGAGTCCCTAGATATTTAATGACTGACGGTGGTTCACACTTTATTCATGGTGCTTTCCATAAAATGCTTGCCAAGTATGATGTTAACCATAGAATAGCATCCCCATATCACCCTCAATCTAGTGGTCAAGTTGAACTTAGAAATTGAGAAATAAAATTTATATTAAAAAATACTATCAATAGGTCTCGAAAGAATTGGTCCAAGAAATTGGATGATGCACTTTGGGCCTACAAAACAGGTTATAAAAATCCAATGAGTATGTCTCCTTATAAAATGGTTTATGGAAAGGCTTGTCATTTACCTCTTGAGTTAGAACATAAAGCATATTGGTCTATTACAGAACTCAGTTATGATTTCAAACATGCCAGTGAAAAGAGGTTATTTGATATTAGCTCTTTAGATGAATGGAGAACCAATGCCTATGAGAATGCCAAGCTTTTCAAAGAAAAAGTTAAGAGGTTGCATGATAAAAGAATTCAAAAGCTATAATTCAAAGTGGGTGAATATGTTTTATTGTACAAATCTCGTTTTAGAGCGAGCAAAATAAATAATGCCGAAGGCAGAAACCCGAAGGTGGTCAATGGAAAAAGAATCAAACATTATATCTCAGGTACGCCTATCAATATTGAAAGCAATATTATTCGAACCATGACATCGGAGGAACATATAAAAGAAACCTTCCCGAACACTCCAGAATCATGAAATAAAGGAGGTACATGATACGGTAAGTAAACGGACTCCAAAAATTCGATAAAATTTTATTTGTTTGTTTTGGAACATTAGAAAAATTAGGAAAACAAGAAGCAACGAGGAAGGCACAAGATACCAGGGCGCAAGATACCAGGGTGCGCATGGCTTGCCAGGCGCGCCCAGGTGGGTTGTGCCCACCTCGGGTACCTTTCGGATTCTGTTTTTCTCCTGTTTGCTTGTTTCCCAAGATAAAAATTCTTTATATACCCCCGAACCTATTGACCACCATATCGCGGAGAATTCTTTTGTTCTTCTTTCTTGCTGTTTTCTGGCAGATCTGAAATTATGTCATCTCAAGACTCAGGGGAGGAGAGCCCTGTTTCCCACCAATTTCTAGACCTTTATGTCTTTAATAAGACCTCACGGTATGTCTGGTTCTCCGATGAGGAGGATGAAAACGAGTGTATCCCTCCTCGTTTCCTACATGAAAGCAAGGAAGCGCTATGCGAGAAGATACTGAAGCTCGAGCTGGAGAACGAATATATGAGGGAAGCGAATTTTAGCTTCGAACACAAGTTGGAAGAACTCGCTACTACCTCATCACCACCACCAACACCTTCTTCACCACCAAAGGTGAATTGAGTATCGGGTATGGGCACTCCCCTTACCTTGAGCCAAGCTTCGGGGAGTTGCCCCGGTATGGTATCACATCACTATCTTTTCCCTTTATCTACTTTAGTTCGATATTTAGTTATCTTTTGCACTAGTTGAATAAAAGTCTAGTTCGTTCTTTCCTTGAAAGTTTTCTTAGCTATCTATCTATGTAATCGTGTGCGAGATATATAATAAATTTTAGTTTTAGTTTTGCTGTCTTTACTTCCTTGTTGCAATAAAAATAAAGGAAATAAATGAAAAAGATCATATGCTAATCTTATGGTAAGTAATGACATCACATAAGGAAAAGTATAAGTAGTAAACTTATTGGAGATTGACAAACATAACATTGGTCAATGATGCAATTCATGAAAGAATTAATAAGGGAAGAGAAGATTCACATGCAAATATACTATCTTGGACATATTTTGTGATTGTGAGCCCTCATCAAAATATTAAATGCCAAAACGGTTGACGTTGGACACGGAAGACAACATAATGACTTATGTTTGTTCATATTAACATAGAAGTTATATTTTCATAGATCCTTTAAAATGTGGTGCTTTCTCAATATCTTTTCTATGCAAAAATTCAGCACTAAGTAGAGATACTACTTGTGCATCCAAAAACCCTGAAACCCAAATCTTTTTCAAGAGTCCACCATACCTACCTATGGATTGAGTAAGATCCTTCAAGTAAGTTTTCACCGGTGCAATAAGGCAATAAAAATTGCGTCTAAATGCATTAGATCATTTAGTGTAAGAGAAAATTGAGCGTTGTCCGAACTTGCGATGGAAAAATAATAAAGGCAATAGACTGCATAATAAAGGTTGCCATCATAAGGGGCAATATAAGGTGACGTTCTTTTGCACTAAGAGATCGAGCATACAACCAAAAAGCGCATGGCAACCTCTGCTTCCCTTTGTTAAGGGTCTATCTTTTTTACTTTATGTATTTAGTCTATCTTTTTTACTTTATGTTTCTACTTTTATGCAAAGAGTCAAAGTATTTCTCTCTTTCCCTTTTTATTTTCTCCTTTGGCAAGCATCATGTGGTGAGGAAAGATCTAGGCACATCTATCCAGTTGAATATTAGTGAGCATGAATTACTATTGTTTAGATCACCCTTGAGGTGAATACGTTGGGTGGATAAATCATAAGCCCCTATCTTTCTATGTGTCCGTTTGAAACTTTTTGCTCATGTGTACACGGTGAGTGTTAGCAATCATAGAAGACTATATGATGGTTGAGTATGTGGACTTGCCTAAAGGCTCTGATACGTGACCCTTCCTGAGAAGATTATGAATTGTAGTTGCAGAGTTGACTGAGAACATAGTTTGTTGGTCTTGAATAGAGTTTATGCTTTATACTTTAATAGCGTGATGAATTGTCACTTGCTCATGAGAAGTTATATGATATAGCTATGTTATATTACGTTGTAGTGAAGTTTGTTGCTGTTACACTAATATACATGATGCTTCTATGTCCGTATTTTGTTTTATCGACACCTCTCTCTCTAAGCATGTGGACTTGTTCTTCGATTTCGGTTTTTCTCTTGAGGATAATCGAGGTCTAAGCTTGGGGGAGTTGACATGTCCATTTTGCATCATGTTGTCCTACTGTTATTTATAATGATTTAATGCATAATAATGCCTTTTGGAGTAATTCTAATGCCTTTTCTCTCATAATATGCAAGGTTTACATCAAGAGGGAGAATACGACAACTGAAATTCTGGGCCTAAAAAGAAACGTCAGGCTACCTATTCTACACAACTCCAAATGAGCTGAAACTTTACATAGATTTTTTATGGAATATTTAAGAATTATTGGAGCAAATAAGTACCAGAGGGGCCCCACCAGGTGGGCACAACCCACGTGGGCGCGCCAGGACCCCCCAGGCTTGCCCTGGTGGGTTGTGCCCTCCTCGGTCCACCTTCGGTGCCCATCTTCTGGTATATAAGTCATTTTGACCTAAAATAATTAAGGAGAGGACTTTCGGGATGGAGCACCGCCGTCTCGAGGCGGAACTTGGGCAGGAGAACTTTTCCCCTCTGATGCAGCGATTTCGTCGATGGAACTTCCCTCCCGGAGGGGGAAATCATCGTCATCGTCATCACCAACAACCCTCTCATCTTTGGGAGTCTAATCTTCATCAACATCTTCAACAACACCATCTCCTCTCAAACCCAATTCATCTCTTGTGTGCAATCGTTGTACCAGAACCTCATATTGGTACCTGTGGGTGACTAGTAGTGTTGATTATATCTTGTAGTTGATACTATATAGTTTATTTGGTGGAAGACTATATGTTCAGATCCATTATGCTATTTAATACCCCTCCGATCTTGAGCATGTTTATCACTTGTGAGTAGTTACTTTAGTTCTTGAGGTCAGGGGAGAAATCTTGTTGTAAGTAATTATATGAACTTGATATGTGTTCAATATTTCGATGATATGTATATTGTGATTCCCTTAGTGGTGTCATGTGAACGTCAACTACATGACACTTCATCATATTTGGGACTAAGGGAATGCATTGTGGAGTAGTTATTAGATGATGGGTTCCTAGAGTGACAGAATCTTAAACACTAGTTTATGTGTTGCTTCGTAAGGGACCAATTTGGACCCAAATGTTTAATGCTATGGTTTTGATTTTATCTTAATACTTTTGTCTTAGTTGCGTATTGTTGGCGTTCTAGGAACCAGGGTACACATACTTCCCTGCCTACGGTCCGCGAGGTGGCACCTATTCAGGCCTGGTATGACCCATCTTCAGCAACAACACTCAAGATCCTCACGAGGGGCGAAGCCTCACGGGGCGGATGATACTAAGACCTCCAAAAGAGGCAGCCTCATCTGGCTGGCTCCTGAGGAGCGGAGATCTCTATGCAACCCCCACCTCGCGAGGTTTGCATGACGCAAGCCATGACATCCAAGGAAAGGCGGGCGCCAGCAGGCGAGTACAACATTTTCTTCTTTTGTGCTAAGGAAGCAGGCTCAGATGCAGAGTCGCGAGGAATCTGGCAAAGGTTTCCATTTCCATGCAACAAGACCAAGATCGCCAGGATGGCAGGACAGAGGTCATCGTCGAGCCCACCGTGGCTTCAGGATCAGAGGCTTTGTAGGCGAAGACCATGTTTAGTCAGGATAAGATGTACTAGTTGTCTCCCTTCAAAATTGGTCGTTGTGGGATCCCATCCCGCCAACATTTTTGGGGAAGAGGACCATGGCCACTATATAAGTAGGATAGCCACCACCCAGCAAGGGGACGGATCATTGAGACCTTCCTCTCCACCGACTAGCAAGAACACACCTTCAGAGGTTGTTCACCCACTGTACTAGTTCATTCTCAGCCCATCTCGAGGCTAGTCCACCACACTGCTGGAGTAGGGCCACTCACCGCTAGGTGGCCTGAACCAGGATAAACTGTCCCGTGTCTCTTTTACTTTCCTGTTCATGGAGCTAGTTCGTGGGATGGCGAGTAGGTAGATAGGCGAAGTTGAGTTCTTCGCACACACCCTAGATTTCGAACCTAGAATGGTTTTGCGGAGCCCTGAATCCGACATTTGGCGTGCCAGGTAGGGATGCGTCGAAGCTGCTTTTCGTCCGTTCGGTTCATCATCATCTCACCGCCCCATGGCCGACGCTCGCGTGTGATGAGCGCCGGGCTGCTCTCGCCGCTCGCGTGGTCCAGACGGCACCTCCAGGCAATGGCATCCCCAGTCGTTCTCCATCACCGGCGGCAAACGCTGCCACCTTCCCCACTGCCCGCGAACAGCAAGATTCATCGCTCTCGCTCTCCGCGCGGCGCGATGGCTGAACTTCAACCCCGTCATTGACTCCGACAGTTGCTTCATCCTCCCACGCCCGTCGTGGTCCGGCGAACTCGCAGGCCACGCTGCTCATGGCTCGTGAGCTCCTGCGCTATCGCCCCGCCGATGACTTCTATGAAAATTGCCTGGACCGCATCATCGAGCTCGTCAGCGCCGTGGGAGAGGCTTCAACACCACCCCATTCGCCGCCTCCTCCACAACCTCAGGCGAGCGATCTGGCCCGCGGCGCAACCCCTCCAGCGCTCTGGAGAGACATCCACATAGCGTGACCAGCCACGCAGGGTGGCCGCGCGTGATGAAGAAAGCTGTCAAGTAGTGCAGCGGTCCAAGGCGAGGCGTGTGCGCTTCTGGATCCGCTTCATCAAGGTCACGCGCCGCCTCATGCGGTGGCACACGAACACCAGGACCAGGCTCCACCTCAGCAGCATGCACCAGTCAGCACGACGGGCTGCCGAGCGTTCACTCTGGAGCTCCGTCGTGTCATCTGGCCCAACAAGTTCAAGCCAGATCTATCCCCACGCTATGATGGAACACCCGACCCTACAGAGTTCCTGCAGCTCTACGAGCTAAGCATTGAAGCGGCCAGTGGCGACGAGAAGGTCATGGCCAATTGGTTCCCCATAGTTCTCAAGGACGGTGCTCGCTCGTGGCTCCTGAACCTCCCGAAGGAGTCGATCTCCTCCTGGGGTGAGCTGCGCGTACGCTTCATTTCCAACTTTTGAAGGGGCTCGCGGCCGCGCCCCGGCGCTGGGCGACCTGCGGCGCATGAAGTAGCATCCAGGAGAGACCCTGCGCAAATACATACATCATTTCACCAACGTTTGCATGAAGATCCCCAAGGTGTCTGACGAGGCCATCATCTCGGTGTCACTGATGGTGTCTGAGACGTCAGGATGAAGGAGGAGCTCGCCCTTCAGGAGGACCTGTGCTCAGCTCTGGAAATGTTCAACCTGGCGATCAAGTGCGCAAAGGCAGAAGAAGGTTGTCTCTTGCTCGTCGAGCTTCCCGAGGTCGATCTAGAAGACAAGAAGGCCAAGACCAAGGAAGCCAAGCGCAAGGGATCGATAGTACTCGTGGCTGAGCATGAGATGAAACGTGGGTGTGATTACTCCGATTCCTCTAAGGGCAGCCGCCCGTTCTGCGTCTTCCACAATGTGCACAGCCACAACACCAACAACTGTCAGGAACTCTGGGCCATCGATGACGGATGCCTCGGACGCCGCCCCGAGCGCAGCGACCGAGGCTACGGTCGCGGAGGTGGCCGATGACGAGAATGCTGGGAGAATCGTGACTCTCGCCAATGCTGGTGTGAGCGGCCTCGCAAGGACCATTGGCAGGGCCAGCCTTGTGAGGGCCCTTGGCAGGACCAACCTCGTGAGGATCACTGGAGGGACCAGCCTCGTGAAGATCGCCCTAGAGACATGCAGCCCTTCCTCCGCTGCCACCACCGCCAAGAAGGAACGACGACCGCCACCAAGAGGAAGGGGTTGGGAGATTTCAGGAGCCACGCGCCGTGGCATGCATCCTGGGAGGTGCTCAGGCCTCGGCGTCTTATTGCGTCTTCAAGCAGTTTGCCCAAGAGGTGAACGTAGTCCTCCCCAAGCTTGAGATAACGTGTCCGCTCATATGGTCCAAGTGCGCCATCACCTTCGACTCCGCCGACCAGGTTAAGTGCGCGGCCGCGGCCGGCGCCCTCCCTCTGCTCTGCTCACCTACCATCAGCAACGTGCTCATCACCAAGACCCTCATCGACGGTGGAGCAGGGCTCAACTCCCTCTCCATCAAGACCTTTGACACGCTCTAGGTGCCATACGACCAGCTCCAGCCCACCAAGCATTTCTCCGGAGTGATCGACGGCTCTACAACACCGATAGGGCAGGTCCGCCTTCCTGTCACCTTTGGCGACTCCAAGAACTACCGCACAGAGCTCATCGAGTTCGACGTCGCCCACATCCGGCTCCCGTACAATGCCATCCTTGGCTACCCAGCCTTGGCCAAGTTCATGGCGGCGACTAACCACAGCTACAACGTCCTCAAGATGACGGGAAGCGGCGGCATCATCGCAGTTGCCTCCAATGAGAAGGATGCGGTGTGCGCTCTCAAAAGCGCCTACCAATCTGCGACAATTGAGAACTCAGATACCGAGGGCTTTGCCTACCCTCCCGAGGCCATCCTGAAGAAGAAGAAGTAGCTGCTTGCCCTGGGGCCTCACGCGGAAGCAACACCCGACGGTCGCGCCTCAGGATCTGCGCCCATGAACGGAGCGCCTTCCTCCCTCGCGTAGGAAGGCGCACCCAGCGCCCCTCTCAGGCTGGCCTCGGGGGCTCTCCTCTGGAGGGCCTCCGATCTAGCCAACGCCACGAGGGAGGCGCTCGGGCACCATCTGGAGGCGTGCTTCAGCGCACGTTTCCGCGAAAAGGGCACAAGGCGCGAGGCGCCGAGTGCTCAGGAGTTCATCACCCAGATCATCGAAGACCCACAGGTACCAATGGCTACGTAAGGCGAACGTCGCACCACACCACCGAGTGCAGCCACTGCCCCATGCTCGGGAGGCAAGATGCACGTCTGCGTTAATGTCCCAGGGCTCAACAGAGTCGCGTCTCAGGAGCTCTACTGGCCGTCCCATGTGGGACGGTGCGAGGGCCCCCCTCATAGCTATGTTCGCATGCCTTTCGGCCTGCCGAACCGCGCTGCCTTGCACCAGCTCCACATGCGGGACGTCCTGGCGGCTCACGAGGCTAGACATTAAAAGATGCTAGCGGAGGAAGCGCTGGTCCTCCGTGAGCTCCCTGAACCTCAGGAGCCTCACAAGGTCCCGGAGCCAGGCGGCTCGTGAGGAGCGACTTTGGCGGCACGCGTCTTCAGCTACTCCAACACTTCTCCCGCAACGGTGCCAGGTGACACTTTCCGTTTTGTTCAATTGGGAGCGCCCCTCGGGCTGCATCATTCACAAGCCGTGTGGGTCCGTCCCTGCGGCATGTATCATCTTTTCGTTTAAATACAGTTGGGGCGTCCCTCGGGCTGCATCATCCCCAGACCGTGTGGGTCCGTCCCTATGGCATGTATCGTTTTTGCTTGAAGCGGAATTGGCTTTCTTGAGAATGGGTTTTCCCCTCGCTTTTTTCAAAACTGTTTGTTTGGTGTTTCGTCATTTGAAGTGGCATCACGCCGTGACCAGCAGGCCGGGGCGCGCAAACTGGTTCCCTTCCCTTTTTGCGGCCAAGGACTCCTCCGCGGGAACCGTGCACCAAGGGCTCCTCCTGGGGTTGTTACATGAAGAATCTTAAGCATGACGCTTGTGCTCGGGTCCATCCCTGCAGCGTTGACAAACCCAGGAGACCGAGCTCTGTCTAAGGGGCTCGCCCCGCTCACATCACCTCCCAAGGTCCTTGGTGCTTGACCTTCCCATGCAATGGCCTCCGGAGGTTCATTTCGGCACAGGTTACAGCTGTCATGAACAACCTCTCAAAGACCAGGTGCAACCCGCCTTGAGGTAGGGCCTTGTGTGTCCCGCGCTAGCTCACGAGTGCCCATATACACCTCCTCCAGCTGGGTTGTACATGCCCAGAGTGATCCCTCGAAGGAACCTCCACCCACGCGTCTAGTGGAAGCCCGATGCTCCACGCTGGCGGAAGACACGGTCGAGGCTCGGCTATGCCCATGCCAAGTGGTAGCCCTGTGCTCCGCGCTGGAGATAAACAACTAGGGGCGCCTCCGGGCCGCACTAACTCCAGGATGGATTCTCGGTTGACCGTTCAGCCTCTCCCTGAGATGAGCGCGTAGGGGGCTGGACACGGGGGCTGCGCCCAGGTCGGTCCCACCTGGCGAGCGCCACCTTAGCAGGTCCTTGTACCTGGTCCTTGCGTGCCCCTCCCAGGCTAAGGCTGATGGGAAGAAGGTATGGAACTCACAAGGGCAACTCGCACGTCAAGGGAGACCCCTGAGCATCTTGACTCAGGGGCCTCACTGGCCTCGTATCCCCTCGCCCCTTGGTCCTGTCCTGGTGATCCGGACGCCCCAACGGTGGTCGAGGAACGCGCGAGGTTGGGCCCTGCCGAAGCAGAGCCCTGATACGTCTCCAACGTATATATAATTTTTTGATTATTCCATGCTATTATTTATGATGTTTTGGATGTTTAATGGGCTTTGTTATACACTTTTATATAATTTTTGGGACTAACCTACTAACTCAAAGGCCCAGTCCATATTGCTGTTTTTTTGGTCTATTTCAGGGTTTTACAGAAAAGGAATATAAAACGGAGTCCAAACGGAATGAACCCTTCGGGAGAGATATTTTTGGAGCAAAATACGCACGGGTGACTTGAGAAACACAGAGTAGGGCTGACGTGGCATCCACGAGGGTGGGGGCGCGCCCCCCATAGGGCGCGCCCCTGCCTCGTGGGCACCCCGTCTGGCCCCCGGTGCCCTCCTTCCTCCTATATATACCTACGTACCCCGAAACCATCAGAACAACAGATAAAACCCTAGTTCCACCGCCGCAACCTTCTGTTCCCGTGAGATCCCATCTTGGGGCCTGTTCCGGAGCTCCGCCGGAGGGGGGATCTACCACGGAGTGCTTCTACATCATCATAATCGCCTCACCATGAGTTGTGAGTAGTTTACCATAGACCTTCGGGTCCATAGCTAGTATCTAGATGGCTTCTTCTCTCTCTTTGGATCTCAATACCAAGTTCTCCTCGGTCTTCGAGGAGATCTATTCGATGTAATCTCTTTTTGCGGTGTGTTTGTCGAGATCCGATGAATTGTGGGTTTATGACCAAGATTATCTATGAGAAATATTTGGTTCTTTTCTGAACTCTTTATGTATGGTTATAATATCCTTGCAAGTCTCTTCGAATTATTGGTTTGGTTTGGCCTACTAGATCTATAGTTCTTGCAATGGGAGAAGTGCTTGGCTTTGGGTTCAATCTTGTTGTGTCCTTTCCCAGTGACAGTAGGGGCAGCAAGGCACGTATTGTATTGTTGCCATCGAGGATAAAAAGATGGGGTTTATATCACTATGTTTGAGTTTATCCCTCTAAATCATGTCATCTTGCTTAAGGCGTTACTCTGTTTTTATGAACTTAATACTCTAGATGCATGTTTGATAGCGGTCAATGTGTGGAGTAATAGTAGTAGATGCAGAATCATTTCGGTCTACTTGTCTCGGAAGTGATACCTATATATAAATATCATGCCTAGATAGTCTCATAATTATTCACTTTTCTATCAATTGCTCGACAGTAATTTGTTTACCCGCCGTAGAATATCGCTATCATGAGAGAAGCCACTAGAGAACACTATGGCCCCTGGGTCTATTCTCAACATATCAATCTACAATCTACTTTACTTTTCCGCTTTTACTTTCTGCTCTTATATCCAAAAATACCAAAAATATCAAACTATCATCTCTATCAGATCTCACTTTTGTAAGTGACCGTAAAGGGATTGACAGCCCTTTATCGTGTTGGCTGCGAAGTTCCTATTTGTTTGTGCAGGTGTGAGGGACTCGAGCGTGGTCTCCTAATTGATTGATACCTTGGTTCTCAAAAACTGAGGGAAATACTTACTCTACTGTGCTGCATCACCCTTTCCTCTTCGAGGGAATACAATGCAAGCTCGAGAAGTAGCAAGCCCTAGCGCCCTCGTAAGACTCTCGCTCATAAAAACACTAAGCCTGTTCATACGTCAAGGGGGACCCTGGGCCTCGTGATCGAGGGGCGTAATTGGCTACGTGGCCCCTCGCCCTTGGTCTCGTCCTAGTGATTCAGACGCCCCAACGGGGGTCGAGTTATGCGCGGGGTCGAGCCCCGCCGACGCAAAGCACCAAAGGCAAGAAGAAAAGAAAATAGCAAAATCTAGAGCAAGTTATTACAAAGCATACTATTTTTTCGAAAGTTCAAAGCAAAGTCCATACGCCTCCACGAGGCACGGTAAATGTTGCAGGAATAAAGTGGGGAGCAGCAGCGCAATCATCCTCTTCTTCAGCCTTGGATGCCTCCATCGTCCGCTTGGGGAGACCCGTTGTCAGCAATGTCGCCCTCATCTCCCTCACTGGCTCCCTCCGTGTCGGTTGTAGGCTCAATCGGGCGGAACTGCTGCAGCAAAGCTTCCACCTACTCCTTCATAACTTCGGCGGCAGCTCCTTGAAGCTCGGGAGCCGGAGGCTCAAGAAGGGCGCCAAAGTTGAAGTTGGGGTCGCGAAGATGAAGGTGATGGTAGACGTGCGTCGCAACCAAGGCCATAAAAGCGCGGGCCTCCGCTTCCACCAAGGGGCCCAACCCGATGGCAACACCCACAAGCTCTGTGGCAAGCCTGGGGAGCAGTCCGGCGGGGCCCTCCTCTATTATCATGAGCGGTGCCTTGTACCCTGCTCCCTAGAGGGATCGCAAGGACCCGCAGAGCTTTTCCTCGAGAGAGACAAAGGTGTCGCGCTTCATGAGAGCTTCTTTCTCGGCCTTGGCGAGGGACTTCCAGGTCGCCTCCAGCTCCTTGTCTAGCTTCTCCAGGCGGCCTCTTCCATGGCTTATTCTTGGGTAGGCTGCTCCAGCTCGGCGTCGCGGTTGTCAAGCACCACCTACCGGGCGTTCAACTCTTTCTCCTGCTCCACAAGATGGTGGGTGTCATCATCATGCTTGATGGTGAGGGCCTTTAAACCGGCCTCCGCCTTGCGGCAGCGCTCTTCGGTGGCTTTCTCACTGACTCGCGCAGCATCACGCTCGACTGTGGCCAAGCCCGCCACTGTCTGGCCCACTTTGGCGGTGGCCTGAGCTTCCTTCCATGCCGTCCTGTGGGACGAGTCGGCCTAGAGCCACCCTGAGATCAACCCCAAGCGTCCCGACACCAGCTGGTGGTCAGCATCTTCCAAGGCGCGGGGCATGTTGGAGGAGGTAGCTTGAGGAGAGGGCATGTGGGCGGGCGGAGCAGCTGGAGCATGGATGACAGGGGCCGGCTTGAAGTCAGGGACCGGACAAGGAGGAGAAGCAGAAGGCTTGGTTATCTCCGAGGCAATCGGTGCTGAACTCGTGGGCAGGGTTCGACAGATCTAGAGGCGCTTGTGGCAAGGGGGATAGGGGATCAAGAGCAAGACTAAAGGAAAGCAGAGGGAGGCCAGAAGTGGGCGTTGGCCCCTTTATGTCAAATCATGCGGTTGCCGAAGCGACATGGGGAATTGGAGACGCCCACATCCAATCCAGGCGCCACGCGTTGACCGGGTCTGCAGGTGATTGGGGTCCGTGGCGCCTCGCCCTTGCCCTTTGGCTTTGCCTCGAAGCCAAGTCCAAGCCCGCCTTGGGCCTAGGGGCTACTTTCGGTGTTCTGGGAACCAGGGTACCTAGACTTGCCTGCCTGCCGCCTGCGATGTGGCACCTTTTCAGGGCTGGTACGGCCCATCTTTAGGATCGACACACAAGACCCTCACGAGGGGCCAAGCCTCGCAGGGTGGACGACGCCAAGACCTCCGAAAGGAGCAGCGTGTCTGGTTGGCTCCTGAGGAGCAGAGAACTCTATGCAAGCCCCACCTCGCGAGGTGTGCATGATGCAAGCCAAAACGACCAAGGCCAGGCGGGCGCCAGCGAGCGAAATACATCAGTTTCCTCTTTGGTGCTAAGGAAGCAGGCTCAGATGCAGAGTCCCGAGGAATCTGCCAAAGGTTTCCATTTCCATGCAACAAGACCAAGATCGCCAGGACGCTAGGACGGAGGTCATCGCCGAGCCCACCGTGGTGTCTGGATTAGAGGCTTTGCAGGCAAAGATTACCTTTAGTCAGGATAAGATGTATTAGTTGTCTCCCTTCAAAATTGGCCGTTGTGGGATCCCTTCTCGCCAACTTTTCGGGGGAAGAGGACCAAGGCCACTATATAAGTAGGATAGCCACCACCCACCAAGGGGACATATCATTGAGATCTTCCTGTCCACCACCTAGCAAGAACACACCTCCGGAGGTTGTTCACCCACTGTACTAGTTCATCCTCAGCCCATCTCGGGGCAAATCCTCCACACTGCTGGAGTAGGGCCACTCACCGCTAGTGGCCCGAACCATGATAAACTGCCTCATGTCTCTTTTACTTTCCTGTTCATCGAGCTAGTTCATGGGACTACGAGTAGGTAGATAGGCGAAGTTGAGTTCTTCGCACGCATCCCACAGTTTGAACCTAGAAGGGTTTTGTGGAGCCATGAATCCGACACGGATGCTTGCTTGGGGGTTAATCATAAGTTGGAGGTTTGTTCAAGTAAGAAAAACACCTAAGCCCGGTCCACCCACATATCAAATTATCGAAGTAACAAACACAAATCAAGCCAATATGGTGTAAGTTACTAGATGAAATTCCCGTGTGCCCTCAAGAACACTTTGCTTATTATAAGAAACCATTTTGGACTGTCCTTCCACAAAAGGATTGGGCTACCTTGCTGCATACTATTCATCATTCCCGTTACTTGCTCGTTACAAATTACCTTGCTGTCAAACTATTTGTTACCGATAATTTGAGTGCTTGGAGACATTACCTTACTGAAAATCACTTGTCATTTCCTTCTGCTCCTCGTTGGGTTCGACACTCTTACTTATCAAAAGGACTACAATTGATCCCATGTACTTGTGGGTCATTAGAGATCGCCGGCAAGTATCTCCCACGAGTGAAATCAACTAGAGTTTGATCAGCTCCGAGTTGAAGGAGAATAGGGTGAAGAGAATTTATCTTCTGTGTTAGGTCACAGCCCCTACAACCAGACCTAGTCCTTTGGCAGAAGGGCGAACTGGTCTACCAAATCCATATGTCGCCTTCGAGAACCACTGATTCAATCAACTTCACTACATTACTTTTTAAATTTACTTTCGTGCTCTGTGATGATTGTTTACCTGATCACTATCTGCTTGTTGCAAATCTTTTAGTCATATCTTGTCTGTTGTCCCAACTTTGTTGTTGGTTATTTGATCAGTGTCTTTCTCATCACTCAATTGGTGACACCAGTCTTTCACATTATTCTTTGTAATGATCATGTTATACTAGCTTCTCAATCGCCGTGTTATTTCTCTTTCCCTTCATCACCACTGTCTTTAAAGAATTTCCTTTGTATCACATACATTGTGTTGTCATGTTATTGTTCGTGCTTGCCTGCTATATTGTCATCATCATTGTCAAGCCTGTGATATATTATACTCGAGCTATTATTGCATCTTACATCCATAGTTTTGTTCCTCAGTAGTATGCTTGATTGAGTTCGTGTCTACCGTACATTATTTCTGCTATTGTGTTGAGGATCTATTCAAAACATTTGAAAGAATTTTTGAATCTCCCATTCACCCTCTCTGGATACTCCCGGTCCGAACAATTGGTATCAGAGCAGGTACTCCCTGTCTCTGTTTATTAAAGGTCTAACGTCCTTGGAGTTTTGAGTATGTCGTATGCAGGTAGATCCTAGCACTCTAATAGATTTCCTATCTTCGATGGAAATGACTATCTGTACTAGAAAGAAAGATCAAGAATCAGACTTCAAGCTATTGACATAGATCTCTAGCAGATTGTGGAAAAGGGTACACCATTCAACAACCTGATGCTCCAAGTGCTAATGAGAAAATCAATATGCGGTTGAATGCTCAGGAGAAAGGCATCATCTGTGGCAGTATTTCGAAAGACTTCTTCATTCGATTCTGTGAACTTGACACTGCGAAGGAAATCTAGGATGCCATCAAGAATGTGCATGAAGAGTTCATTGCTAAAAGAGATCCACACACTGAAATGCTTCGTGCCATGCTCGCCGGTTTCAAAAGTCTTCCTAGGGAAAGTACTATGGAACTCACTGATCGATTTACAAATATTGTTGAAAGACTTCATCAACGAGGAGTAACTGACATCATTGATAGATATGTGGTCAAAAACTTCTAAGCGCTCCTGATCCAACCTTGAATTCCGTCATAGTAGAAATCAAGCAAAGACCAGACTATGAAGAAGTTCACTATGTGGAGGTCATGACGCTGCTATCCATTCATGAAAAAATATGGAAATGGAAAATGATGATCAAGAATATTTTTCAGAAAGTGAAGGAGAAATTCTCTCGCACTATGGCAATTCAGAAGAAGAAGTAGATATCGAGAATCAACACAGTATCACAAGGGAACTCGAGATGCTCGTAGAAAGGCTAAGTGATCTCAGAAGACAACACTACAAAAAAAAGACACATACAAGAAATCTTTTATGTCAAAAAGCCGTATCATCATAGATGTGGTGGCCTCCTACTTCTATGACAAAAAAATCATGATAGAAAATAGGCTTTTCATCCCGGGCGGGCCGGGGGACGCACCTGCATGACATTCTTTGGGCCATCCATGACGGAAAAAATTGTGGTAGAAGCGAGGGCGAGGAAAATTTTGGGGAGTTCCCAGTTACGATGGGTCGTCGAGGCGGAGCGATGGACAGAGGTTTGCGTGTTTCTCTCGTACATGTCGCATGTATGTGCGAGGCGTTGGGCTCTAATTGAACCCGAGCGAGGCGTTCGCTTACTGAACCTCAGTGATTGCACTAGCTACATTACTAAACCCGAGCGATCGATCCCTTCGCTGCTAACTGAACCCGACCGACTCCTTCGCTGCTAACTGAAACCGATCGTTCGTCGCTGCTGCTTACGGAAGCCGATCGAACCTGCTGCCTCTTGATGAACAATGAACGTGGGGTTGGTCGAACGAGTCGAGATGTTCGTGGTTGGGGTTGGATGAATAGGACCCCGTGGTAGTAGTAGTAGGCGGCTGCCGCTGGATGAACAGGACCCCGAGACGAGGTCGCCACAGCCACGACGTTGGGGTGGATGAACAAGACCCTGTGGAGGGATGGTTGAACAGTACCCGATGGAGGGCTGGTTGGATGAACAGGACCCCATGGAGGGCTGGTTGAACAGTAGCCGGTGGAGGGTTGGTTGAACAGTAGCCGCTGGAGGCATAGGAAGACGTGGTGGATGAACAGTGCATGTGGAGGCTGGAGGAACTCAACAGTGGGTGAACAGTAGCCCGTGGAGTCCCATTTTGCGGTACGCCACACCCTTCCCGATGAACAGGACCCCCATTTCGATTGTAGAGCTCCAACACAAGGCCATTTCCTCCGTTTTGTGGTACGCCAGACCCCTCACGAAGAAAATGATCTTGTTTCGACTTTAGCCGGTCGATCAGAAGGATGTTTCCTCCGTTTTGCGGTATGCCAGACCCTTCCCAATGAACATGACTCCATTTTGAACGTACGCACTCCAGCACAAGGCCGTTTCCCTCCGTTTTGCAGTACGCCACACCAGGTTTCAGATGTTCCATCCAAGTCGGTTGCCTCCCGATGAACATGAAGCCGTTTCTCCGTTCCGACCCCGCCGGTTGGCTGCCGATGAACATGATGCCGTTGCTGTTGTCCGCTGCCTCTCCATGTACACCAGCCCTGGCCGTACGTATGCGCGAGTATGCGTTCCAGACTCCGCCCGTACGTACGTACGTAGCCATATTTTTTGCCCTGTGGCTATACGTACGTGTACACGGTTTTGAAGGGACTGCCTGAACTACTACAACGGGGGCTCTACTACTACACGTGTCACTACTTGCTCGGCCATGGTTTATCGTTGTAGAGAGACCGATTGACCAGTATGTGCGTACACGTTCGCGACTAGAATGAAAATGGTACATACGCTTCAACTAGGTGGGTCCTAGCTGTCAAGGAAGATAAGGAGGCACTTCCTTGCGTGCAAAGTTATTAATGGTGGGTCCGAGCTGTCAAGGGGGCATTCATTTTTTTCCACGCCTAATATGGAGACACTTTCCTTGCGTCCAAAGATATAGCTGGTGGGTCCTAGCTGTCAAGGGGAAAACAGTTTTTTTTTGCAAAATACTGCTAAGCAAAAATATAGAGCCCTTCCGGTAGGTCCCTGCTGTCAGGTGGAGGAATCATTATTTTGCGCGTAATAAGGAGGCACTTCCTTGCTGTGGTCATGGACCCAGCTGTCAGCCTCTCCACGTACAGTCCTCTTTCGATGTAAGTTGTTCCATGACCACGTTGACCACGCCGCGCCAAGAGCACCAAGGCAGTGGATGACGGCGAGGCCTAGGAAGGGAATGACCCGGAGCCGGGGAAGACTCGGAAGTTGTTTCCCACGCGGAGGGGCGTATGAGGGTTTACTGGTTGGGCTGCAGTGGGAGGTTGCATTCGCCAGAGAATAAAAGTAGGTCTGGGTGAGTACGGGGATGGCCAGGCCAGGGATGGAGTAGGGTGGGGCAGTGAGGCCTGTGTGACAGCAGAGCCGTCCACGGGAAGCAGGAGCAGGCGGCACGATCGGCGCTGGTTTGGGCGGCTGGAGCAAGAAGACCAGATGTTGAAGAAGCACTATGGCCATTGGATGGACATCGCACAGTCACTGGAGCTAGAATCGTTCATTATTGACTAAGTTGACAAAGTCCTCCGTCCACATCAACTTAGTAGGACAACAAGTCTACTTCCAACTATGGTGGGTCCCAGATAGCAGGGGTAGTATTCATTTTTGTGTGCGTAATAAGGAGGTAGTTCCTTGTGTGCGAAGATATATCTAGTGGATCTGAGCAGTCAGCGGGATGAACGTGTTTTCGTGCAATACAGAGGCCCTTCTGGTGGGTTCCTGCTGTCAGGTGGAGGAATCATTATTTTGCGAGTAATAAGGAGGCACTTCCTTGCGTGCGGCCATGGACCCAACTGTCAGCCTCTCCACGTACAGTCCTCTTCCAATGGATGTCCTTTGTTGACCACGTTGATCACGCCACGCCGATAGCACTAGGGCGGTGGACGACGGCGAGGCCTAGGAAGGGAACGACCCGGAGCTGGGGAAGACTCGACAGTTGTTGCCCACACGGTTGGGAGTATGAGGGTTTAGTGGTTCAACTACCGTCGCCGGAAAATAATAGGAGGTGTGGGTGAGGATAGGAATGCCATGCTGGCTAGCGATGGAATAGGGTTGGGCGGTGCAGCCTGTGCGGTAGCACAGCCGCCCACGGGAGGAGGGAGTAGGCAGTCCCACCGGCGCTGGTTTCAGCGCTCGAGGAGGAAGAGCAGAGATTGAAAAAACACGTGAACCATTGGATGGATATCGAATAGTCACTGCTCTCATGTGTTGACTATGTTGACACGACCTTGTGTGCGCGTCAACCTTTTTTTACGAAAGCGTACGCGTCAACCTATAGTAGGCGCACAAGTCGGCCTCAAATCTGTGGAAAACAGCATACAACCCATCTCCCTTTATTTCTATTAATTTATAGCCCATTTGCTAATTCTTAAGGATTTTTTGGAGCCCATATTCTTTTTGTTAGCATTACAGCCCATATTGTGGCTACGTTTAAAAATAGTACGAAATTTTGCATATTTCGATGCGGTCCGAACTGTTTTTAATCCCGAAATTTTGAGTCACATTCAAACTAATTTAAAAACAATAAATTTAGATCAATTTAAAATCCAACATGAATTTTCCCGCAAAAAAACAAATAAATTCGAGATATCAATTTTTTAAAAGTGGTATTTGAAACTAATTGCCGGTTTGCTATGTTTATAAATTTACATCCCATTTCTCACTACTTCATTTTATGGGCAAGCTAATACATCGCTCACGTCTTGAATGATTTGTAGCACAGCAGGGCTGAGAAAGCAAGTAGGCCTCCATTTGCTATTTCTTAAAAAAAAGTAGAACTGGGCTAGCCATTTTCAGGAAGAAAAAAACACAACTCGGCTCATCATGTGGTAAACATAAAATAAAACCCTTGCTAGATGGGCCACAACCCACACACAACCCCTAACCCTGACCCGTCTCTAAATCTATTATAAATAACAACTGCTTGTTCCTAAAAAGAGTAAATAACAACTGTGCGACCAGCTAGGTCCCTGGTGTCAGCCGCTCGTTGTGTAATTCTCTCGTTTATTGACTACGTTGACAATGGCGTGGGCCCCATATTGCCAACCATTAGGAGGAACCATTTTTTGGGTTTGTAATAACGAGGCACTTGCTTGCGTACTGCCATGACCCCGGTGGGTCCCTACTGTCATCCTCTCCCCGTCCAGTCATCTCCTTGTTCCTCTCAGTTGTTGACAACGTCGACAATGCCAGATGGCGGCGCACCGCACACGGCGAGCGAACCAAGGCGGAGGACGACGACTAGGCCTCGGACGGAACGAACATGAGTCGTGGAAGATGCGCGAGTCTAGTCGCAGGCGGAGAGGAGTACGAGGGCTGACTAAGGGTACAAGTACATGGCGTATGGTATCTGGTAGGTGATTTCCTGGGAAATAGTAGAACTCAAGCATCGGTAATTCTATGAATTCAGGGGATTTCAGCCAGGCGTTCACCGTGTAAGGCATGCTATGCTTGATCAGGTAGCATGAAGGGATGCAGAGGCTTTGAACGGAGCCCTGGTGGGAGGAGATGATGGCTCTGGGGCGTTCAAAATCATTAAAGAGAGATAGCTGGCGACAATCAAGATTAAGGGGCGCGGCGTGCCATAGAGGGCGCCACCGAGTTGATAGGACTTGGGTGCGGCAGCAATCCTTGGTGGGAAGAAGAGAGATGATCTCCCCACGGATGGCTTCTGCGAGATCGCTGATGCAATCGGCCCGAGATTCTACGGGTTCCTGGGATTCGGTGGGGGCGGGCTCACCGCTTCTCCATGCGCTGCCGGGTGCGGGATCTACAACAGGAGTCACCGCTGGCGCTGTGGTCAGCCGACTCCATTTGCCTCGACGGCGTCGCATCGAACTCACGGATTTGAGCAGAGTAACGAATGACGAGCCTATTTGTAGTGGGAGTGAAGAAAAGGGGAGATGGAGTTTTCTGTAGTAGTGAGGAAGAAGGAGAACCGGGGTTTTCTGTAGGAGTGAGGTGAGGAATTTTGTGGTACGAGTGGAGCGAGTTGACGTGAGGTGGGTGGGAGTCAGGAGGAAGAAGAGCACCCAAGTTTATTTGGTGGGCGGTGCGCTGGGTAGCGCCTCTCATTAAGTAAATATATTGGCTTTTGAATTTATTTTATTATTCAATAGCGTGGATGGGCTGTTTTGTATTGGGCCCAGAGAAACAATTACAACTAGTACAGCGGGGACACTCTACAGCTATCCAAAAAAATTACTACTAGTACAGTTGTCGGCGTTCCGGGAATGGGGGTACCCGGACTTGCCTGCGTGCGGCCCGTGATGTGGCTCCATCGGCGGCCTGGTACGGCCCAGCTTTAGCAACCACATCTCAAGAACCTCGCGAAGCAGATGGCAGCAAGACCTCCCTAGGGGCAGCCTCTCCAAGCTGGCTACCTAGGAGCGGAGATATCTATGCAAGGCGCACCTCGCGAGGTTCACGAGACGTGAGCCATGACGACCAAGGCCAGGCGGGCGCCAGCGGGGGCAGTGTACAAGTTTGCCCTTTGGTGCTAAGGGGGCAAGCGCATGCGCGGAGTGCCGAGGAATCAAGTAAAGGTTTCCATATCGGTGCAACAAGACCAAGGACCATCAAGACGGCAGAATGGAGGTCATCACGGAGCCCGGCGTGGCGTCACCACCAGAGCCTTTGGCAGGCGAAGATCGCTTTTGTCAGGATAGCTTGTACTGGCTGTTCCCCTTCAAATTTGGCCGTTGTGGGATCCCTTCCCGCTGACATTTGGGAAGAGGACCAAGGCCACTATAAATAGGACGTAGCCACCACAATGGAGGGGGCGGCTCATACAACAGAGAAAGAGAGAGAGAGAGAGAGATCCATTCCACCCTACACACACCACAAGCTCATCCGACCGCAAGAACATCTCTCTTCCGGAGGTTGTTCATCCCTTGTACTAGTTCATCCTCAGCCCCACGAGGCAGTCCACCACACACACTAGAGTAGGGTATTACACTGTAAGGTGGCACGAACCAGTATAATCCTCTGTGTCCCTTGTTCTTTGAGTTCGTCAAGCTAGGCCATGGGATCGTAGGGCGAGCGCGCTGGGGAGAGAGAGTTCTTCATGCGCATCCCAGAGTTCGAACCTCTCAAAGGTTTGTGGAACCCAAAATCCGACATTTGGCGCAGTGGTAGGGGTGTGCCGAAACCTCTCTTCCGTCGATCGATGCATCACCGCTCCACCACTTCCATGGCCGACGCTCGCCGGGCTCATGCTGAGCGACGGGCCACCCTCGCCGCCCGCATCACTCAGACAGATCCCGCCGGCGGACCTCCCCTCTGTTCTCCATCAACCGCCGCCAACGCAGCCACTGGCCCGGCGAGGCAGGAGCAGCAAGCGTCGTCGCTGCACTCCTCGGTGCGGCGGGATGGACGCACCGCAACCCCGTCGCTGACCCCAGCCGGATCATCATCCTACGGTCCTCGCGGACCCGCGGACGCGTAGGCTACGCTGCTCATGGCGCCTGAGCTCCTGCGCTACCGCCCCATCGACGACTTCTACGAGGCTGGCTAGACCGCATCGGTGAGCTCATCAGCGCCGCTGGGGGCTCTCCTGCCCAGTCCCTCTCGCTACCTCGCTCGCCTCCCTTTGCAGGCGATGTGGCCCATGAAGCACCTCCGCCACCTCAACATCAAGACATTGTCCATGCCCCAAGGCGCGCGGCCCCGCAGCGTGACCCACCACGCGGGGCGCCCGTGCATGAAGAAGGAAGCTGTCAAGAGGTCCAGCAGCCGCAAGGAGGAGCTCCTGCGCTCCCACCACCACCACGTCGAGACCGTGCGCCCCCCACAATGGCGGCGCATGAGAACCAAGACCAAGCTCCGCCCCCACGACGGGCTCCGGTTGCCTCAGCAGGCTGCCGAGCCTTCACCCGTGAGCTACACAATGTCATCTGGCCCGGGAAGTTCAAGCCTGACCTGCCTCCACGCTAGGACGACACCCCCGACCCTGTTGAGTGCCTATAGCTTTACGAGCTGAGAATCAAGGCAGCCAACGGCGATAAGAAGATTATGGCAAACTAGTTCCCCATGGCTCTCAAGGACGACGCACGCTCGTGGCTCCTGAACCTTCCTGCTGGATCAATTTCCTCCTAGGGTGAGATGCGCGAGCATTTCATAGCCAATTTCCAGGACACTCGCGACCGCCCGCCGGCCGCAGGTGACCGGCGACGCGTCAAGCAGCAACCAGGGGAAATGAAAGATCGTGGATGTCGCCTAGAGGGGGGGGG
>LR738713.1:207012548-207032519 GCA_902687465.1 Secale cereale | reverse complement strand
GGGGGGTGAATAGGCGCTTTTAAAATAATTACGGTTTAGGCTTGAACAAATGCGGAATAAACCTAGCGGTTAATTTGTCAAGCACAAAACCGACAACAACTAGGCTCACCTATGTGCACCAACAACTTATGCTAAGCAAGATAAACAAGTAGGTGATAGCAAGATATATGACAAGAAACAATACGGCTATCACAAAGTATAGTGCATAAGTAAAGGGCTCGGGTAAGATATAATCGAGGCACGCGGAGACGATGATGTATCCCGAAGTTCACACCCTTGTGAATGCTAATATCCGTTTGGAGCGGTGTGGAGGCACAATGCTCCCCAAGAAGCCACTAGGGCCACCGTAATCTCCTCATGCCCTCGCATAATGCAAGATGCCGTGATTCCACTAAGGGACCCTTGAGGGCGGTCACCGAACCCGTACAAATGGCAACCCTTGGGGGTGGTCACCGAACCCATACACTTTGGCAACCTTTGGGGCGGTCACGGGTACCCGTCAAATTGCTCGGGGCAATCTCCACAACCTAATTGGAGACCCCGACGCTTGCCCGCAGCTTTACACCACAATGATTGAGCTCCGAACAACATCAACCGTCTAGGGCGCCAAGGCACCCAAGAGGAACAAGCTCTAGGGTGCCCAAACACCCAAGAGTAATAAGCTTCTCAAACTTCACTTCCACGTATCACCGTGGAGAACTCAATCTGATGCACCAAATGCAATGGCAAGGGCACACGGAGTTCCCAAGTCCTTCTCTCTCAAATCCCACCAAAACAACTAATGCTAGGGAGGTAAAAGAGTGGAAGAACAAGAAGGAGAACACCAAGAACTCCAAGAACTAGATCCAAAGGGTTCCCCTCACAAAGAGGAGAAAGTGATTGGTGGAAGTGTGGATCTAGATCTCCTCTCTATTTTCCCCCAAAAACTAGCAACAATCCATTGAGGGATTGAGAGATAGCAAGCTCGAAGAAGGTCAACAATGGGGGAGAACATGAGCTCAAAGGATAAGTTTCATTGGGGAAGAAGACCCCCTTTTATAGGTGAGAAAAATCTAACTGTTATGCTCACAGCCCGCACAGAGCGGTACTACCACTCCAAGGAGCGTTACTACCGCTAGGGCGGTAGTAACCCTTTGAAAAACAACAGCGAGGAGGCAAAAAGGCCAGAAGAACCATCGGAGCAGTAGTACCGCTTGACCTCACGTTACTACCGCTAGGGGTAGCGGTACTACTGCTAAGGGTAGCGGTACTACTGCTTGCGAGCGGTACTAAAAAATTACATCCGAGCCTACCACCGCAGGAGTTGGGACGAGTATTTGGTCCGGAGCAGTACTACCACTGTAGGAGCCACGGTAGTACCGCTCTAGAGCGGTAGTAAAAAATTACATCCGCTCCAATTTGCGGTAGTACCGCTGCAGCCTTTTAAGAACACCAAAACTGCCACAACTTTTGCAAACAGACTCCGAATTCGATGAAACCAAGTTTGTTGGAAAGCTAGCGACAAGGGCTAACACAATCTTGAAAGAAATATCGATAAGAAGCAAATTAGAAAAGTCCCATAATAAAATGGTGAGAACCCTTCCTCGGATAAGACCGGTAGAACCTCCAAAACCGAAAACATCATAGAAGACGCATGTGAACTCCGTTTTCGATGAACTCAAGCTTGTCATCAAGATGACCATAAGCTCTAAGACTCACAAAGAGAACCAAACAAGAACCAAGAAACATGATGCAAGGATGCAATGGTTTGAGCTCTCTACTAACGATACGATCAAGCTACCGACTTGAGAGCCCCCCTTGATAGTACGGCAAACGATCCTATAACCTGGTCTACTAACTACCACCACGAGACTGGTAAAATAGAAAACCTATCAAGGGCAAACCTTTGCTTTGCACAAAGTCCACTTGAGTTAGATGTAGACGATCTTGACTTCCTCAAGTTGGACCACCTTTCTTGATTGGGTTGTCTCGGTGAAGACTAATAGATTGCTCCCCCATACTCCACTATGGGTGAGCCACTCTTCGGCATATCTTGACAAGTCCATTGTCACCACAATGGACGGAAAGCTTCAAGCACTTGATCTCTTCGTGATGCTCCACTTGAACTTGCACACCGCAACCTAACCCCACAAAGAACTCTCACGAAGACCATGGGTTAGTACACAAAGCGTGATTGACAATGCTTACCATACCATGGGATTGCTTGATCCCTCTCGGTACATCTTCTACACTTTGTGTGTTGATCAACTTGATTCATTCTTTGACTTAGTTTTGATCAACCTTGAATCTATCCAACTCTCTTCATTTGGATGATGTCTTGAAGGTAAACATGAATGATCACAAACTCTTCTTCTTCAAGACATGCTTGCAATAAGCTCAACACCCACAAGACCAATCTTTGGATAATTCCTTAATAGCACCTTGGTCATCACAAACTCTCCTTGAAACCAACAAATGAACTCCAAGAAAAGCCTATGGACAAACCCTTCAAATATAACTCAAGGCAACCATTAGTCCATAGAGATTGTCATCAATTACCAAAACCAAACATGGGGGCACCGCATGTTCTTTCAATCTCCCCCATTTTGGTAATTGATGACAATCACTTTCAAGAGAGTTTATATAAGGAATTATGCATCACCATACCATACAACAATCATGTATGCGCATGAGATGCAAAAGCTTAGGAACAAAACCAAAGCAAGAAGAGAGAAGAAACAACTCTCTAAACTTCCTCACAAAACTAAACTCTCTGAAACTTCTCCCCCATTGGCATCGATTGCCAAAATGGGCGAATAGCTTAGAAGGCCAATATAAATTGTGTTCCTCCATAAATTGCGTATTCCTGAAAATAGAGAGTGGAATGCAATACATATATCCAATTGTAAATACTTGGAGGAAGACAAACTATATTGAGGCCCGAAGATTGCAAAAGAATGATATGCCACAAAGGCATAACAAAGGGAGAAAAACACGCAATCAAGCAATCAAAGGATACCAATTGAATCAAGCTATCAAAAGATACCAATTGACCCAACTAGACCAATGATCCTACATGCCAAATGAATAAAAGATATTATTATAAGAGCAAAGGAGTGTTCTAGAGAAACTAGAGAAGCTCCCCATGATTTGTGCACAATTTAGTTTTGTATTTGGATACAACGAGCACAAAATAGGATCGTCGCTCCCCCAAGATCAATAGAACCTCACGACATAGCAACAAAGTGTTCTAAAGACACTAATGAAGCTTCCCATAATTTATGCACTCCTTAGAATATTTTCACTAGGATACCAAGTGCACAAAATAGGATCATCACTCCCTCAAGATCAATAGACACTCACACCATGTGCAAGTGAGCGTGAAGGAAACAAAGCCTAGAACTTGCAACAAACAACTGGTTGAGCAATATATAAAAGAGTCAACTTAAGAGTAGGCTCAACCAAAATGATGTGTGTGAGTCATGGCAAAGCACTTGAGAAGATTAATGTATGGATGAACATTAAGCATCAATATACTCTTGAATGAATGAGATACATAGTGCAAGGCCTATCATTCCCACACACAACAGCAAATGGGTTCACAAGTTCACTACTAATCATATAAATAACATATGCTTGTGACAACCTGTGGTGAAGATATAAAAAGGATAGCTTTGTCATGAGGAGGGATACCAATAGAAATGGCAAAGCCTCGTCAAGACAAGCAAGAGAAAAAATGATCTTCACCACAAAAGAGTGCATCAAGATGCAACGATATAAGATCCGCACTCGAGACACACACCTTCACGGAGCCACCAAAGAAATAAAACAGGAACGAAAAGGTGGACATGAAAGAAGGGGATATCAAATAGATATGCAACTTCTCTCAAGTGTATAAGATTCTAAGTAGACGAAGATCATGATGATATAAATCCACAAAGAAGGATGTACACATGAAATTGTTGCAAAAAGGAATGAATAAGACACCCCCAAGGAAGTCATAAATATACCAATAAGATATTTGCTTGAAGGCATAGCCCATGGCTAGATATGTTCTTATTGTATATAAATGAGTTCCAACCACACGAGCATCAAAGACATCACAACTAACAACAAGAGATCATTGTTGGGATGCTTTGAGAAAGGAAACAAGTATCATAAGAAGGAATGACTAACATGCCATGATACAACCTACACAAGGTTGGTGCAAGAAATGTGTGCATGAAGTAGATGGTGATACTTGTTACCGAGATACCATTGGAAGGATGTAGTAGATACCAATTGAAGGTAGATAGTAGTTCATTGATCATCCTAGCTTGACTCCAATAAGCACATGGTGACACCACCTTCCTTTTGAATGAGCCGAGCATCCAATGCATCTCCAATTGTTCCTAGAACACCAACACAAACAAAATGATACCCAAACTCATTGGGACCAAAGAGTTAGAAACACCAATACATAGGAAAAACTCCACAAACATATGTGCATTTATATATGAAAATGAATTTCATGCACATCTCATCGAAATTGAGACTAGGTGGAGTTTCCCTTATACATTGGGTTAAAGAAAGAAAGCATGCCAAAGAAAATACACGAAGTAAATATGCATGATCAAGACTTTCAAGAAACAAAACAAAATGAAAAATAAATACCAAGTGAAAATAGGATACCAAATGGAGAAATCATCACTTGGAAGATATCTATTAGAAGATACATCAAGGAATGAGATATCCATTAATACACGCAAAAGGAAAGATATCGGACTCCCAAAAGAGAAGATGGTTCCAAAAAAACCAACCCATCTACAAAGTTTCATGATGGCACAAGTACAAAAGAGAAACGGCTTGCCTTCCATCAACACAAACTTGATATGGATCACAAGATGAGTGTTCTATCGAAAATAGGATAGCTCCCCCATGAATTGTGCATTTAAAGAGAATTTACATTCGAGTACAAAATGCACAAGGTGGGATCACCACTTTCACTATATCTAGAAAACACTCGACAAAAACAATAAAACATGAGATCCACAAGTGGCATGGAAGGAAATGGTAGTGGACACAAACTTGGCAAGAGATAAGACAAATAAAACCAAAAGACAATGTAAAGATGATCAATAATTTCCACCACATAAATGATTACCAATTGTCAAAGACAAGAGGTATTTGGAAATAATTCCCGGTGATAGATAGCAATGATATCCAACATCATCTTCACTCCAAACACAAGCAAAATGCAACTTGTAGAGCTAACATGTCACCTAGGAACATAATTTATACTATCAACTCTAGGTGACAATATCTCAAATTTACACATTTTCTAGGCTTGTAATATGCACATAGAATATTACTCCCCCATAATGTGATACCAATGAAAAACCTACCAAGATGCAAAAGAGAACCAACAAGAGATAATTAATGGAACATTTAGAATTTGACTTTCTCATGAGAAGACATACCACATAGAGACTAGATAATCTTGTAATATCAATACTAGATGGTTTTCCTCATGTACACACATTTATAGGATTGTGAGGTGCACAAAGCACATCACTCCCCCAAAATGGGATGTTCCATTAATCTCTCACAAGAGCCAACTAAGATAAAAGCAAGAAGCACAAAGGCTCAACGCACAACACACACATACATGATGTGCAAACCAATATACACATACTTGATTTCTCAAGATACACAAATTGGACGCACAACATATACAAACACATGAAAGGAACAAAACCAAAATATGCAAAGGGGCAAGTAACTTTCAATGTAAACAATTTAAGAACGAGTTACCGCAAGGAGGAACATTGGATATAAGATAGAAACTTGATAATCCGAATGACTTGGCTTGAGACAATATGAATGATGAAGACCCCTTAATTCTTCATAATGTAGCCAAGTCTCCAATGCCCTCCAAAACACCTATTGATCAAGTTTGAGCTAGTTGGTCCCCAACCAAGTTGGGTCCTAAGAGGTTATTCACAATAGGCTTGGCTACCCAAATGGTTCTTTTCTTAACACCACTTTGAGTCCCAAGAAACTTGGCAAACACATTGCCAACCTTATCCTTCCCAAGAGAATAGACATCATCAATAATAATTGGGTTGGATAAGTTACCACTAGTGCATGAAGAAGCAAGGTGACCCTTCTCACGGCATAAGTAGAAACATCTACTCTTTACTTTCTTCTCATTTGATTCCTCAAAATGATAAGCATTACCATGAGTCTTCTTGGGAAGCGGCCTTTCTCCAACTTGCGGTTGAGCACGAGATTGAACTTGTGGCCTCTTCCCTTGTTGCTTGTCACTAATGGCCTTCTTCTTCAATGGGCAAGATCTAACATGATGCCCTTCAATTTTGCACTTGAAGCAAATAATCTTGGCCGAATTCTTGAGTTGTTCTTGGCCCTTATTCTTGTTAATGATATTGGACCTTTTCTTCTTGTTGGAGTTGAATCCAAGTCCACCTTTGTCATTGGGGGATTTTTGCACACTCAAGATATTGTTGAGTGTGGACTTCCCTTCCTGACACTTTTCCAAGTCTTTCTTCAAAGAAGTGACTTGGGCCTTGAGCTCTTTGATTTCCTCTACATGGCTAGTATCAACAAAAGTACTAGAGGAAGTATAAGCTTCATTGTTAGAGCAACAAGGCAAGGAGAGCAATTCATCACAAGATGTACTAACATTGTGAGTAGATGAATTACGAGGACTAGCACATGGCAAGATAGCATTTTGACTTGAAGTAGTGCTAGTACCCACATGAGGCTCACTAGATGTTACCATGATACTCATAGCCCCATGAGCTATCTTTAGCACATTATGGGATACTAGAAGATCATCATGAGAGCTAGTGAGCTTTACATGACTTTCTTCCAATTTCCCATAATTGCCAGATAGCAACTCAAGTTGAGCCCTTAGCTCAACATTCTCCTTCAAAATGGATGCTTCACTAGAAATAGAGTTAGTAGCACAAGCATCATCAATAATAGCAAGAGGAGAAGGCAACTTGGCATGCTCTTTAGAATATTAAGCTTTAAGATGAGCATGAGACTCGGTGAGTTTGATGAGCTCACTCTTAATTACCCTTGAGACATTTTCGAGGTGCTCAAAATCCTCAAGGAGTTTAGCATGTGCAACTTCAAGATTCTCATTTTTAGTTTCAAAATCATTAGCCACCTCAAGAGCTCTATCACGGGATTCCTTTATTCTAGATAGTTCTAGAGAAAAAGTCTCCTCAGGAGCTTACTTGGTGGTTTGTTCAAGTTCAAGATCTTGCGAGAGGTCGGTGATCTCATTAGCGTAATCACGCTCATGACTTTCCATTTTCTCAATGGTGACCTCATGCTCCTCTAGATGAGATTCCAACTCCTCTATATATTTCTTGCCCTCAATGGCAATAGACATGATTTCCATGAAGTTGGAATGAGCCATTTTATTCTTATGAAGAGCTTTAAAAATCATTTCCCCCTTAATTTTTTAGGAGGCAACATTATCATTCTCTTCATCATTATCAACATCATCATCATTGTCATCATCACTATCATCACAAGATATATTGGGATTCAAAGTGGGAGATACCTTTGAAGCCTTAGCCATAAGGCAAAACGCAATAGATGATGATGTAGGATCCCTTGAAGCACCATTCAAGACTACATCATGTTCCATGGGGTGTTGGGTTTCCTCTAGATTGTTAGCATAACAATTCGAGGAAATAGATGCAATTTTATCATGGCAACAAGATATAGCAAGCATATCATCATGAGTTTTAGTCAAGAAATTTCTACATGATATGCAAGGACTATCAACACAAGCATGTGAAACATGTAGGGTGCTCGAAGTGTTAAAGTCCAAAGAATATGCATCGCAATAAGATAGTGATGAAGGATCATCCACAATAAGCATACTATCATCATTGCAATGACCAACACTACTCACCATATCATTACCTTGTGGCAAACCACATGTAGGTGAAGTAGAAGAAGTTGAGAAGACGACACGGTCGGAGGTGGAGGGAGAACAATCATTCCCACAATTCTTGGACACACCATATTTATCTTGAAGCTTTGTCCACAACTCATGAGCATCCCGGAACGACATAAGTTGAAATATAACTACATTACTCAAAGCATCAAAAAGCACATTAGAAGCTTGAGCATTGAAATAAGAGTTTTTCTCATCCTCTAAAGATAATCTTTGTGGATCCTTTGGAGGAGAAAAACCCATATCTACAATTCGCTCTAAATTTGGGTCCATGACCCTAAAGAGATTAAGCATGCAAATTACCCAAACATCAAAATTTGTGCCATCGAAACTAAGAGTGTCAGAGAAACCTAAACCCCTAGTCGACATCCTTACTCTCTAGGCAGTTAAGCCCTATAAAGAGAGAGGAGGCTCTGATACCAATTGAAAGATCGTGGATGTCACCTAGAGGGGGGGGGGTGAATAGGCACTTTTTAAAATAATTACGGTTTAGGCTTGAACAAATGCAGAATAAACCTAGCGGTTAATTTGTCAAGCACAAAACCGACAACAACTAGGCTCACCTATGTGCACCAACAACTTATGCTAAGCAAGATAAACAAGTAGGTGATAGCAAGATATATGACAAGAAACAATATGGCTATCACAAAGTATAGTGCATAAGTAAAGGGCTCGGGTAAGAGATAACCGAGGCACGCGGAGATGACGATGTATCCCCAAGTTCACACCCTTGCGGATGCTAATCTCCGTTTGGAGCGGTGTGGAGGCACAATGCTCCCCAAGAAGCCACTAGGGCCACCGTAATCTCCTCACGCCCTCGCACATTGCAAGATGTCGTGATTCCACTAAGGGACCCTTGAGGGCGGTCACCAAACCCGTACAAATGGCAACCCTTGGGGGCGGTCACCGAACCCGTACACTTTGGCAACCTTTGGGGCCGTTCACCGGTACCCGTTAAATTGCTCGGGGCAATCTCCACAACCTAATTGGAGACCACAACGCTTGCCCGGAGCTTTACACCACAATGATTGAGCTCCGAACAACATCAACCGTCTAGGGCGCCAAGGCACCCAAGAGGAACAAGCTCTAGGGTGCCCAAACACCCAAGAGTTATAAGCTTCTCAAACTTCACTTTCACGTATCATCGTGGAGAACTCAAACCGATGCACCAAGTGCAATGGCAAGGGCACACGGAGTGCCCAAGTCCTTCTCTCTCAAATCCCACCAAAGCAACTAATGCCAGGGAGGGAAAAGAGAGGAAGAACAAGAAGGAGAACACCAAGAACTCCAAGAACTAGATCGAAAGGGTTCCCCTCACAAAGAGGAGAAAGTGATTGGTGGAAGTGTGGATATAGATCTCCTCTCTCTTTTGCCCCAAAAATTAGGAAGAATCCATGGAGGGACTGAGAGATAGCAAGCTTGAAGAAGGTCAACAATGGGGGAAGAACACGAGCTCAAAGGATAAGGTTCATTGGGGAAGAAGACCCCCTTTTATAGGTGGGAAAAATCCAACCGTTATGCTCACAGCCCGCACAGAGAGGTACTACCGCTCGAAGGAGCGGTACTACCACTAGGGTGGTAGTACCCCTTTGAAAAAAAACAGCGAGGAGGCAAAAAGGCCAGAAGAACCGTCGGAGCGGTAGTACCGCTTGACCTCACGGTACTACCACTAGGGGTAGCGGTACTACTGCTTGCGAGCGGTACTAAAAAATTACATCCGGGCCTACCACCGCAGGAGTTCGGACGTTTTTTTGGTCCAGAGCAGTACTACCGCTGTAGGAGCCACGGTAGTACCGCTCTGGAGTGATAGTAAAAAATTACATCCGCTCCAATTCACGGTAGTACCGCTGCATCCTTTTCAGAACACCAAAACTGCCACAACTTTTGCAAACGGACTCCGAATTCGATGAAACCAAGTTTGTTGGAAAGCTAGCGACAAGGGCTAACACAGTCTTGAAATAAATATCAATAAGAACTAAATTAGAAAAGTCCCATAAGAAAATGGTGAGAACCCTTCCTCGGATAAGACCGGTAAAACCTCCAACACCGGAAACATCATAGAAGACGCATGTGAACTCCGTTTTCGATGAACTCCTTGTCATCAAGATGACCATAAGCTCTAAGACTCACAAAGAGAACCAACCAAGAACCAAGAAACATGATGCAAGGATGCAATGGTTTGAGCTCTCTACTAACGATACGATCAAGCTACCAACTTGAGAGCCCCCCTTGATAGTACGACAAACTATCCTATAACCCGGTCTCCCAACTACCACCACGAGACCGGTAAAATAGAAAACCTATCAAGGGCAAACCTTTGCTTTGCACAAAGTCCACTTGAGCTAGATGTAGATGATCTTGACTTCCTCAAGTTGGATTACCTTTCTTGATTGTGTTGTCTCAGTGAAGACTAGTAGATTGCTCCCCCATACTCCACTATGGGTGAGCCACTCTTCGGCATATCTTCACAAGTCCATTGTCACCACAATGGACGGCAAGCTTCAAGCACTTGATCTCTTCGTGATGCTCCACTTGAACTTGCACACCGCAACCTTAACACACAAAAAACTCTCATGAAGACCATGGGTTAGTACACAAAGCGTGATTGACAATGCTTACCATACCATGGGATTGCTTGATCCCTCTCGGTACATCTTCTACACTTTGTGTGTTGATCAACTTGATTCATTCTTTGACTTAGTTTTGATCAACCTTGAATCTTTCCAACTCTTTTCATTTGGATGATGTCTTGAAGGTAAACATGAATGATCACAAACTCTTCTTCTTCAAGACATGCTTGCAATAAGCTCAACACCCACAAGACCAATCTTTGGATAATTCCTTAATAGCACCTTGGTCATCAAAAACTCTCCTTGAAACCAAGAAATGAACTCCAAGAAAAGCCTATGCACAAACCCTTCAAATATAACTCAAGGCAACCATTAGTCCATAGAGATTTTCATCAATTACCAAAACCGAACATGGGGGCACCGCATGTTCTTTCAGGAAACCCTGCAGAAGTACATCCAGCGCTTCAACAACGTCCGACTAAAGATTCCCAAGGTGACGGATAAGGCCATCATCTCAGCGTTCTCCGATGGCTTCCGTGATGTCAAGATGAAGGAGGAGCTCGCCATCCATGATGACATGTGCATAACTTTGGAGCTGTTCAACCTAGCGACCAAGTGCGCCAGAGCTGAGGAGAGGCGCCTTTCTCTCATCGAAATCCCATCTGCTGACCCAGAAGATAAGAAGACCAAGGCTAAATACATGAAGCGCATGGGGGTGGCCGTGCTCGCGGCAGAATCGGAGATGAAGCGTGTCCACAACCACCCAGAGTCATCCAAGAGCAGCCGTCCATTCTGCGCCTTCCGCAATGTGCACAACCACAATACCAATGATTGTCAAGAGCTCAGGGCTATCCGTGATGGGGGCTTCGGCCGACGCCCCTTGCGCAACGACTGAGGCTACGGCCATGGAGGAAGCCGAACTGGGGGGCATTGGGATGACCTTGGCCCACGTCAGGAGTGGCGCGATCAGCCTCGTGAGGAACGCTGACACGACCAACTCGCGAGGGCGACTAGAGGGACCAGCCTCGTGAGGACCGCCCTCAGGGCAAGGCCGGCCTCCCTCCACTGCAACCACCGCCAAGGAGGAACGACGACCAAGACGAAGGGGCTGGGGGCTTTCAGGAGCCTTGTGCCATCGCCTGCATCTTAGGCAGTGCACAGGCCCCAGCCTCTCCGCGCATCTTCAAGCAGTTCGCCCGAGAAGTGAACGTAGCCCTTCCCAGGAGAGAAGCCACACGTCAGCTCAAGTTGTCCAAGTGCCCCATCACCTTCAGTTCAGCCAACTAGCTTAAGTGCGTGGCAACCGCCGGTACTCTCCCAATGCTCAGCTCACCCATCATCAACAACATAAAGGTTACCAAGACCCTAATCGATGCGGTGCTGGGCCCAACGTTCTCTCCGTCGACACATTTGACCGTCTCCAAGTGACATATGACCAGCTGCAGGCTACCAAGCCCTTCTCTGGGGTGACCGATAGCTCCACCACCCCAATTGGGCAGATCCGGCTCCCTGTTACCTTCGGCACACGCGACAACTACCACACCGAGCTCATCGACTTTGACGTCACTCACAGCCGCTTCCCATACAACTCCATTCTTGGGTATCCAGCCCTGGCCAAGTTCATGGCAGTGCCTCACCATGGCTACAACGTCCTCAAGATGCCAGGAAGCCACGACATCATCACCATTGCGTGCACGGAAAAGGATGTTGTGTGCTCCCTCGAGCGCGCTTACCAGGCTGTGGCAGTCGAGGACCCAGACATCAAAAACATCATCTACCCCCCTGAAGCCACCCCGAAGAAGAAGAAGCAGTTGCTCGCCCTGGAGCCTCATGAGGAAGCAGCACCTGGCGGCCGCGCCTCAGGATCCATGCCCATGGATAGTGCGCCTCCCTACGTTGCATAGGAAGGCGCGCCCAGCACCCGTCTCAAGGTGGGCTCGGGGGCTCTCCTCTGGAGGGCCTCCGACCTAGCCAATGTCACGAGGGAGGCGTTCGGGCACCATGTGGAGGCGTGCTTCACCGCATGTCTCCCTCACGAGAGACAAGGCGCGAGGCGCCAAGTGCTCAGGAGTTCGTCGACCAGACCATCCAAGACTTGCAGGTACCAAGGGCAATGCGGGGCGAGCGCCGCCCCGCACCACGAAGTGCAGCTGTCGTCCTAGGCTCGGGCGATGGGCTGTGTGTCTACATCAATGTCCTAGGACTCAACAGAGTCGCGTCTCAGGAGCTCTACTGGCCTTCTCAGGTAGGCCGGTGCGAGGTCCCTCCTCACAGCTACGTCTGCATGCCCTTTGGCTTGCCGAATCAGGCGACCCTGTACCAGCGCCACATGCGGGATGTCATGGAGGCTCGCGAGGCCAGGCATCAGGAGATCCTGGCAGAGGTGGCGTCGGTTCTTCGTGAGATCTCGGAACCTCAGGAGCCTCGTGAGGTTCCGGAGTCAGGCGGCTCGTGAGGAGCGACATGTGCAGCAAGCATCTTCAGCTACATCAACATCTCTCCAGCATCAGTGCCGGCTTTGTTTTAGTTTGTTCAGTTGGGGGCACCCCTCCGGCTGCATCATCCCCAAGTCGCACGGGCTTGTCCCTATGACGTGTATCCTTTTGCATCTTTAGCTTACTCTATTGGGGGCGCCCCTCGGGCTGCATCATCCCCAGGCCACGTGGGTCTGTCCCTGTGGCATGTATCACATTCGCATTACCTGAATTAGCTCGTTTCCTCCTATGGATTGCCTTATGATCATCACCTGCTCACTCACCACCTCTTTTGGCCTCCCGCGCTGCTGAACGGACTCCTGCACATCCTGCAACAGGGGCTACACACGTTGGCACGACGATTGTGCTCAGGTCCATCCCTGCAACGCTGAAAAATATGAGAGATCGAGCTCTGACTCACGACCCGCCTTGTGCACATCACCTCACCAGGTCCTCAGTGCCTTCATCTTCCCGCGAAAAAAAGTGGCATGGCGGCAAACGTGATTTATGCTGTTTCATCAGACTAAACCGCAGGAGACTCCGGAGGCTAGCAACATGCGGCCCTGCCGGCTATTTCATTCTCACGTTATTCGCTTGCGCGTTAAAGGGGGGATCCTGAGCATCTCATCTCAGGAACTCCTACCGACTCTCCAGCCATCACCCCTGGCCTTGTCCACGGCATCGCGACCTGGCATTCCAGCGGCGGCTAAGCTCTGCTCGAGGGTCGGGACTTGCGGACGCAGAGCATCTAGAAGAGCGGGAGAAGGGGAGGCTGGCGCGGAACGCAAAGACCTATTTCACATTTCCTTCCCGAGAGATGTTCGTATGTCAAGGAGGACTCCTGAGCATCGCGACTCATGAGCCTAACTCGTCACGTAGCCGCTCACTCCCTATCCTCGTCCTGGCGATCTAGAAGAGCCAGCGGCGGCTGAGGTATGCGCGGGGCCGGGCTCTACTGATGCAGAACATTAGAGCAAGCGTGAAGGAAATCGTGAAATCCTAGCCACACTGCCGCTAAAGAAAGGACCAGGCGCACCATGCGGAGAATCACCTCAGGCCTGTCAAGATAAGTCACACATTCAAACTGGCACGATACCACGACTCAACAAGTTGATTTCTGCAATCTTGCTCCGGCAATGTCGCCTTCCTTTTTAGCCTCCGAAAAGCTGCTTGGACGCCAATGGGGACCTCTTGGGCATCACACCTCAGGAGCTCTTACCGGAACCCGGGCCGCTCACCTCCTGGCCTTGACCACAACATTGTGACTTGGCATACCAACGACGGATGAAGCTTGCCTTGGGACAGGGACCCACCGGCGTAGAGCACAAAGCTGCTGTAAGGACGAAAAGGGGGGACAACGCCGAAGCAAGATGAGCGGCCGCGGTTTCATAACAAGAATAATAAACATCGGAGCAAAAGCATTACATGTTCTTTACACACCCCTACGGGGTTCATTTTGATTCCTCGCAGGGAACAAAAGAAGGAGATCTGAAGAGGCCCTAACTGCAGCTGCTGCAGCCGACGCCATCATCAACAGAGGGCCACGAGAGGCCGGCGCCAACCCCCCTCAGGTCACCAACGACGACGAGCTGATGCAGCTGTTGTGCTCCGAGCGCGGCGTGAGGTCAGTGGTGCATAGCTGTCGTTGCTCGTCTCCAGAGACTCGTCAGGCTCAGGAGAGCTGCTGGATTCCCAGGGGCCATCGCTGCTGCTGGTGGAGTTGTCGGTAGGGCCGAGGGCAGGCATGGTGTTCGCCGCTGTGCCACCCTAGCGGCTCTCACCAGGGTAGCACTCCAAGCGGCGGCCTTCCTCATCGAAGACCTTGAAGAACAACGCGGAGGCGCCGTCGAACTCGAAGTGGATGACGGAGGCTCCGTGAAGATGGCACACGCAGGCGATTTCGCCCCATCCTTGAGGCATGAAGACACCGGCCGGGGGGACGACCTCGACCGCCGCCTCTGAAGCCTGGCTGTAGCACCTGGCGTGCTGCAACCACAGCTCAGCAGGACCCCTCGCCAGCATCAGCTCCGCGAAGAACCTCGGGAGCTGGATCCAAGAAGGCGGTGGCATCGCTGTCCACACCATGCACTCACACGAGGAGCCCTCGGCGTGGTTTCGGTGGCCGGCGGCTCGAGCGACCCCAAGTTGGGCCACCTCGACCACGACGCGAGTGGGGCGGGGTGCAATCCCCTCTTCCGGAGCCTTGGGCTTGGGCATACAAGAACAACGGGTAGTCGGGACGAGGCCACTCGCACCAAGTCCTCGTTACCTCCAGCCTCTCGTTGGCAAAACGGGGACGGCTGAACCTTTTCTTCGGCGGAAGGGGTTCTCGCTCCTCGCATGGGGTTTTCTCTTTCTCAGCAGCAGAGAATCTCCTTATTGGCGCCATGGGCGTCACGGCAAGCCGGTGGGGCAAGGAGGAAGGAGAAGGGGCAGGCGGCGAGAAGAAGGAGATGAGCAGCGGGCGCTTCGCCCCCTCCTCATTTATAGCCAGGAGGAGGCCAACCGCCGGCCTCCACGATCGCACGTAATGATGGTTTTTCTATGCATACAGTAGGGACTCATCAAGTCGTGCAGTTGCCGAGGCAGCATGGGGAAGCGGAGACGCCCACGTCCAATCAAGTCGCCACGTGTCGACCAAGGCCGCATGCGATTAGAGCCCATGGCGCTTCGCACTTGCCATTTGGCTTTACCTCGAAGCCAAGTTCGAGCGCACCTTGGGCCAAGGGGCTACTTTTGGCGTTCTGGGAACGGGGGTACCCAGACATGCCTGCTTGCGGCCCGTGACGTGGCTCCATCAGTGGCCTGGTATGGCCCAGCTTCAGCAACCACAGCTCAAGACCCTCACGAGGGGCCAAGCCTTGCGAGGCGGACGACAGCAAGACCTCCCTGGGAACAGCCTCTCTAGGATGGCTCCCGAGGAGTGGAGATATCTATGCAGGGCGCAACTTGCGAGGTTCACGTGACGTGAGCCATGACGACCAAGGCCAGGCGGGCGCCAGCGGGCGCAATGTACCAGTTTCCCCTTTGGTGCTAAGGGGGCAAGCGCAGGCTCGGAGTCCCGAGGAATCAAGCAAAGGTTTCCATATCGGTGCAACAAGACCAAGGACCGTCAGGACGGCAGAATGGAGGTCATCGCACAGCCTGGTGCGGCGTCACCACCAGAGCCTTTGCAGGCGAAGACCGCTTTTGTCAGGATAGCTTGTACTAGCTGTTCCCCTTCAAATTTGGCCGTTAGTGGGATCCCTTCCCGTCAATATTTTGGAAGAGGACCAAGGCCACTCTAAATAGGACCTAGCCACCAGCATGGAGGGGGCGGCTCATCTGGCGGAGAAAGAGAGAGAGAGAGAGTGAGAGAGAGAGTGATCCATTCCACCCTACACACACCACAAGCTCATCCTAGCCCAAGAACACCTCTCCTCTGGAGGTTGTTGATCCCTTGTACTAGTTCATCTTCAGCCCCACGAGGCAGTCCACTACACACACTGGAGTAGGGAATTACACCGCATGGTGGCGCGAACCAGTATAATCCTCTGTGTCCCTTGTTCTTTGAGTTCGTCGAGCTAGGCCATGGGATCGTAGGGCGAGCGCGCCGGGGAGAGAGAGTTCTTCGTGCGCACCCCAGAGTTCGAACCTCTAAAGGGTTTGTGGAACCCGAAATATGACAACAGTGGATAACTACCGCTTCTGGCTCCTCCGAGGTCATCGAAACGTTTCCCTCTACTGAATACCATTTTACTTTGGTTCACCGACATGCGGGCCATGTAGCGCGCGGGCCCAAATGCTATCCACCAAATTAGAAGACCGTATGCAGGCGGAGAGTCACCCCGGTCATATCGCGGCAGTAACGAGCCATCATATCACAAAAACCCACCTCCCCACAGTCTAAGTTTGACGGACGAAGCAACCATCATTTCACTCTTCGCTGAATCCCCTTCTTCCTCACTGTCTTCAACAAAGCAAACACTCGCATCTGCCATTGTTCTTCTCTCCCAACAAAGGGAAGGTAAGCGGATCCGTGATGTTGGTATATTTTCTTTCAGATAAAAAGAAATTTTGCAAAGCAGTAACCGATCCTCACTCTCTTTCTTGTTCCATTGTCATTGCCATTGTGTTTTCCTTTCAGTTGTCTCTTAGTATTCGTTAGTTTCATGATGGACCAAGGAGAACTAGGCAAAGATCTGTCGATGTTGCAGCAGACGCGGGAGGCTGATCCCCACGAGAGAGAGAGAGAGATCTCCTGTAATAGCCTGGATTTTGCCCTTCTCTTTTTCTGAAGATTATCTTGGATTTCTTGATTTGATTTGTTTTTCTGTGGCTATGTGGTTCTGAAACTTGGGAAGATCATGTCTTCCTAGGTTTTATAGTAGTGGCTTGCCGTCCTCATCATTATTCCAAGACCCTATCATTTTCATCCTTGAGCCAACCCAATATTCTTTTTTCCAAGGAATATTCCTTTTCTATTTAAGGAATAATTCTTTTTGCTCTAGGTTGTGAAGCAACCTATCTCTCTGTCATTCTAAAAATTCCTAAATAATTCTCATAAATTGTTTTGGTCCTATGTTGCTCAAATATGGCAAATCTTTTCATTGCCATGTTCAAAAATAATCTTGCAATAATCATTTCCTCTTCTGCCCTAAATGTCACTTTGTGAAGCAAGTGCTATTTATCTTTGCCCAATTGCCTCCAAACGTTTTAGACGTCTTTTCCTGTCCATATCATTGCCATGTGCCAAATTTCATACTTATTTGCCCAATAAATATTGTTCAGCAATTTTCCAAAGATTCTGTCCAGCAAGGAACTTTTCGAAGGAAGTACTCCCTCCGTCCGAACATACTTGTCATCAAAATGTATAAAAGGGGATGTATCTAGATACATCATTTTTTGTTCATTTTGATGAAAAGTATTTCTGGACGGAGGGAGTATATTCTGGGCATGTCCAAATGTGTTGAAACTTTGTAAAATCCTTGATGAGATCAAATCATCACTCTCTACTAAATTCGAGCTCATTCCTTTCATCCATATGAGCTTAGCATCAATTCTTCGTTCCTGGTCAAATTTTCACTTTGTGAAGCAACCATATTTTATATTGCCTCATTTAAGCTGAAAATTTGCGAGGAGATTCTCCTATCTATATTAACTCCCTCCATCAAGTTTTGTCTCAATAAATTTATCCAATTGCCCTATGCAATTTTTCCAAGTTTCTGTCTAGAGAGATGCTTTGTGGAGCAAGTGCTATTTTGGTTCATCCAAATGGCCTCCAACTTTTTGGGCATCTTCATATCTTCAAATAATTGGGCCTTGCCAATTTACAGCTTAAATTGCATCTTTATGTGAGGGCATCATCCAAATCTCTAATTCTAGCCATTATGGTGCATTCTACAACAAGTACCATTTGTCTTCATCCTAATGAGCTGCAAATTTGCAGAGGTGATCATCTAAGTGTGTGATCACACCATGCTAAAGCCCCGAGTCCATATCCTTCTGTGTTTATCTCTTCATAGCACAAACACCATGCTGGTCATCTGCAAACCTACTAGCTGTGGTCATGCATCAGCTCCGTGTGCTTGTTTCTCTCCTCCTTGGCACTCAACGTTGAACGGTCTACCTCCTAGACAAGGTCTGGCAACCCAGCGCGCGTGTCACGACCATGTTCACGCAGTGACCACGAGGTAGACAAGCCAAATCTCGCGCTCTGGCAAACCGCGTCGCAGTGTTCGTTCGCTCCCCTCTGCCTCTCGCATCCACATCATGTCCTCAACTGCATCTTCCTGCATCAATGCCCGTCCGGACTTGCCGTGGTTTAGTCGCCATCGTCGTGCCCATGACGCGTCCCTCCTCTATCCCTCCTTTGGCATGTCGGATGGAGCTTCTCGAGCGCTCCCGAGCCCTCCCCTAGCCTATATAAGGCGTGCTCGACCCCTCCCGCACCTTACCAGCCTCTCCTTTATCCTCCCATCTTCGGACAAGATGATCCGCTCCGTATCTAGGGCCAGAGCAGACACGGATGTTGACCCCTAGACGGGATCTGATGATAGGTCTGAGATGTCTTCATCGTGTAGGCAGGGAGTGAGAGCCGAGGGCCTGAATCCTTCGAAGATCAAATCTCCTCTAATGTCGGCAACATAATTCAGACTTCCAAACCTGATCTGATGACCAGGGGCGTAGCACGAAGCCGCCAAACACGAAAATCTGACCGGGGAGGAAGGTCTCCCTGGGGGTGGTGACGTTGCTGATGACAAAGCGATCCATCAATCTTCATGTCGACGACACATCGGAACTCTCAATGAACGGACCAATCTTGGTGTTAAAACCGGCGGATCTCGAGTAGGGGGTGCCGAACTGTGTATCTGAGGATCGGTGGTAATAGCGAGCAACAAGGACACGATGTTTACCCAGGTTTGGGCCCTCTTAATGGATGTAATACCTTACTTCCTGCTAGATTGATCTTGATGAGTATGAAGATTACAAAGAGTTGATCTACATCTAGATCGTAATGGAAACACCCTAGATGTCTAGCGTATGGTAGTTATGATTGTCTTTACGGACTAAACCCTGCGGTTTATATATGCACCGGAGGGACCTAGGGTTGTACATAATCATCTTGCAGAGGAAGGAAACATTACACCCGGACTTTAAACTTGCCATTCTACACATATTGGTATCGTATCCGGATACGAGGGATAACCTTCTGTGTTGATCATGACGGCCCACCAGTCTGACCCATAATGAGTAATCAGGCCACCCGAGAACCCCTTAATCTAGGACTCCCTCACCAGGAATTTAACCCTAGTGGGCTGGGGAAACCATTATCCTCCTAACCATCCAACCGCATATTGCTTAGCAGTGGCAGAGCTAGACGAGGATGTCAGGGGGGGCTAAAGAGAAAAAATGCATGATTGGGGGGGGGGCTAATTACTACACTTTCTTCTACCTAAGATCCCAAAATATTTTTTCATTAGTAATTATA
>LR738713.1:206983041-207001413 GCA_902687465.1 Secale cereale | reverse complement strand
ATGGCTAAAAGATTGGCTTGTGTGTTTTTTGGGTGCGCTCCTCTCACATATATAAAGGGGGGAGGGAGGAGGAGGCCGGCCAAGGTGTGGCGCGCCCAAGGGGGGAGTCCTACTCCAAGTAGGATTCACCCCTTCCTATTCCTACAGGGAGAAGGGGGAAAGAGGAGGAGGAGAGCAGGAAAGGGGGGACGCCCCCCAAACCCTAGTCCAATTCAGTTTGGTCTAGGAAGGGTTTGCGCCTCCACCTGGCTGCCGCCTCCTCTCTTCCACTAGGGGCCATGAAGGCCCATTAACCCCCCGGGGGGTTCCGGTAACCCCCCGGTACTCCGGAAAATAACCATTACACTTTGGAAACATTCTGGTGTCCGAGAATAACCTTCTAATATATCGATCTTCATGTCTCGATCATTTCGAGACTCCTCATCTCGTCCGTGATATCATCCGGGACTTCGAACAATCTTCGGTTTCCAAAATCACATAACTCATACTACTAATCGTCGTCGAACATTAAGCATGCGGACCCTACGGGTTCGAGAACTATGTAGACATGACCGAGACACATCTTCGGCCAATAACCAATAGCGGAACCTAGTTGCTCATATTGGCTCCTACATATTCTATGAATATTTTTATCGGTCAAACCAACTGTTCAAGAAAGCTTCTGATTCAGCGATTTATTGTCCGATTTATCGATACTCTTGGGGTGACCGATAATATTATGCCTTATCTTCACCATTTATTGTTTGGGCAGATTTATCGCTATGACAAGCGATTTATCGGGAATCTACCGATAAATCGGGCCTATTCATAGCACTATGTTTCCAAGAACTATGTTTATTTGTGTTTTGTGAACCTTGTTAGGCAATATGTAATGTTTTTCTACTTTGCTTGTCAATATATCAAGATTCAAAGGCTAGGATTCAAGGTAACACTTCTATCAAATATTTCTTTGGTGTTGAATATAACATATTTTAGTGTTGGGAACCCGGGATTAGAAAAAATGGCCGATTAATATTCGACCAATAAAATCGATTAATCGGTCGATTTACGGTTAATCTCTAATCCCCAGCTGACCGAGATGATAACGATAAGCGATATCCTCAACATTGGTCAAACCGCATAACAACATACGTTGTTCCCTTTGTCATCGTTATGTCACTTGCCTGAGATTCGATCGTCGATATCATCATACCTATTTCAATCTCGTTACCGGCAATTCTCTTTACTCGTTCCATAATACATATGTGGGGACCCCGACTTACGAGTCGAGATCACCGAATGCACGTGTACAGTGATCCCAGAGATAAATGCTCACTGAACACACATAAGCTGAATAACAAGAGACTTACATCCATACATACCGTCTTACACAAATTATGACCAAGTCTTACATAGATAAAGCCTCGCGGGCTGGATAGCAAATAAACTCGAATAACGGAAGTCTTCGTAGATAAGTAGAGCCCATGCCATCTGCCTTAACCCTACATGCCTTCTGACTGGGAAAGCGTCCTAGATCGCATGTTCGTCACCATAGAATTCTTGTTCAAATTCCTGCTCCTCCATGCTTGGCCAATTAAATAACCAGTGGCTAGCCAATAAGTACTTTGAATGTACTCGCAAGCAACCCATGATTTGGTTCAAGGTAACAATGCAAGTTGTACAACAAATAAGTAACCTAGCTACATGCTAGATAAGACATTCTACCATTTGTGAGACGTGCATCAATGTACTTGGATAACCTCGAGGACAAGTTACAGATATCAACATAAATAGAGTTCAAATCATTACTGGTTCTTTCAACGTGCCAAGTCACCACCGTGACTCAAAACACGCACACACATATATATTCACCAAGAATGTAAAATTCTGGACATAGTTTAAGTAGCACCTCCCAACTATCCATGACCGTGGACACGGCTATTCGAAAAGTTTTACACTCTGCAGAGGTTGCACACTTTACCCACAAGATCTGGGAAGCTTTCGTGTCATCCACGATCCCGCATTACCTCAAGTACTCGGGGGAAGCACGCGGTCATTACCTTTCCCTGGACGACACTAACATAGGGTCCACTCGTTGGTGCACAGCCCTCGTGTACAAATGGAAGATCGTGGGACTTGCCCTTTTTACATTGTCACGCATACACGAAGGGACCAACGGTGTGTCCGGTGCCCTTCAAAAACAGTCATGGCCGCCTATCCAAGCACTACCCCGTCCCAGGAGTGACCTCAAGTCTCCCCCGTCACTAGTGATGTGGGCACCATGCTAGTATCAGCCTAAGTAGTCAATAATGCCCCGTCCCATAAGGGGTAGAGTGGTTGCACATGTTTGGTTGGGACGGTAATCACACATAAATCTAATCCATCATTTTACCCACACACGAGAAGCTATCTTTGGTACACCATTTCTACCTCAAGTGGTGGCCTTAATTCGACATCACCCTCAGGCATTAGGGTCACCCAATGGGTTTTCGAAAGAATGCAACCACGAAGGGTTCTTGGTACATATGCAACATCATGCATCAACAACTAATCTTTTTACATTGCATCTATGCACAAGGTAAAGTTATGAGTAGGGGTAAGCACCATGTGCTGGTTCCCAACAAGTTTACCACCATCATATTTCATCATCATGCAATCGGAAAAGGTTACCGATGAACAAGAGGGGTGTCATGGTCAAAGGGCTACTTGCCTGGATTGGCTTGGTCTTCAAAGTCTTCAAATCCTTCTCCTTCTTCTTCTTTAGAAACTTCGTCAAATACGGTATCTAATCATTGCAAGATAATATGGAGAAATAAGACCATAATAAAAACAGAAAACTCAAAGTGCCCCGAAAAATGTCAACTTCTTTTTATAAAATACTAAAAAGAAAAGTAAGAGGGCAAAAATTCTTAGTTTTGGATTTCAAGTGACAGAATGGGGTGAATGGATTTTTGAATAGAGGTTTTATTGTTCAAATTTAAATTTAAATTTGAACAACACAGAAAAGTTTCATGAATATGTGTGAAATTTATATCATTAAATATGTTGGAACATTACAAGATTTTAGGAGTTGGAATAAATTAATTTGGATGATTATTTTATCCTGTAGATTTATTTGAAAAACCTACAGCAAAGAAAAGGAAAAAGGCTACTGTGCAACTGGGCCAGAACGGCCTCAGCGCACAGGCCCAGAGGGTTTTCGGCCCGGGCGTGCCGAGCGGCGCACGCGCATCAGTTTTAAACCTGACAGGCGGGGCCCAGCTGCCAGTGGGAGAGAGGGGATGTGAGAGGGATGGGAGGCTGACAGGCGGGTCCCGCCTGTCATCCCTAACCCCCGTCCAGATGGCCGGCGAGCTCACCGTCGGCGATGCAGGGCACGGCAGGGCGAGCTGAGGGCAGGGAAGGAATCAATGTGAAGTCGCCGTTCGGGTGGTCGTGGAGGCAGTCGCCGGAGAGGTCCGGTTCGCCGGCGACGAGGTTGCACGGCAGAGAGGCATCGAGTGTTAGTTTCTCCGGCCATTTCCGGCTGCAACAGAGAGGGAAAGAGAGGGGAAAGGATCAGTGGGGCTTGGCGGTTCCAGATCAAGGCTTAGGAACGGCGGGGATGGCTCGTACCGAGCGGACGACGGCGAGCCGCCGCGGCGGAGCACAAGCTCGAGAGCTTCTGGGAGAGAGCTAGGAGTGTAGGGGGCGCTTGGGTGAGTCCAGAGGCGAGTGACGGAGAGGAGAGGGCTCGGGGATTCCCTTATATAGGCGGGCGGGGGTCCACCGAGGAGGTGTGCGCCGGCGAGCTCCTTGTGGTTGCTACAGGCCACGGGGGCTCGTCGGGGCGTGTCTGGGGTGCTCGTGGGCGTGGTTCACGTCCAGAGAAGGGAAGGGAAGGAGCGGGGGAAGGCTCTAGAGGCTCGCGTGTGTGAGGCCGGAGATTGGAGCTCGCGGGCGGCTGACGCGCGTGCGAGGGAGGCCATAGGAGCGAGAAGGAAGAGGGGGACAGGGCCATGGCATCTCGCGGACGTCGAGGCACCTCGGCTGGCGCGAGGGGGAGGCTCGAGGTGGCCGGAGGCGCCCGGTCAAGAGCGGCTACAGTGCCAGAGCACACTGTAGCATGCTCTAGAGCGCGCAAATGGCCGGCATTGCATTCTTTTATGACCTGTGGCCGTGGCCACCAGTGTCTAGAGGATAAGGGAGACAATAAACAACATGGTATTGGCCTTGGATGCTCTGGAGGGCTTCTAGAAGGAGAGAGGGTTGAGAGAGAAGGGTGAATTTGGCTGTCCAGAGATGACTAATGGGGTTTTACCCCCTCAATCATGGAGCTGCGGTGCATCCATTGCTGCTGGAGGTAGAAGGGGTCTTGGGGTGTTGTGGTAAGAACCTGAGGTAAGGGGAAATAGTGGACGAGGTCAAAACAATGGTTTTGGTAAAATAGCCGAAGGTGTTTGATGGTGTTTTGGGCAAGCAAATGAGTTTCATTTGGCATGAGACTCCACAGGATGAAATGGCACATATAATTAGGCCCTTTCACCAAATTTGAGCTCATTTGGGCAAAGTTGCAATGCAACTTTTGTAAACCCTAGAAATCAACAGAAATGGATTTTCCAAGGTTAAGTTAAGAAAATCATCCCTTCTTGATGCACCACTTGGTGTAGTGTCATCATTTGTGGTTGTGGGCTTGTCTACCAAATTTGAGGTCACAAGTAAAAAGTTGGTAATGTAAAGTTGTTCAAATTTGAATCTGAACAGAAATAATTTTGGGGCACTCTGATCAAGTTACTCTTCTCCAAAACTTGTGGCATTTGGTCTAGATGCATAAATAGACAATTTTAGCATGTGTACCAAGTTTGAGAGCATTTGGACAAGTTTGGCAATGTAAAGTTGCTCGAACTTCAAAATGGACATAAATGGTTTTGAGAGGATTTGATGATGTTTTCTTGCTCCCCAAGGCATGAGGCTTTGGCAAGATCATCAAATATGTCATATATGACATGATAGAATTTCCCTGGAATTTTTAGAGAATATTTCCTTTGTACATATTTCAAAAGCTTGAAATATCCAGAAAGGGTTTCTGAGGGATTTGCCCAATATTTTGAACATGACCATGTGTTGAAACTCTTATATATGGACAATATATGTCCTAAGAGTCTCTATGAATTTTGGCAAATATTTTTGAAATAGTTAAATAATTTTTACCTATTAAGGACCATTTCTGGCCGAAAGAAAAATCCTTTAAATAAAATAGGAAAATAACTTTTAAAATTATACTTTTGTGGTTTCTGGGAGTCCTATACCTAATAGGATTCAAACATACCTTTTCAAAGATTTTTATCACCCTAAATCAAGTACTTTCAGTGCAAATCTCAATTCAGGGGTTTTTGGAGACCCTTCCGTTGTTGTGACACATGGAATACGTTGTGCACATCGGATAGCTCAGGTGGTAGTTCCAACTGGTAAGCCACTTCTCCTCGTCGTGCAGTGATCTAAGAGGGGCCAATGAACCTTTGTGCGAGCTTCCCCTTAACGTGGAAACGCTTGGTTCCCTTTAGAGGAGTTACTCGCAGGTACACATGGTCTCCAACACAGAAACTCATATCTCGGCGACGTGAATCGGCGTAGCTCTTCTGTCTCGACTTGGCGGCCTTCAAACATTCTCTGTCTAGTTGGACTTGCTCTTCTGCTTCGCGGAGAATATCTGGTCCAAAGACTAGCCCTTCTCCAGTTTCTGATCAGTTGAGGGGTGTGCAACACTTGCGCCCGTACAACACCTCAAATGGTGCCATCTGAAGGCTTGACTGATAATTGTTGTTATTGGAGAACTCGGCGAAAGGGAGGCAATCTTCCCACTTGGCTCCATATGTTAATACACAGGCTCGGAGCATGTCTTCGAGTATTTGATTTACTCGCTCCGTCTGTCCTCTGGTTTGGGGTTGGAAAGCCGTGCTGAAAGACAACTTGGTTCCCAAGGCTTCTTGGAACTTCTTCCAGAACCTTGAGGTAAACTGGGTTCCTCGATCTGACACAATCTCCTTAGGAACACCATGAAGGCTTATGATTCTGTAGATGTAGAGAGTTGCCAGCTGGTTGCCATCATAGGTAGTCTTGACAGGAATGAAATGGGCTACCTTGGTCAAATGGTCGACTATGACCCAGATGGAGTCATGTCCTTTATTCGACCTTGGTAATCCAGTGATGAAGTCCATTCCGAGTTTATCTCACTTCCACTCAGGAACCTTGAGTGGTTGGAGCAATCCAGCGGGTCGCTGATATTCAGCCTTGACCCTTTGGCACACATCACACTTTGCAACATAGGTGGCAATCTCTCTTTTCATCCCGTGCCACCAAAATCTTTCCTTCAAGTCTTGATACATCTTGGTTCCTCTGGGGTGGATGGTGTACGGAGTGTCGTGGGCTTCTTGCAGGATCAAATTCTTCAGCTCCATCTGGTTTAGTACGCAGATGCGGCCTTTGTACCAAACAATCATGTGCTCGTCCTCGAAGAATCCTATGGCTTTGCCTAGCTTCATCTTCTTTTTGATGCCTTCGATGCTTGCATGCCCGCTTTGTGCTTCATTGACTTTGTCCATCAGGGTTGGTTTGACTTCTAGATGGTCTAGAAATCCATTGGTGACCAATTCCAAGTTGAAGTGTTCCAGCTCTTCAAACAGGGCTAACTGCCTTCTTTTAATTATGGCATTCAGGGAGCAAGCCTTTCTGGTTAAGGCATCGACTACCACGTTAGCCTTCCCGGGGTGATAATGAACACTGAGGTCATAATCCTTGATTAGTTCCAACCATCTTCGTTGTCTCATGTTCAATTCTCCTTCTGGGTGAAAATATACTTCAGACTTTTGTGGTCTGTGTATATCTCACACCGTTTCCCTGGGAGGTAATTCTGCCATGTCTTCCAGGCATGAACTACTGCTACTAACTCAAGATCGTGAGTAGCGTAGTTCTCTTCATGAGGTCGTAGCTGCCTTGAGAGGTAAGCTATGACTCATCCTTCTTGCATCAGAATGCTTCCCAATCCGGTTCGAGAGGCATCACAATATATCACGAACTCTTTGTGAATGTCAGGTGTTGCCAGAACTGGGGCGGTGGTCAATCTCTTCTTGAGCACTTGGAAGCTTTCTTCACATTTCGGCGTCCATTCGAACTTCTTGTCCTTCTTCAGGAGCTGAGTCATTGGCCGGGCAATGCTAGAGAATCCTTCCACGAATTTGCGGTAATAGCCCGCAAGTCCGAGGAAGCTTCTGACTTCCTTGACGGTCATTGGGGACTGCCATTGGGTCACAGCTTCGATCTTTGCGGGATCAACTGACAATCCTTCCTCGGTCAAGACATGACCTAAGAATCCAACTTTATGCAGCCAAAAACTCACATTTGCTGAATTTGGCATATAGTTGGTGCTCTCGAAGCATGTCTAGGACCATCCTCAAATGTTGCTCATGCTCTTCCTCCGTCTTCGAGAAGACAAGAATGTCATCGATGAAGACAACAACAAACTTGTCCAAATATTCCATGAAGACCTTATTCATGAGATACATGAAGTAAGCTAGGGCATTGGTTAATCCAAAGAACATGACCGTGCACTCATACATGCCATATCTTGTTACAAATGTTGTCTTCGGAATATCTTGGGGCCTGATCTTCAGCTGGTAGTACCCAGATCTGAGGTCGATCTTAGAGAACACCTTGGCTCCGCTGAGTTGATCAAATAGATCTTCAATTTTGGGAAGTGGATACTTGTTCTTGATTGTAATTTCATTGAGGGAACGGTAGTCAATGCATAAGCGGATGGTACCTCCCTTTTTGCCACAAACAAAACAGGTGATCCCCAAGGGGAGGCACTAGGGTTGATAAATCCCTTCCTCAACTGCTCTTCCAGTTGCTTCTTCAACTCGGCTAATTCTTCCATCCCCATTCTATAAGGCTTCTTATAGATGGGTCCTGCCCCGGGCATGAGCTCGATGACAAACTCAATGTCACGGTCAGGGGGCATTCCCGGTAGCTCATCCGGAAAGACATCGGGATACTCGCATACTACTGGCACTTGCTCTAGTCCAACTTCAGACAGACAGTTAACTTGAGTGGTTTGAGCAGAAGAGGAGTTGGAGGAAAACTTAACTTCGACTCCTTGGTCATTGGTCACAGTGATAGTCTGATTGGCACAGTCTAATAAGCCTTGGTGCTTGCTGAGCCAATTCATGCCTAGGATCACATCCAAGCCTTGTGATCTCAGGATGAGAAGGTCTGCTAGGAAATCTACCCCGTTAATGACGATACTGACTACCTTACAACCTATCTTGGCTCTCATCTCTGCTCTGGGGGTTTGTACCACCATGGGGTTATTCAGGGGTGTAGGGGCCAGCCACTTTTTAATCTAAATCTTTGAGTGACAAATGAATGCGTGGCTCCAGAATCAAACAAGATAGTTGCATGTGCTGAGTTGACAAGGAACATACCCAGCACGACATTCCGGTCTTCCTAGGCTTCTTCTGTAGTGACGTGATTCACACACCCCTTCCCATTGTTGGACGGGTTGCAAGGAGCTTGGTTCCTTGGTGTTATCCCGCGGCCTTGTCCTGGGTTCTACGCATTGGCGCGTGGGGCATCGGGCTTCTTTTTGGGGCACACCCTTGAGATGTGTCCTGACTGACCACACCCAAAGCAAGTGACTTGGTTTGCTTTATTGATCTTGTTGCCACCATTATTATTGGGGTTGAATGCTGGCCTTGGGTTGGCATACTGCTAAGGCTGATAGTTGGTGCGAGGTGCAGGAGCTCTTGGCTGCTGATAGGTTGGCTTGACCGGGGCTAGCTGCCACGGGCGAGGCTTCTGGTTACTGGAACTTCCCTTGCTGACCATCTTGCTCTTGCGAGTGTCTTCCGGAGCACGCCGCTTGTCTTCAAGCATGAGTGCTTTGTTCACCAGGTCAGGAAAGGTTGGGCAGTCACACACGACAAGCGAGTAATGCAGAGTCTAATTGAGGCCTTCCATGAAGCGCTCTCTTTTTGCAGCATCTGTGATGACATCTTCAGGGGCATACCTTGACAGAACACTGAACTTCTGCATGTACTCCTTGACAGTGCCACTTCCTTGCTTCAGGCTCGAAACTCATGCTTCTTGATAGCCATGACTCCGGAAGGAATATGGGCCTTGCGGAATTCTGCCTTGAAGTTATTCCAAGTGATGTCTTGCCCAGCATGCATGACCTTGAATCCATCCCACCAAGCTCTAGCAGTCCCCTCGAGGCAGTGGGCAGCATAAGCCACCTTCTCGCGGTCTTCGGCGCAGCCGACTAGTTCCAGCAAGTCCTCAATGGTGTGGAGCTAGTCGTCTGCATACAGGGGTTCAGCAGTCTTGATGAAGGTTGGTGGTGCATGCTTCTTGAACTCTGCCAACGTGGAACATCCATTGCCATTCCCCGCCGGCTGGAGGTTGTTGGTGACTGCTTGAGCAGTCTTCTGGAGGGCTGCAGTGTTGGCTTGGCGTTCCTCTCGGAAGGCTTGGAGAAGCTGAGCCATATCCATGATCGGGGGAGGTGGTGGTGGAGCTTGGTCGTGGGTTTGGTCCTGGCTGGCCTCTGCTTGGGCGGATGCTCCGGCTTTGGGCTGCTGGGTAGAGGTACCAGTACGAGTTACAACAGGCATCCCGTTAGAGCGGTAAAGGTCTTATGATTTGGAATGAAGAGGGAAAGCAATAAAGATGGGTGCCTAGTAAGGGGGTGGGTGTGACACTATTTATTTTCATGCAAGGGCCAAAAGGGCCAAGCACATTCATTAAAACTCCAAATGGGTGATCTAGTCGTTTACACATTCCCGAAGGGAAGATACGACATACATCCAAGCACAACAAAAGCAAACACTAGAGGGCTTCATATGAACCATACAAGGACTCGACTTTGCACAGGGGTTACACGACCTATCCTACCGTAGAGGTCACGAGCTGGCATACCCGAGTTGCGAATAATGCCTAAGTGGCGGAATGCTCGGTCGCGTATTCTGGCTCTTTTGGGTCTTCCTCCTTGTCTTCATCTGTCTGGGCTCCCCTATCACTTGAGGGTGTGTGGGAGTGGAGGAGTTGGATAGGGCGTTGTTTTGTCGGTGGTGCAGGGAAAATCTTGCGAAATTCCCTCGTCATCATACGACGTCGCTGGGGTGGTTCTTCATCCTTGGAAGATACATCTCCCGAGGGCCTTCCGCCTCGATAAGCAACAACGGGTTGCCCAGGAGGCGCACCTTCCTTCTTGATCCTATCCGTCTTCTCTTGTGCTCGTCAAAGAAGTGCCTTGGTCTTGTGGAGTTCTTCTCGGAGCTTCATTGATTCCGAGGCCAACTCTTGTGCCAAGCTGTCGGCACAAAGGCTGAAGTAGGTTTGGAATCGAAGTGGAAGTCCTTCCTTCAGTACAGGGGCTCGCGCACTGCTTTCATCTTCACCTTCCTTTCGGTAAGGCAAGAAGCGGGTTGTCATCTTGGCTGTCATTTCCGGAAGAAGTTATCGGAGGCGGGTTAGTGCCTTGAGTGCAGCTGCCTCGATAGCGAGGAGTAGTGTTGCCATCTGGGGTCCCTCGAAGAACCAACTTAAGGGAGGATCATTTGCCTTCACGATTACTTCCACACGGTACTCCACCTCGGTGTCGCTAACCCAATGCTCATGGTAGGTGAGGATGGGTGCTTGGTGAAATTGGCACTCCTGGAGGCTATCCTCGAGAAGCAAGGGGGACCCAGTAGCCAGGAGCTCTTAAGGTACGGCGGCCATCTACAAAGGTTGAATAGGAGAGGTTAAAAAGCTGATGATATCTCAGGTTTTGGCAAGGTTTAGAAAAGAAGAGAGGTTTAGAAGGTTTATGAAAAGGGTCTCATCCTAACTAACGCCCATGCTAACCAAGGCTTCCTACAGTCAGGATGGCTCTGGTACCAGCTCCGTGGGCACCCCGACTTATGAGTCGAGATCACCGAATGCACATGTACAGTGATCCTAGAGATCAATGCTCACTGAACACATAGAAGCTGAATAACAAGAGTCTTACATCCATACATATCGTCTTACACAAATTATGACCATTATGGCCAAGTCTTACATAGATAAAGCCTCGCGGGCTAGATAGCAAATAAACTCGAATAGCGAAAGTCTTCGTAGATAAGTAGAACCCATGCCATCTGCCTTAACCCTACATGCATTCTGACAGGGAAAGCGTCCTAGATCGCATGTTCGTCTCCATAGAATTCTTCTTCAAATTTCTGCTCCTCCATGCCTTGCCAATTAAATAACTAGTGGCAAGCCAATGAGTACTTGGAATGTACTCGCAAGCAACCCATGATTTGGTTCAAGCTAACAATGCAAGTTGTACAACAAATAAGCAACCTAGCTACAACCTAGATAAGATATTCTACCATTTGTGAGACATGCATCAATGTACTTGGGTAACCTCGAGGGCAGGTTACAGATATCAATACAAAAAGAGTTCAAATCATTACTGGTTCTTTCAACGTGCCAAGTCACCACCTTGACTCAAAACACGCACACACATATATATTCACCAAGATTGTAAAATTCTAGACATAGTTTAAGTAGCACCTCCCAACTATCCATGACCATGGACATGGCTATTCGAATAGTTTTACACTCTGCAGAGGTTGCGCACTTTACCCACAAGATCCGGGAAGCTTTCGTGTCATCCATGATCCCGCAGTACCTCAAGTACTCGGGGGAAGCACCCGGTCATTACCTTTCCCTAGACGAAAACTAACATAGGGTCCACTCGTTGGTGCACAGCCCTTGTGTACAAACAAAAGATCGTGGGACTTGCCCTTTTTACATTGTCACGCATACACGAAGGGACCAACGGTGTGTCCGGTTCCCTGTAAAAACAGTCATGGCCGCCTATCCAAGCACGACCCCGTCCCGGGAGTGACCTCAAGACTCCCCCATCACTAGTGATGTGGGCACCATGCTAGTATCAGCCTAAGTAGTCAATAATGCCCCGTCCCATAAGGGGTAGAGTGGTTGCACATGTTCGGTTGGGACAGTAATCACACATAAATCTAATCCATCATTTTACCCACACACGAGAAGCTCTCTTTGGTACACCACTTCTACCTCAAGTGGTGGCCTTAATTCAACATCACCCTCGAGCATTAGGGGCACCCGATGGGGTTTTCGAAAGAATGCAACCACAAAGGGTTCAAGGTACATATGCAACATCATGCATCAACAACTAAATCTTTTGACATTGCATCTATGCACAAGGTAAAGTTATGAGTAGGGGCATGCACCATGTGGTGGTTCCCAACAAGTTTACCACCGTCATATTTCATCATCATGCAATCGGAAAAGGGTACCGATGAACAAGAGGGGTGTCATGGTCAAAGGGATGCTTGCCTGGATTGGCTTGGTCTTCAAAGTCTTCAAATCCTTCTCCTTGTTCTTCTTCAGCAACTTCATCAAATACGATATCTAATCGTCGCAAGATAATATGGAGAAATAAGACAATAATAATAACTGAAAAATCAAAGTGCTCAGAAAAATGTCACCTTATTTCTATAAAATACAAGAAAGAAAACTAAGTGGGCAAAATTCTTAGTTTTTGATTTGGAGTGACAGAATGGGGTGAATGGATTTTTGAACAGAGGTTTTATAGTTCCAATTTTAATTTTAATTTGAACAGTACAGAAAAGGTTCATGAATATGTGAAAGTTATATCATGAAATAGGTTGGAATTTTACAAGATTTTAGGAGTTGGAATAAATTAATTTGGATGATTATTTTATCTTGTAGATTTATTTGAAAAACCTACATAAAAGAAAAGGAAAAAGGCTACTGTGCAACTGGGCCAGAACGGCCTCAGCGCACAGGCCCTGAGGGTTTTCGGCCCGGGCGAGCCGAGCGGCGCGCGCGCGTCAGGTTTAAACCTGACGGGCGGGGCCCAGCTGCCAGTGGAAGAGAGGGGAGGCGAGAGGGACGGGAGGCTGACAGGCGGGTCCCGCCTGTCATCCCTAACCCCCGTCCAGATGGCCGGCGAGCTCACCGTCAGAGATGCAGGGCACGGCAGGGCGAGCTGAGGGTAGTGATGGAGTCAGCGTGAAGTTGCCGTTCGGGTGATGGTGGAGGCAGTCGCCGGAGCGGTCGGGTTCGCCGGCGACGAGGTTGCACGGCGAAAAGGCGTCGGGTGGTGGTTGCTCCTGCCGTTTCCAGCTGCAACAGAGAGGGGAAAGAGAGGGGAAAGGATCAGTGGGGCTTGGCGGTTCCAGATCAAGGCTTAGGAACGGAGGGGACGGCTCGTACCGAGTGGACGACGGCGAGCCGCCACGGCGGAGTTCGAGCTCGATCTCGAGCTCAAGAGCTTCTGGGAGAGAGCTGGGAGTGTAGGGGGCGCTTGGGTGAGTCCAGAGGCGAGTGATGGAGAAGGGAGGGCTCGGGGATGCCTTTATATAGGCGGGCGGCGGTCCACCGAGGAGGTGTGGGCCGGCGAGCTTGTTGTGGTCGCTACAGGCCACGGGGGCTCGTCGGGGCGTGTCTGGGGCGCTCGTGGGCGTGGTTCACGTCCAGAGAGGGGAAGGGAAGGAGCGAGGGAAGGCTCCAGAGGCTCGCGCGTGTGACGCCGGAGATTGGAGCTCGCGGGCGGCCGGCGCGCGTGCGAGGGAGGCCATAGGAGGGAGAAGGAGGAGGGGGACAGGGCCGTGGCGTGTCGCGGACGTCGAGGCTCCTCGGCTGGCGCGAGGGGGAGGCTCGAGGTGGTCGGAGGCGGCCGGTCAGGAGCGGCTATAGTGCCAGAGCGCACTGTAGCGTGCTCCAGAGCGCGCAAATGGCCGGCATGGCATTCTTTTATGCCCAGTGCCCGTGGCCACCAATGTCTAGAGGATAAGGGAGACAATAAACAACATGGTATTGGCCTTGGATGCTCTAGAGGGCTTCTAGAAGGAGAGAGGGTTGAGATAGAAGGGTGAATGTGGCTGTCCAGAGATGAAAAATGGGGTTTTACCCCCCTCAATCATTGAGCTGCGGTGCAGCCATTGCTGCTGGAGGTAGAAGGAGTCTTGGGGGTGCTGTGGTAAGAAACTGAGGTAAGGGGAAATAGTGGAAGAGGTCAAAACAAGGGTTTTGGTAAAATACTAGAAGGTGTTTGATGGTGTTTTGGGCAAGCAAATGGGTTTCATTTGGCATGAGACTCCACAGGATGAAATGGCACATATAATTAGGCCCTTTCCCCAAATTAGATCTCATTTGGGCAAAGTTGCCAATGAAACTTTTGTAAACCCTAGAAATCAACATAAATGGATTCTCCAAGGTTAAGTTAAGGAAATCATCCCTTCTTGATGCACCACTTGGTGTAGTGTCATCATTTGGGGTTGTGGGCTTGTCCACCAAATTTGGGGTCACAAGTAAAAAGTTGGTAATGTAAAGTAGTTCAAATTTGAATCTGAACAGAAATGATTTTGGGGCACTCTGATCAAGTTACTCATCTCGAAAACATGTGCCATTTGGTCTAGATGCATAAATAGAACATTTTAGCATGTGTACCAAGTTTGAGAGCATTTGGACAAGTTTGGCAATGTAAAGTTGCTCAAACTTCAAAATGGGCAGAAATGGTTTTGAGGGGATTTGACGATGTTTTATTGCTCCCCAAGGCATGAGGCTTGGCAAGATCATCAAATATGTCATATCTGACATGATAGAATTTCCCTGAATTTTTAGAGAATATTTCCTTTGTAAATATTTCAAAAGCTTGAAATATCCTGAAATGGTTTCTGAGGGATTTGCCCAATATTTTGAACATGACCATGTGTTGAAACTCTTATATATGGACAATATATGTCCTAAGAGTCTCTCTGAATTTTGGCAAATATTTTTGAAATAGTTAAATAATTTTTACCTATTAAGGACCATTTCTGGCCTAAAGAAAAAGCCTTTAAATAAAATAGGAAAATAACTTTTAATATTACAATTTTGTGGTTTCTGGGAGTCTTATACCTAATAGGATTCAAACATACCTTTTCAAAGATTTTTATCACCCTAAATCAAGTACTTGAAGTGCAAATCTCAATTCAGGGTTTTTTGGAAAACTATTTTTTGAAAGTACTATTTAGCCAAAATATTTTTATAATAATATACTATACTGTCCTATACACATGGTATGATCATTGGGCAGAAGTTTGGGGTAAGGAGATGAAGTATAGAAGGTGAGGCTATGTTGACTTTTAAAGAGCACTTGAAATTAGAGAGAGAGAAAACTCAATTCCAAATAAGAGCCAAATGATGCAAAAAGTTTTTGTTGGTCCAAATTTTCATGCTTTATTAATGCAATAACCATGTTACAAAATGCAGGGTGTGACAACATCATGTCATGACTAACTCATTAGTCATTTGCTTCCAAGGCTTATTATGATGTGTATTACCGAGAGGGCCCAGAGATACCTCTCCGACACTCGGAGTGGTAAATCCTATTCTCGATCTATGCCAATACCACAAACACCTTCAGAAACACCTATAAAGCATCTTTGTAATCACCCAGTTATGTTGTGATGTTTGATAGCACACAAGGTGTTCCACCGGTATTCTGGAGTTGCATAATCTCATAGTAAGAGGAACATGTATAAGTCATGAAGAAAGTAATAGCAATAAAACTAAACGATCATAGTGCTAAGCTAACGGATGGGTCTTGTCCATCACATCATTCTCCTAAAGATGTGATCCCGTTGATCAAAGGACAACACATGTCTATGGTTCGGAAACACAACCATCTTTGATTAACGGGCTAGTCTAGTAGAGGCATACTAGGGACAATCAATTTTGTCTATGTATTCACATATGTATCAAGTTTCCGGTTAAAACAATTCTAGCATGAATAAAAGACATTTATCATGATATATATGGAAACATAAATAACAACTTTATTATTGCCTCTAGGGCATATTTCCTTCAGTCTCCCACTTGCACTTGAGTCAATAATCTAGATTACATAGTAATGATTCAAACACCCATTGAGTCTTGGTGCTGATCATGTTTTACTCGTGGAAGAGGCTTAGTCTACAGATCTGCAACATTTAGATCTGTATGTATTTTGAAAATCTTCATGTCTCCCTCCTTGATTTGATCGTGGATGGAGTTAAAGCGTCTTTTGCTGTGCTTAGTTCTCTTGTGAAACCTGGATTCCTTCGCCAAGGCTATTGCTTCAGTGTTGTCACAAAATATTTTCATTGGACCCGATGCACTAGGTATTACACCTAGATCGAATATGAACTCCTTCATCTAGACTCCTTCATTTGATGCTTTCGAAGAAGATATGTACTCCGCTTCACACGTAGATCCCGCCACGACGCTTTGCTTGGAACTGCACCAACTGACATCTCTACCGTTCAACAAAAACTTCGACCAGTTTGGCTTGGTAATCCTACAGTCAGTCAGGCTCTGATATCAAAGCTGTCAGGACCCCGATCCTAAGTCACACAGGTCTAGTCTAGAGCTCAACCAGACTAGGGATGTGACAACTCAGTACATATTGGCCCTCCGGGCTGCTCTTTCAGCTTCTTCTTGCTCTTTGGGAAGTTCTCAAGTTTGGAGGAAATAGACAATGCGTCGTTCCCAAGTTGGAGCATGTGGCTCGGCAACGAGGATCAGCGGCACCTCTTCATCAGCGGGAGCATACTCTTCGGCCACGGAAACGGGTTCCTTAGCGGGCGGGAGCAGCTTGCCATTCGATGGGGAGTTGTTCCCGGCAAGCACCCTATCGGGAGTTGTAGAAAACTCTGCCGGGCAAGGCTTGCCGGAGTCCAATTTCTTCCTCTTCCAGGCCATTTTTGTTGGAAATACAGAGGGTTGAGTCAGATGGAGAACAAAAGTCTTTGGTTCCACGAGGAGCTTCTGTGCAGGACACTTTGATAGGTGATCGGCTATGCTCTTCTCCGCACGAGGGATGTGCTTTGCTTGCAACCCGTCAAAGTGCTCCCCCATCTTCCTAGCTTCCTCGACGTATGCATTCATTAATGTCCTTTGGTAATCGTCATTCACTTGTCTCACCACCAGTTGTGAATATCCTCGAATGATCAACTTCTTGATTCCTAGCTCAGAACGACTCTGAGCCCGGCAAGAAGCCCCTCATACTCTGTAGCGTTGTTGGAGGCCTCATCCTAGGGAAAATGCATTTGGACGACGTACTTGAGGTGCTCCCTAGTAGGAGCAACCAAAAGCATGCCAGCCCCTGCTCCTTGTAGGGAGAAGACACCATCGAAGTACATAATGCAGTCTTGCGGTGCCTCTTTGCCGGGGATAAGTGTCTCCAATACCTCTGCATCAGGGGTTGGTGTCCCTTCTGCAATGAACTCTGTCAGTGCTCTGATTTGGATACTTGCCATGCTCCCAAACTTTACGACAAAACTGGACAGCTTCATGGCCCACTCCACATATCTGTCGATGGCCTCAGGGTTCTGGAGTATACATTGCAAAGGGAAATGGGTGACAACTGTGATCTCATAGGCTTGGAAGTAGTGGCGTATCTTCCTTGAGGCCATGAAGAGCCCACAGATCAACTTTTGCACGCCAGAGTACGTTGACCTAGCCCCGTGTAGCAAGGAGCTAATGATGTATAGTGGGCGTTGTACCACTTTCTTCCTTACCGTGACCATGGGGTTGTATCCACTACCCTGCTCTTCCCTATCTTGAACTACCTCTAACCCTGCCGGGATGGGTTCACTTTCCTTCCCAGAGGGGGCCGCGGCGGTTGCTGTCGTGTCATCCACCTCCCGCTGCGCCACCAACGCCTCACTGACCAATTGATTGGTTGAAACGACTCTTGTGGTTTGGGAGCAACTAAGGTGGGTACAGAAGAGAGGTATGTTTTCAATTCTTGTAACGCAGCATCTTCCTCTAGGGTCCTTTCCACGGGTCCCGTCTTCTTCACGATTTTAGAGAACAACAAGGCACGTTCATCGGACTTGGAAATGAACCTGCTCAACGCGGCAACGCACCTAATCAGACATCTCACATCCTTAACTCTCTTGGGTGCCTAAATCTTCTCACACTACTGGAATCAGCTACTTTCCCATCTGCCATATCTTTGCCGTCCGCTAGTAGACGCCAAAGAAGCTCTTTGCCATCAGCTACCGAAAAGCAGACGGCAAAAAAAGGCAGACGGCAAAACATGTCTTTGCCATCTGCTGGCTCTTTGCCGTCAGCCAGCTGACGGCAAAGAGAGAGGTGGCCCCCACCCCCCGTCCGTTTAGAAAAAACTTAACGCCCCACCTCTTTGCCGTCTACTAGCAGACGGCAAAGAGCGATAAAGGCGGACGGCAAAGATTGGCGGATGGCAAAGAGCAGACTAACTAACAGCCCCCACCCCCCGCCCGTTACTCTCTCTTCTCTCCCTCTCTCCTCCCCGATGCCCCGCCACCAGATACCCAC
>LR738713.1:206954204-206982726 GCA_902687465.1 Secale cereale | reverse complement strand
ACCCCGACACGGCACCCCGACACCGACACGACACCCCGACCCCGGTTACTGCTGCAGATGACCTGTCAATGCTTGACCGATTACGTCAAGGTGGCCTTGCACATGTTGATGCCACTGAACCCTATGAGCCTATCATTGATTAAAGTGATGATGATGATTATACATTTATTGATGATACTGATCGAGATTATTAGTAGTGTCAGGTATTCAATTTTTTTATGTTGTACTTGATGATGATACACTTAAGTGATATACATATTATTATTCATGTCGGTATTTTTTTATGTTGTACTAATTTCGTATATTCTTTGTCATGGCAGGTGTTGAAAGATGGTGGGCGCTGGTCAGGAGCGCGTCGAGGCCCCTTCTTCGTCGGCTCGTGGTGTGAGGTCTTCCATTCCACATGCACCTCTCCGCCGAGCGTTGCTGGACAGTATGGCGACACCGTCGGGCCCTTCTTCGTTGACCGCGGTGCCAGCAGGGGACGAGGTAAGAAGAAGAGACGAGGTGGCGCACGTGGTCGCGGGAGAGGAGGTAGGGTGACTGCTACGGCGCCTTCCTCGCCGCCACCCCCGACTGTTTCATCCGAGCACGTGAGTGCTAGGGTGGACTCGTCCGAGGAGGAGGCTACACAAACTCCCGTCCACGAGCCTCCGGTCCATGGGTCTTCGGCCCACGAGCCTCGGGTCGACGGGCCTTCGGCCCACGAGAGTTCGTCCCACAAGACCCCGGAGGAGCACACGTCTGGATGGGGGTACCTGGCCGGAACAGCTTGAGGAGCCGAGTGGCCATGGTGATGATGGCGGGGAGCCGACTGATATTGAGGAGGAGGGGGGCACCGCCTACCAGCATGGTTGTACACGGCTCCCGTCCGTGTCGGCGACCCGCGAGCAGAGGTGGTTGATTTTCCCTGATGGGGAGAGGTAAGTGCATTTAATCTTTTTGTACCTTCTGCATCCACGTTTCTTCAAATAACTAATGCGTTGGCCTTGTCATGCAGCAGGGGTTGGGACCACCATGAGAAGGTCCGTTGGCCCAACTCCGTCCTTGGAGTTCTTTGTCGGCAAAACTTCCCGGGGTTTGTCACGTTGCCTGGGGAGGGTCGGCTTCCAGAGCTTGGATTGAGTTGGGAGCACTACTTGGCTGGCTCGGCCCCGCCAGGTGAGATCATCGACGGTGTCTTGTGCAAGACGAGGGCAGACGTGGTGATCAGAAAGTTCTGGGTAATTTCCCCTTTACACACAATTAAAAATCTTCAACTAGCTAGTTATTAATTGTACTAATCAATATTGGTTCATTTGATTGCAGACATTCTACAGGTGTGAGGAGGTATACGAGGAGGAAGCAGCAAATTTTATCGATAATGTCTCCAAGCGCCTACTACAGAACTTACGGCACGAGGCTCGGGTGCAGGCTGTTCGAGACTACTACGCCTTGCGTGGTATCAATAAGACCAAGTCGGCGTGCCATGAGAAGTTCTTGAGTAAGGACGAGTACATGAAGGTAATTCTTAAGGCCTTGTACTTACTTCCTTCATTTAGTAATTCATAGCAGTAGCGCTCAAGTTTCTATTTGCTAACTTAGGCCCCTCCGAGATGGTGTGCGGATCGGATGGATTGTTGGGAGGTGTTGGTCAATGAGTGGTGCTCAAAAGAATGGCTAGCCCTCCACAACACAGCCAAGGACAAACGTGCCCAAATGGAAGGTGTGCCACACCATCAAGGCAGCTCCAACTTATATCAGTTTGGGCGGAACTGGGTATGTGGTTTGCTTCATGATTCATGCAATTCATTCATCATGCTAGCTTTAGCCCTTTAATTACTAATTTACTTTGTTTCTCCCTTTCAGGCATGCTACAATAAGGCGGATAAGGTGCCAGAGGTGTAGGAACTGTATGCCATGGCCCACACTTGCTCTTACAAGAAAGTCAAGGCATTCTCTCCGTCTGACCTCGATGATCCAACAAACTTCACCAACATCTCCTCCCACGACAAGCTCGTGAAATATAGAGATCAGGGGAAGGCGAGGAAAGGGGAGGACTTTAAGCCGAGCTAGGGTCCCATTGATATAGAGCTGCTGATGATATCTGGTGGCGGGAGGTCCCATAGCTCCATAGCCATGGGAGATGGACTTATCCGTTGTCCTAGCACTTTCACGGAGATCAAGGCGCGCCAGTCAAGCTCTGCTCCTGAGATAAGGCCTCGTGAACGGCTAGTCCAACTCGCCATCAAGGTTAGTCATACGTACTGAGCTATATTTCTACATTACATTGTGTGCGCTTCCATCAATGATTACAAATGTTCATGTGAGTGGTGTTGCAGGCCTATACAGAGTGAGAGAGATAGAACGGAGAAACTTCTGGCGGAGGTGGCGGAGAGGGAGCGGGAGTTGGAGGAGAGGACGACAAAGATGTTGGAGGAGGAGAGGGCACAGAATGACATGCAGGAAAGGGCCATGTACGAGCTCCTTGTGGTAAGTTTCTTCTGCAGATTAGCCAAATCATTCATGTAGTGCTTGTATCATTACTAACTAGTACGACTTTGTTTGTCAAAACCAAATGTGCAGTCTGTGTGTGAGAAGTCCGGTCAGACCGCTCCGCCGATGCTAGTGATTGCTCCTGGGACCACGATGAGTTTAATTTGAATGGACATTACTTGCTAGTCTTAACATTTGAGTGTCATCATGGTAACGAGACATTGGTAATGATCATTGGTGCAGCGTAACTCCAGACAAGCATCGCACTATCCTTCTCCAGCTATCAGCACGAGCCAGCCCGCTCCTACACCTCCATGATCACGGTAAGTTTCTCTAGTGTTTTGCTGAACAAATGCATCAAGACCTAGACTTAGCTTTATTTCCTCCAATATGCTTACCACAATGACCTAGAGTTAGCTTCTTTCCTCCAAAATGACTTAATAAGCTTACTGACCTCCAAAACCATCCATTTTACCTAAGTTAGCTCTAAAACGATTTGTACTTAGCTTACTTATGTTAAAATTGCATAATTAGCTTAGTTAGCTCATAAACGATCCATTTTACCTAAGTTAGCTATAAAATGACCCATTTTACCTTAGTTAGCTTATAAATGATCCAGTTTATCCAAGTTAGCTCTAAAATGACCCATTTTACCTATATTAGATCCTAAATAATCCATTTTACCTACGTTAGCTTTAAAATGACCCATTTCACCTAGGTTAGATCCAAAATGACCCATCTTACCTAGGTTAGCTCCAAAATGACCCATCACACCTAGGTTAGCTCTAATATGATGCTTTTTACTAAGTTAGCTCATAAATGATCCATTTCAACTAAGTTAGCTCATAAACGATCTATTTCACCTAAGTTAGTTAAAAACGATCCGTTTCACCTAAATTAGCTCTTAAATGATCCATTTCACCTAAGTTAGCTCAAAAACGATCCATTTCACCTTAGTTAGCTAAAAAACGATCCATTTCACCTTAGTTAGCTCATAAACGACCCATTTCAACTAAGTTAGCTCATAAATGATCAATTTCACCTAAGTTAGCTCAAAAACGATCCATTTCACCTTATTTAGCTCAAAAACGATCCATTTCACCTTAGTTAGCTCATAAACGACCCATTTCAAGTAAGTTAGCTCATAAATGATCCATTTCACCTAAGTTAGATAAAAACGATCCATTTCAACTTAGTTAGCTAAAAAACGATCCATTTCACCTTAGTTCGCTCATAAACGACCCATTTCAACTAAGTTAGCTCATAAAGGATCCATTTCACCTAAGTTAGCTCAAAAACGATCCATTTCACCTTATTTAGCTAAAAAACGATCCATTTCACCTTACTTAGCTCATAAACGACCCATTTCAACTAAGTTAGCTCATAAATGATCCATTTCACCTTAGTTAGCTCATAAACGACCCATTTCAACCTAGTTAGCTCATATATGATCCATTTCACCTAAGTTAGCTCATAAATGACATATACTTCTTGTTCTAGTCTTCTTCTTCTAGTCACCTATTTCTAACTTTCTTATTTGCCATTTTGCATATTTCATTCACTTCATGGAAGCTAGCTTGCTATGATGGAGTGCTTGTTTTTTCTTTGATGAAGCTTTGCATTGTATCTAGCTTGCTATGATGGAACTTGCTATCTTGATGAAACTTTGCATTGTAATATGTATATGGATGGAACAATGTGTATGGATGGAACTTGATGGAACTTGCTCATGTATGAATGGATGAAACTTATGTGCTGGATATGTGATATGTTTGCTGTTAAATAGCCCTGTGAAATATATCTATATATGTCATATATATTTGCTGTGAAAATTGTTGGATTAAAAAAACAGAAAAAAGAGCCAATATGCAGGCTCTTTGCCGTCAGCCGCGGACGGCAAAGAAGCCATGTGGCAGCCAACGGTGCTTCCTGGGAGCTGACCCATTAGGTCAGTTTGCCTATAGTGGCAGACGGCAAAGAGTAAAAAAAATTGCCGTCAGCGGCGGACAGCAAAGGCCTACCGTGTAGTGACGTCTAGCTGACATCATACGGCGGACGGCAAAGGCAGGACAAATTTTCTCGTCAGCAAGGGACGGCAAAGGCCTGCCGTTAGCCACCTAACAGACTAACAACACAATTTTTGCTGTCAGCTTTCTTTGCCGTCTGCTGCTGATGGCAAAGGCCCCTTTGCCGTCAACCGCGTAAAGCAGACGACAAAGTAGCTGTTTGCCGAACCTTACTTTGTCGGAGCCTTTTGCCGTCCGCGGCAGACGGCAAGACCTTTGCCGTTCGCCGTGGTAGACGGAAAATTACCTGTTTCCTGTAGTGTCAATGGCCTTGATCTTGTGTGGGTTGGCCTCTATCCCCCGGTGGTATACAAAGAAACCAAGTAACTTCCCGGAAGGAACACCGAACACACATTTCTCTAGATTCAACTTCAAGTTGAGCTTACACAGACTAGCAAAGGTTTCTTCCAAGTCCTGAATGAGAGTTAACCTGTCCTAGGTTTTAACCACTATATCATCCACGTAAGCTTCAACATTTCTGTGCAACTGTGAATAAAACACAATTTGCACCGCTCTTGCGAAAGTAGCTCCAGTGCCCTCCAACCCAAAAGGCATCCGCTCGAAACAGTATGTGCCACATTGGGTAATGAACGTTGTTTTCTCTTTGCCTTCCTTTGACATGAAGATCTAGTGGTATCCAGAGTAAGCATCTAGGAAGGAAAGCAATTCACATTTGGATGTTGAATCCACAATCGGATTGATGCGCAGCAAGTGAAATGGGTCCTTCAGGCATGCCTTATTGAGATCCGTATAATCAATGCAAAGTCTCCATTTCCCATTAGCGTTGCGCACTACCACTGGATTAGCTAACCATGTCGTGTGCAACATTCCTCTGACCAGACCAGCTACCTCAAGCTTCTTGATCTCTTCAGCAATGAACTGCTGCAGCTCGAATGATTGCTTCTGGACCTTCTACTTAACAGGCATGGCATGTGGGCAGGCAAAGAGGTGGTGCTTGATTACCTCCCTGGAAACATCGGGGATGCTAGATGGTTGCCATGCAAACACATCAACATTCGCCCGCAAGAAGGCAATGAGCGCACTTTCCTATTTGTCATTGAGGGTGGAACCGATGGTAAAGGTACCGTCAATGCTAGCCAGCCAAGGCGGCACCCTCTGCACTGCAGGTGCCGTAGCCTTGTATTTCTTGTTGTTTGAACTCTCCCGCCAGTCGTCGACGGGCACAGAGTGCCCCGAAGGGGTACGCTTCTTGAACTGCTTATCTGAATCCACACGAGCCTTCTCCTTTCTCTTATTTTCCTTGGAGGGACTCTTAACTTCTGCAGCCTCTGCCGTAACTGTGTCCCGATACATCTTATCCACACAGATGACTGCATCGTTATTGTCTGACGGGTTGGAGATGATGCCCATTGGCCCGACAACTTCAGGGTATTGTAGGCATAGTGAGACAGCGCCGTGAATTTTTCCAGAGCTGGATGACCAAGGATCTGGTTGTATGGCAAGGGGAGATCTACCACATCAAAAACAATCTTCTCAGTCTGGTAGTTCCACTCCCCCCGAACGTCACCGGCAACGTGATCTTTCCCTTAGGACGACTCGTGCCGGGGTTGATTCCTTGAAACGTGCCAGTGCCCTTGAGCTCTTCATCTGATGTCTGCAGTTTGCCTATGACCTTTGGGGATATCTGATTCAACCAGGCGCCACCTTCAACCAACATCTTTGTGACCTTGAGGTTGCGGATTGTTGGAGAGACCAACAATGGAAAACACCCTACCATTGTGGTGCGGTCAGGATGCTCCTCTTCGTTAAAGATGATGGGCATGCGGGACCATTTGAGTTGTTCCCAAGAGTCTGCCACTAGCTCCACTGCATTGACCTCACGTGCCCACTGTTTAAGTTGGCGGTGAGAGGAGTGCAAAGATGCGCCACCATCAATGCATAGGGCGTCAGTGGCTCTCTGGAAGTCCTGCTCGCTAGTTTCCACTTCATCCCCCTCCTCATTTTCGTCTTTGCAATCCTCTTTCTTATGGCCCCTGGTGGGTTTTCCTTGGTACCGAGGTGCCTTGTTGAGACAATTTGCTCCATCGTCATGGCCCTTCCCGCCAGCGCCATCCTAACCTTTTTCTATATCACGCTTCTCATACATAGCCCTCTTCTTCTTGACAAGCTGCTCAACCTGGCGACACTCCTGAATATCATGGACCTTGGTCCGATGGATCTCATAGTACAGTAATTCACCCTTCCCAGCTTGCTCGGCAGCCGCGGGGTCTCAGTAGTCAGTGCACGTGGCACTTTTCCTTGCCGGGGGATTCGGTCTAGGCCTTCTTGCCAGTGTTGGGTGAGCTCGATCCTTCAACTGTCACGACCACTTTATCATTCTTTTCTGATTGCACTTCTTGCTCTTCTTCTTCTGACTGGTGGCGTCGGCATTGTCCTCTGACTCAACGACTTCGCCACCTTCCTCTCCTGGGAGTCGCCTTCCTTCCTCCATGCGGGCACACTTATCCACCAGTGTGTATAGCTCATTCACAGTCTTGGTCAACTGCATGTGCATTTTGGAATGCAGCCTGCGGTTGCGCACATTGGACTGGAACGCAGCTATCACAGCTGCTGGGTGGATGTCTGGGATATTTTTGTGTACCCAGCTGAACCTCTGCATATACTTCCACAGAGTCTCTCCTTCATTCCGTGGGAGAAGCTGCAAATCGCTGGGCCGCCATGGTTCTTGATGGCCACCGGTGAAGGCGCCAATAGACTGATGGCACGGGTCAGACCAGGTCGACATGGAGCTCTCTAGAAGGTGCATCAACCAAGACCTAACATTTGGCTTGAGTGCTGAAGGGAAATAATTGGAAAATACCTTTTCATCTCTTCCCCCAGCAGCATGAACAATGATGGTGTAGATGCTCAGTAACTCTGCCAGGTTCAGCCTTCCGTCGTACTTCTCTAGTATCTCCGGCTTGAACTTGTGTGTGGACGGTCAACGGGCTTGCCGCAACTCACGGGTGAAAGCGGGGCACTCGACCTCACAAGCCAGGTAATCACCTCCACATAGAGCGGGTTCATCGACGTTTGGTCCACCGCGTCCGTCGGACTGGCGGCGGGCTCCACGGTGTGGTTCGATGGTAATACGGGTGTCATCCCTCTGCCTTTCCTGCAGGGCCCGTTGCGGGTCTTGACGTGTTCGGGGATCAGATGAAGCCTTAGACATGTTTTCACGCGCTTGATCATGCGGCTCTGGCTGTGATCCCGGCTCCGGCCGCCATGGAGGGGACTACACCGTGGGTGTGTCCCCCTCCATGCGACCACATGCTCAGGCTGTCATTGCTGCTTGCGGGAGTCGTGATGGAGCCGCTCGCTGTGATCCTCCAGCCTCGGCGAAACCAATCAAGATTTGAATGGTGGCTCTCCACCCATCCCTTTGATCGGCTGCTGGCGGGAATTTTAGCAGGAGATGGGCCCTTGCAATAGCCTCCGAAGCAGTGCTTGGCATGGATGATGATGTAGAGCATAGCGTCGTTTGGCTCCGGATGGTGCCCGCGATGGTATCGCCGTGCTCTAGCCACCGTGAGCCAGTTGCCAAGGTGGTGTGATGGCAAGGCGGAGGCGCTTGGTGGTCGACGGCTCCGTTCAACGCACCGGCTTGGGCAGCTTGCCGTGGGGCTGGCGCATGCCTCGCGGCTATACCCGTAGAGGGATGAGCTATAGGGTCGTGGTTTGCCCCAGAGCAAGGGCCGCCGCTGCGGCTATGTCCTTCGATGGGATGGAGAGGTCGAGATGGGATAATCTCCCCATTCGCACCTTGAGGGGCATGGCCGCTGAGATGTTGATGGAGTTGCTCTCCCTCGACGCCTCTCGTCCCTGCTTCGGCCACAGTGGAGCTAGCGATGGCGCCACCTGCACCGGCCACACCCTTTGTGGCATCCGCATTCTCGTGCGTCTCCGTAGGCTCCGCGCCTCGAGTGGATATGGGTGGAGGAGCTCTCGAGGGATGGACGGGTGAGATGCTACGCTAGGTTCCTTATTGAGCACCATGGACGATGAAGCCGCATATAAAGATGATGATGACAAAGACGACGCGATGCGCACGTGCTCGGGTTTGCACAAGCGCTCCCCTACCTGGCGCGCTAGATATGTCGCGGGAAAACGCAGACACCTACGGGACCTATGGCCCCTTTGTGGTTTGGCAAGGGGGAGTGGCACGTTGCACAAAGAGCGGTGGGCGCACAGCAGCACGACGGCAATGAGACAGTCAATTTTTACACAGGCTCGGGCCACCGCGTGGGGTAAAACCCTGCTCCAACTTTGCTGGATAGATGGGTGGATGCTAGTGGAAATGCGCAGCGCTCATGCCCGACAAGGGCTGCCTAGGGACGAGAGCCGCTACATGCATATGTGGGTACAAAGGTGTAATGCCCCGAACACACCCGCCAGTGGTCGTTACTCCTGGCGGGATCTAGACTGGCCCCACATATCAATACTAATCTTTTTTGCGCACTTTGTCCTCACTCGCACGCACTCGGATGGTCACCCATCCTAGAATTACTCCAAGCTGAGCAAGCTTAACTTTTGAGTTCTGTCTAAATGGGCTTCTAGAAAAGAAGGAATTCCTTATTGATATGAGTAGTCTATCATCTCTAATAAGCTAGGCTATCACATACACCCCCGCAAAGAGGAACCGACGTCCTCGTCAGGCCATAGGAACATTCCCTCTTGGCACATACGTCTGTGCTTCCAGTCCGGCTCATGTGCCATGCTGTGTGCCATGACGGGTCACAAACGTCATGCACAACATAACCGCGAGGGTCGGCTCTGATACCAACTTGTAACACCTCAGACACACCCACCGGTGGTCGTTACTCCTGGCGGGATCTAGATTGGCCCTATTGATCAATACTAGTCTTTTCTCCGCACTTTGTCCTCGCTCGTGCGCACCCGGGAGCCACTTCCTGGTCGGTCACCCATCCTGAAATTAATCCAAGCTGAGCACGCTTAGCTTTGGAGTTCTATCTAAATGGGCTTTTGGAAAAAAGGAATTCCTTCTTGATATGGGTAGTCTATCATCCCTAATAAGCTAGGCTATAACAAAAGGTCCAGGGTCCGAATCTCTTGCCCCGTCGCCATGGGCCTCCTTTTATAGATTAAGGGCTCACCATGGTGGCAAATCAGTCAATGTGTATTGATTAGATAGCAAACAGTGCTATCATACATAACTCTATAGAGAGGTCAGGGCGGATTAAATGCGCCGCTTAGTGTCTTGTCAAGTAGTAGCCGAACAAGCCTTGCCGGGCCAATATTGCCACCTCCTCGCCTGTCGGTTTGACACATCACTCGACGGGTATCATCCGCGGATTATTTCGTTAGGAGATGGCTTCCACATACGTAATTACGGCCATTTAGTCATTTGAGGGCTTGACACCGCACTGATAGATGGCTTGCACGACTGTGACGTGGTGCAGTTGTGCCTTATTAAGTGAGTTTTCCCCTCGCGTCCCCGACAGGCTTGCTGGGGGACTCTTTGGGGCTTTGCCATTGGGACAACCTCATCCTTGTAGGGCTCGCCTGCCCGGCAAGGGAGGCCTTCTCCTTAGTGGTGCTTCACATCTCTGCCTTGGGCTTGGTCTTCTTGATCCACCCCTTGATTTCTCAAAGGGTTGCCTCTCTTCTGCTTGGTCTTGGTCTTGGGTGCTTCAACTTTCAGCTCCGTGCATGTGTACAGTCTGGGCAACATGCACCCAGGTTTATTGCACCGACACCTTGATAGAGTGCGGATCCGTGTATCGATATAAGATCTTCAAGGTCCTGGTGTGCCCTCCAAGTGAAGACTGGCATGATCTTTCCTTCATTGTGACCGACCTCATGCAACCCTAACCCTATCGGTGTCTATATAAATCGAGGTTTTTAGTCTGTAGGGGTAGAGCTACATTCACCACGTCGTCAACTTAGAGTTTAGATCATCTGATCTCGAGGTAGATCTACTCTATAACTATATTATACATCCAATGCAATCAAGCAGGACGCAGGGTATTACCTCTTCGATAGGGCCCGAACCTGGGTAAAACACCACATTCATCGTCCTTTGTTCCCATCGATCCTAGACCCGCAGCTCGGGATCCCCTCCCCGAGATCCGCCGGTTTTGACACCAACACCAACTACATTACAAACTGAACATTGTACCCCGCCCCAAGCCAGTTTTAAGATGTACAATGTTGGTTCCCCAACTTCGAGGCGAGGGGAGGGGGTGTCGTCCAACATATGTACTCAAACTTGATTTGTTCTAGCTTGGCACACGTTGGGTCAAATGGATATATTGTGAGGGGCCCCCTCGTTATCGGCAAGGATGATATGTATAGACCCCGAGGGAGCCCATAGTTATGTGTGTCATCTATAAACTGCACAAGGGAGACGTGCTTAATCAAAACACCCCTTATACCCTGCGTGTGGCCCGAAAAAATGTATGGGTGGTGTGTGATTTGTTCAAATCCAGAATGCACAACTTTGATGGTGTTCCCCTACATTATTATCATTACAAACCTACCATTGTACACCCCAGCCAGGTTAAAGATGTACGATGTCAGTTACGCAACTTCAAGGCGGGTGGGCGGTATGGGGGCATTGACAAAAAATAACAAAAAAAATGTTCTACAAATTACCAAAACAAGGATCCCAAGGTTTATATAACCGTCATGACAGGTCATGAGAGGCACATTTTGATGATGAATGTATGTAATGAATGTTGGTGTCAAAACCAGCGGATCTCGGGTAGGGGGTCCCGAGCTACGTATTTGGGATCGATGAGGAACATGAGAAGGGACACGAGGTTTTACCCAGGTTCGGGCCCTCTCGAAGAGTTAGAACCCTACTCCTACTTGATTATATTGACGTGTATGATTATAGGGTTGATCTACCTCGAGATCAGGCGAGCTAAACCCTAGACGAGAAAGGTGATGAATGAATCTCTATCCCTAAAGACTAAAACCCCCAGTTTCTATAGGCACCGATAGGGTTAGGGTTACACGAGGTTGGTTTACAATGAAGGAAGGATCACACAAGCCTTGACTTGGAGGGTGCACCAGGGCCCCAAAAGTCCTTGTCTGAAGCCTCGCTACGGCCCACTAGTTCGGCCCTCGCACCATGGACCGATGCCCTGAGGACCCCTTAGTCCATGAATCCGTAAGTAGCCCCCGAACTAGCCTCCAACACCAGATGTCTTCTAGTATCTCCATATCTTTGGCTTGCGGGGTGAGTTCCTTCGTCGCTCTATACAATCCGGAGGCTTGCTCTCATGCCGAACATTATCCGGCATCCAGACCGGTGACGGGAAACCTCCAACCAACGTGACTCGCATTGATCACATGCTCGGGCCTGAACAGTCTTATTAATCAGAAAGCTGAAGACATCTTGAGATCAAGGTGGGACCATCAGAGCTTTAATGCATTACCTTGGGTCAAGGGCCAGCCCCGTCCATCACACACCTTTTCAGAAGGAGCGCGGCCCAATGCTTCCTTTCCACCGACTAGTTCCTCCGGCTTCTATGCAAGATGCCTATTTATAGATCCAAAAGAGCCGGGGACGGTCGACCCATCCCTCTCACAAAAAACAGCACCGAGGGAATTCTCATGCGCCATTGCCGACCTTCCAGGTTCATCTTCGCGCCCTCACGGACCACTTCCAGGCGATTGGTCAAGCTGTTTAGTTTCACACCTCTAGTTGAGCCGCTTGCGGATGCAAGGCTATCTTCTCCTGACGAATCTGGTTCTCGTCCGCGCTGGATTTATCTCCGTCGACTACAATGCCCTCGCCGAGAATTCTCCTGCTTGAAGAAAGGTAGAGAGGGTATGCTTCGCACCTTTCCTTCTAAGAGGTCTGGGCTTTCCAATCCACCCCTTTCTATGGAGATTACTAGAATTCTACGGGATCAAACTGCACAACCTCACCCTAGGGTCCATATTGCACATTTTCTAGTTTTTGTGGCCCTCTTCAAGATATTCTTGAGTTCTGACGCCCACTTTGACTTATGGAGGAAGTACATTGTCTCGTCCTCTGCTCCCTAGGAGGCTCCATATTCAAAGTTGGAGTAGCCGAAGTATGGCGCATAGCTGGGACATGATATCCCATCGGCACCCCGTGAAAAGATCTCGAGGAATGGACCTCAAAGTGTTTTTATATCGAAGATGTTCCCCTCACCGGCCGAATCCGGCGGGGGCTACCTGAATACTCAAGTGTCCCGCCGGTGAAGTGGTTCAACTATTGGCCTAAAGCCTCCTCCCAACCGGACAATGAAGAGGTGCGCATGTTAGCTGCTAAAGTTATGTTGCTAACTCACAGTAAGCTAACCACTTCCACTATCCTTCCCGAGGCAATGCTCTGCTCATGCAGCGTCTTCCAGCCAGCGGCCTCCTCCTTCTTCTTGGCGAGCACCTTGAGGAGCTTTGCATTGTCACCCATGAGTTGCTCGACGAGGCTGGTCGCCTTCTCAACCGAGGCCTCGCTAATCTCGAGAAGCTTCATCTAGTCGTCGACTAGCTCCTGCTGCTTAATTAGGCCAATGACAATTTCGTCATCGTTGGCCAAGGACTTCAACACCGCCAGCTCAACGAGGTCGCCGACGTGGCGAGTGCGCTTGTGAGAGCCCACGTGTGCCGGTGAGAGCTCGTTTGAGGGCTCCACAGTACACTAGGACATCGTTGCTGCGGCTGCCGCATAGCGGCGGGACCTCTATAGTGCTTTCGAGGTTTATCTTTGCTGCGTGGTTGTATTTCTACCTGATGAAACTCCTCCTACCAGTCATGGTGGAACCACTTGACAGGAAGGACCTTTTTTGGTGATGAGGAGAAGAATGTGCAGTAATTTTCGATTGGTTAGTTTTTATACCCAGTGCTAAGTGGGAACAAGTTTAGGTTTGATTGATGTCTACAGATTCGCAATTACTTGTTGCGTGGTAATCTTGAATCTGAAGGGAAACAAGCTAAAATTTTAATGATTGTTTTGGGCTCGAAGCCTGAAATGGTTCTGGGATGGTGTACGTGGGCCCGCGTACTCCTCGCTGAACACGGATGGCGTGCAAAATTGCAATATGTGGGTGTGGTTGCTTGCCGTTGAAGCGACCGCGGTGCGGTCTCCCTGCGTGTGCTCTGCTCGCCGTTGAGGCAAATTTACAATGGCAATGATTAATAAGTGTCCGACATACTTAGCATAATTTGAGATGCCACATGCGGCAACGCCCAAAACAGACACGACCTACATATGATTAGTGACTTAAATTGTAGATATGTGACAGTTCCATACAATTATGATAAAATATAGGCTAAAAGGCTGAGCTGGCGGCCTTCCGACGACAGTCTTCTCGGACTCCATGATCAGCATAGCACCCTTGCGGGCCCTTCATTCTAAGTGTCCGGACCCGCGACCACGGTACCTGTCTACGCCTACGGAGCTGCTGGCGCTGGGTGGCTCTTGGGGGTGCTGGGGCTCTTCCAGTATAGCTTGATAGCATGCAATCACGTGCATCACTGCTCCATCCCTATGTATCTGCACTGGTAGAAAATTCCATCCATCACTTTCATCCTCACGATATGACGTTGGTGATCTTCTACCTCATCGGGGACGTCAACTCCGCCAACGATGCGCTCGAGCCTAGCCACCGCATCAGTAGGATCGAGGTTCACACGGCTTCCGGTGGCAATGATGAGGCGACAGATAGGCTGTGTCATAACGTCATCACACAATTATAATAAAAATGCAAACGAGTTGCTTGCGATGGGTAGGAGTATCGCACATGATGTGTGTGCGAGTACTCGTGTCCGATGATTAGCAAGTTACACATATGTTTCCTTATGTTAACACGTGTGTGATAACACATGACACCGCATACAGTTGTTGGGTTGTGTGATCCACTTAGTCCTCCCATGTTCCAGCAAAGGTATCTCACACTCCACAAGTTTGAATTGTAAAGTCACCAATCCCCTAGCTATATGCTAAGCTATAGATAACCATAGCAATGGTTGGCGGCCGTGACTCACTACTAATCCACTTGCTAGCTAGTTACACACACATACCGGCATACCCCCAACGGCCGATGACATGATGGAGTTCCGCGGCAGGAACGGGCGCCGAGATCAGAGTTCAGGTTAAATAATTTTACCTCTAGAGCCGGATGATTCAGGCTCTGGAGGTATAATTAATTAACATAATCTAAGATCAAATAACTAAAGTTTCCCCAACATGATCGTGCGGAGGCCCCAACCACTAGCAGAGCATGCGCGGAGGGACGTGAGAGCAGAGCGCGCGGAGGGACGCTACCCGAGCGCGCCTCGGCGCCTAAATGGTGAGTAGATCCTTAGAGCATGCCGCAGCCGCCTAAGCTACGAGAAAGCGCATTCATAATTATTGCATGTAGTAGTTGAACATAGAGGGAATAGTCGTCCAACAATATTATTTTTGATGACATGCATTATATATTCTTAGTTAAATCGAAGGTCCAAATTTGGTACTTACAATGTACAAAGGGAACCAATAAACGACGACAAAGGTAGAACCTATGCCAACACAGACACCCAATGCAGAAATTAATGACATTATACACATGTCCCGCAATCAACGCCAATGCTTCCAGCCTCTTCCCTCATCGGTTTCCCACCACCATCTAGTGTGTTGCTCCATATGACCCAAGCGGCGACACATCATAGAGACACTATGCGCAGATCTATTCCACACCCGTCCAACATTAGTTATTCCACGCATGCCAGGCAATGACCAAAGCTTCGACATTGACCCATTCATGCATTACATATTCGGTGAGGAGAAGGGGTTGGCGTAGGTCGTAGAGCAAGAGCTTCATCGGCCGGTGCAGGCGTCATGGCCGATCGGTGGCAATATCGGTGTGTTGTTCCTTGGGCGCACAATGGACATATTGCACATGAAGTGTGATGAGCAGTTTGCCATCCACCATGCAAAGTATCCAAAGATGCTAGGATGCATTATTAACGACCCACCCGAAGAGCCGCCGTCACCGGTGCTCATCCAGAGTCTAATGCCCTGCCAGGAATGGGCAGAGGACCTCCTCGATTCAATTGTGAGACAACCTATCTGCATCCTCAACATTACTGTCGGCGGTCGTGCAACCTCGATCCCGATGGTGTGGTGGCCAGGCTCGAGCACATACTTGGCGGAGTTGACGTCCCTGACGAAGTAGAACATCGCCAACGTGATATTGTGGGGATCCAGAGTCATAAGTCGAGATCACCGAATGCATATGTACAGTGATCCTAGAGATCAATGCTCACTGAACACACAGAAGCCGAATAACAAGAGTCTTGCATCCATACATACTGTCTTACACAAGTTATGACCATTATGGTCAAGTCTTACATAGATAAAGCCTCACGGGCTGAACATTGAATAAACTCGAGTAGCGGAAGTCTTCATAGATAAGTAGAACCCATACCATCTTCCTTAACCCTACAGGCATTCTGACTGGGATAGCATCCTAGTTCGCATGTTCATCTCCAAAGGAGTCTTCCACATATTCCTGCTCTTCCATGCCTGGCCAATTAAATTACTAGTGGCAAGCCAATGAGTACTTTGAATGTACTCGCAAGCAACCCATGTTTTGGATCAAAGTAACAATGCAAGTTGTAACAACAAGTAATCACCCTAGCTTCAAGCTAGTTGAAATGTTCTATCATCTTGTGAGATATTGTCGAATTTAGGGCTCCGCAAAACCCAAGAATTTCGAACACAGGGGCGTGAACGAAGATCTCTCCCGCTCGGGTCTACCTAGCGCCTCACCCTCGTCGGTGAAGAGATTCAAGCAGACAACAGATGGAACACGCAAGAGTTTACGCAGGTTTGGGCCACCGTGTGGTGTAAGAGCCTACTTCCTGCTTTTGTGGATTAGCCTCGGGAGGGCTGGAATATGAACTGGTACAGTGGTTCCTGAGCTCAGGAGGCGAGCTCAGGAGAGTCGAGTGGCAAGTGTTCTTGCTCCTTGCGTGGTGGCAGAGTGTATGGATTGATCCCCTTCACAATGGGAATCCTTGCTACTTATATAGGCGGCCATAGTCCTCTTCCCCCGAAATGTTTAGGCGGGAAGGGATCCCACAACGGCTATTTTTAAGCGGGAACACAAGGACGTTCCTACCCTGACAAAATCAGTCTTCGCCTGTAAAAGGACCAGGTGGTGACGCGGTGGTGGGCTCGACGGCGACATCCTCCTTGTCGTCCTTGTGGTCTTCGGTCTTGTTGCACCGATGGGGAAACCTTTGCCCCGCTCCTCGGGAAACTGCGGCTGCGCTGTCCCCCTTGCACCGAAATGGTAACTGCGCGGCTGGCGGTCGCTGGCCCCGCTGGCGCGGTGCGTCACTGCTGATGTCAATGCCTCCTCCTGAGGCAGGCTTGGCCTTGGATTCTCCGCCCCTCCGTAGCACCTTGCCGAGGCCGCTCCCGAGGTGGTCTTGAGGTCGTTCTCCTCGCGAGGCTTAGTCCCCTCGCGAGGGTCTTGGACAGCTGGTCAATCAGCTAGGCCATACCAGGCCGTAGTAGGAGCGCGTTGCTGCCCGCAGACAGGCAAGTCTGGGTACCCCGGTTCCCAGTACGCCGACAGTAGCCCCCGGGCCCAAGGCACGCGTGGAGTTGACTTCGGGGCGAGGCCTTAGTCGAGGACAAAGCGCCGCGGGCCCTAAAAGGCTGCGGGCTAGGCCGGCGTGCGACTGTTGGATGGGACGTGGCGGCTCCGCTCCCCATGCTGTCTCGGTGATCGTGTGACTTGACAACTCCTTGGTGCGGGCGACGGGGGCGTAATGGCTGCGACGCTAGTGGCTGGCGGTTGGGCTCCTCCACCCTATAAATGGGACTAGGGAGGGGGGAGCCCCCAAGCTGTTTCCAAGCCAGCGCTATCTTCCCCTTGCTTGTTCTTCGCTCTCTCTCTTGTCGCGAGATCTCCATGGCGCCGTCGAGGAAGCCGTCCGCAGCGGGGAAGGGGAAGGCCCCGAAGGATCCATTACCGCTGCCGCCGAAGAGGGGCCGCGGTCATCCCCGCAAGTATGCCGCTGCGCCTGCAGCGACTTCTCGGGGAGGTGGGCGCGACCTTCTGAGTTCTGCCGCGGCCGCTGGTGAAAGGCACGGAGCGTCCTCCCGTGGTGAAGGCGGTCGCGGCCGTGGAGGGAGAGAAGGCGGGCAACGGTGCGTGTCGGTCGTGTGCCCTCTGCTCCCGCAGCTTCATTCCTTAGACGTGCCGCCGGAGTTCATGGTGTGGGCGGAGAAGCCTGGTGGCCCGTGGCTCCGGCTTCCCTACTCGTTTGGCGACATGTTACCAGCCGGAGGCCTCGGCGGCGTCTGGCTGCAAGCTGATGATTGCTGAAGTGGTGCGTCCTGGGTGGAGGTCGATGTGGCTCCCTCGGGCGATGTGTTCCTAGAGCGCGACTGGCAACCGTTTGCTCGTGCACGCCGGCTACATGGGAGGTGTGCGCTCCACTTCAGGTACGATGGCATCTCCACACTGTTCATCAGGGTCTTCACGGAGGAAGGGAGGCGCCTTGGGTGCTGTCCCGAGGTTGATGATGAAGAGGACGACGGGGACGGCTTCCGGAGGAGCAGCTCCTCCTCCGAAGACAATCTTAGTCCTGGGGGGGCGCCATGGGTCCCCCCTCTGTGGTAGTAGCACCTCCTCCAGCAGTGGCGGCTGCGACAGAACCACCATGCCGCCGAGCTCGGCCCAGCGAGGGGAGGGGGTTGCCGCGCCGCTGTGGCTCGATGAATCGGGAGGAACTGGAAGACTCCGACTGAGCGGGAGCGGCCTCTGCTTCTTCTCCTTTCCTTTCCTACATGTCTTTTCTGCGTCAAAATTTCAAGTTGCCTCGAGGAGGCGTGTAATGGTTTGTGATATATGTAAGAAGCGAGAACTCGATGTCATGTTTTTTGTTACCCGGGTGAAATCACTTAGCTTTTATGCGTCGCATCGTCCTGAGGCGGAGTCCTCCTGACTCCGGCATCATGAGCCCCATCGGGTCGTGACGCGGTGGCGGAGTCTGACGGGCTCGTGCAGCCCTCGAGCGGGGGTCAGCCGCTGAGATCTGCTGAGAGTGCCCAGCGCGGGTTAGAGCACTAAAGCTTGAGCAGCTCGGTAAGATAGGTTACGTGAACTGAGAAGCCCGGCGCGAGAGCCAGAGCAGGCTTGGCCAGGCAAGGTCACGGGGCCGCGGCAGACGAGGGCCGGTGACCGACAGTGCCCCAGCCCCCACGCGCGAGGCGCCCGAAGAAGAGCGAGTGGCGCAGCTAAACTCAAAACTGGCGAGGAAGATCCCAAATAAGACTTTCAACCAAATGCAGGAAGCGCGAGAAACACGAAAACTTCATAGCATGGGGTAGAGGAAGGGCTGATAGCCAAAGAAGTAGAAAAGGCTGACAGCCAAAAACCAAGCAAAAAGGAAAAAAAGGTCGGGTCCGACCCCTACACTATGTCTTCATCCCAGCGCGGAGCTAAGGACTGCCACTGGGGCGTGGGTGGGAGCCCCGTCTGAGGACCCGTAGGCAACGCACAGGAGACTCTGAGGCGTGTACAGCCCCAACTCATTATTACATGAGAGTGTCATGGGCAGAGACCTTCACGGGCACGTAGCCTTGATTACAGATAGAACCTCCTGAGGTGCTCGATGTTCCAGGAATTCTGGAGAGGTATTCCATCCTGCGTCTCCAGAAGCACAGCACCAGGCCTAGAGACACGGGCGATTCTGAATGGGCCCTCCCACATGGGCGAGAGCTTGTGCAGCCCCTCATGGGAGAGGACCCGCCTCAGGACCAAGTCACCAAATTCAAGTGTTCTCACGCGGACGCCGCTGCAGTGGTACCGCCGCAGCGCCTGCTGATAACGTGCCGCCCTGAGGGCACCTCGGCGGTGACCCTCCTCGCCGAGCACGAGGTCCATCCGCCAAGCCGCGTCTTGGCATTCCTCATTGAAAGCCAAGACCCGTGGGGAGCGATGCTTGACCTCGTGAGGGAGGACCGCCTCCGCCCCATAGACGAGAAAGAAAGGAGTTTCCCCCTTAGGTTTGGTGGCAGTGGTTCGGATTGACCACAACACGGACTGGAGTTCATCGATCCAGCCCCTGCCGCAAGACGCATGCTTCTTCTTAAAGCTGCGCGTCTTGAGGCCACGCAAGACCTCCGCGTTGGCGCGTTCGGCCTAGCCGTTGCTCCTGGGGTGAGCTACCGAAGCGGAGCAGATATGTGTTCCAAGGTTAGCACAATATGACCTCAAAAGATTACTAGTGAACTGCGAACCGTTATCCGTGATGATGCGGCTGAGGACCCCAAATCACCTCATGAGGCCTTGGATGAACTTGACAGCCGACCCGGCTGGAATCGCACGAACATGCTCCACGTCCGCCCACTTGGTGAATTTATCGATGGCGACGTACAGGAAGCGGTAGCCCCATGCTGCCAGAGGTAATGGGCCCAGGATGTCCAATCCCCAGACCGCGAAGGGCTAGGAGAGTGGAATTGTCTGGAGGCCCTGCGCCGACTGGTGGATCTGCTTGGCGTGAAATTGGCACGCCTCGCTAGCCCGCACGAGCTCCGTGGGCCAGTAAAAGCCGCTGCGGAAGGCCTTGCCCACGAGGGTGTGGGACGACGAGTGATGGCCGCACTCACCACCATGGATATCAGCCAGCAGCTTGCGCCCTTGCTTCCTCAAGATGCATTTCAGCGAGACGTCGTTGGGGCGCCTCCAGTAGAGTTCACCTTCTTGGATGCAGTAAGCTGAGGCCAGTCAGACCACGCGCTCTGCGTCTGCTTCCTTGTCCGGCAGGGTATCGTGTTGCAGGTACATCTTGTGTTCTTGGGTCCAGCAACCCTGCTTGGGCCCCGCGGTGAGCAGCAGGCGGGCTCTGGAGGGTGGCCCGCAGGGCGGGGCGCCATTGAGAGGCGTTGCTGGTAACCCGTGCTGAGGGGAGGCCGACTCAGGGGCTGGCGGTGCTTCCGACGGCTTGACTAGCCACTCCTCGAAGACGCACGGCCTTTGAGGCTCTCGTCTGGAGGCTCGTTTGGCGATGTCGTCCGCTTCTTTGTTGGTGCCTCTTGGTACGTGCTGCACCTCCAGCCATTGGAATCGCTTCTCCATCCTACGCACCTCCTCCAGATATGCCCCCATGTGCTCGTCCTTGGGCTTGTATTTCTTGTTGGAGAAGTCGATGAGGAGTTGCGAATCGCCCCTGATGGTGAGACGCTTGACCCCCAGCGTAGCGGCGGCCTTGAGCCTGGCAATCAGGCAGTCGTATTCGGCGATGTTGTTGGAGACTTTTTCGCCTTGCTAGAAGCAGAGCTGCATAGTGTAGTACAACTTATCCTGAGTGGGAGATACCAACACGGCGCCAGCCCTTGCGCCGAGGCGTGAGAAGGCGCCGTCGAAATATACTACCCATCCGTCTGGGGCTTCATCGCCGGGGGCCAGCGAGCGGTCTTCGCTGCCCCCCTGCCCCGGTGCATCAGTCCACTCCACCACAAAGTCTGCCGGAGCTGCTCCTTTGATCACCCGCGTGGTGCTGAACTCCAACTGGAACGCTTGAAGCTCGATGTTCCACTCGGCGACCCTCCCGACGACATTAGGGCCCCGCAGTACCTTCTCGAGAGGATATGACCAAACAAACTTGATGAGATGGCCTTGGAAGTAGTGGCGCAGCTTCCTCGAGGCGACGAGGAGCGCCAGGAGCAGCTTCTGGGGCATCGGGTAGCGCGAGCGCGCGTTGCCCAGTACTGTGCTGACGAAGTACACCGGGTGCTCCACGAGGGTCAGCGCAGTAGGGTCCGCGGGCGCCTCAGGAACCTTAGGAGCTTCTTGCTGAGTGGTGGGGCCATCAGTGCCCGTGGTTGAATCTACCCCTGAAGCCGCGTCAGAGGGCGGCGTGGCTCCTGAAGGTGCCGAGCCGCCTGGTGGCTTTGGGCTTCAGAGCCTTTCGTCGCGCTCCACAACTAGTGCTGCGCTGGCGGAATGAGGCGTTGCAGCGAGGTAGAGAGTCATGGGCTCCAGGGGTCGTGGTGCTACCATAACCGGCGAGCTGGTGAGGTATTCCTTGAGATTCCGGAAGGTGGCATCGGCCTCCGGAGTCCACTCAAAGGGCCCTTTCTTCTACATGAGCTTGAAGAATGGAAGGGCGCGTTCCCCAAGCTTAGACATGAAGCGCCCCAGGGATGTCACACATTCGGTGAGCTTCTGCATTTCCTTCAGGTTTGTGGGCAGCCTCGTTCTCTCGGTGCCTTGATCTTCTCCGGATTAGCCTCAATGACCCGGTGCAAAACCAGGAACCCTAGCAACATGCCGGAGGGTACGCCGAACACGTACTTCTCCAGGTTGAGGCACAGCTTCACCTTGCGGATGTTGGCGAACGTTTCTTCTAGGTCCTGGATGAGGGACGTGGCCTCCTTCGTCTTAACCATGATGTCGTCGACGTAGGCCTCTTCATTCCTCCCAAGCCGAGGGCCGAGGGTGATGTGCATCTGGCGCTGGAAGGTGGCGCCCGCTTTCCTCAGCCCAAAAGCCATGCAGGTGTAGCAGTAGACCCCACATGGGGTCAGGAACGTTATTTTCTCCACGTCTTCCACCGCCATCTTGATTTGGTGGTAGCCCGAGAAAGCGTCAAGGAAGCAGAGCAAGTCGCACTCACCTGTTGAATCCACAATTTGGTCGATGCACGGGAGAGGGAAGAGGTCCTAAGGGCAAAACTTGTTGAGGCTCGTGAAGTCGATGCACATGCGTTCCTTGCCTCCTTTCTTCGGGACTATGACAGGGTTGGCTAGCCACTCCGGGTGTCGTACTTCCCGTACGACGCCTGCTTCCTCCAGCTTCCTAACCTCCTGAACGATGAAGGCCTGCTTCTCCGGGGCTTGTCTGCGCGCCTTCTGCTTGATAGGGCGCGCATTGGGGGATACCGTGAGGTGATGCGTGATGACATGCCTAGGCACCCCGACCAAATATGCAGCTTTCCAGGCGAACACGTCCTTGTTGGCCTTGAGGAAGCTGACCAACACCGCCTCTTGCTCTGGATACATGCCCGTACCGATGATGAGGGTGGCTCCCGAGCCTTCTTCATCGGCAGTCACTTGCTTTGTCTCGGCGGGGTCCTGGGAAAAGAGCTGCTTCTTCTTGGTAGGCACGGCCTCCGGAGCCTCCGGAGCCCCCTTCTCCCCTGGGTGAGCTGCGGCAGCGGCCCTGTAAGCGTGCCCGAGGACCTGAAGGGCGGCCTTGGTATCCCATTTGATGGTGATGGCGCCGCTGCTCCTGGGCATCTTGACGGTGTTGTAGCCCGGGTGAGTCGCCGCCATGAACTTTGCCAAGGCTAGGAAACCGAGGACGATGTTCTAAGGCAGGTGGATGGGCGCAACATCAAAGTCGATGAGCTCAGTTCAGTAGTTAGCCAGTGTGCCCAAGGTGACCGGGAGGCGGATCTGGCCGAGCGGAACGGCCGAGCCCGTGGCCCCTGAGAAGGGCTTGGTGGGAAGGAGCTGCCTGTAGGACACAAGCAGATGACCGAAGGCTTCGGGAGAGAGGATGTTGAGGCCGGCGCCGCCGTCGATGAGGGTCCTCGTCACGGCCACCCCACAGATGGTGGGCGTGCATACCATGGGGAGAGCACCACTGCCGGACAGTTCGGAGGCGAGGTCGCCGGGGCCAAAGGTGATGGCGGGCCCCAGCTCGCTTTGCGCCCGCAAGGCCTCCCGTGGCTAGGCGGCAGCCCCAACCTGCCGAAAGTGCGACTTGACATCTCGGGCAGACGCCGACGCTTGGGACCCATTGAGGATGCAGGCGACTCCACGGCAAGGCCGCTCGCTACTGGCGACACCCCACAGCTCGCAGTTGCGGGCCATCCGCGTGCCGCGATTCCCGGCAGACGGTCGGTGCTGGGTCAGCCGTCACACCATCAAGAGGATGACCAGCGAGGCCACAGGAGGCGGGAGTGGCGGTGCAGACCGTCCCCCGGTGGCCTGGCCGGCAGGAGCATCGTTGAGGAAGGAGGAGGAGCGCCCATGGGTGGCGTGGTCTGCTGGTACTGCTCGGCCGACGGGGAGGGAGTCAGCCCCCGCGTGGATGTGGCAGGCCGCAACCATCGTAGCGGCGCTGAACCGGAGAGGGGAAGCGAGGTCGTCGGAGAGGCGATATTTCGACACGCCCCCTTCCTGGCGCGCCAAATGTCGGATTTAGGGCTCCGCAAAACCCAAGAAGTTCGAACACAGGGGCGTGAACGAAGATCTCTCCCGCTCGCGTCTACCTAGCGCCTCGCCCTCGTCGGTGAAGAGATTCAAGCAGACCACAGATAGAACACGCAAGAGTTTACCCAGGTTCAGGCCACTGTGTCGTGTAAGACCCTACTTCCTGCTTTTGTGGATTAGCCTCAAGAGGGCTGGAATATGAACTGGTACAGTGGTTCCTGAGCTCGGGAGGCGAGCTCAGGAGAGTCAGGAGGCAAGTGTTCTTGCTCCTTGCGTGGTGGCAGAGTGTATGGATCGATCCCCTTCACAGTGGGAATCCTTGCTACTTATATAGGCGGCCACGGTCCTCTTCCCCCAAAATGTTTAAGTGGGAAGGGATCCCACAACGGCCATTTTTGAGCGGGAACACAAGGACGTTCCTACCATGACAAAAGCAGTCTTCGCCTGCAAAAGGACCAGGTGGTGACGCGGTGGTGGGCTCGACGGTGACATCCTCCTTGTCATCCTTGTGGTGTTCGGTCTTGTTGCACCGATGAGGAAACCTTTGCCCCACTCCTCGGGAAACCATGGCTGCGCTCTCCGCCTTGCACCGAAATGGTAACTGCGCCGCTGGCGGACGCTGGCACCTGCTGGCGCGGTGCGTCACTACTGACATCACTGCCTACTCCTGAGGCAGGCTTGGCCTTGGATTCTCCGCCCCTCCAGATCACCTTGCCGAGGCCGCTCCTGAGGGGGTCTTGACGTCGTTCTCCTCCCGAGGCTTAGTCCCCTCACGAGGGTCTTGGACAGCTGGTCGATCAGCTGGGCCGTACTAGGCCGTAGTAGGAGCACGTTGTGGCCCGCAGATAGGCAAGTCTGGGTACCCTGGTTCCCAGTATGCCGACAGATATGCATCAATGAACTTTGGTAACCAGGAGAACATGTTACATATATCAACATAAATAGAGGTTGGATCAATGCTAGCTCTTTCAAGAAGTCAAGTCATTACCTTGACTCAAATAGTTCTCTTCCACACACATGTGCACCAAGTTTTTAAAATGTCTGGACATAGTTTAAGTAGCACCTCCCAACCGGCCATTGTCGAGTTTGAGTTTCCGGCAAAACCCTTGAGGTTCTAACACTCGGGTGCGCACGAAGATCTCTCCTTTCCGCTCTGGCACATTCTCACACCAATTCCTAGGCCTAGCTCATCGAACTCAAAGAACAAAGGACATAAGGGTTTATACTGGTTCGGGCCACCGTTGTGGTGTAATACCGTAATCCAGTGTGGTGTGGTCGATTGCCTTACATGATGAGGAAGAACCAGGACATGGGAAGAACAGCCTCATGAGGAGAGGTGTTCTTGTGCTTGGAGAGAGCGGGGGTGATCTTGATGATCTGATCCCTCGTCCTCAGTTTTGGGTGGCTCCGGATGAGATACCCCATATGGTGGTGGCTAGTCCTATTTATAGAGGCCCGTGTCCTCTTCCCAAATATTGAGCGGGACGGGATCCCACAACGACCAATTTTGAAGGGGGGCAGCTTGTACAAGCTATCCTGACAAAAGGTGCTCTTCGCCTGCCAAGGGCTCTAGTGGTGATGCTGCCGTGGGCTCTGCAATGACCTCTGCTCTGCCGTCCTGCTGGACTTAGTCTTGTTGCACCGATATGGAAACCTTTTCCTGATGCCTCGGGACTCCTCGCCCGCGCCTGCCCCTTTAGAACCAAAGGAGAAACTGGCACCCTGTGCCCGCTAGCGGCCGCTTGGCCTTGGTCGTCCTGGCTCACGTCACGAGGACCTTGTGAGGTGCCCCTTGCCTTGACATCTCCGCTCCTCGGTAGCCAGCCTAGTGAGGTCGCCCAAGGGGAGGTCTTGCATCGTCCGCCTCGCGAGGCTCGGCCCCTCGCGTGGGTCTTGAGTGGTTGCAGATGAGCTTGGTCCATACCAAGCCACTGGTTGAGCCATGCCCTGGGCTGCAGGCAGGCAAGTCTGGGTACCCCCGTTCCCAAAACACCGATTGTAGCCTCCGGTCACAAGGCGTGCTCGGAATTGGCTTCATGGCGAAGCCAAGGTTCAAGAGCGGAGCGCCACGGGCCCCAAAAGCCTACGGCCTTGATTGACACTCGGCGATAGATGGGACGTGTTGTGGGGACCTCGACTCATAAGTCACGATCACCGAATGCGCGTGTACAGTGATCCGAGAGATCACTACTCACTGAGCACACATAAGCTGAATAACAAGAGTCTTACATCAATACATACCGAATTACACAAATTGTGACCATTATGGTCACGCCTTGAGTATATCATTGCAGCGGAAAGCTTCAATAACAACTTGGACCAATGCCATCTGCCTTAACCCTAGAGGCATTCTGACTAGGAAGCGTCCTAGCTCGCATGTTCACCACCAAGAAATCTTCATCATATCATGTTCTTTCATGCCTGGCCAATAAAATAACCAGTGGCAAGGCAATGAGTACTTTGAATGTACTCGCAAGCAACCCAAGTGTGATGACAGAATAATTATGCAAGGCTCTACTGCTAAATTGGCAGTTTTACGGAAAGTTAGTTTTAGAAATGCAAGTATGATCAACATATAACCAGGGCAAGCATGCGTCTGCAACAAGTATCAGGAGGTTACAGACATCAACATCAGAAAAGAATTACGAACAACTCTTTCTCAAGCTCATCGTGACTTTCTCACAAACCACGTCAGCAGATTTACCCAACTTTGTTGTTTTCCAGAAACTTATGGACATAGTCTAAGCAGCACCACCCAACTGTCCTTGACCGTGGACACGGCTATTGGAATAGTTTGACACTCTGCAGAGGTAGCGCACTTTACCCACAAGATCCGGGGAACTTCCGTGTCATCCACGACCCGCGGTACGTCAAGTACCCGGGGTAAGCACCCGATCACTATCTTTCCCTAGACAACACTAACATAGGGTCCACTCGTTGGTGCACAACCCTCGTGTACAAACGATAAATCATGGGACTCGCCCTTTTTAAAATGTCACGCATACACGAAGGGACCAACGGTGTGTCCGGTGCCCTATGAAAACAGTCATGGTCGCCTATCCAAGCACAACCCCGTCCCAGGAGTGACCTCAAGTCTCCCCCATCACTAGTGATGTGGGCACCATGCTAGTATCAACCTAAGTAATCAATAATGCCCCGTCCCATAAGGGGTAGAGTGGTTGCGACATGTTTGGTTGGGATGGTAAACAAATCTTAAATCGAATCCACCTTTGTAAACAACACATTCATCAAGCCTCGGTACACTAGTTCTTCACCAAGTAGTGCCCTAGTTCCTCATCATCTCCCAGGGGCATTAGTGGCACCCACTGGGTTATTTGCATGTATGTCAAACCACACTTGTTTCTCTCAATGCATAACCCTGACCCATTTTGCGTAGCCAACTACTATAGCATATATCTATCTACTTCCACCCACATAACCCTCATAAGAAGGTAGGGTCATGCTTGATGCAAGTTTCAATAGTAAAGTGACAAAGGTACCAACCAAAGTGGTCACCACCTCTACATGATTCCGATGCATTGATAATAAGGTGCTATGAGACATGCATAAAAAGGTTTCTCGAACATGGTCAAAGGGCTGCTTGCCTTGTCCTTCCGAGTCTTCAAACCTTCTGGTCCATCTCCAAGTACTCCGTTTATTTCGTCAACTAACGATGGAAACAATCATAATAAGCAACACAGCAAGGCAAAAATAAAAGTGCTCTAAAAATAGGAGTTGGACTTTTCTAGGATACCTCTGGTCATATGAAAAATGACCAAGGTTGTTTCATTGGAGTATGATCAATGGATGGTCTGGAACATTTCAATATGAGGTAATCAGGGGATTTGTGGATTTGCAAGAAGTGTACAGAAGAATTATTTTCAAAAATGGTCAAAGGCACCTATCTAGCAAGGAATGATTTTAGAATAAGCTAGGAGTTGGTTTCACTGGATTTGGAGTTCAAATGAATTTCCTAGGATTTTGCAAAGTTGACAAATATGAAGAAATGGCTCATTATTTTGTGGGGTACAGAAAGTATTAGGAAAAATGTTCCAAAACTAAGTTTTTATATTACAAGCATCTAGGAATTTGAACCATTGCATTTGGATCAACTTTGAGCTCTCTCTGATTTTCTAAAGTTTATCACAGAAATAGAAAATTAGGATTTGATAAATATTTGTGAAGAAAAAGTCTCTAGAAAAATGTGCATGTTGCACCAACAGGTAGATCATGATTCTAGAAACTACTAGGAATTTGAATCCTCAAACTTTGAGTTTATTTGAATTATTTAAGGATTTTTGAAGTTGACTGCAAAAAGAAAAAAACAATAGGAAAAAGGGTTTATACCCTTATACAGCGCACTGGGTGGAGTATTGCGCCGCAGCGCACCGGGCCGGCCCAGCTGCACGGCGACGCGAGCGCAGAGGAGACGCCGAAGGCATAAACCGCGGTATGCTCCTTCGCCGCAGGGACACGGTAGCCGCATGACCCACCTCCACTTATCCACGGCGAGGCGAGGCCCACCCGCCAGTGGCTCAGCACTCCTGGGCGGCCGACAGGTGGGGCCTGGCTGTCAGGTTCTTCCCCCACCTCCCACTCGAGCAGAGCAGAGGCAAGCGCGGCTTCGACGGTGGCTGGCCGGCGCCACAGGCCGCCATTTCTGGTGATCTGGCCACCGGCGTGCTCAGGAGGATCTGCGGCATCCATCCATGTGCTTCACGCATGCTGGGGAGGGCCATAGCGGCGATGACTCGGATGGATGTGGAGGGGACCGTCGGCGAGGTTTGGCACGGCGAGGCAGATACAGGGAGGAGGAAAT
>LR738713.1:206912831-206948764 GCA_902687465.1 Secale cereale | reverse complement strand
CGCATAGGGGGTACATGACTCATCCTACCCTAGGGGTTCTCGGACTCAGCAGTCGTGACTTGTGCCTCGTGCAATCTTCTGTGTTTTCCTTAGGTGTTTCTATGTCCCTTGTAGTTGTTTGATGAACGATCCGGGTTGAGCTTGAAGAATCTTCGACAACTTCTCGCCTGATGAGGTGATGTGGTGAAGGTGTCTCCTCGTAGCTGGCGTTGACTTGGTCTCTTCTTGTCTTCTTAATCATATCAATCCCTTTTGTCTTCTAAGGCATCGACGATAGTGGGTAGGTAATCCTTATGCAATGACAATAACAAGGCATAATAGAGGTCCAACATGTCGGTTACGTTGATGACAACATCGACACCAAGAGCGGGGGACGAAGATAACCATTTTCCTGCTCACTATAGTGAGGCAGACCAAATGGCGAGGTTCTCATCCACCGGTGGTTGCCGACACAACAACGGTAGTGACAGGATTACTCTTATTAGCGATGTATATCATGATGACTTGGTCTCTTCTTGTCTTCTTAATCATATCAATCCCTTTTGTCTTCTAAGGCGTCAACGATAGTGGGTAGGTAATCCTTATGCAATGACAATAACAAGGCATAATAGAGGTCCAACATGTCGGTTACGTTGATGACAACATCGACACCAAGAGAGGGGGACGAAGATAACCGTTTTCCTACTCACTATAGTGAGGCAGACCAAATGGCGAGGTTCTCATCCACCGGTGGTTGCCGACACAACAACGGTAGTGACAGGATTACTCTTATTAGCGATGTATATCATGATCATGCATAACTTATGCCATCTTCATCATAGGCCAAGGTCGCATCATCTTGGGGCAGTGCCAAGGATGTCACCATCTCCTGGATCTTCATGTCTTCATTCCTCGAGGATGTATCTTCTGTTGGCATCGTCTTGTTGTGGTGTCGCTAATCTTGTGTTCAGAAGAGGTGGGTGAGTGTTTGGCAAGGTGTACTCCTTCTAGATTATCCACGACGATTTTGGGATATCCAGTGGTCAGGGGCATAAGGGTTCTAGTGACCAACAGTTTTGAAGGGGGAAGAGATTAATAAGGAAAGTATAGCCTAGTTTTCGAAAAACTGAGAAGGGAAGAGAAGTATAGATAGTTTAGAAAACTAGCAATAGTTTTGGAAATATTTTTACCATAACTAACAACCATGCTAACTAAGGCTTCCTACAGTCAGGATGGCTCTGATACCAGCTCTGTGGGGACCCTGACTCATAAGTCGTGATCACCGAATGCACGTGTACAGTGATCCCAGAGATCAATACTCACTTAACACACATAAGCTGAATAACAAGAGCTTACATCCATACATACCGAATTACACAAATTGTGACCATTATGGTCACGCCTTGAGTATATCATTGCAGAGGAAAGCTTCAATAACAACTTGGACCCATGCCATCTGCCTTAACCCTATAGGCATTCTGACTGGGAAGCGTCCTAGATCGCATGTTCGCCACCAAGAAATCTTCATCATATCCTGTTCTTTCATGCCTGGCCAATAAAATAACCAGTGGCAAGCCAATTAGTACTTTGAATGTACTCGCAAGCAACCCAAGTGTGATGACAGAATAATTATACAAGACTCTACTACTAAATTGGCAGTTTTGCGGAAAGCTAGTTTTTCATATGCAAGTATAATCAACATATAACCAGGGCACGCATGCGTCTGCAACAAGTATCAGGAGGTTACAGACATCAACATCAGAAAAGAGTTATGAACAACTCTTACTCAAGCTCATCGTGACTTTCTCACAAACCACGTCAGCAGATTTACCCAACTGTGTTGTTTTCCAAAAACTTATGGACATAGTCTAAGCACCACCACCCAACTGTCCTTGACCATGGACATGGCTATTCAAATAGTTTGACACTCGGCAGAGGTTGCACACTTTACCCACAAGATCCGGGGAACTTCTGTGTCATCCACGACCCGCCGTACCTCAAGTACCCGGGGTAAGCACCGATCACTATCTTTCCCTAGACGACACTAACATAGGGTCCACTCGTTGGTGCACAACCCTCGTGTACAAACGATAAATCATGGGACTCGCCCTTTTTAAAATGTCACGCATACACGAAGGGACCAACGGTGTGTCCGGTGCCCTATGAAAACAGTCATGGTCGCCTATCCAAGCGCAACCCCGTCCCGGGAGTGACCTCAAGTCTCCCCCGTCACTAGTGATGTGGGCACCATGCTAGTATCAGCCTAAGTAATCAATAATGCCCCATCCCATAAGGAGTAGAGTGGTTGCACATGTTTGGTTGGGACGGTACACAAATCTTAAATCGAATCCACCTTTGTAAACAACACATTCATCAAGCCTCGGTATCATCAAGCCTCGGTACACTACTTCTTCACCAAGTAGTGCCCTAGTTCCTCATCATCTCCCAGGGGCATTAGTGGCACCCACTAGGTTATTTGCAAGTATGTCAAACCACACTTGTTTCTCTCAATGCATAACCCTGACCCATTTTGCGTAGCCAACTACTCTGGCATATATCTATCTACTTCCACCCACATAACCCTCATAACAAGGCAGGGTCATGCTTCATGCAAGTTTCAATAGTAAAGTGACAAAGGTACCAACCAAAGGGGTCACCACCTCTACATGATTCCGATGCATTGATAATAAGGTGCTATGAGACATGCATAAAAAGGTTTCTCGAACATGGTCAAAGTGCTGCTTGCCTTGTCCTTCCGAGTCTTCGAACCTTCTGGTCCATCTCCAAGTACTCCGTTTATTTCGTCAACTAACGATGGAAACAATCATAATAAGCAACACAGCAAGGCAAAAATAAAAGTGCTCTAAAAATAGGAGTTGGACTTTTCTAGGATACCTCTGGTAATATGAAAAATGACCAAGGTGGTTTCATTGGAGTATGATCAATGGATGGTTTGGAACATTTCAATATGAGGTAATCAGGGGATTTGTGGATTTGCAAGAAGTGTACAGAAGAATTATTTTGAAAAATGGTCAGAGGCACCTATCAAGCAAGGAATGATTTTAGAACCAGCTAGGAGTTGGTTTCACTTGATTTGGAGTTGAAATGAATTTCCTAGGATTTTGCAAAGTTGACAAATATGAAGAAATGGCTCATTATTTTGTGGGGTACAGAAAGTATTAGGAAAAATGTTCCAAAACTATGTTTTGATATTACAAGCATCTAGGAATTTGAACCATTGCATTTGGATCAACTTTGAGCTCTCTGTGATTTTCTAAACTTTATCACAGAAATATAAAAATAGGATTAGATAAATATTTGTGAAGAAAAAGTCTCTGGAAAAATGTGCATGTTGCACGAACAGGTAGATCATGATTTTAGAAGCTACTAGGAATTTGAATCCTCAAATTTGGAGTTTATTTGAATTATTTAAGGATTTTTGAAGTTGACTGGAAACTGAAAAAAAGAAAAGGGAAAATTGTTTATACCCTTATAGAGCGCACTGGGCGCAGTATTGCGCCGTAGTGCACTGGGCCGGCCCAGCTGCACGGCCACGCGAGCGCAGAGGCGATGCCGAAGGCGTAAACCGTGGTATGCGCCTTCACCGCAGGGACACGGCAGCCGACCGGCCCGCCTCCACTTATCCACGGCGAGGCGAGGCCCACCCGCGAGTGGCTCAGCCCTCCTGGCCGGCCAACTGTTGGGGCCTGGCTGTCAGGTTCTTCCCCCACCTCCCGCTCGAACAGAGCAGAGGCAGGGGCGGCTTCGACGGCGGCTGGCCAGTGCCACAGGCCGCCGTTTCTGGTGATCTAGCCACCGGCGTGCTCAGGAGGATCTGCCGCATCCATCCATGTGCTTCACGCATGCCGGGGAGGGCCGTAGCGGCGATGACTCGGATGGCTGCAGAGGGGACCCTCGGCGAGGTTTGGCACTGCGAGGCTGACACAGGGAGGATGAAATGGAGTGGGGGGGGGTGAGTCGGCGGTGGTGGTGAGGGGGCTCTGGAGTAGAGAGGTGGAGAGGAGGGGTCCCGGAGGACGAGAATTTAGGCGATGGCCGGCGGCTCGGGTCCGGCTTAGGAGGAGGCTGCAGGGCACGATGGAGAGAGAGGGTTGGTCTGGGGGCGTACGAGAGAGAGAGAGGGCCAAACGAGCAGCGAGGGGCTCGGGGGTGGCCTTTAAACGGGCGGGCGACGGTCCATCAAGGACTCGTGCACCGGCGAGCTCGTTGCCGTCGCCACGGGTCACGGCAGCTCATCTCGGTGTGTCTGGGGCAATTGTGGGGTTGATCTGGGTCGAGGGGAAAGGATAAGGGGGAGTGGGGCGTGCCAGAAGCCCCGCGCGTGTGATCTCACTCACTGGAGCTCGCAGTCGGCCGGTGCGCGTGCGAGGGCAACAGAAGGAGGGAGAAGGAGGAGGGGCCGACCAGCTAGGTGTGTCCCGGACATCGAGGTGGTCCTGTTGGCGTGCGGGCGACAGCCGAGGTGGTCGGGGCATTGGGATGGGGGATAGCTACAGTGCGCCAGAGCACTATAGCGCGCTCCAGAGCGCGACCATTGCATGCCATGGCATGCTGTTGGTGTCCCGCGCGTGGCCACTAGTGTCTAGGAGGTAGAGGGAGTAGTAAAATATAGGGAAGAGACATTGGATACTCTGGATGAGCTCTTGTGAGAGGAGAGGGGTGAGAGGGATAGGGAACACTGTAGTCCAGAGAGGTAAAATGAGGGTTTTCACCCCTCAATCATTGAGCTCTGGTCATGGGAGAGTTACTGGAGGTAGAAGGTGACATGGAGATGCTGTGGTAAAAAGTTGAGTTCAAGGAGAATAGTGGAAGTAGTCAAAATGGTGATTTTTGAAAAATAACAGAAGGTGTTTGATGCAAATTTGGGTAAGAAAATTAACTCCACTTGACATGAGACTTAACAGGATCAAATGGTGTATAGAAATAGGGTATTCCACCAAGTTTGAGCTCATTTGAAGAAACTTGCCAATGTAACTTTGGTGAACCCTAGAAATCAACAGAAATGGATTTTCCAAGATTAAGTTAAGCAAATCATCTCTCCTTGATGCACCACTTGCTGTAGTGTCATCATCTGGGGTCGTGAGCATGTCCACAAAATTTGAGGCCCCAAGTAAAAAGTTGGAAATGTAGAGTTGTTCAAATTTGGATCTGGTCAAAAAGGGTTTTGGGGACTTAGATCAAGTTATCCTTCTCCAAAACTTGTGCCATTTGGTGTAGATGCTTAATTAGACCATTTTAGCATGTGCACCAAGTTTGAGAGCATTTGGACAAGTTTGGCAATGTAAAGTTGCTCAAACTTCAAAATGGACAGAAATGGTTTTGAGCGGATTAGATGATGTTTTGTTGATCTTCAAGGCATGAGGCTTTGTAAGATCATCAAATATGTCATGTCTGACATGATAGAATTTCCCTGGAATTTTTTGAGAATATTTCCTTTGTAAATATTTCAAAAGCTTGAAATATCCAGAAAGGGTTTTCGAAGGATTTGTCCAATATTTTGAACATGACCATGTGTTGAAACTCTTATATATGGACAATATATGTCCTATGAGTTTCCCTGAATTTTTAGAATTTTTGAAACAGTTAAATAATTTTGACCTATTAAAGACCATTTCCGGCCTAAAGAAAAAAACATTTAAATAAAATATAAAAATAACTTTTAAAATTATAATTTTGTGGTTTAAGGGAGTCCTATACCTAATAGGATTCAAATATACTTTTTGAAAGATTTTTCACACCCCAAATAAGGTACTTGCAGTTCAATCCTCAATTCAGGGATTTTTGGAAAACTAATTTTACAAAATACTTTGTGGCCAAAATAGTTTTATAAGAAAATACTATACTGTTCTATACACATGACATGATCATTGGGAAAAGGTATTGGATCAAGGAGATGAAGTATAAGAGTTGGATGAATTATTTGATTTTTAGAGCACTTGCAAACAACAGACAGAAAATCAATCAAGCAAAGTAAAAAACACTCAAAAGTTTTTGTGAAACCATATTTTATCATGATTATTAGCTTAATTGTAGTGGCATGAAAATCAGGGTGTGACACGTGGGCGTCTCCACTTCCCCACGCCGCCTCGGCAACCGCATGACTTGACAAGTCCCTTAATGCACGGAGGACCATCATTACCTGTGATTATGGAGTCCGGCGGTTGGCCTTCCTTTGGCTATAAATAAGGCGACGGGTGGAGCCCCCGTTGCCCGTCTCATCCTTCGTTTCGCCTGCCTCTTCTTCTTCCTCCTTGCTTCTCGCTTGCATCGACACCCGTGGCGCCAGTGAGGAGGTTCTCGTCCGTGGAGAAGGGAAAGACCTGTCAGGAGGGGCCCGGCTCTCTACCACCTAAGAGGGGACGAGGCCGGTGACGCAAGTGTGCCACGACCCCTGCCGCGGCCCTCCACGGGCACGGGCGGACCTCTTCAGCGCTCGATGCCACCCTCGGCAACCGCGGCGGTGGTCCCTCACGTGGTGGGGATCGCCGAGGCCGTTGCAGCACTGTGAATGAGGGGAGGCGCGCCGGGGTCATCTGGCCTCCCCGGCCGTGCTTTCATTTGGCCGAGGTGATGCTAGAGTTTGTCGTGTGGTCGGAGAACCCGGCCGGTACCTGGCTCCAGCTCCCGCGCTCCCTAGCCGTTGAACTCCTGGCCACGAGCTTCGGCATTCTATGGCTGCAGGCCGACGACTGCTGCAGCAGGGCCTCGTGGGTTGCGGTGGAGATCTCCGTCGCGGGCGGCGTGACCCTGGCTCATGGCTGGCAGATGTTTGCCCATGCACGCGGTCTGGGTCGGCGGTGCACCCACCACTTCAGGCATGATGGCGACTCGACCCTCTTTGTGAAGGCATTCAGGGAAGATGGCCGCCGTGCCGGGTGCTGCCCCATGGACAACGACGGCGGCGAGGTGCTCGGCCTTGGCCATGGCCGTGAAGAGGGTAAATGTGAACTCACCCTCGGCGCTAGCCGTAGTTCATCCAGCTACGGCAGCACCTCCTATAGCGGTAGCTCCAGCAGCGGTGGCTATGATCAGCCATCACGCCACCGCGCCCGCCTTGAGGGTGGCGCTGGGTCGTCTCATCGTCACGCCCCGGTGAAGCGTGAGGATGGCACCGGCTGAGCTCGGGGAGCCGGTCCTCGTGAGCAGCCGCATCGTAGGAGCCGTCATTGCATGTCCTCGCTCTTCCTTTCTTCCTGCATTACTAAGACAAACGAGTATGGGGCCCTGGAAGGGCATGTAATGAACCGTGGGTTTTATGCTTCTTGGCGCCATGTTTAGTGTTCCCGGCCAGTGTTGCGAGGTCTGTGTATTATGTTGCCATAGGGTGAGGAGACTTATCTTGACGTACTCAGGATCGCCCCCATCTCGTGACGCGCGGCCCTTCAGGAAGCTGCAGAAACTCGTTAGGAGATTATTATCCTTCACCGCATGAAGTCCCTGGCATGGGCTGAACATGGTCAAATACACCCTGTCGCGGTACCCATGGGGCACAGATCTAAGCAGAGGGGTGCGTAGGTCACAAGCCCAAACATGGACGCCTCGCAGAGGCTAAGGAAGGCGCACAAGGGAGAGCGTTAGGCAATTGCTGCTCCCTCCGATGCAAGGCCAAAAATCGAGGGAAGAACCAAAGAGACAGATGAGTTAACCAAGCTATTCGAGAAATGCCAGAACTTTCAAAATCCATTAAAAGAAGGAAGGGGCAAACCAACTCCAGAAAGCAAATGAACTTCCACGTCCGGCACCTAGTCTAGTCTTCTCACCAGCGTGGAGCTAAGTGCTGCCACTAGGACGTGGGAGGGAGCCCCCGAGGCCCGAGGGCGGAACTGTGGAGACTCCAGGGAATGTATAGCCCCACTCATTATTACATGAGAGTGTCACGAGCAGAGACCTTCACAGGCGTGAGCCTTGCTTCATGGGCACTGGGACTTGGCTTCTCAGGCATAGGGCCTTGGCTTCACAGGCACTGGGCCTTGCTTCAAATGCACGGGGCCTTGCCTTCACAGGCACGGGGCCTTGCTTCACAGGCACATGGCCTTGTCTTCTCAGGCACAGGGCCTTGCTTTATGGGTTGAACTTTCGAAGGTGCCAAATGTTCCACGCGTTTTGGATACGGGTGCCGTCCCCCGTCTCCAAGCGCACGGCGCCAGGCCTGGAGACGTGGGTGATCTTGAACGGGCCCTCCCACATGGGCGAAAGCTTGTGCATCCCTTCCCTGGAGAGGACTCGCCTTAGGTCGAGGTCGCCTACCTCGAGGGTCCTGGAGCGGATGTTGCGATAGTGGTACCGCCACAATGCCTGCTGGTAACTTGCTGCTCGGACCGAAGCATCCCGACGGTGTTCCTCTCCCAGCACGAGGTTTGTCCCCTACATGGCGTCCTGCTGCATTTCATCGAACACTAGGACCCGCGCGGAGTGGTCCCTGACCTCGTGAGGGAGAACTGCTTCGGCTCCGTAGACGAGGAAGAACGAGGTCTCTCCTATAGGCTTGGTGGCGGTTGTGCGGATTGACCACATCATGGATAGGAGCTCGTCGTGCCAGCCCCTTCCGCAAGCATCGAGCCTCTTCTTGAAGGTCCTGGTCTTGGGGCCACTTAAAACCTCTGCGTTGACACACTCGGCCTGGCCGTTGCTCCTGGGGTGTGCTACCAAAGCGTAGCAAATGTGCTTTCCAAGGTTAGCACAATATGTCTTGAAAAGGTTGCTAGTGAACTGTGAGCCGTTGTCGGTGTTGATGTGGTTGGGGACCCCGAACTGGCTTACGAGACCCTTAATGAACTTGACAGCAGACCCAGCCGGGATGGTCCGGATGGCTTCCACCTCCGCCCGTTTGGTGAACTTGTCGATGGCGACGTAGAGGTCGCGGTAGCCCCCGGACGCTCGAGGGAGGGGCCCAGGATGTCCATCCCTAGACCGCAAACGGCCAGGAGAGCGGGATGGTTTGGAGGCCCTGAGCCGGTTGGTGGATCTACTTGGCATGGAATTAGCAAGCCTCGTAGGACTTCACCAGCTCGGCAGCATTGTTGAGCGCCGTGGGCCAGTAGAAACCTCTGAGGAACGCCTTGCCAACCAGGGTGCGTGACGATGACTGATGCCCGCAGTCTCTGGCATGGATCTCATCTAGCAGCTCGGCCCCTTGCTTCCTGGAGATGCATCGTAAAGAAACATCATTTGGTCGTTTCCTGTAATGCTCACCGTCTAGAATGCAATACGCCGTAGCCTGTCGGGCTACACGTTCGGAATCCTCCTCCTTTTCTGGTAGCGCTCCTCGCCCCAGGTACACCTTGAGCTCCTCAGTCCAGCATCCCTCCTGGGGCTCGAGCGGCAGGAGCAGGTTGGCTCCTGAGGTCGAGCCGCAGGCGGGGGCTCCCGAGGTCGGTGGTTGGGGGAGTTCCTCCTGAGGCGTCAACGGCCCCTCTTGTGGGAGTGATGACGAAGGCTTGAGGAGCCGCTCCTCGAAGACGCCTGGCTCTTGGGGCAGTCGCCTGGATGCCCTTTTGGCGGTGAGGTCGGCTTCCTTGTTGGTTCCACGTGGCACGCGCTGCAGCTCCAAGCCTAAGAACTGCTTCTCCATTTTGCGTACCTCCGCAATATATGCCTCCATATGCTCGTCCTTCGCTCGTACACCTTGATGGCGAAGTTGATGTGGAACTACGAGTCGCCCCTGATGACGAGGCGTTTCACTCCGAGGGCCGCCACAACCTGAAGATCAGCAATGAGGCCCTCGTACTCAGTGATGTTGTTGGAGACATTATCGCCCGGCTCAAAGCAGAGCTACACAGCGTAGTAAAGCTTGTCCTTAGTGGGCGAGATGAGCACAGCTCCAACCCCCGCACCTTGGCACGCGAACGCACCGTCGAAGTACATGACCCAGCCGTTTGGCGGTTCACTTCCCGGCCAGAGGGATCGGTCCTCACCCGCATTGAGCTCCGGGGCGTCAGTCCATTCTGCAACGAAGTCAGCTAGCGCGGCCCCTTTGATGACTCTGGTCATGCTGAATTCCAACTAGAACACCTGCTGCTCGATATTCCATTCAGCGACTCTCCCCACTTCGTTGGGCCTCCAGAGTAGTCTCTCCAGCGGGTAGGCCGAGATGACCTTGATGGGATGGCCTTGGAAGTAGTGGCACAACTTGCGCGAAGCGACGAGGAGTGCAAGAAGGAGCTTCTGTGGCATGGGATAGCATGCCTAAGCATCACGGAGCACCGTGCTAAGGAAGTACACTGGGTGCTCGATGGGGGCGGAGCCCGGGCCCGCCTGGGACCGTGGCGCCTGATTGGGTAAAGGAGCTTTGGGAGCTTGGTCGCCAGAAGGTACAGCTATGGCTCCAGGAATGTCGTCCTGCAGGGCACGGTCGCTTACCGGACATGCGAGAGCCTCGGATGCATTGCTCCGGGGCTGTGGGGTCTTGTCTTGGCGCTCCTCCCGGACAGCCACTAACGTCGCACTGCCAGAATGTGGTGTAGCGACCAGGTAAAGCACTAGGGGCTCTTGAGGTTTGGGTGCCACCATTACCGGTGGGCTGGTGAGGTATTTCTTGAGGTCTTCGAATACTGCATCAGCCTCAGGGGTCCACTCGGACAGGCCCTTCCCTTTCATCAGTTTGAAGAAGGGGAGAGCTCGCTCCCCCAGCTTGGAGATGAAACGCCCGAGTGACGTTACACAGCCGGCCAGCTTCTGCATCTCTTTGAGGGTCTTCGGCAGACTAATCTTTTCTATGGCCTTGACCTTCTCAGGGTTGGCCTCGATCCCTCTATGCGATACCAGGAAGCCCAAAAGCTAACCCGACGAGAGGCCGAACACACGCTTTTCAGGGTTGAGCCACAGGTCTACCTTACGCAGGCTGGCGAAGGTTTCTTCCAAATCTTCAATGAGGGTCTTGGCCTCCTGAGACTTCACCACGATGTCATCAACGTAGGCCTCATCGTTCCTCACAAGCTGCTCTCCTAGAGAGATATGCATCAACTGCTTGAAGGTTGCTCCTGCATTCTGCAACCCGAATGGCATACAAGTGTAGCAGTATATTCCGCACGGGGTGAGGAAGGCAGTCTTCTTGACATCTTGCACTGCCATCTTGATTTGGTGGTAGCCTGAGAAGGCATCCAGGAAGCATAGTAGGAAACGGGTCTTGTGGGCAGGCCTTGTTGAGCTTGGTGAAGTCGACACACATGCGCTCTTTTCTGCCTTTCTTGGGTACAACACGGAGTTTGCTAGCCACTCCAGGTATGGGACCTCACGGATGACACCCGCTCCTTCTAGCTTCTTGGTCTCTTGTACGATGAAGGACTGCATCTGTGTAGATTGGCGCCAGGCCTTCTGCTTCACGGGTACACGTTGGGGCATATGTTCAGGTGATATTCAATCACCCCCTTGGGACTCCCGCCAGGTCCTTGGGTTCCCACGCGAACACCTCCTTGTTAGCGCGCAGGAATCCGACCAATGCCTTTTCTTGAGCTGGGGGCAGGCTAGCGCCTATGGTGACGGTGGCGCCTGATGTCCCGTCTTCATCCACCAGTATATGCTTTGTCTCGGCTCGATCTTGGGAGAAAAGTTGCTTCTTCTTCACTGGTGCAGCCCCTTGGCTCCTGGGGCAGCCCTGTCGGCCGGATGTGCCACCGCAGTGGCCCGGAAGGCGAGCTTGAGGGCCACCAGAGCTTCCTTGGTGTCTCCCTCCATGGTGAGCACGCCGCTGGTTCCCGGCATCTTCATGAGATTGTAGGTCGAATGGGACACGACCATGAACTGAGCCAGGGCGGGATACACAAGGATGACGTTATAAGACAGGCCGATACGGATGATGTCGAAGTCCATCAACTCGGTGAGGTAGTTGTCGCGGGTGCCAAAGGTGACCGGGAGGTGGATCTTCCCTAGAGGGCTGGCGGAACCGCTGTCAACTCTAGAGAAGGGCTTGGTGGGGCGTAGCCGCTTGAGCGGCATGTGGAGCAGGCTAAAAAGCTTCTACTGAGTTCACGTTGAGGCCAGCCCCACCGTCGATGAGGGTCTTGGTGACTGCCACCTTGCAGATGGTGGGTGAGCAAAGCATTGGGAGAGTACCTGAGCCCGTAGTGGAAGTGGGGTGGTCACCTGAGTCGAAGTTAAGGTACGTCTTGGGCGCTGCCCATCCGGGAGGGCCCTCGGTGTACGGAGGCGACGCCGATCTGGCAGAAGAACTGCTTGACGTGGCGGTCAGATGGCGGCTCTAGAGAGCCGCTGAGGAGAGCCGCGACGACATGGGGGCCCGGCAACCCGAAGTGCGCGGTGAAGAGGCCGCGCAACTGCTGCCAGGATGCTACAGATGACTCTGGTAAGCTGAGAAACCAGGCACGCGGAACACCGGTGAGCGCCATGGGGAGCCAGTTAGCCATGACCTTGCTGTCGCCGTCGGCCACCGAAACGGCCTCCTCGTAGGCCTGGAGGAAGACGGTCGGATCTGCCACCCCATCGTAACAGGGCGGTAGATTTGGCCTAAACCTGGATGGCCACTGCACCTGTCGCAAGGCGGGGGTGAAGGCTCGGTGGCCTGGTACGCCGCCGCGCGCGCCTACCGAGCCGGTCGAAGAAGAGGCACCCGCCATGAGAGCCTGGCGGATGGAGAGCAGGGTCGACGGAGAGGCGAAACTTCGGCGCACCCCTACCTGGTGCGCCAAATGTCGGATCTGACGTTCTGGAAAACCCTTGAGGTTCGAACACTGGGGTGCGCACGAAGATCTCTCCTTTCCGCTCTGGTTCGCTGTCGCACCGATTCCTAGGCCTAGCTCATCGAATTCAAAGAACAAAGGACACAAGGGTTTATACTTGTTTAGGTCACCGTTGTGGTGTAATACCCTAATCCTGTGTGGTGTGGTGGATTGCCTTACAGGCTGAGGAAGAACCAGTACATGGGAAGAACAACCTCCTGAGGAGAGGTGTTCTTCTGCTCAGAGAGGGCGAGGGTGATCCTGATGATATGATCCCTCGTCCTCAGTTTTGGGTGGCTCCAGATGAGATACCCCATATGGTGGTCGCTAGTACTATTTATAGAGGCCCGGGTTCTCTTCCCAAATATTGAGCGGGAAGGGATCCCAGAACGACTAATTCTAAAGGGGGGCAGCTAGTACAAGCTATCCTGACAAAAGGTGGTCTTCGCCTGCAAAGGGCTCTGGTGGTGACGCCGCCGTGGGCTCCGCGATGACCTCCGCTCTTCCGTCCTGCTGGTCTTGGTCTTGTTGCACCGATATGTAAACCTTTGCCTGATGCCTTGGGACTCCTTGCCTGTGCCTGCCCCTTTAGCACCAAAGAGGAAACTGGCACCCTATGCCCGCTGGCGCACGCCTGGCCTTGGTCGTCATGGCTCCCATCACGAGGACCTCATGAGGTGCCCCTTGCGTTGACATCTCCGCTCCTCGGGAGCCAGCCTAGTGAGGCCGCCCCAGGGGAGGTCTTGCGTCATCCACCTCGTGAGCCTCCGCACCTCGTGAGTTTCTTGAGTGGTTGCTGATGAGGTTGGGCTGTACTAGGCTACTGGGAGCCACGCCCTGGGCCGCAGGCAGGCAAGTGTGGGTACCCCCGTTCCCATAACGCTGACATCCATGACCGTGGACATAACTATTCGAATTGTTTGACACTCTACAGAGATCGCACACTTTACCCAAAAGATCCAGGAAGCTTTCGTTTCATCCATGGTCCAGTAGTACCTCAAGTACTCGGGGGAAGCACCCGATCATTACCATTCCCTAGACAACACTAACATAGGGTCCACTCGTTGGTGCACAGCCCTCATGTATACGCAAAAGATCGCGAGACTCTGCCCTTTTCACGTTATCACACATACATGAAGGGACCAACGGTGTGCCAGTTCCCTGTGAAAACAGTCATGGCTGCCTATCTGAGCACGAACCCGTCCCGAGAGTGACCTCAAGTCTCCCCCGTCACTAGTAATGTGGGCACCATCTGAGCATCAGCCTAAGTAATCAATAATGCCCTGTCCCATAAAGGGGTAGAGTGGTTTCACAAGTTTGGTTGGGAAGGTAATCACACATAAATCTAATCCATCATTTTACACACCACCAAAAAGCTTCCTTTGGTACACCACTTCTTCCTCAAGTGGTGACCTTAGTTCAACATTAGGGGCACCCGATGGGGTTTCCAAAAGAATGCAACCACAAAGAGTTCAAGGTATACATGCAACATTATGCATCAACAACTAATCTTTTGACATTGCATCCATGCACAAGGTAGAGTTATGAGTAGGGGTATGCATCATGTGGTGGTTCACTACAAGTTCACCACCGTCACTTTTCATCGTCATGCAATCGGAAAAAGAGGTACCAATGAACAAGAGGGGTGTCATGGTCAAAGGGATACTTGCCTTGGTTGGCTTGGTATTCAAAGTCTTCAAATCCTTCCCCTTCTTCTTCTCCAGCAACTTCATCAAATACGGGATCTAATCATTGCAACAGATTAACAGAAAATAAGGCAATAGCAAATACTGAAAATTCAAAGTGCTCATAAAAATGTGCACCTATTTTTGTTAAATAGTAGGATGAAAACTAAGAATTTGAATTTAAATTTGAATAGTGCAGAAACGTTTAATGGATATTTATGAAAGTTACACCATTAAATAGGTGGGAATACTAAAAAAATTAGGAGTTGAAATTAATTAATTTGGATAAATATTTTATCCTGTGAAATTTTTGCAAGTTTGCACAGAAAAAGAAAAGAAAAAGGGCATTGTGCCAACTGGGCCAGAACAGCCACAGCGCATCAGGTCCAGAGGCAGAGGACGCCCATGCGAGCCAGTGCGTGCGCGCTAGGATTTTAAACCCGATGGGCGGGGCCCAGCTGTTAGTGGGAGAGAGAGGGCGAGGGAGAGGTGAGGATGACATGTGGGCTCCACCTATCATCTCTAACCTCACGGCAGAGAGGTCGACGAGCTCACCGGCGATGCTACATGGCATGGCAGGTCGAGCGTGTGGCACCGTTGGACTTAGGGGGTGTCGCCGTTCGGGTGGTGGTGGAGGTGGCCGCCGGAGCTGCCTGGTTCGCCGGCGATGAGGAGGCGCGGCGGAGGAGCTTTGGGTGCTGGCCGTTTCGGTCGTCTCCGGCTGCAACCTAAGCGGGAGGAAGAGGGGAAATGATCAGTGGGGCAAGGTGGTTCCAGATCGAGGCTCGGGAGCAGCGGGGAGAGCTCGTACAGAGTGGATGACGGCGAGCCGCGGCGGCGGAGCTCGAGCACGATATGAAGATCGAGAGCTTCTGGGAGAGAACCGGGGGTGCAGGGGACAATTTGGTGTGTGTAGAGGGAGTAGTGGAGAGGGTGAGGCTCGGGGTGCCGTCTTTATAGGCGGGTGGCGGTCCACCGAAGATGCCTGCGCTGGCGAGCCTCTTGTTGTCATCACTGGTCATGGGGGCTCGTCGAGGTGTCTCTGGGGTGCTCATGGGCTCGGTCCAGAGCCGGGGAGAGAAGAGAGAGGGCAGAGAGGTGCCAGGGGACCCGCGCGTGTGAGCGTGCTTGCTGTGTGCTCGGGCGGCCGTTGCGCGTGCAAGCAGAGGCAGGAGGAGGGAGAAGAAGGAGGGGGACAGGGACTTGGCGTGTCATGGACGTCGAGGCGCATCATCGAACATGAGGGTGAGGGCCGAGGTGGCCGAAGGTGCTTGGCCGTGGGCGGCTACAGTGCCAGAGCGCACTGCAGCGCGCTCCAGAGTGTGCTTTTTGCATGCCATGGCATATTTTATGCCATGTGGGTGTTCCCACTGATGTCTGGCAGCTCATGGAGATAGTAAAGAAAGGGGGTGGAGCCTACGATACCATGGGTGGCCACTGGAGTGAGGAGGGAGGTGAAGAAGAGGACTGCAGTGGCTGTCTAGAGGGGTAAATGAGGTTGTTTTACTCCTCAATCATTGAGCTAAGGCCAGGGGAAAATTACTGGAGGTAGACGAGGACTTGGTGGGGTTGTGGTAAAAAGTTTAGCCCATTTGGATTAGACGAAGAGGTCAAAGTAGTTGTTTTAGAAAAAGGGAAGAAAGTGTTTGTTGCTGGTTAGCGCAAGAAAATAGATTCCATTTTTCATGAGACTCCACAGGGTGAAATGGCACATATATTTGGGGTCCACCAATTTTGAGTTAATTGGGTAAGGTATCCAATGCAACTTTCGTAAACGCTAGAAATCAACAGAAATGAATTTACCAAGATCTAGTCATGCAAAACCATTCCCCTTGATGTACCACTTGGTGTACTCTCATCATTTGGGGTTGTGAGCATGTCCAAAATGTTTGGTGGCATTTGGAAAGAGTTGGCAATGTAAAGTTGCTCAAATTTGAATCTGAACTCAGATGGTTTTGGGGCACTTTTGTGAACCAAAACTATTTACATTGAGTTTAAACTTTGCAAGGTCATCATATTATGCATATGTGACTTGCTAGAATTTTCCTGGAATGATTAGTGCATATTTCCTTTGTAAATATTCCAAAAGCTTGAAATATCCAGAACGGGTTTTTGAGGGATTTGTCCTATATTTTGAACATGACCAGGTCTTCAAACTCTTATATATGGATAATATATGTCCTATGAGTTCCCCTAAATTTTCTCAAATATTTTTGACACAACTAAATAATTTTAACATATTAAAGACCATTTCTGGCCTAAATAAAATAGTAAAATAACTTTTTATATTATATTTTTGTGTTTTATGGGAGTCCTATACCTAATAGGATTCAAATATACCCTTTGTAAGATTTTTTAAACCCCAAATCAAGTACTTGTAGTGCAAACCTCAATTCAGGGGTTTTTGGAAAACTAAATTTAGAAAATAAAATTTGGCCAAATTATTTTTGTAAGAAGATACTATATTGTACTATACACATGGTATGATCTTTGGGCAGAAGTTTGGAGCAAGGAGACTGTATAGAAGGTGAAGCTATGTTGACCATAAAACAACACTTGAAAACATAGAGTGAAATCCAACTCCAAATAAAAGCCAAATGATGCAAAAGTTTTTGTTGGTCCAAATTTTCATGATGTATTAATGCAAATGACATGTTACAAAATGTATGTTGTGACAGATATCTTTTGGATGTTGGTGATGGACAAAATTTGCTACCAGTGTAGAGGCATGGGGATGGAGCGTCTCAACAGGCGTGTCAAGCGTGTGATTGCACACTTTCAAGCTCTATTGGAAGAGGCCCAGCAGCCCCAAGAGCCTCCCAGTACCAGCAGCTCCGTAGGTGGAGACGGGTACCATGGTCGCGGGACTAGACACTCGGAATGAACGGCTGCGAGGGTGCTATCATGGAGTCCGACAAGACTGTTGTCGGAAGGCAGCTAGCTCAACCTTTAATCATATATTTCATTATAATTGTATGCAAATGTCACATATCAACATTTGAAGTCACTAAGCATATGTCGGTCGTGTTTTTTAGGCGTTGCCGCCTATGGCATTTTAAATTATCCTGAATACGTAAAACTATTATTAGTAGTTGGCATTGTAAATTTCCCTCAACGGCAAGCAGGGCACACACAAGGATACCAGAGCGGTGCGCGTCGCGGCCGCCTCAATGGCGAGAAAACCATGTGGACGGACGCAAGCAGAGTGCGTCCCAGCCGCCTCAACGACGAGAAACCACACATGCATATTGCTATTCTGGTCAGCCTTCTGCACCCCGTGGGAGGCACGACGGCATACCATTCCTTGACCATGTGTGATAGTGGGCTGACACGTACACATCCGAGAATGCGGTCCCATGTACGCAATCCGAGAACTGCTTCATGCTTCGAGACCAAAACCATCAATAAATTTTGAGCTTGTTTCCCGTCACATTCCAGATTACCATGCAATAAGTAATTAAAAATCTTTTCACACCGACCAAACCTAAGCGTGTTCACAGTTAGGACTCGGCTATAAAAACTACCCTCTCGAAAATTACATCGCAATTCCTCTCCTCATCACCCAAAAAACAGGTCATTTCTGTCAAGTCGTTCCGCCATAATCGGTAAGAGAAGTTTCTAATCAATATATAACCAGGGAGCAAAGACCAAGGCCACAGAAGCACTAGAGAGGTCCCATCGGTACACGGCAGCCGCATGAGAGATGTCCTGGTGCGCCACAGAGCCCTCAAACTAGCTCTCACCGGCAGGCGAGAGCTATCACAAGCGCACTCGCCGCATCGGCGATCGCGATGAGGTGGTGGTGCTGATATCAGGCCCAATATGCGATTCTATCCCGCTCATGTGACACTTACGTGATTGGGGCACAACCGCATTTCGGGTGCTTAGCAAGATGGATATCATTACATCGTTCCATTACATACATACATGGGGGATACAACAAATCATACAAGTCACATGAATTCAACAACATCAATACAAGGCATCTGACTACGGATGCAAACATGAAAAGCACAAAGACATTCATCTGCTATCCCAGGCTGCCGACCCGGAACCTAACCCAAGACTGAAAAAGAAGAAGAATAAAGAACTCCAACAAAGGAACATCGCTCTCGCGTCAAGTCATCGGAAACCAGCACCTGCAACTGTTGTTGTAGTATCTGTGAGCCACGAGGACTCAGCAATCCCATAACCATGGGTAACAAGACTAGCAAAGCATAATGGGTAAGGAGAGGTAAAGTGGTGAGGTTGCAGCAGCGACTAAGCAAAAGTATGGTGGCTAACTTACGAGTACAAGAATAAGATGAGCATCTACGCAAACTGTCGCAAACTAGTAGTGATCGCTAAAGATCCTGAACTACCAACAAGTCAAACATAACCCCACCGTGTTCTCTTCTCAAAAATGAAAAGAGACCGTTACGGTTACTCACATAGTTGTGTGTTTTACTTCGGATCCTCGGACAAGTTTTCTACAACCGGACATTAACAAATTCCAATCTGCCACATAACCGCGGGCACGGTTTTCGAAAGATCATAACCCTGCAGGGGTGTCCCAACTTAGCCCATCACAAGCTCTCACGATGAGCAGAAGTAGCAATAATATTACCCCTTATCTTAGGGACAATCCGATCAGGCTCGGAATCCCGGCGCACAAGACATTTCGACAATGGTAAAACAAGTCCAGCAAGACCTCCCGGTGTGTCGACACCCTGATAGTAGCCGCGCGTATCTCGTCTCAGTCCACGATCGGATTGGCGATTATACGAGTTAAACCAGCCCTCAGGTTTCCCCAAGGTGGCCCCGCATAACCACCGTTTGGGACCAACACCATCAGCACTGGCCCCCCTGCTATGTAGAAAAGAATCCCGAGGGCGCGACCCCCTATGAAAATTTATTTATTTAATTAAGTTGTTATTATGAGGGAAATTAAAACCAATGTTGGGCCTTGCTGGAGGAGTTTTATTCAAAGACGAAGTGTCAAGGGGTCCCCATATACCCAACCGTGTAAGGTACGCAAAATCAAGGAACATAACGCCGGTTTATTGGCTCCTAAGGTGGCATGAGTGGAACAAAACACCGAGCAAAAGGCCAAGCCTTCCCCCCATTGCCAAGTATATAGGGGTGTCAATAAATAATAATAGATATTGTGATATTCCCAAAGCATCAAGTTCCGACATGGAACAATCTTCATCTTCACCTGCATCTAACAACGCTATAAGATGGGCTGAGCAAGCGGGTAACATAGCCAAACAACGGTTTGCTAGGAAGGTGTCAAAGGTTAGAGGTTTCATAGCAACAAGGAGAGGGGCTGACAATAAAAGATGGGTAGCGCGACATATAACAATAGAATCGAGAAAACTAAGCATGGCAATGATAGTAAAGGTATCCAAGGTGATGGTCATCTTGCCAGAGATCCCGCAAGGAAGAAGAACGGTTCCATGAAGAAGACGAAGAAGAAGCCTCGAAGACGAACCACATGTAGTCGAATGAATCCTCACAATCGCAACGGAAAAGAACTTGCGAGAAAAAAGCACACAACACGGTAAACACACCAATCAAGATCACGACAAGATGCTCAACCAAGTATGATGCAATACAAGTCTAGATGATGCAAAACATGGCAAGGGATGAACTACACAAGAACAACACCAAATTACAAGTTTAAATGAGGCCGGAATCAACACATAACAAATCCAATAAGTCCTCATATGCATAATTTGAAATTAGTCCAGATCTGAAGAAACTTTAAGTTAAAGTGGTTAAACAGCAAGTTAACATGCACCAAGATGATCTACACGAAATTCCAGTCAAGTTTCATATAAAGTTTGTTTAATTCGGAGCTACAGCCTAGAAGATATGAGCAAAACAGGTCAAGCATGACAACGGTGCAAGATGCACCCAAACATTAAGAAAACACACTCCAAATAGGTAAACAATGTGATATTAAGCTTCTACATGCAAAATCACACAAGTTTCATATAGGGCACGCTCAAATCGGAGCAACGGCCTAGAAGATATGAGCAAGACAAGTTGCAAAGCAAAGCTGAAGTTAACAGCCACATATCAACTTTGGAGCAAGGTAAATATATGCTACAACACCCAAACATGATCACAAGAAGCATGGATGTGAACTAGACATGATACTTAACAAGCATGAACTTAGAACACACCTAAAAGCTTGCTGGAACATCGTTAACCAAGCATGGCAAGTTGCAATAAAATTATCCATACTTAGTCAAAATCTGGGAAGGAAAATACATCATCACGATGCTGCCTTCGGAGGCACAAAATAACAAGTATATCAACTCTAATAAGAACATAAAGAGCATGGACATGTAGTAGACATATCATACAGCAAACAACTCCATTGGAGCATCTCCATAGGAGGCATGGATCAATAACAACAAGCTCCACCAAATTGAACATGCTGATAAAAGTCTGAGAGGTAAAATTTATAGCAACTTGAGAGGAATAAATAAATAAGCTACAGCATGTCATATATGCAAACAAGGGCATGAATGGTTAGACAATAACATGGGAAACAAGGAATGATCATTGGGCACTACAAAACAAGCATGGATATGAGTGGGGCATCAAGCAAACATAGCATCAGGTTATAACAGATTCCAGACTTAGCTGTTTTTTCACTAAGTATAAAGCAGTAACATTGGAATGGCATGTTTACAAGCTTGTTTAAGTCACCTCAAGGCATATCATGGAAAGTGGATTGCACCACCACAAAGACCATATGATTGTGCTTCTAAAACATCTAGACATGTGGCATGAAGACAAACACATCAATAGCAATGAACAAGTGAAATCAGCATCTCATAACAAGTTTTAGCAATTAACAGCCACATGCACTTTTTCAATAGAGATTAACATGGCAATATGGCACCTAACATGAATGCTACAGCAACCATCCTGTAGAGGACTTCACAATGAACATTTTGACATATCATATGCTCCATTTGGACAAACATGCACAAAGTTACAAGCATCACAAGTATGCAACAAAATTATAGTTAACAACAGTTTTAAACAAGTAGCACTCTTGCAACAGAGATTAGGGCATTAGATGAACTCAAACAAGCATGGCACAATGAAACAAAGTGAAGAGCACATCACCACGATCATTTTGACATATTATTCACTCAAATTGGATCACCACACCACAAGTTACAGTCATGCAAAGATGCAACAAAATTAAAGCAGAAAATGACTTAGCTGTTTAGGCATGAGCGTTGGATAGCAAAAGGGTGCTCAGGCGCTGGATAAAGGCTCATATTGGGCCTTCGGGCCAGAAGAAGAGGAGGCATATAGGCCGGTGGGTCGGCCCGTGGAGCTGGCGGCATCTAGGCTGATGGGAGGGGGGAGGCCCATGCTGGACCCTGGCCCAGGCGAGGGCGATGGCCCACACGGAGACCGGCCTCCTCCCGATCCCGCCTGGATCGGGGAGGCAGGGGCGGCACGGCAATGGACGCCGGCGGTGACGGTGCAGATCTCTCTCTCCGGCAAGGGAGGGCCCGGATCCGGCCGGCTAAGAGGTCGGAGGTCCCGGATCTGGCGCGATCTGACCCGAGGCCGAGCTGGGGGCGCCGGGAGCTCGACGCGGTGTGGCGGACGTGGTGGAGATGGCGGCGGGGACGCCCAACTCCAGCGATGCTCCGGTGGCCGGAGCAGCGAGGCACGGCGGCGGAGCACAGAGGAGCGGCGGCGGGGACGCAGAGGGGCGCGGCGGTGGAGGCTGCGGGCTTGCGCGACGGCGCTTCGGGCCCGGGCGGGCCGGCGATGGGCTCGCGGCCCGAGGCGGCGATGTGGGGCACGAGGAGGCGACATGGTGCCCTGCGGTTGGACACGGGCGGCGGCGGAGCTAACGTGTCGCCCCGGGATTGGCCCGGGCGACATGGAGGCGGCTGGACATGTCCGGCGGAGCGAGGGGAGCGGGGCTAGGGTTCATCTGCGAGAATTTCGGGGGTGGACACATATTTATAGGTAGAGGGAGCTAGGAGTGTCCAAATGAGGAGCAGTTCGCGGCCACGCGATCGTGATCGAACGGCCAAGAGCATGGAGGGGGTTAGAATGGGCTTGGGGGCTGTTGTGAAAGGGGTGTTGAGACAAAAGAGAAAAGGCTTCCGGCGGTGAACACGGTTAACCGTTGGGTTATCAAACGAACTCCGAACGCGACGAAACATGACAGGCGGTCTACCTATGCTATAATAACACCACACACCAAGTTTCAACCCATTCCGAGAACGTTTTCTGGCTACTCATAAAATAAATATTCGGAGGTGCCGCGGGCGCGTGCAAGTGTGTCTGGGCTCAGAACGGACAACGGAAAGGACGGGCAGACTCGGACGAATGCAAGTTTTGAAAACATGATAATGCAACACACATGATAACATGGCAAGAAGCAACACGCAAGCAGATGACATGGCAACGACGACGAATAACTGGGTGACACATGGCGCACCGGTCTCGGGGTGTCACAATACTCCCCTACTAACAAGAGATCTTGTCCCGAGATCTTAGGAACGAGACGAAAGAGGAAAAAGGAAGAACAAAGTTTTTCGAGGACAAAAGAGTGAAACCAAAGAACCTCGAGAGGTTGAGCCACTTGAATGGAAGAATGCATTGAAGATGAACGAGATGAGAAGCTCCGGTAAAAAGAGGAAACAAGTCAAACGACGATAATCAAGAGCTTAAATGACAAGAGAGAGACAAAAAAAACTACTCTAGTTAAAAGAGATAGAAAAGGAATTAAAACAAAGGAATTCGGGCAGCACTCCGGCAGAATTTAAAAGAAATGGCACACCGGTTGCACATGAATGGAATGGAACAAGTACTTGAGAAGATGGAATAAAAACATGACGAAAAGAACAAGACAATGCCTCCGGAATAATTGAAATGATGGAATTAAAGAATGGAGAAGAAGATGACAACTTGAGCACAAGTGACATGAACGAGAATTTATAAGAGAAAGACTTGAACGGAGTTGTTGAGAAAATCAACAACAAAAGAATAAGCTTGTCGTGGAATTATTTAGACATCTCAAAACTTGTGGTGAATTACCGCCGCAATGAAAAGATTGAATAGATGAGAATGAAGAGGGAAATGCAAAACTCCATTTCAAAAGAAAACGGAGAATTATTTGCATCCCGGGACACACAAGAATAATGCTTGAGCTTGATCTAAAAGATTTAGATGAATGTTTGAAGAATGAATTGCATCACAATGAACCACCTTGAAGATCTCCGGTAACGAAAAAGGATGCTGAATCGGAATTGAGTATGAAAAGAATAAGAGTAAAGCCTTGCGGTGATTAGTCGGGGTTCTGACGAGATAGCCGAGAAAACTTGAACTTCGGAAAAATAAAAGATCAAAGGACTTGGGACTAGAATTTATTCATCAAGAACAAATTCCGAAGGAAGGGATTAATCAACTTGATGAAAAGAATAAGATTTATGTTATGCTTATCCTTCATCAATTAAATTGATGAAATCAATGCATTCGCATATCACTTATTCTCGTTGAAATAATTAAGAGGAATATATCGCAAACTTGCGAAAATCTTCATGAAACACCGGTAGGATTGGAATAAATGAATGGATTGATATGATACACCGGAAAAGAACTCTTGAGCGAACCACCGTAAAGATTGAAACCTGGTGAAGAAAAGGAAAGAACCACCGGGAAGAATTAAAATCAAGTGATGAAAGAGAACAAACCACCGTAAGGAATTGAAATTGAGTGAATACAAGAGAATGAATCACCGGAAAGAATAAAGCACTTGAGCAAATTTGAATGACGAGCACGAAGAGATCGTGAACTGATTAAAGAATACTTGAACGAAGCACCGGAAGAATACGGGGACGACGAAGCGGCATCAACGAAGAATATTTGGAGGACGAAGTTCAAAACTGAGAACGAAGAAATCTTCTGAAATGATGGCCTTCGGAGGAACACAATGAAAAGAATTCATGAACTACTCCGGATGGTTGAAGAAAGAATTTGACACGAATCGGAACAAGTAAGAAGATAGCATGAAGCTAGAACGACGAACAATCGAGAGAACGGACAAGATTTAGAGGAACTCTTCGTCGGTCTTGAAATGATGACGAGAAATACCACAAAAATTATTGAGATACTCTGGAAGAATGAAAAGAGAACGGTTGATCCAACAATGAAAAGAATTGAGAGCGATCTCGGAGAAGGGATGTGACTGATGGAATACATACTTACGTCACACTTGAAAAGAATTTCGAAACACTCCGGGAAATTAGAAGAGTCAGGTAAGATCCTGGGAATACACCTGTGGGTTATGAGCCCACCGAAGAGAAACACCGTTGAAAAGGATCGAAAGGAGATGATGCACCGGAACGATTAAAAGTCTCGAAGGAGGTGACAACCTTGAATTAATTGAAAGGCAGACGAATCTCTTGAGATGTCTTGGGAACTCTGGAACAATTAACTGGCGACAGACAAACGAGCAAGATGAAACATTTGAACTGAGGAAAAGAATATGAACAACACCGAGAACAAATTGAATTGGGATCAACGAAAAAGAAGAAGAGGTGAAGAATATCAAACGAGAGGAGAATTCACCAGTTGGAATAACTGAGGAAAAAGGAAGCAAAGGATTCACACGAGTAGTATGGATACTCGATAAAGGACTCCGGCTCCGAGAAGAAAAGGGTGGGTGGGTGGGAAAAGAAAGACCACTTCGGAAGGTGAAACAATGCCAGTTGAAAAGAACTGAGGGTTGAACTTGCAAAGAAGAAGAGGGTCGAATCCACTTGACGAGAGACGCACCAGATGAAAGAACTGACAATGCAACGAACGAAAACTAACCACGTGATCCTAAAAAAAATTTGAAGGGGAAGAGGAGTAATTCAAAACACCTACGTCAAGATTCCACACCAGAGCGACGAAGGGACTGAGGAGTAAAAAGAATTCATACTCTCCGATATAACTAGACTCCGGAAAAGTTTTCTGCTAGACTCAACAACGGCCAAGCTACGATCAATCAAGGGGGCTCCTATGGTCGGTCGAGGCTCTGATAACAACTTGTCAGGCCCAAAATGCGATTCTATCCCGATCGCGTGACACTTACGTGATTGGGGCACAACCGCATTTTGGGTGCATAGCAAGATGGATATCATTACATCGTTCCATTATATACATACATGGGGGATACAACAAATCATACAAGTCACATGAATACAACAACATCAATACAAGGCATCCGACTACGGATGCAAACATGAAAAGCACAAAGACATCCATCTGCTATCCCAGGCAGCCGACCCGGAACCTAACCCAAGACTGAAGAAGAAGAAGCAGAAAGAACTCCAACAAAGGAACATCGCTCTTGCGTCAACTCATCGGAAACCTGCACCTGCAACTGTTGTTGTAGTATCTGTGAGCCACGAGGACTCAGCAATCCCATAACCATGGGTAACAAGACTAGCAAAGCTTAATGGGTAAGGAGAGGTTGCAGCAGCGACTAAGAAAAAGTATGGTGTCTAACACACGAGTACAAGAATAAGATGAGCATCTACGCAAATGATTGCAAACTAGTAGTGATCGCTCAAGATCCTGAACTACCTACGAGTCAAACATAACCCCACCATGTTCTCTTCTTAAAAATGAAAAGAGACAGTCACGGTTACTCACATAGTTGTGTGTTTTACTTCGGATCCTCTGACAAGTTTTCTACAACCGGACATTAACAAATTCCAATCTACCACATAACCGCGGGCACGGCTTTCGAAAGATCATAACCCTGCAGGGGTGTCCCAACTTAGCCCATCACAAGCTCTCATGATCAGCAGAAGTAACAATAATATTACCCCTTATCTTAGGGACAATCCAATCAGGCTCGGAATCCTGGCGCACAAGACATTTCGACAATGGTAAAACAAGTCCAGTAAGACCTCCCGGTGTGTCGACACCCTGATAGTAGCCGCGCGTATCTCGTCTCAAGCCACGACCGGATGGGCGATTATACGAGTAAAACCAGCCCTCGGGTTTCCCCAAGGTGTACCCGCATAACCCCCGTTTGCGACCAACACCATCAGCACTAGCCCCCCTGCTATGTAGAAAAGAATCCCGAGGGCGCGACCCCGTATGCAAATTTAATTATTTAATTAAGTTGTTATTATGAGGCAAATTAAAACCAATGTTGGGCCCTGTTGGAGGAGTTTTTTTAAAAGACGAAGTGTCAAGGGGTCCCCATATACCCAACCGTGTAAGGAACACAAAATCAAGGAACATAACGCCGGTTTATCGGCTCCTAAGGTGGCATGAGTGGAACAAAACACCGAGCAAAAGGCCAAGCCTTCCACTCGTTGCCAAGTATATAGGTGTGTTAATAAATAATAATAGGTATTGTGATGTTCCCAAAGCATCAAGTTCCAACAAGGAACAATCTTCATCTTCACCTGCATCTAACAACACTATATGAGGGGCTGAGCAAGTGGGTAACATAGCCAAACAACGGTTTTCTAGGAAGGTGTCAAAGGTTAGAGGTTTCATGGCAACAAGGAGAGGGGCTGACAATAAAAGATGGGTAGCGCGACATATAACAATAGAATCGAGATAACTAAGAATGGCAATGATAGTAAAGGTATCCAAGGTGATGGTCATCTTGCCTGAGATCCCGCAAGGAAGAAGAACGGTTCCATGAAGAAGACAAATAAGAAGCCTCGAAGACGAACCACATGTAGTCGAACGAATCCTCACGATTGCAACAGAAAAGAACTAGCGAGAAGAAAGCACACAACACGGTAAACACACCAATCAAGATCACAAAAATATGCTCAACCAAGTATGATGCAAGAGAAGTCTAGATGATGCAAAACATGGCAAGGGATGAAGCACACAAGAACAACACCAAACAACAAGTTTAAATGAGGCCGGAATCAACACATAACAAATCCGGTAAGTCCTCATATGCATAATTCGAAATTAGTCCAGATCTGAACAAACTTTAAGTTAAAGTGGTTAAACAGCAAGTTAACATGCACCAAGATGATCTACACGAAATTCTATTCAACTGTGTTTAATTCGGAGCTACGGCCTAAAAGATATGAGCAAAACAGGACAAGCATGACAACGGTGCAAGATGCAACAAAACATAAAGCAAACACACTCCAAATAGGTAAACAACATGATATTAAGCTTCTACATGCAAAATCACACAAGTTTCATATAGGGCACACTCAAAACGGAGCAACGGCCTAGAAGATATGAGCAAGACAAGTTGCAAACAAAGCTGAAGTTAACAACCACAAAGCAACTTTGTAGCAAGGTAAATATATGCTACAACACCCAAACATGATAACAAGAAGCATGGATGTGAAGTAGACATGATACTTAACAAGCATGAACTTAGAACACACCCAAAAGCTTGCTGGAACATCGTTAACCAAGCATGGCAAGTTGCAATAAAATTATCCATACTTAGTCAAAATCTGGGAAGGCAAAAACATCATCACGATGCTGCCTTCGGAGCACAAAACAACAAGCATATCAACTCTAATATGAACATAAAGAGCATGGACATGTAGTAGACATATCATACAGCAAACAACTCCATTGGAGCATCTCCATAGGAGGCATGGATCAATAACAACAAGCTCCACCAAATTGAACTTGCTGATAAAAGTCTGAGAGGTAAACTTTATAGAAACTTGAGAGCAATAAATAAATAAGCTACATGATGTCATATATGCAAACAAGGGCATGAATGTATAGACAATAACATGGACAACAAGGAATGATCATTGGGCACTCCAAAACAAGCATGGATTTGAGTGGGGCATCAAGCAAACATAGCATCAGGTTATAACAGATTCCAGACTTAGAAGTTTTTTCACTAAGTATAAAATAGTAACATTGGCATGGCATGTTTACAAGCTTGTTTAGGTCACCTCAATGCATATCATGGAAAGTGGATTGCACCACAGCAAAGACCATATGATTGTGCTTCTAAAACATCTAGACATGTGGCATGAAGACAAACACATCAATAGGAATGAGCAAGTGAAATCAGCATCTCATAACAAGTTTCAGCACTTAACAGCCACATGCACTTTTGCAATAGATATTAATATGGCAATATGGCACCTAACATGAATGCTATATCAACCATCTTGTAGAGCACTTCACAATGAACATTTTGACATATCATATGCTCCATTTGGATAAATATGCACAAAGTTACAAGCATCACAAGTACGCAACAAAATTATAGTTAACAACAGTTTTAAACAAGTAGCACTCTTGCAACAAAGATTAGGGCATCTAGATGAACACAAACAAGCATGGCACAATGGAACAAAGTGAAGAGCACATCACCACGATCATTTTGACATATCATTCACTCAAATTGGATCACCACACCACAAGTTACAGTCATGCAAAGATGCAACAAAATTAAGGAAGAAAAGGACTTAGCAGTTTAGGCATGACCGTAGCAAAAGGGTGCTCAGGCGCTGGATAGGGGCTCACATTGGGCCTTCGAGCCAGAAGAAGAGGAGGCATACAGGCCGGCGGGTCGGGCCGTGGAGCTGGCGGCATCTGGGTCGATGGGAGGGAGGAGGCCCATGTTGGACCCTGGCCCATGGCGCGGAGGGGGCGCTGGCCTGGCGGCTGGAGGAGCAGGCCGGCCCGTAGGAGCAGGTGGCGGCCTAGGCGAGGGCGATGGCCCACGCGGAGACCGGCCTCCTCCCGATCCCGCCTGGATTGGGGAGGCAGGGGCGGCACGGCGAGGGACGCCGGCGGCGACGGTCCAGAGCTCTCTCTCTGGAGAGGGAGGGCCCGAATCCGGCCGGCTGAGAGGTCGGAGGTCCCGGATCTAGCACGATCTAACCCGAGGCCGAGCTCGGGGCGGCCGGAGCTCGACGGGGTATGGCTGACGTGGTGGAGATGGCGGCGGGGACGCCCAACTTCGGGGATGCTCCGGTGGCCGGAGCGGCGAGGCACGGCGGCGGAGCACAAAGGAGCGGCGGCGGAGGTTGCGGGCTCGCGCGACGGCGCTTCGGGCCCGGGCTGGCCGGCGATGGGCTCGCGGCCCAGGGCGGCGATGTGGGGCGCGAGGAGGCTACGTGGCACCCTGCGGTTGGACGCGGGCGGCGGCGGAGCTGACGTGTCGCCCCGGGATTGGCCCGGGCGATGTGGAGGCAGCTGGACATGTCCGGCGGCGGAACGGACATGTCCGGCGGAGCGAGGGGAGCGGGGCTAGGGTTCATCTGTGAGAATTTCAGGGGTGGACACATATTTATAGGTGGAGGGAGCTAGGAGTGTCCAAATGAGGAGCGGTTCACGGCCACGCGATCGTGATCGAACGACCAAGAGCATGGAGTGGGTTAGAATGGGCTTGGGGGCTGTTGTGAAAGGGGTGTTGGGCCAAAAGAGAAAAGGCTTCCGGCGGTGAACACGGTTAACTGTTGGGCTATCAAACGACCTCCGAACGCGACGAAACTTGACAGGCGGTCTACCTATGCTATAATAAGACCACACGCCAAGTTTCAACCCATTCCGAGAATGCTTTCCGGCCACTCATAAAATAAATATTCGCAGGTGCCGCGGGCGCGTGCAAGTGTGTGTGGGCTCAGAACGGACAACGGAAAGGACGGGCGGACTCGAACGAATGCATGTTTTGAAAACATGATGATGCAACACACATGATAACATGGCAAGAAGCAACACGCAAGCAGATGACATGGCAACGACGATGAATAACTGGCTGACACCTGGTGCACCGGTCTCGGCGTGTCACAACTAAAGTCCTTGGCCAGCGATGACGACATTCTCGCTCGCCTAATTAAGTTCCAGGAGCTGGTTGACGGCTTGGTGAAGTTGCTAGATATTAGCGATGCCTCGGTTGAGAAGGGAACCGGCTTATCTGCGCAACTCATGGGTGACAATGAAAAGCTCCTCAAGGAGCTCACCGAGAAGGAGGAGGAGGCCACTAGATGGAAGAAGATGCATGAGGAGAGCAGAGCCTCGGTGATGACACTGAAAGCGGTTGTTGAGGAACTTATGGGTGACTAGTGGAAGCTCTGCATGGAGTGTGAGGTACAGGTGGAGGAATCCGTGGCTGCTGTCCAGAAAAGTTGTGAGGATTTGAGGATGGACCTGGAGGAATTCAGTGCCCAGCAATCCACCGAGAAGTAGAGACAGTAGCGTCCGAGATTGTTGTGCCCGATTTCCTTCTTCTCTTTCCCCTGTGTCTTCCGGGCGTTGCCACATGTGGCATTTTAAATTATCCAAAATTCGTAAGTCAATTATTATCCGCACCATTTTTAATGTGTCGTCGTTTTATCTGTTGCCATTGTGATATGTAGTCTTATTATTCATTGCTGATTGTGGCATTTTAAATTATCTGCAATACGAGTTAAAAACAAGCTAAAATCGCATTCTCAGCGAGGCACAAACAAAGCAAATACTGACATGGAGCGGGGCCATGGAATCGCAAGCAAACACCCTCCATCCAGGTACCTTAACCGCATGTTAAATAGCAGCTCGGCCGCCATTAATGTAGAAGTTGTGAACGAGGCGGGTGACTGGTGGATGGAGGTCAAAGAGCTCACTTCCTAGTGAGCATCTGCGATGGACTGCTCGCACGTCTACCGTCCAGCATGTGCGGCGGATAGGTAGAACGCTTCCCGTTGAGCTTGCGTGGCGGACTACTCTCACGCATCCTGTCGAGCCTGCATGTTGGACTTCTCGCGCTCGTCTCGTCTAAGCAAACAGTTGCATGCACGCCACCGACTATGGTTCAATTTTTGCACCAAATACGAAGAGGACCAATGAACCAGGATGGTGGTAGTACTCTCCGATAAAAAGATGGATGCATGGCTGTACTTAAATGGTTACAGGAACACACACGGTTTAAATGATACAACTGTTTGCGATAGTAGTGTGTCACCTATTTGTTCCAAAAGGACTACGTTGGCTATTAATGTGTGCGCCTTGTCTCAAATTGGACGATTTTTTACCACGTCATATATGTGCCATATCTTGAAACCATGCCATGTTTCATGATTTTTGGGAGAGTTTCGGATATACGGGGATTTGAAAACCAAGATTCTCAATGTTTCATACCGAGCCAAGACGTCGAGAAATTTGTAATTCATTCCAACTCCATGCATTGGACCTAAACATGCATGCAAGGACACATGTATGATTTTTCTAGCCATTTTGGTGCACTATTTGAAGTTCAGATTTACATTATGGATAATAAATGCCTAGAAAACTCAATTAATGTATAAAAAGGCCAAATGAACCATGAATAATTTCAAATTTCAACATGAATCTCGTCTTGTTCCATGCTGCCTCTAGAAAAAAATACAAGGCGAGAAGAGGCAACGATTATCATTTCGTCTGTCGGATCCAGGGCTCCGCAAAACCCTTGTAAGATTCAAACACTGGGGTGCTTGCAAAGAACTCAACTTCCCCTATCTTCCTACTCGTCGTCTCTACGAACTAGCTCAATGAACAAGAAGGAAAAGGACACATGGTAGTTTACCTAGGTTTATGCCATCTAGCGGTGACTGGCCCTACTCCTGCAATGTGGTGGATTTCCTTGAGGTGGGCTGAGGAAGAACTAGTACAGTGTTGGAACAACCTCGGGAGGTGTGTTCTTTGGTGCGAGGGTGCTGGTCGGTCTGATTGATCCGTCCCTCCCCCCCCATGGTGGTGGCTAAGATATATTTATAGAGTCCTCAGTCCTCTTCCCCCAAAATGAAGGTGGAAAGGGATTCCACAACGGCCAAATTTGAAGGGAGAAAACTAGTACATCTTATCTTGATGAAATGTGGTCTTCGCCTGCAAAGCTTCTGATCCTGACGCCATGGTGGGCTCGGTGATGACCTCCGTCCTGCCGTCCTGGCGATCTTGGTCTCGTTGCATGGGAATGGAAAACTTTGGCTGATTCCTCGGAACTCCATGCTAGCGCTTGCCTCTTTAGCACAAAGGAGGAAACCTGATGTCCTGCGCCCGCTGGCGCCCGCCTGGCCTTGGTCGTCATGGCTTGCGTCATCTGAACCTCGCGAGGTGGGGGCTTGCACAGAGATCTCCACTCCTCGGGAGCTAGCCTAGTGAGACTGCTCCTTCTGGAGGTCTTGGTGTCATCCGCCTCGCGAAGGTGTTGAGTGTCGATGCTGATGATGGGATGTACCAGGCCGGTGAAGGAGCCACCTCATGGGCCGCAGGCAGGCAAGGAGAAGCCAATGGGAAAGGGCGAAGCGCCACAGGCCCCAACCGCCTGCGGACCTAATTGACGCGTGGCGCTTGGATGGGACGTGGGTGTCTCCGCTTCCCCATGCTATCTCGGCAACCGTCCTAGGTGACAAAAAGGCTGGCGCTTGCGTCCAAACCTCCGTTTCCTTCCTTCCATCTTGTTCTAGATCCCCTTTCTTGTTTAGCCGCGAACACCTCTAGATCAGTTGATTCCTTCCCCCGAGTTCGGCGCTAATGGCCCCCGAGAAGGCAATCCCTGCTGTCTCTCTCTCGGGTCCAACCTCAGAGCCTGAGCCAGCCCTCACCGTCTACGTCATAACCAAGGAGAAGCATCTCACCGCCGTGCTCCCGCTGCTGGCATCTAGCCACAAAGAGGGAGGGGAGACGGTGCTCCGGTTTGGCTCCACCAAGCCGAAATATTTGGGTAAGACCTTCTACCCCCTCTTCTTGCACAGCATTTTAGCTCGGCTCACCCCCGCTTTCTCCAATTTATTCCTCGCCATCCTTAATCACTAACAGATCCATGCCCTTCATCTCCATCCCAGCTCCACCTTCCTCTTGTCGATCTTTGCCTTCTACTATGAGGATTTCTTCGGGGTGATGCCCTCTGTCGCGTTATTCTGCCACTTCTTCTACCTTCGGGCCGGCACTGACTAGTGCTCCGGGAGCCTCTGCTTCATCGTGGTCCACCCCTACAACATGATCTCTAAGTCAAAGAAGAAGGTGGATGACTTCCGACGCATGTGGGTCTTCGTGGATGCCAAGCGTTCCCATGTTTGGCTGGAGAAGCTGGCCCGGTGGGCTCATGAGAAGCTCACCGACCCCCGGGCGGAGCAGTTGTTGGAGAAGATGATGAAGGAGCTAACGGTCCGGAAGCTGACAGGGGCCTTATCGAGCAGTGTCTGGCTCCACTCCAGGCCCACTCGCACCCCTTATGGAGCCTCCAAGCCGACGATGACAAGCTCCGGCTGCACCTAGAGGACCTGACTGACGAGGATCTGGGCAAGGTCTTGCGCTTCCTGCTCGAGAAGGAACCTGTTGACCTTATAGAGGGATACGTCCCACTGTACAGCCGTGACGCCGGGGCAGACATAGTCATTGCCATGCCTGTCTTTAACGAGCGAGGGCTCGTGCCACCGATGAGCCCCTACGCCCCTCCTCCTACGATGCTGGTGTCCTCCAGCGAGAGTTACGATGAGGAGGGGAGGGATGACTCGGAGGCGAACCTGGAGGAGATGGCGGAGACCTCTCCTCCACGGCAGAGCGAGCACCTCCATGACTTCTCTGATGATAATGATGCCGACGAGCACTCGGTGGAGGGATCGCCGCACTCCACCTGGGTGACCACCAGGTCCAGCGTCACCCCCGTGAAAATGCTAACGCACGGGGCCCCGAAGAAGAGCGGGGCGGTCCCGCCTCTCTGGGGCGGTCCTTTCGCCTCGCCGCCGATTGCTGGTACCGCAAGGTCAGCTTCCATGCACTCGCCCGCCCCCAAGGGTGTGGTGAGTCTTGTGGCTGGGATGCTTGGGGCCACCTCACTCCTATCCAAGAAGAGGACATACATCGCTATCAATCAGTAAGTATCTTACCTTATTTCTACTTTTGCTTTGGGTACTGAACTTAAGGCGTCCTCCTCTTGATGGCCAGGCCGCCGCCATCAACGAAGAAGAGGAAGGAGGAGGCCAAGCCTTCTGAGGTTGCGCCTCTTGCTACTGCTACTGCGACTCCGGCGCGGAAGGAAGGGACCACCTTGCTGTGGCACCCCGATCCGCATGGAAGGGGGGCCTTCGCACGTCAGCCCAGGATAACACCTGACTCACGACAGGTCCAAGATACAGCATTCTAGGTACAATAGTATTCATCAAATATAAATGTATATGATTACATCATTGATGAATACAATTATCTGGCATATCCATCATGCTATTTACATGGCAGCAGAAGTCTATTTAATTGGCGGCGCAAGTCTTGGTTTGGCGGCATAACAACTCTGGCTGGGCTCCACAAGTCACAGGACTGGCAAGATTATGGCCAAGCGTGACGGAGCAAGCGAACCATTTGAGTGTGACCTACAAAAGTGGCATGACACGCCAGGTCAGTACATTGAATATACTTGCAAGACAACCAAATACATAGCATCCAAATAGGCAGAAGACAAAGCAAGAACCAAGCACATGCAACAACTTATCTGATATAAAAAACATGGTATGCTGAACAATCCTCAGAGCATCTATTAGTATTTTAATAACATGGCATATTAAATCATGTTTACAACACACATATCATCTTAATCATGGCATAATTTAACATATAAATCATGGCATGGCATCATGAGACTATTCTAAAAATAAACTACGGTCCATACATATGCAAATGCAGGCATAACATGCTACTTTATGCAACAATTTCTTGTCCTACCAGGGTTCATTAAAATGCAACTTATTACTCATGCAATGCAACCAAACTTGTACACCGAGTCCATCGGACTCTCTTACCAACGGGTTACCTCGCAACCGAATAGTGATCTTTTCGGCGATCACAACCACAACCAACACTTGGTCTCCAATATTCATCGAGAACTCGTCTCGGGATCAAAACGTCGTTGTGACTTAGCACGACCATTTCATAGCCCAAGTCACCACATTTTTGTTACCATATTAATCAAGTTCATTATTTTAGGTTAATCCTCCATTTCGATCAAGACCCGATAGTGTGACCTACTACGAACCGTGTGCTATTGATAGACTTTATAAACACTCTGCAGAGGTAGCTCACTGTACCCACACCATGGAACCCATGTCCTCGTCAACCCATTCGGGTGGACCAACAGCGTTCCAATGAAACCGACCTACTGTCATGACACTCCCCCGGCCACTCTGACTCACGCCCCACTGGGCTAGTCCTGGGTGGCCCCGTGTCTACCAAAGACACATGACCACCGTCGTGGCCAAACATAAACGGTCCCAAACGGGGACCCGGTACCAATACATCAACAACGATCACACTAGGCTTATGTCCCCCTACCTGACTATGGTAGCACGCGTCCATAACCTTCCCTCATTGGAGGCACCAGCGAGAGGCATGACAATAGCTCGCATTAAGGCCTTCCCACAAAGGCAAATGTGGCTGCACTGGAGAAGTTCGATTTGGTGGCATCATGATTCGATCCCATCGATGATGGAGGAGGTTGTTATTATTAAGTTATTTTATTACTTCTCCATCGTCGTGAGCATATTTAACAAGAATGCAACAATGAACATGCAGCATACAGAAGCATATTCAAGATATCGAACTTCTCAGGTGCACAACCATGGCATGAAGAATC
>LR738713.1:206878526-206904138 GCA_902687465.1 Secale cereale | reverse complement strand
GAATGCCACAGTCGGACATCTGAGCGACATCACATAAAGGGCTTTATAAATAAAAATAATGCCACAGTCGGACGTCTAGCGACATCACATAAAGGGCTTATAAATAGAAACAATGCCACAGTCGGACGTCTGAGCGACATCACATAAAGGGCTTTATAAATAGCATTAGTAAAATGATGAAATACTTCTGAAAATAAATAAATACAGGTATAGTAGGTTAGTTCATCTACCAAATGAACTTGACGAAAACACTACTCTGGTTACCAACAAAAATATACTCGAGACGGTCACCGGGTTGACATGAAGATTGACCCTAGGCCATAAACATGCCTTCTGAAGGAATTTAACTCTACAGAGCTTGTACCATTAGCTCATAGCCAACGGGTCCTACTAGCCACGTGGGCTAGTCCCGTCTACGGTGTTTTAGTAGAAACCCAACTAACCAGTACACACCCATTTAACATCTTGTCGTCCGGAATCACCCGCGACGACATTCACGGAAAACTTTAAGACGGGGAGGCTACAACCTCGAATAGCATGGGATCAAATTTATATATGCGCGCTCTAAGGGGTGACCCCCTCTCGGTCCCAACCGGAAACACCCATGCCCCCTAGCCGGATGACGGGCTTTAGTCCAGGGCCATGGAACCCTCATCCCGGCCCCTCTACTTGGTGTGTACTCGGGAAGTGGTTTAGAACTGACTAGACTGTAATCCCAATAGACGGCCTATGATAGTACCAAAAAGGAGATGAACGGAATCATGACATGATCTCCGTTGATACTGAGATAACCCACTACTGGCATGCTCCAACAATACCAGCATTCCACCTATCATATCCCATATGATCGAGGTGGTTCAAACTTCAACTCTCGGGGCTCACCCGAAGCTTACTTGCATGAAATATAACCATACACAATGCTTAAATGACCATGCTTATGAGAAGAGATACATGAGCAAACATGCAACACACTCATCATATCAAAGGTTCAAACATGTTTGCCTGGTTCTGAAAAGTCGGAGCCTAACTCGGTGTGATTCGCGTCTCCGTCACAGCCTCCGGTATATATGTATTAAAACAAATACATACTAACATAAATACCGTGCACGCAAAATAAAGTTGCTCCAAAAATTTCCACATAAATATGACAAAAAACTAGGTAGAAAACTAAAGAGGACAGAAAAAGAATCAACTCAAAATCATTTTTAGTTCAAAAGATATTAAGGTTTCTGTCCAGGGACTCATCTGTAATGAAACAGAAAAGATCCAGGGGCTAGAACAGAAAACAGCAAAGCGAATCGGTACGTAGTACGCCAACCGCAGAGGGAAAGCGCACTTTGCTCGAATACGCTTACAGAAAACGGTTCGAGGGGAGGATATGAGAGGCTGACAAGGGGCCCCACTTGTCGGGTTTGAAAATCAGAAGCAGAGCCGCGCCGGCGCCGGTGCTGCGATGATCGCCGGCGTCGATCCGTGGCGAGTTAGGGGAGGGGAGAGGTACCTACGGTTTGACGGTGGTCTTCCGCGTCGAACGGTGGTGGAGTTGGGTGCCGGCGAGTCCCACGTCGACGGCGACCCTGTCTCCGGCGGACAGCGGCTCGGGTGGTCGTGGACCTCGTCGGAGAAGGGCCCTGGTATGAAATTGAAGTGGGGGTTAGGTCTAGGTGGTTGCCAAGGTGCTACGCTCAAGTTCGCGGTGGCGGAGAATCCCTCACCGGAGTGAACCGAGCTGGAGTCCGAAGCGGAGGTAGCTGGCCGGAGTTGGGGAAGAAGGGCCCCTCGAGGCTCTTCCAGAGGTTGGGCGCGGTCTAGGGAGGTAGTGGAGGTGTGTGCGCTCGAGAACGAGCTTGGCGGTGCCTTATATAGGAGGCTCGAGGTGACTGCCGCGAACAGATAAGTTCGGCGAGTCGATTACGGTGCTGCAGTGGCTGGACGGCGGAGTTAGGGGCTTGAGCATCATCCAGTAGCTGTAGAGGTTCCATTCCCGCGCCTAATTCAGCAGGAGAGGTGGAGTTACGGGCTGTCACCGACGGAACGGCCGCACGGCACGGCGGCGGCAGAAAGCGCGCTCTGCGCGTGCCAGGCGTGCGTTGGCTGTGGAGGTGGACACGCGGAGTGCTGGGGTGGTTTGGGCAGCGCCAAACGGCGTTGAGCCGCGGTGTTGCTTCTGTCAGCCGCCATGGGCGGCGCTGTTGCCGTGGCAGACGCCGGCGCGGTCGGGCCAGGGCGCCACCGACGCCCAGAAGTGGCCAAGCGAGCGTGCGGCGACTGGATAAGAAGAAGGAGCAGTGCGGCGTCGAGACAAGGGGGTACTGGTGAGATTTGTCGCTGTGCCTGACGAACTGTCGAAACTGACGAAACTGACGGACTGATGAACTGGCAACTTGTTTAGTTAACAGCTGATAGTTCAGTGTATGCAATGTGTTTGATGAAATGATTCTGGCATGTGTGCAATGTTCCTGGGGCTGATTTTTGGTGGAGTGGAATCTTGATGTATTTAGAGGCTGCATGATTTTTCACAGAATTTTTGGAAGAAGATAAATATGAATATCTCCAAATTTTGCAAATCTGGTCCAAACTTGCAGTAGGTGAAATTTGAAAATTTTGAACTATGGACCAGTGAAACAAGATGGATCTAGGTTGTGGGTACTAAAGATCATCTAGGAGAGTTGGTTTGGAGTCAAATAAATAAATGGAAATGGTGGCTCCTTTGTAAATCACCAAGGTCCACTATAAAAGACAGAATTATTTTTTGAGTGAAATAAATAGGGAAAAAATCCCAATAAGGTTACAACTTGCTGGAATTGATGAAAGACTTGTCCTACGGTGTGAAGAGAGCCTTGGAGAGAATTGTTTCTGTTGGGGTCATGACAACATGAAGGATGGAGGGGGAGATAAGTCCAATATTAAACTTGAGACATTCAAAACAAGAAGGGGAGAATTCAAACAACCACTTTTGAAACTCAAGTTGTGCTTGAGCCAAACAAAAGAGAAAAACTTCAAGCCAAAAACCAAGCTTGAGAAGACACACAAACTTTGGCCACAAAGGATTTTTAGAAGGGTTTAAGAGAAGATCAAACAACCCTCTTTCAAAAAGGCCAAAAGTTTGGAAGAAAAACCAACTCAAAAATTTGGGGTGTTACACTTATAAGGAAAAGTAAATAACAAAAATTCCACACTCGGGCGTCTGAGCGACACCACCTAAAGGGCTTATAACGAAAAGTAAATAACAAAAATGCCACAGTCGGGCGTCTGAGCGACACCACATAAAGGGCTTATAAAGAAAAATAAATAAATAAAATGCCACAGTTGGGCGTCTGAGCGACACCACATAAAGGGCTTATACAGAAAAAGTAAATAAAAAAATGCCACAGTCGGGCGTCTGAGCGACACCACATAAAGGGCTTAGAAAAGAGTAAATAATGATGAATATCCAGGAGGTAGAACCATCCCAGGGATACTCAATAATTTGCATAATAAAGGGGTTAGTTCATCATAATCAATGTCAACATATGTCACACTTCATAAATAAAGTTCTGGTTTTAGCAGTTTTCTCCTCCAAAGATTGACGCTAAGACCGACACTTGGCCCTTCCCAGAATGTAGTCCTGACCCAGGGACACGACTATTCAAATAGATTTAATATCTGCAGAGGGTGTACTCTTTACCCACGAATAACGGATTCCTTTAGTCCCTCTGGACTAATTCCGTCTACGGTCTTTTAATTTGAGGACACATCTGGCCGCACACACCAGCTTAACTTACTGGTGTCTGGAATCTCCCACGACACCTGTCAAGGCAAACTCTAAGCGGGGAAGCTACAACCTCGACTAGCATGGGATCACCAAATTTATAAGCGCGCAAACTGGGGAAGCAACCCCCTTCGGCTTCAACCGAAACACCCATGCCCCCGGACCAGGTGGCATGCCTACCGGATGCAGCCGGTATCTTCCACCATGGCCTCTCTGTACGGTGTGTGCTAGGACAGGGGTCAACAATTTACTGAACCGTACCCTACCTGTAGGAGGGACAAGTGGTAGTACGAAACGAGTATGGGGGTTACTGGAACAAGACTCGATCTATGGTCGACTCAGGAGGTTCCATCATCATATGCATGATTAGCATAATCATTATATTCCATAACCATAGTCGGAATCGCCACCCGTCATACCTCACCAAGCCATACCGGACTCCGTCGTCTCAACGAGGAGCTAATGGCAGGCTTGTGTCTACACAAGACCACGACCTCCATGGCTTTCTTCCGTTAGGCAAGGGAAGCATACAAGGGGATACCGCCGTGCATATTGAACATTCACGGCAAGGGGTCTACCTTATGCACTCACGGGTAGGATCACATCATCACATATAAAAATAAAAGAATGCATCCATATCGTTGTAATCATGTGCTTTAGATAAAGGTTCAAAAATGCTCCTTCAAGTAGAGGGGAGGAGAAATGTATTCCACAATGTTTGGAAGTTTTCTCCCTCTTCAAAAATCCTAATGGAAAGAATATGAAATTAATACATAAATCACAACAGCACAAAAAAGTTGTCTGGAAAATTTTCAAATAAATTTGAAAATAAACTAGACCAAATTTGAGGAACAGCCGAAAAAGAATCAATTCATTTGGAGCTATAGTTAAAAAGTTAAAGCTAGTCAAAGTTCCGCCAAACTCTGATTTTTAAACTAAAACAGAAAAGAAAATGTTTCGGCTGAGAATACGCTTTCGGGCTGGGGAATACGTACTCTGTGTTTTACACCTCCACTTAAAACGCGTGGAGGCGGGGCTGGGTCACTGACAGTGGGTCCAGGGGGCCCACTGGTCAGGTTTGACCGGTCGCCTCTCCCTCCTCTTCCTCTGCCCGAGCGGAGGCGGGACTCCGGCGATCGTCGCCGGCGAACGGAGGCTCCTCGAGGGAATCTGTCACACCCTGCATTTTGTAACATGTTATTTGTATCTTTGAAGCATGAAAATTTGGACCAGCAAAATTTTTAGCATCATTTGGCTTTATTTGGAATTGAGTTTTCTTCATATGCTTTTTCATGTACTCATTAAAGTCAACTATGACCTCTTGTAGAATTCATCCCCATACCCAAAACTTTTGCCCAATGATCATTCCAAGTGTTATATAACAGTATAGTATTTTCTTACAAAATTAATTTGGCCAAAAGGTATTTTATAAATTTAGTTTTCCAAAAACCCCTGAATTGAGATTTGCAGTGCAAGTACTTGATTTAGGGTGAGAAAATTATTTCAAAAGGTTTATTTGAGACCTAGTAGTCATAGGACTTCCAGAAACCTCAAAGGTATAATTTTAAAAGTTATTTTCCTATTTTATTTAAAAGCTTTTTCTTAAGGCCAGAAATGGTCTTTAATAGGGGAAAATTATTTAACTGTGTCAAAAATATTTGCCAAAATTCAGAGAGACTCAGAGGACATATATTATCCATATATAAGAGTTTCAACACTTGGTCATGTTGAAAATAATGGGCTAAACCCTCTAAAACCCTTTCTGGATATTTCAAGCTTTTGAAATATTTACAAAGGAAATATTCTCCAAAAATTCCAGTGAAATTCTATCATGTCATATATGACATATGTGATGATCTTGCCAAGTCCCATGCCTTGGGAAGCAAGAAAACATCCTCAAACCCCTTCATAACCATTCTGTCCATATTTGAAGTTTGAGCAACTTTACATTGCCAAACTTGTCCAAATGCTCTCAAACTTGGTGCACATGCTAGAATGACCTAATAAGGCATCTAGACCAAATGGCACAAGATTTGGAATAGAGCAACTTGATCAGATCACCTCAAAACCCTTTCTGTTCAAATGCAAATTTGAACAACTTTACATTACCAACTTTTTATCTGGAGCTTCAAACTTTGTGGGCATGATCAATACCCCAAATGATGATGCTACACCAAGTGGTGCATCAAGGGGAGATGATTAGCTTGACTCAAACAAGATGAAGCTGTTTCTGTTGATTTCTAGGGTTCACCAAAGTTACATTAGCTAGTTTCTTCAAATGAGCCCAAATTTGGTGAAGCACCCTATTTTCTCATGTCTCTCAATCCTGTTAAGTGCCATGTCAAGTGGAGGTCATTTGCTTGACCAAGCACTGATCAAACACCTTCTGCAGATTTACTAAAACCCTCATCCTGATCACTTTGACTCTTCTCCATGGCCTCAACTTCTTACCACATGATCATTGAGTTACTAGCTACCCCCAAGTAAGAACCCTGTTTTACCTTGCTGGACAGCAAGTTTTCACCAAGTCACCAGCACCCTCACTCTCTATCAGCATCTCCAGGGCATCCAAGGCCGCATGCCATTTCTTTACTCCCCCCTCAACCTTCTAGACACTCTTGGACACGTTGGTTTTGACCAGAACGGCGAGAGCGCGATGATGCCAGCAATACGCACGCTCTGGAGCGCGCTACAGTGCACCTCCGCACGGTGGCTCCAGCCAATCAGCCTCCCCCGACAGCCTCGGGCCTCCCCTTCGCGCCAGTCGAGGCATCTCGACGTCCGCAACCTCCCCGGCGCTGTCCCCCCTCCTCCTGCGCCCTCCAGTGGCCGTCGTCACACGCGCGCTGGCCGCCCGCAACGGCCACTCCTCTGCCTCGCACGCGCGCGTCGACTGGAAGGTCCCCCGCTCCTCCTCTCACCTCTACTGGACGTGGGGCTCGTCCAGGAACTCCGTGGACTCATCCCCTTGGCCTCCCGTGCGCTGTAGCCTCGAACCGGAGCTCGCCGGCGCACTAGACCACGGGCCTCCGTCGACCTCCTATATATAGCCCCTCCCGAGCCTCTCCAACAGCACCAGCAGCTCCACTTCACTCCACTGAGCCCCCCAGCACCGTCCACTCCTCCCCAGGTCGTCCCAGTGCTCGAGGTCGACGGAGCTCCACCGCGTCGGGCCGCCGGTGATCCCGCAGTACGAGCCACCCCTGCCCTTCCTTTCACCCAATTCGGAACCGCCGTGCTCCATTGACCCTTTCCCCCCTGTTTCCCCCTCCATTTGCAGTCGGAAACGACCGGAGCAACGACCCTCCGACGAGCTTCCGCCGTCCCACCTCGCCGCCGGCGAATCTGACCTCCCCGGCGTGCCGCACCACCACCACTGCAACCGCCACTCGACGATGAGTCCATCCCTGGCCTCTGTTGCCGTCGCCGTGGCCGGAAACCTCGCCGGTGAGCTCGCCGTCGCCGTGGCCGCAAGGTTGGAGATGACAGGCGGGCCCCGCCTGTCATCCCCACACCTCTCTCCCCCTCCTCTCTGCCGCTGACCCACAGGCCCCGCCCGTCAGGTTCAAAAACCTGACGTGCGCGCGCAGTCACCCATGCGGCTGGGCTGGTCCGCCTGGGCCGTGCACTGTGGCCTTCTCTGGCCCAGTGCACAGGACACATTTTTCTTTTTTTCTTTTCTGTGATTGTTTTAAACATTTCTACAGAAAAGAATAATGGTCCAAATAAAATGATTCCAACTCCTAAAATCTTGTAATATTCCAACCTATTTAATGGTACCACTTTCACTCAAATCCATGAAACTTTTCTGTTCTGTTCAAATTTAAATTCAAATTTTGAGCAGTAAAACCCCTGTTCTAAAATCAATATATTGCATTCTGTTACTCCAAAACTCCAACTATGAATTTTCCCCATCTTAGAAATTCCTCTAGTATTTTACAAAAATGAGTTGACATTTATCTGAGCACTTTAATTTTTCTGTTTTGTTTGTATTCTTATTTTCCCGTGGTTATTATGCGACGTATAGATCCCGTATTTGACGAAGTTGCTGTGGAAGAAGAAGGAGAAGGATTTGAAGACTTTGAAGACCAAGCCAATCCAGGCAAGCAGCCCTTTGACCATGATACACTTGTTTTGCGGAACCCGTTGTTTCCGATGCATGATGATAGATTCACGATGGTGACCTAGTTGAACCCACCACATGATGCATGCTTGATCTTGATCTTGCTAAGTGCTAGATGACATGCAAATAGTTGGTCATGAAGCTTAAATGATGCATGTGCGATTTTAACCCTCGTAGTTGAAATCTTTGCATGAACCCATCGGCTGCCCCTAATGCCCGAGGGTGATGATGTGTTAGGTCATCACTTGAGGAAGAAGTGATCTGCCGGTAAAATCATGTGCATGGTGAAATGATGGATTAGATTTATGTGTGACTACCGTCCCAACCAAACATGTGCAACCACACTACCCCTTATGGGACGGGGTTTTATTGATTACTTAGGTCGATACTAGCATGGTGCACGCATTACTAGTGACGGGAAGACTTGAGGTCTTTCCCGGGACGGGGTCGTGCTTGGATAGACGACCATCACTGTTTTCACAGGGCACCAGACACACCGTTGGTCCCTTCGGGTACGCGTGACATTGAAATTAGGGCAAGTCTCGTGATCTATTGTTTGTACCCGAGGGTCGTGTACCAACGAGTGGACTCTATGTGAGTGTTGTCTGAGGAAAGGTAATGACCGGGTGCTTACCCCGGGTACTTGAGGTACCGCGGGTCGTGGATGACACGGAAGTTCCCTGGATCTTGTGGGTAAAGTGTACAACCTCTGCAGAGTGTCAAACTATTCGAATAGCCATGTCCATGGTCATGGACAGTTGGGTGGTGCTACTTAAACTATGTCCAGAATTTTACTTCATCGGTGATAGTATGTGTGTGATAAGTCAAGGGTGGTGACTTGACTCGATGAGTTGAATCGTATTCATGTTGATATCGGTAACCTGTCTTCGAGCTTACGCGAGTTTATTAATGCATTAACTTGATGGGAGAATATTTATTCTAGCCTTTTGCTAGATTGTTCATTATTGTTCCATTGCATTGTTACCACATCATGGGTTGCTTGCGAGTACATTCAAAGTACTCATTGGCTTGCCACTGGTTATTTAATTGGCCAGGCATGGAAGAACAGGAATATGAGGAAGAGTTCTTTGGAGACGAACATGCGAACTAGGACGCTATCCCAGTCAGAATGCCTGTAGGGTTAAGGCAGATGGCATGAGTTCTACCCGTTATCGAAGACTTCCGCTATTTGAGTTATTTGCTATTTAGCCCGTGAGGCTCTATCTATGTAAGACTTGGCTATAATGGCCTTAATTCGTGTAAGACTATTTGTATGGATGTAAGACTCTTGTTATTTCAGCTTCTGTGTGTTTAGTGAGCATTGATCTCTGGGATCACTGTACACGTGCATTCGGTGATCTCGACTTCTAAGTCGGGGTCCCCACAGAATCTGAGTGTAGGAATGGATCCGCCACTCCTAGGCGGTCCTCCCGGTAGTCGACTGGTCGGAGGGGACGGAGGGAGTCGCCAGTGGCGAGCTCCGCGACGGAGGGGGCTTCGGGCAGGATTGGGGGTTTGTGCTGTGGTGGGATTTGATCGCGTTCGAGAGGTCGGGCAGCTCCGCAAGGTCGAGGGGAAGGCGACGGTGGTGCTGGATGGGCGGGGGAGGCCCTGGTGGAGCCGGAGTGGTCGAGACAGTGACGGCGGCCGTGGTTGCCGGAGAGGAAGAGGACGACCTCTCTGGTCTTTCTACTGCTACGGGTGGATCAGTGAGGGAGCGTGTGAGGTTGCTTGAGGGTCTGACGAGCTCGGGGGCTCCTTATATAGGCGGGAAATGGCGATTCCGCGGCGGCCGGGGATAAGATCGCTGGCGACCGCCATTCTGTAGCAGCAGGAGACGTGGCGGCAACGAACGCTTGTGGACGTGCTTGCAGATGAGCTCGCACTGCTCCAAGAGGCAGCTGGCGAGCGCGCGTGGCTCGGGCCGCGCCGACCGTGGCAGAGATCCACTGTGATCGCCTGCGTGCCGCCAAATGCGCCCTGACGGCGGTGCTGTGGAAATCCCAGGGACGGCTTGGTGTGTTCTCGTGTGCGGATAAGGCCGGGCGCGGCTCTGCAGGTGAGTTGGGGCCAGGGGCGCGACGCGGCGACCCGAGCACACGCACGTGCAAAACGCGCGCTCTAGGCGCGCCCAGAGCACGCACGCTACGTTCTCAGCGATATGCCAAGGCATGCTAGGGGGCTCCAAACCACAAGGGGATCAGCAGGGTGGGGCTATAGGTTATGACAAAACCATGAGACATGCTGGTCTAGTCCGGGGATCAAGTTCATAACATAAACCAGAAACTAAGCCAAAAATGGTCATGCACTCAGGGTGTTTGGCAAAATGCCAGTGGCATCTAGGTAACTCTTGGGGTGGCCAAATTTACCAGATAGGTGTCTCCTTGGATGAGTAAGAGAGTGGTGAGGTTAGTTTATCAAAAGCAAAAACTTGTTAGTGCAAGTTTTGCAAGTTCCCAGTTCTGGACAGAAAGTAAATGGCATAATTTCATGGACCACAAATCTTCTAATGGGTCCACTCTTCTGGACTTAAGGTTTTGGTAGGAAGGACAACAAGTTGGAAAAAGCTCATGGCCAATGGAGCAAGTTAGAATAGGGCTGCAGTAGAAAGTGACCAACTGGACCAGAGAGCAAAAGAGGATGTTTTGCTCAACTTTTCCAAAAGGTACCCAAGGATTTTTGCATGGAAGAGATGTAGGGGTTTTACTTGATATCCTTGAATTTTGGTGGAATTTGTGGACAATTCCATCAAAGGGTTGTACTGCAAACAGTGCCCTAAAACATAAGGAAATCACTTTAAATAAATAAAGCTCAGGGAGAAAACAATGCAAATGATCCTACAACTAAAATGGTGGTTCTCCTTGGCTTAGGGCAATGAAGTCCAAATAACATACTCACAAACTTGCACTAGGGCAAAACTACACAATATCAACAGAAAAGGAGCTCTGAAAAATCAAAGAAAAACCCAGAGAATGGAAAGTTGAAAAAACTGGTCAAAATTTTATACTTAAGCAAGATAAAAAAATTGGGGTGTTACAACACCACCCCCCTTAAGAAAAATCTCATCCTCGAGATTTGCTAGGGGTTGCTATAAAATCTTCTACTACCACACAAAGATATTACCAAAGTTAACCGTCCTGCTAATGCAAACAAATGCCACTACAGTGCATGAGCAATAAGTAGTGTAAACTGCAGGTGTTAAACACTAGCGCGGCATGGAAAAATCTACGGTCGTGGAAAACGAGATATTTCTACTCTAGGCTATAGTAAATTTAGAAATGATATTTCTAAATTTTCAAATACGCTGGTTGCACCCGAGGGTACAGTGCTCTCACTGGCTAACAGGTGGGGCCTGGACCCACTGTCAGTCTCTTCTTCTACCTCTAGTTCTCTCTTCTCCTCTCTCCCGCGCGCTTTCCCGTGCTTTCTCCACCGGCGACAGCTAGCTCGTAGAGCATCTAGGCCGTACTGCCGTAGTGCGCGACGCGCAAACTGTCGGTGCAGCATGCACTCACCTCGCGGGCTAGCGTGCTGTCGGCACTGCTCACGGATTCGCCTCCGAACACCGGTGGTCGAGCGACGAGCGGGGCTGGTGGACTCCGCCCACCGTACACCGACCTCGAGCTATAAAACGACCAAGGTGCTCCTTCTTCCTCCTCACACCTGGCCTCGCTTCTCCTCCTTTCTTCCTTCTCCTCCACTTGTGTTTGCAGGAGCTCGGGTCGAGGCTCTAATGGCGGAGGTGATGCCGGACTGGTGCATGATCCTCGTGTACGTGGGGTTGGCGGCATTGCTGGGGGTATGAGCGCTCTTGTGTGCGATGATCCTCGACGATCATTGTGATGCGGCGGCTCGAGTGCTAGCTCTTCGCGGTGGCGGTGATCACGAGGATTAGGCGTGAGTGTGAAGTGCTAACGGTGGTTGGTGCGCGGTAAGCAACTAGGTGCTCGAATAAACTCCCACGAGTTTCTCTTCAAGAGACTGTGGTGAGGTGATCAATTAGCTACAATAGGTGTATGTGGATTAGCTACTTAGTGTACTGTGTGGAGTGGCCGGAGTTGTAATACTGTTGTTGCGGTGCTGCACAGGAAAATAAAATATCTACGTTGCATAGATAAAAAAGCTGCAACAACTTAGGAGAGAAAGCAATTAATTTAAGTCCAGAGTTATCAACAGTGGAACTATTCCATAAATTTAAATTAATTAACACATGACACGACACACCGTTTACAACTTATGAAAATATCGCTGGGATAACAAATCATAGGTGTTACGTCTAAAACACAAACGGCAACTGGACAGGGTCGTGTGAAAAAGTTTCTGGTGCTGGGGGACATTCTTCTTCTATCGGCGGGAGCGGGTTGACCAGTCGATGACTGTGCTTCTCCTGCCTGGGCCTTAATGGTCTGCCGATGGCGATCCAAGGATTTAAATCGGCGAGACTCTGGAGATAACCCATTATCCGCTGGGTCAAACGCTCCTGTGCGATGACATACTGCGTAAGGCTGGCTAGTACCGGGTCTCTCACAATTCACCCACCAGGAAAAGCTGCTACTTCTCCGGGCGCTGCACGGCTCGGAAAGTAATAATATCCTCGTTGGCTGGCATAGGGCACCGCGAATCGAAGGCGAGCGAGTGCTTCATATGCGGCAGCCTCTATGGCCATCTGAGGGGTTGGCATGGATTTCCCCATGAAGGAAACCTCTGTGGGGTCTTTGTTTGGGTTTGCGGGAGGGATGTGTACTACTGCCCAATATTTCGAGGTGGATGGTGTGATCCTCGATTTGAGCAGTTCATACTGGGGTGGACGGGTAGCACTCATGGTACTGCAGGTAAATTCCACAATATCTTCACGAACTACCGGGGGATGCATCTGGTGTTCTTAGATAAATACTAGGGATCGGCATGGCGAAGGAAATGGCTGTGAGAGTAGTGCACCAGGTGAGGGATGCTTGGCAAGGTCACGGTGTGGCCTTTATAAAGAAACCGGGCTGGTTCATAGGATCATGGTGAGGGGCCTCTATATCGTCGGTTTCGCTTTACGGGGTCGAGGTCAATGCTACAGGTACTCACGTCTTGCAAAAGGACGTGTTTACTATGGGGGTTGTCGGTGAGGTGCTATGGAAGTCACGCCTGAAAAAAACAGGCATTCGTACACTGGCATAACTGTGCATGGATGCTATATAGATAAGAGCGCAAAAGTAAACTGTACATATATATAGGCATACAGGTTACATGACCATGGGGTGTGGACAAGATAAGGCTTGGTACTACTCGGGTGTTTTAATCAACTTCGTTTATATCCAAGCGGCCTTGCCTTGTGGACGCTGAAGCTTCTCCAAGAGCTTCACTGTCCGCGTTGGCTGGAGGTGGCTGATGGGCTGCAGGGTCGGGGTAGTGATGATGACCCTCGCAGGTATTGTTGGCTGCAGTCCCGTTGGAGCGTGCGCCAAACAGGCGACGCATCACCTCTAGAGACACCAAGGCGTTTTGGTCAATGACCGAGGCAGGTCTCAAGGACTCGATCGGTTTCCCGAACATCACGACTGGGTTGTCGGTGCCGGACTCGTCTCCGCCTCGTGTCGGGGCTCGGCGAAGCAGTTCTCCACGAGCTGCGATCAGATCAAGGGTGATTTGATCGAATAGTTCCTCTAGCACGGTTACCTAGCGCAACAGATGCAATAATGCAGGATCTGTCTCGTGGTCACCGCTGGCAACTCGGGGAGGCCTACCATACCCGTTACGGCTGGGGTAGTAGTAGAATGAGCGACAGTTAACTCTGGGCGACAAGTGCCTGAGTTGAACTATAGCCTCTCGAGCAGCTAGTTGGATAGCTTGCGGCTCAAAGGAAGTTGTCCTTCTGGTGAACCTGTAGGGGCGTTCTGGCGACAGACCCCTACCGTAGATGTGCACAGTGGCCCAGAATTGACGGTTTTCACCGCCCATGGATTATTGGTACACAACATATTCTGGGGGCTCTTCTAATGCAAAGGCACGGCGGGCGAGGTTTGCAAGAACGGTCACAAAACCTCCAAGGTTGGTTGCTGTGGTTTCATTGTGGACAATGGGTCCTGGCATTTTAGCTCGGTCTGGGGGTAGATGATGTGTTGTGCTGAGTTTGGGGCTAGCGTGCCCTATTTATAGGAAAGGATGGAGTCTTCCTTCGCATGCTTGAGAAAGGAACTGTTTACGTGTCGGTCACTGGCGTGTGATCGGTAGGCTAGGCTGATAGGTTGGGCACCGACTGCCTAAGGTGTCGGTCCACTGTGTGGGTATCTTACGCGAGAAGCTTGGCCGGGGTTAGGATATGGTTTGCTGGGGTGGTTACCCTAGGTTTTTGACCTGTCTAAGATAGGATTAGCCAACGGTCGGCCTGGCTCTGATACCAAGGTTGTCAGGACTGGAACTTTGGGGTATTAATTTCCCAAAAAATGGCCCTTGTGCTCACCAGCCCTAGGATTACTGTTAGCTGATGAGGCTCCTCTTGATACAGAAATTTCCAAGCAAAGGTACAAATATGTGGCACAAGAACATTCTGGCCTTTAAGTACAACACAAGGTTTCTAGTGGCTGATGGTGTAAGAGGTTGTGACACGTCGGCGTCTGTGTGACTCCATTTCCCATGGGAATAGCTGACAGGGTTAACTCCTATCTTCGCGAGGCTGCTATCACCGTTGCGCAGGTTCCAGCTAGTCGTCGCAACGCTCCTTTCCAGGCACGAAATCTGGCCAAGATAATAACCAGGGGCACGCCTGTGAGTACTTTGAATGTACTCGCAAACATTATGAACAATGGGTGAAAAATACTCATGCTCGATAATATTTGATGATCACGAGGTTATTTACGATATGACCGTCCAGGATGCAAGCAGTTCATCTGTATAAAAATGCATATGCAGTCAGGGGGTGGAGGTAAAAGAAATAAACGATTATGCCACAGTCGGGCGTCTGAGCGACATCACATACAGGGCTTATCAGGAAAAGTAAATAATGATGAATATCCAGGAGGTAGAACCATCCCAGGGATACTCAATAATTTGCACAATACAGGGGTTAGTTCATCATAATCAATGTCACCATATGTCACACTTTATAAATAAAGTTCTGGTTTTAGCAGTTTTCTTCTCCAAAGATTGAAGCTAAGACCGACACTTGAACCTTCGCAGACTGTAGTCCTGACCCAGGGACACGGCTATTAGAATAGATTTAATCTTTGTAGAGGGTGTACTCTTTACCCACGAATAACGGATTCCTTTAGTCCCTCTAGACTAATTCCGTCTACGGTCTTTTAATTTGAGGACACATCAGGCCGCACACACCCACTTAACTCACTGGTGTCTGGAATCACCCACGACACCTGTCAAGACAAACTCTAAGCGGGGAAGCTACAACCTCGACTAGCATGGGATCACCAAATTTATAATGCACGCAAACTGGAGAAGCTACCCCCTTCGGCTTCAACCGAAACACCCATGCCCCCGGACCAGGTGGCATGCCTACCGGATGGAGCCGGTATCTTCCACCATGGCCTCTCTGTACGGTGTGTGCTAGGACAGGGGTCAGCAATTTACTGAACCGTACCCTACGTGTAGGAGGGACAAGTGGTAGTACGAAACGAGTATGGGGGTTACTGGAACAAGACTCGATCTATGGTCGACTCAGGAGGTTCCAGCATCATATGCATGATTAGCATAATCATTATATTCCATAACCATAGTTGGAATCGCCACCCGTCATACCTCACCAAGCCATACCGGACTCCGCCGTCTCAACGAGGAGCTAATGGCAGGCTCGTGTCTATACAAGACCACGACCTCCACGGCTTTCTTCCGTTAGGCAAGGGAAGCATACGAGGGGATACCGCCGTGCATATTAAACATTCACGGCAAGGGGTCTACCTTATGCACTCACGGGTAGGATCACATCATCACATATAAAAGTAAAAGAATGCATCCATATTGTTGTAATCACGTGCTTTAGATCAAGGTTCAAAAATGCTTGCCTTCAAGTAGAGGGGAGGAGAAATGTATTCCACAACGTTTGGAAGTTTTCTCCCTCTTCAAAAATCCTAAAGGAAAGAATATGAAATTAATACATAAAATCACAACATCACAAAAAAGTTGTCTGGAAAATTTTTAAATAAATTTGAAAATATACTAGACCAAATTTCAGGAACAGCCGAAAAAGAATCAATTCATTTGGAGCTATAGTTAAAAAGTTAAAGCCAGTCAAATTTCGGTCGAACTCTGATTTTTAAACTAAAACAGAAAAGTAAACGTTTCGGCTGAGAATACGCTTTCGGGCCAGGGAATACGTACTCTGTGTTTTACGCCTCCACTTAAAACGCGTGGAGGCGGGCCTAGGTCACTGACAGTGGGTCCAGGGGGCCCACTGGTCGGGTTTGACCAGTCGCCTCTCCCTCCTCTTCCTCTGCCCGAGCGGAGGCGGGACTCCGGCGATCTTCACCGGCGAATGGAGGCTCCTCGAGGGAATCTGAGTGCAGGAATGGATCCGCCACTCCTAGGCGGTCCTCCCGGTAGTCGACTAGTCGGAGGGGATGGAGGGAGTCGCCGACGGCGAGTTCCGCGGTGGATGGGGCCTCGGGCAGGATTGGGGGTTTGTGCTGTGGTGGGTTTTGATCGTGTTCGAGAGGTCGGGCAGCTCCGCAAGGTCGAGGGGAAGGCGACGGTGGTGCTGGATGGGCGGGGGAGGCCCTGGTGGCGCCGGAGTGGTCGAGACAGTGACGGCGGCCGTGGTTGCCGGAGAGGAAGTGGACGACCTCTCTGGTCTTTCTACTGCTATGGGCGGATCAGTGAGGGAGCGTGTGAGGTTCCTTGAGGGTCTGACGAGCTCGGGGGTTCTTATATAGGCGGGCAATGGCGGTTCCGTGGCGGCCGGGGATAAGATCGCCGGCGACCGCCATTCTGTAGCAGCAGGAGACGTGGCGGCGAAGAACGCTTGCGGACGAGCTTGCGGATGAGCTCGCACTGCTCCAGGAGGCAGCTGGCGAGCGCGCGTGGCTCGGGCGGCGCCGACCGTGGCAGAGATCCACTGTGATTGCCGGCGTGCCGCCAAATGCGCTCTGACGGCGGGGCTGTGGAATCCCAGGGACGGCTTGGTGTGTTCTCGTGTGCGGATAAGGCCAGGCGCGGCTCTACAGGTGAGTTGGGGCCCGGGGCGCGACGCGGCGACCCGAGCGCACGCACGTGCAAAACGCACGCTCTGGGCGCGCCCAGAGCACGCACGCTACGTGCTCGGAGATATGCCAAGGCATGCTAGGGGGCTCCAACCACAAGGGGGTCAGCAGGGTGGGGCTATAGGTTAGGACAAAACCATGAGACATGCTGGTCTAGTCCGGGGATCAAGTTCATAACATAAACCAGAAACTAAGCCAAAACTGGTCATGCACTCAGGGTGTTTGACAAAATGCCAGTGGCATCTAGGGAACTCTTGGGGTGGCCAAATTAACCAGATAGGTGTCTCCTTTGATGAGTAAGAGAGAGGTGAGGTTAGTTTATCAAAAGAAAAACCTTGTTAGTGCAAGTTTTGCAAGATCCCAGTTCTGGACAGAAAGTAAATGGCATAATTTCATGGACCAAAAATCTTCCAGTGGGTCCACTCTTCTGGACTTAAGGGTTTGGTAGGAAGGACAACAAGTTGGAAAAAGCTCATGGCCAATGGAGCAAGTTAGAAAAGGGCTGTAGTAGAAAGTGACCAACTGGACCAGAGAGCAAAAGAGGATGTTTTGCTCAACTTTTCCAAAAGGTATCCAAGGATTTTTGCATGGAAGAGATGTAGGGGTTTTACTTGACATCCTTGAATTTTGGTGGAATTTTTGGACAATTCCATCAAAGGGTTGTAGTGCAAACAGGGCCCTAAAACAGAAGGAAATCACTTTAAATAAATAAAGCTCAGGGCGAAAACAATGCAAATGATCCTACAACTAAAAAGGTGGTTCTCCTTGGCCAAGGGCAATTAAGTCCAAATAACATACTCACAAACTTGCACTAGGGCAAAACTCCACAATAGCAACAGAAAAGGAGCTCTGAAAAATCAAAGAAAAACCCAAAGAAGGGAAACTTGAAAAAACTGGTCAAAATTTTATTACTTAAGCAAGATAAAAAAATTTGGGGTGTTACACATGGTGCCCGAGAACCTCCCTCGTGACATTGGCCAGGTCAGAGGCTCTCCAAAGGATAGCCTCTCAGTCCAGCCTGAGAGGGGCGCCAGGTGCACCTTCGTATGCAAGAGGGGAAGGCACCCCGTTCGTGGGTGCAGGTCCTGAGGCACGACCGTTGGGAGTCCCACCCTCCTGAGGCCCCAGAGTGAGCAGCTCTTCTTCTTCTTCGGGACAGCCTCAGGTGGGTAGGCAAAGCCCTCGTCATCTGAGTTCTCAACTACCGCAGCTTGGTAGGCACGCTCGAGGGAGCACACCGCATCCTTATCATTGCAGGCGACTGTGATGATGCCGCCGCTTCCTCGCATCTTGAGGATGTTGCAGCTATGGTGGGTCGCTGCCATGAACATGGCTAAGGCTAGATACCTGAGGATGGCATTGTACGAGAGATGGATGTGGGCGACGTCGAATATGATGAACTTGGTGTGGTAGTTCTTGCGGTCGCCCAAGGTGACAGGGAAGCAGATCTGCCTATCGGGGTGGTGGAGCCATCAGTCACTCCTGAGAAGGCCTGGTCGGCTGAAGCTGGTCATATGGCACTTGGAGCATGTCGAAGGTCTCGACGGAGAGGATGTTGAGTCCTACTCCGCCATCAATGAGTGTCTTGGTGATGAGCACGTTGCTGATAGTAGGCGAACAGAGCAGCGGGAGGGCGCCGGCCGCAACCACGCACATGAGCAGGTCAGCCGAGTCGAAGGTGACAGCATACTTGGACCACTTGAGGAGACGTGTTGCCTCTAGCTTGGGGAGGACTGCGTTCACCTCATGAGCAAACTGCTTGAAGACGCGATGAGATGATGGGGTGTGAGCGCCACACAGGATGCAAGCGATGGCATGAGGCTCTTAGAAGCCCCCAGCCCCATCATCTTGGTGGCGGTCGTCGTTCCTTCTTGGTGGTGGTGGCAGCGGAAGAAGGCGAACGTTACCCTGAGGGCGGTCCTCACAAGGCTGGTCCCTCCAGGGACCCTCACGAGGTTGGTCCCTCCAAGGGCCTTCACGAGGCTGGCCCTGCCAGTGGTCCTCGCGAGGCTGGTCGGGCCAGCCTTGGTGAGAGTCGCCGTTCTCCCAACGTCGTCCACCACGACCACCTCTACGGCCGTAGCCTCGGTCGCCGCGATCGGGGCCATGACCGAGGTGCCCATCGAGAATGGCCCTGAGGTCCTGGCAGTCGTTGGTGTTGTGGCTGTGTACGTTGTGGAAAACGCAGAACGGGCGGCTGCCTTTGGAAGACCTGGGGTAGTCACAACTGCGCTTCATCTCAGGCTTAGCTGCGGGCACAGCTTCTCCCTTGCGATTGGCTTCCTTGGTCTTGGCCTTCTTGTCTTCTGGGTCAGCCTCGGGAGCTCGACGAGCAAGAGGCAACCCTCTTCTGCCCTTGCGCACTTGACTGCCTTGTTGAACATCTCCAAAGCCGAGCACAGGTCCTCATGAATGGCGAGCTCCTCCTTCATCCTAACGTCCTGGATGCCATCAGTGAACACGGAGATTATGGCCTCATCTGACACCTTTGGAATCTTGATGTGGACGTTTTGGTAAAACACTAGATGTATTTGTGCAGGGTTTACCCTGGCTGCTGCTTGATGCGCCACAGGTCGCCTACCGTAGGGGTGCGGTCATGAGTCCCTTCGAAGTTGGAGATGAGTCGTCAACACAGCTGCTCCGAGGAGGAAATCGATTCCGTTGGGAGGTTCAGGAGCCACGAACACGCACCGTCCTTAAGAGCCATTGAGAAACAATTGGCCATAACCTTCTCATTGCCACTGGCCGCCTCGATGCTAGCTTGCAGAGCTGCAGGAATCCGGTGGGGTCTGGTGTTCCATCGTAGTGTGGGGGTAGGTCTGGCTTGAACATTCCAGGACAAACGACGCAACCTAACTCCAGGGTGAACGCCCAGCAGCCCGCGGCGCCTCCGGGTACCCGCCATTAAGGTGGAGCTTGATCAGGGTGTTCTAGTGCCGCTGCGGGAGGAGGCTCGCAATCTTGACGAGGCGGTGTGGGGAGTGCACGCGCCTCGCATTGGGGCCGCTGCACTACCTGGCAGCTTCCATCATCGTGTGCGGGTGCCCTACGGGGCTCGTCACGCTGGGGAGCCTCATTGAAAGCACATTTGCTCTCCGGGTGGTTTTGGTAATTAATGACAACATACTTTGTGGTTGGACTAATACTTTTATCAAGTATGTTTCAGGAAACCCAATCACATTGGTATGGCAAGATGACTGAAGAAGTGGACCCCTCAAATGCTAAGGCAAGGATTGGCAAAAGCTCAAGACTCCATTTTTGGTTTAGTGATCAAAGATCACATTGAGTCCATAGGAAAAGCCAATACTATTAAAAGGGGATGAGGTTGTGTTAATGATCTGGTTGCTCAAGTGCTTAGTGATTTAGCTCCTTCAACTTTCAGCACCTTTCACTTCTATACACACTCATAAGTAATCTCGGACAAACCGATTCTTCCAACTCAGTCCCACCAAGATGAACCACTTCTGCCATATTCCAAACCCTAGAAAAATCGGTCACACCGAGTTTGAGATCGGTCTCACCGAAACTGAACTGCCAACCTTCTGTAACCATTTCACATCATATCGGAATAACCGAGTTTGTATTATCGGTCTCACCGAAATGGGCAAGCTTCTGTCTTGGCTCAAATCGGTCACACCGATATTGCATTTTCGGTCTCACCGATTCTGGCATGTTCCTGCTCTTTCTCAAATCGGTCCAACCGAGTTTTCTTTCTCGGTCTCACCGAAATCTCCAACGTTCATATCAGATACACTTTCGGTCCCACCGAGATGGTATTTTCGGTCCCACCGAAAATCCCAATGTTCACTATATTTGAACTTTCGGTCTGACCGAGTTTTCACTTCGGTCTCACCGAGATTGGTCAAATGTGTGTGTAACGGTTGGATTTTGTGTGGAGGCTATATATACCCCTCCACCCCCTCCTCATTCGTGAGGAGAGCCATCAGAAAGTACCACCACTTCTACCATACACTTTCTGAGAAGTGAACCACCTACCCTTGTGTTGAGATCAAGCCATTCCATTCCTACCATATGAAACTTGATTTCTAGCCTTCCCAAGTTGCCTTCCACTCAAACCTTTCTTCCACCACAGCCATATCAGTGAGGAGAGTTGAGTGTTGGGGAGATTATCATTTGAAGCACAAGAGCAAGGAGTTCATCACCATCAACACCGTCTATTACCTTTTGGAGGGTGGTGCCTCCTAGATTGGTTAGGTGTCGCTTGGGAGCCTCCGTCTTTGAGATGTGTAGTTGAACCAAGAAGTTTGTAAGAGCAAGGAGATCGCCTACTTCGTGAAGATCTACCCCGAGTAAGGCTAGTCCTCCATGGGCGTAGGCCATGATGGAATAAACAAGGTTGCTTCTTCGTGGACCCTTCGTGGGTGGAGCCCTCCGTGGACTCGCGCAGCCGTTACCCTCCGTGGGTTGAAGTCTCCATCAACGTGGATGTACGATAGCACCACCTATCGGAACCACGACAAAAATCTCCATGTCACCAAACTGCGTTTGATCTTCTCCACCTCTCTTTACTATATATGCAATTTACTTTCCGCTGCCCATACTCTAGAATTGCATGTGTAGTATGTTACTTGACTTGATCTTAATTGTAAAACTGCCTAAAACTTTGCACAACCAAAAGGTAGATAATTTTATATTGTCAAGTAGTCTAATCACCCCCCCTCTAGACATACTTCTTCGATCCTACAATTGGTATCAGAGCTTTGGTCTCCATTGCTTTGGTTTACACACCATTGGAGGAAGATGGACGTGTCTACGGATGGGAGTGTTAGCCATAGAGTGCCTGTTCTTGATGGAAGGTTCTATAACTCTTGGAGGGTTGAAATGCTTAGCATCTTTAAAATGTACAATTTGTGCAAATATGTTGAAACCCCTTATGTGCCTCCTGTTGATCCCTTGCACCCTACCATGGATGAAGAGCTTGATTTGCTTCGTAACCTTAGAACTGTGAATCTTATCATTAGAGGTTTACCTGATGACTTGCTTAATCTTGTTACAAACTTTGAGTGTGCCTATGCTATGTGGAAATTCTTGGAAGAACTTTATCCGGACTACTCTATGAGAGGTCTTGATGAAATTCTACACAAGACTATTGAATTTGATAAGTTGCACCCAAATGATCCCAACTTTGATAAATGCTTCTTTGAGCTTCGTGATCTCATGAAAAAGAAGGGTGATCCCGGTCTTATCAATATTAGAATTAGAAATGCTCTTGCATTGCATTCCGAAGATTATTGTTCCATTAACCAAACTAATGCAAATACTTATCAAATTGACTTAGGTGTTGATGATGAACAATCTATGGGTCAATATGATGATGAGCATAAGCATGATGATGATTATTCCGATTCGGACACCGAGCTAGACAAAGTCATGAAGAGTCTCAATCTTATGGCAAATATGAGAGACTACATGTCCGGCGGAAAAGAGTGGATTCTTGATAGTGGATGCACCGATCACATGACCGGAGACAAAGACATGTTTCGAGAGCTTGCAAAGAACGATGGTCCACGCAAGTATGTGACTTTTGGAGACAACTCCAAGGGTAAGGTACTTGGCCTTGGTAAGGTGGCCATATCTCATGATAGCTCTATTCAAAATGTCATGCTTGTAGAATCTCTTGGATACAATTTACTTTCCGTGTCTAGATTAGCTGACTTTGGATTCAATGTGCTATTCACCAAAGTAGATTGCCAAGTCTTTCGTCGTGATAATCAAAACATGGCTTTTACCGGTATTCGTAGAGGTGATCTATATATTGTTGATTTCACTAAGAAAGCCCAACCTAGAGCTTGTTTCATTGCTAAATCCTCTAAAGGTTGGTTATGGCATAGAAGGCTAGGACATGTTGGTATGCGTAACCTAGACAAGCTAATCAAAGGTGATCATATTCTTGGTGTTAAAGATGTTTTCTTTGACAAAGATAGACTTTGTAGTGCCTATCAAGCAGGAAAACAAGTTGGTGGAAGTCATCCCGTGAAAAACATCATGACCACTAGGAGACCGCTTGAGCTTCTTCATATGGATCTCTTCGGTCCCAATGCTTACAAAAGCCTTGGTGGTAACTCCTTTGGTCTAGTTATAGTTGATGATTATTCCAGATTTACGTGGGTATTTTTCCTTGATGATAAATCACAGGTTCAGAGGATCTTCAAGACCTTTGCCAAAAAGGCCCAAAATCAATTTGAGGTGAAGATCAAGAAAGTTCGGAGTGACAATGGAACGGAGTTCAAGAACGCCAATGTAGACTCTTTTCTCGATGAGGAAGGGATTCTACATGAGTTCTCGGCTACGTACACTCCTCAACAAAATGGAGTTGTTGAGAGGAAGAACCGAACGCTCATAGAGATGGCAAGAACGATGCTTGATGAATACAAGACACCGAAGCATTTTTGGGGAGAAGCAGTCGAGACAGCTTGTCATGCTATCAACAGGCTTTATCTTCATAAGCTTCTCGGCAAGACATCATACGAGCTCCTCACCGGTAACAAACCCCAAGTGGGATACTTTCGTGTCTTTGGTTCAAAATGCTATATCCTTGATAAGCATCGTCGGTCTAAATTTGCTCCTAAATCTCATGAAGGCTTTCTCCTTGGTTATGGATCAAACTCCCACACCTACCGTGTCTACAATAATTTCACCCGAAAGGTTGAAGAGACGGTAGACGTGAAGTTTGATGAATCTAACGGCTCGCAAGTAGAGCAAATGCCTATTGATGTAGGAGACAAGGACCCATCTGAAGCTATCCAAGATTTATCTATTGGAAAGATCCGTCCCATGGAAGTGAAGGAGAGTACCTCATCTACATATGTGGAGCCACCTACCTCACGGCAAGATGAACCTCAAGGCAACATGGAGGCCTCCACAAGTGGAACTCACCAAGATGAGGAAATGCAACAAGAAGATCCACCACAACCTCCTTCTCCACCACCTCAAGACAACACCAACAACAATGAAGAAGAAGAAGAGGAAGATGAAGATGATGAGGAAGCTGAGCCACAACATCAACAAAAGCTATCCCGAGTTCGAGCAAGAGTCAAGAAGAATCATCCCGTGGAACAAATGATGAACGACATCAACTCCGGGAGAATTACTCGCTCTAAAACTCGCTTAGCTAACTTTTGTGAGCATTACTCATTCATCTCCAGTATTGAACCTATGAAGGTAGAAGAAGCACTTAAAGACCCGGATTGGGTGAACGCTATGCACGAAGAACTACACAACTTCGAGAGGAACAAGGTATGGACTTTGGTAGAGAAGCCCAACGATGATCAAAACATCATTGGAACCAAATGGGTGTTTCGGAACAAGCAAGATGAAGATGGACAAGTCATCCGCAACAAGGCTCGTCTCGTAGCTCAAGGTTACACACAAGTCGAAGGTATGGACTATGGTGAGACCTATGCCCCCGTTGCTAGACTTGAATCCATTCACATTCTTCTTGCTTATGCCAATCACCATGATATTACTCTCTATCAAATGGACATCAAAAGTGCTTTCCTAAATGGTGAAATTGAGGAGGAAGTATTTGTTAAACAACCTCCCGGTTTTGTGAATCCCAAAAAGCCTAATCATGTTTACAAGTTGCATAAAGCTCTTTATGGTCTTAAACAAGCCCCTAGAGCTTGGTACAAATGCTTAACTAGCTTTCTTCTTGAAAAAGGCTTTGAGATTGGAAAGATAGACTCAACGCTGCTCACGAAAAGGGTTAATGGTGAACTATTTGTGTGCCAAATATATGTTGATGATATTATCTTTGGTTCAACTAACCCCCATTTTAGCAAGAAGTTTGGACAGCTTATGTCGGAGAAGTATGAAATGTCCATGATGTGTGAACTCAAATTCTTCCTTGGGTTGCAAATCAAGCAATCTAAGGAGGGTACTTTTGTCTCACAAACAAAGTACACCAAGGATCTCTTCAAGAAGTTCAACATGCAAGAAAGCAAAGGTATGAGTACCCCCATGCCTACTAGTGGACATAATGACTTGACAAAGGATGGAGAACCCGTTGATCAAAGGGTTTACCGTTCTATGATTGGTTCTCTCCTATATCTTTGTGCTTCTCGTCCTGACATAATGTTGAGTGTTTGCATGTGTGCACGATATCAAGCAGCCCCTAAAGAATGTCATCTTAAAGCTGTTAAAAGGATAGTGAGATACTTGATACACACACCAAACTTTGGCATTTGGTATCCTAAGAGGGCCTCTTTCGATCTTGTTGGCTATTCCGACTCGGACTATGCCGGTGACAAGGTTGATAGAAAGTCAACTTCGGGTACATGTCAATTCCTTGGTCGATCCCTTGTATCTTGGTCCTCCAAGAAACAAAATTCGGTATCTTTATCCACTGCCGAAGCAGAATATATTGCTGCTGGTTCGTGTTGTGCTCAATTGCTATGGATGACACAAACGCTTAAAGATTATGGGATACATGTGAGACGTGTTCCCTTGCTTTGTGACAATGAGAGTGCAATCAAGATTGGACACAATCCTGTGCAACACTCTCGAACAAAGCATATTGAAGTT
>LR738713.1:206865881-206877874 GCA_902687465.1 Secale cereale | reverse complement strand
GTATGACCTATGATCAAATGTCCTCATTTGACTCCTAAGTCAATATACTCAAACATAGGTGACTTTGTCGCCGACCTTTATCTAGATGAAGTACATATGCTTTTGGAGTTTTTCTGTTTTCTCTTATGTTCTCTCATTGGGTTTTCTTAAAAAAAAAAAACTTCATCTAGAAATCTTTTTATCTCTTTTCTTATGTTTCGTTGTGAATATCCTTCTGGAAATCTTTTTATGGCTCTGATCAATTCCTTGAAAATCTTTTACAAATTCATTGCAAATCTTTTGAAACTTTCCTCGCAGAGTGAGCTGAATTCTTTCTGTATTTCCTTGGAATAAACTCGGCGTCACCGATTTGAAATTTTCGGTCTAACCGAAAAGGATTCGGAACCACCGATCCATCTAATTCGGTGTCACCGATTTATCTTCCAGGACATCTACTTCTGCAGCTCCACTCAAAATTTAAATCTTAAAGAGGAGAAGACTCAATGTTACTCTTGAAATGTTCTTATTTGTCCTGTTGTGATTCTTAAGGATCCCACTTCTTTCTTTATTTCTTTCTTTCCATCTTTCCTGTCCTACCTAGTTTGCTGTCCTTTTCGGCACTTGATGTCAAAGGGGGAGAGAACTTAGGGGGAGTAGGGGGAGTAGGGGAGAAGAGAAGACTTAGGGGAAGAAGAAAAGCAATCTTATCTTAAGGGGGAGAGAGTCACATCAAAGCTTTGTCGTGTTTTACATTGGACATTACAATTGGCATCTTTCTTTTGATTTTGCTTTTTCCATCACACCCCTTGTTATCACAATTGGTATCTCATGGAATCTTTTCTTAAGGGGAGAAGACTTAGAGGAATCGTCACAATTGATATCCTATGAAAAGCAAAATCTCTCTGAGTTCATTGAAAATCTTTTAGCTTCGGAGACATGTTTGCTGATTCAAGCCTGTGCTCAATATGAGACACTCTTTATACATGTCCTCCCTGGCTTGGTACTCTTGATGTTCTTGGAGTTGGTTGAAGGAATACTCTTGTGTTATCTAACCTTGTTTTCTCAAGTTTATCCCTTCAGGTACAAATGCCAAGGAACCTCAAGGTAAGTATATGCATCTTGCAGAATGTGCATGATGGTGACTTGCTTGTAAATACTTGTTTGCAAGAAATCACCATGCACATATGCATTATCACTCAATTCCTTTTCTTCTGCTCTGATGCATATAGCCAAGCTGCATGTAGCACATCTTGCTTATCTCTCTTGTGTGCTTGTGGTAGTCCAAAACCATAATCTATAAAATCTTGCACACTTGTAGGGGGAGCCTGTGTACTACATGCTTGTCAAAGCTTTCATGATAATTCTGTCTTTCCTTCAATAAGCTTTGATGTTTTGTTTAAGTATAATTTTAGTGTGTTGCCATCAATTACCAAAAAGGGGGAGATTGAAAGCACATTTGCTCTCCGGGTGGTTTTGGTAATTAATGACAACATACTTTGTGGTTGGACTAATACTTTTATCAAGTATGTTTCAGGAAATCCAATCACATTGGTATGGCAAGATGACTGAAGAAGTGGACCCCTCAAATGCTAAGGCAAGGATTGGCAAAAGCTCAAGACTCCATTTTTGGTTTAGTGATCAAAGATCACATTGAGTCCATAGGAAAAGCCAATACTATTAAAAGGGGATGAGGTTGTGTTAATGATCTGGTTGCTCAAGTGCTTAGTGATTTAGCTCCTTCAACTTTCAGCACCTTTCACTTCTATACACACTCATAAGTAATCTCGAACAAACCGATTCTTCCAACTCAGTCCCACCGAGATGAACCACTTCTGCCATATTCCAAACCCTAGAAAAATCGGTCACACCGAGTTTGAAATCGGTCTCACCGAAACTGAACTGCCAACCTTCTGTAACCATTTCACATCATATCGGAATAACCGAGTTTGTATTATCGGTCTCACCGAAATGGGCAAGCTTCTGTCTTGGCTCAAATCGGTCACACCGATATTGCATTTTCGGTCTCACCGATTCTGGCATGTTCCTGCTCTTTCTCAAATCGGTCCAACCGAGTTTTCTTTCTCGGTCTCACCGAAATCTCCAACGTTCATATCAGATACACTTTCGGTCCCACCGAGATGGTATTTTTGGTCCCACCGAAAATCCCAACGTTCACTATATTTGAACTTTCGGTCTGACCGAGTTTTCACTTCGGTCTCACCGAGATTGGTCAAATGTGTGTGTAACGGTTGGATTTTGTGTGGAGGCTATATATACCCCTCCACCCCCTCCTCATTCGTGAGGAGAGCCATCAGAAAGTACCACCACTTCTACCATACACTTTCTGAGAAGTGAACCACCTACCCTTGTGTTGAGATCAAGCCATTCCATTCCTACCATATGAAACTTGATTTCTAGCCTTCCCAAGTTGCCTTCCACTCAAACCTTTCTTCCACCACAGCCATATCAGTGAGGAGAGTTGAGTGTTGGGGAGATTATCATTTGAAGCACAAGAGCAAGGAGTTCATCACCATCAACACCGTCTATTACCTTTTGGAGGGTGGTGCCTCCTAGATTGGTTAGGTGTCGCTTGGGAGCCTCCGTCTTCGAGATGTGGAGTTGAACCAAGAAGTTTGTAAGGGCAAGGAGATCGCCTACTTCGTGAAGATCTACCCCGAGTAAGGCTAGTCCTCCGTGGGCGTAGGCCATGATGGAATAGACAAGGTTGCTTCTTCGTGGACCCTTTGTGGGTGGAGCCCTCCGTGGACTCGCGCAGCCGTTACCCTCCGTGGGTTGAAGTCTCCATCAACGTGGATGTACGATAGCACCACCTATCGGAACCACGACAAAAATCTCCGTGTCACCAAACTGCGTTTGATCTTCTCCACCTCTCTTTTACATGTGCAATTTACTTTCCGCTGCTTATACTCTAGAATTGCATGTGTAGGGTGATACTTGAATTGATCTTAATTGTGAAACTGCCAAAAACATTGCATGATCTAAAGGCAGATTTTTTTATATTGTCAAGTAGTCTAATCACCCCCCCTCTAGACCTACTTTCGATCCTACACCTCCTCAGAAGCAGAAGCTCATGGGTGATGCAATTAAGGCTGGAGCCACATCAAAGCCCAAGAAATCTGCTCCAGCTAAGGCAGCTCCAGCAAAGCTTGCTGCCAAGCCCAAGAGGACCATCAGAAACATTCCAGCGTCTGAAAAGAACAAGGATGATGTGCCACCAGCTGAGTCTGACGATGAAGGACAAGTTTTGCTGAAACTTCGCCCAAAACTGCCACTCCATAATGATGCTCATCCTCAAGCCGAGGATATGAAGGCAAGGAAAGATAGAGGTCTCAGGCTATGGAGACAAACTGACCCATATGCCGTGAGGAGAAGAACTGCTGTAGATCCCAGATTTCACACCAGAGAGCAGCAGGACTTCTATGAGACCGTGCTGATGGACAAGAAGCCCATAGTCGCAGACACCAGATATGTTGACTGGGAGTACATTGACAGCGAAGAGCACAGAGATTTCTTTCCACATGTGCATGAAAGTTTCACTGCATGTGGAGTTGCAGATTTTGTAGGTCAGAAATTGACCAGTTGGAACGATGAGATGATAATGCAATTTTATGCCACAGCTCACTTCTACCCTGATGGAAAGATTACGTGGATGACTGAAGGTCAAAGGTTCTCTTCTTCTGTTGAAGAATGGGCAGAAATTCTGAATGCTCCAGTGCAACGAGAAGATGATATTGATGTATATGGGATTCCAAAGAAGAATCATGAATCCATGAAAAACATGTACAAAGAGGTTCCAGCAGAGGATTTGGAAATCTGGAAGCTCGGCTCAGTCTACCATCTCCAGGCAGGCTTACCTACCACTAATACCATTTTGAGGCATACCTTGATGCCCAAGTCTGGAGATCATCGCATGATCAGAGGATATTCTATCAACATGCCGCATATACTTGATGAGAAAGCACCTTTCAAGGTGATGGACTTGATGGTAGAGACCATTAAGAGGACTGCAGCTGACCAGAAAAGGTCATGTGGATTTGCCCCGCAGATTCAGATGCTTATCAATGCCAAGTTTGGCATGGGCAAATTCTTGTTGGATAGAAAACATTTACCGCTGCAGCCAGAGCATGAAGACAATGTTGTTGTGATGGATGAGAAGGATCCGACATCTGTTGAAGGTCAAGCCAAGATCGAAGCTGCTAAGAAAGCCAAAGCTGACAAAGCAGCAGCAGCTAAACCAAAGAGTTTCGGAGAGCAAATTCTTGAAGCTACTCAAAGGATTGAACAACGCCTGGCCAGCATTGAACAGTCTCAGGAGAGCTTAGAAAGGATTGTTGACGAGAAGATCCACGCTCTGGACGTGAAGCTGACTGAAATACAAGTGACCGTCAACAAGCTCGAGGCAGACATTGAGGAAGCAAAGCAGGACAAGGCAGAGCTTATGCATGAGTTGCAGGATGACTTAGTCCAGGATTCTCATCGACAGACTGCTCCGGTTCCCAAAGGATCCCGATCAGCTGCTATTCCAGTGACTGACACCAGGACTACAGCTTCAGCACCTCCCACAGTTCCAGCAGTTACTCCAGATCCAGCTCCAGTGTCCACTCCTCCAGCACAGACATCAGCTGAAGTCTTCGCCGATGCTGTCATATCCACTCCGACATCAACCCAGACGGGAGCCGCCAGCAGAGTCCACAGTGACGTTTAGCTCTATGCTTTTTCGAACTTTTTGGTAACTTGTTGCCAAAGGGGGAGAAATTGTATAGATCATAGGGCTTCGAGAGAGAGAGTGCTGTTATCTTTGCGCTTTTGCTCTTTCGTTCTTTTGCGGTTTCTTTGAGATACTTTTGGTTTTCGAGACATTCAGTGTGCTTGATACTCCGTTTGATGCTACCTTAATGAGTGCTTGGTCGTACTATGCTTTAATGTGTGCTTAATGCTTATCATATGCCATTCCTATCTCGTATGACTATTTACTCATGTCTTGGTGATTGGGTGCATGCTGTTCATTCTTATCATTTTGTGCGCTCCACCAAGATGTATGTGACATGGAAGAGTGACCCATGATCCTAATCGATTGTGCATTTGCATTCAAACGCAAATCTTAAATAATGCACAAATTTAGGGGGAGCTCTTGCTTATCACATACTTCTCAAAGCGACGATATTATTCTTTGATTATATCTCTTGTCGAAGCTTTGATCTATATGTTGTCATCAATTACCAAAAAGGGGGAGATTGAAAGTGCAACTAATCCCCGGGTGGTTTTGGCAATTAATAACAACATATATATCATTGAACTAATAGTTACTTGAGAATCATTTCAGAGAAGTTCAGTGATATGGGTATGGCAATGACTGAAGAAGTGGACCCCTCAAAATGCTAAGGCAAGCATTGGCAAAAGCTCAAGACTCCATTTTTGGTTTAGTGATCCAAGATCACATTGAGTCCATAGGAAAAGCCAATACTATTAAAAGGGGATGAGGTTGTGTTGATGATCTGGTTGCTCAAGTGCTTAGTGACATATCTCCTTCAACTATCAGCAACTTTCACTACAATACACACTCATAAGTAATCTCGGACAAACCGATTTTCCAAACTCAGTCCCACCGAGATGAACCACCTCAGCCATAAGCCAAACCCTAGAAAATCGGTTAATCCGAGTTGATGATTTCGGTCTCACCGAAATTGGCAAGTTCCTACCTTGACTCAAATCGGACAAACCGAGATGGTATTTTCGGTCCCACCGAAAACCCCAACGTTCACTATATTTGAACTTTCGGTCTGACTGAGTTTCCACTTCGGTCTCACCGAGATTGCTCAATTATGTGTGTAACGGTTGGATTTTGTGTGGAGGCTATATATACCCCTCCACCCCCTCTTCATTCGTGGAGAGAGCCATCAGAAAGAACTACCACTCCTACCTTACACTTTCTGAGAAGAGAACTACCTACCCTTGTGTTGAGATCAAGTTGCTCCATTCCTACCATATGAAACTTGATTTCTAACCTTCCCAAGTTGCTTTCCACTCAATCCTTTCTTCCACCACAGCCAAATCAGTGAGGAGAGTTGAGTGTTGGGGAGATTATCATTTGAAGCACAAGAGCAAGGAGTTCATCATCATCTACAACATCTATTACCTTTTGGAGGGTGGTGCCTCCTAGATTGGTTAGGTGTCGCTTGGGAGCCTCCATCATCGAGATGTGGAGTTGAACCAAGAAGTTTGTAAGGGCAAGGAGATCGCCTACTTCGTGAAGATCTACCCCGAGTAAGGCTAGTCCTCCGTGGGCGTAGGCCATGATGGAATAGACAAGGTTGCTTCTTCGTGGACCCTTCGTGGGTGGAGCCCTCCGTGGACTCGCGCAGCCGTTACCCTCCGTGGGTTGAAGTCTCCATCAACGTGGATGTACGATAGCACCACCTATCGGAACCACGACAAAAATCTCCGTGTCACCAAACTGCGTTTGATCTTCTCCACCTCTCTTTACTATATATGCAATTTACTTTCCGCTGCCCATACTCTAGAATTGCATGTGTAGTATGTTACTTGACTTGATCTTAATTGTAAAACTGCCTAAAACTTTGCACAACCAAAAGGTAGATAATTTTATATTGTCAAGTAGTCTAATCACCCCCCTCTAGACATACTTCTTCGATCCTACACTCATACCTTGGCTCGGGGACGACATCACGCTCGAGAGGAGGAGGAGGTGTTCCATGGGACACGTCGCCCGCTTGAGGTGGTGGAGGACGCAGTGGGCGGGACGATATTGGAGCTTCTCCCACGGTGCTGACGAGCTCGGCGATGCGGACCAGCCAGTCCTCGTAGAGGTCGTCGGCCGGGCGGTAGCACAGGAGCTCACGCGCCATGAAGCAGCACGGACGACGAGTTCGCTGGTCCATGATGGGCGTGGGAGGACAAAGCAACAATTGGAGTCAGTGAGGGGTTGGAGTGCGGCCGTCGCTCCGCGCGGAGAGCAGGAGCGACGAATCTTGCTGCTCGCGGTAGCGGGACCGGTGGCAGCGTCTGCCACCGGAGATGGAGAACGAAGGGGGATGCCATTGCCTGGAGGTGATGTCTGGGCGACGCGGGCGGCGAGGGCAGCTCGTCGCTCAGCACGGACTCGGCGAGCGTCAGCCATGGAGATGGTGAGGCGATGGCGAACCGACCGGAAGAAGAGAGACTCCGATGCACCCCTACCTGGCATGCCAAATATCGGATTTAGGGCTCCACAAAATCCCATGTAAGATTTGAACACTTGGGTGCGATAGAAGAACTCAACTTCCCCTATCTACCTACTCGCCATATCTATGAACTAGCTCGATGAAGAAGATGGAAAAGGACACAGGGCAGCTTACACAGGTTTAGGCCATCTAGCGGTGAGTGGCCTTACTACTGCAATGTGGTGGATCGCCTCGAGGTGGGCTGAGAAAGAACTAGTATAGTGGTGGAACAACCTCAGGAGGTGTATTCTTGGGTGTGAGGGTGTTGGTCGGTCTGATTGATCCGTCCCCCCTATGGTGGTGGCTAAGCTATATTTATGGAGGCCTCGGTCCTCTTCCCCCAAAATGTAGGTGGGAAGGGATTCCACAACGGCCAAATTTGAAGGGAGACAACTAGTACATCTTATCCTGACAAAAGGTGGTCTTCGCCTGCAAAGCTTCAGATCCCGACACCACGGTGGGCTCGGTGATGACCTCCGTCCAATTGTCCTGGCGATCCTGGTCTCGTTGCATGGGAATGGAAACCTTTGGATGGTTCCTTGGGACTCCACGCCTGCGCTTGCCTCTTTTGCACCAAAGAGGAAACCTGTTGTCCTGCGCCCGCCTGGCCTTTATCGTCATGGCTTGCATCATCTGAACCTCGCGAGGTGGGGGCTTGCACAGAGATCTCCGCTCCTCAGGAATTAGCCTAGTGAGACTACTCCTTCTAGAGGTCTTGGTGTCGTCGTCCTCGCGAGGCTTGGCCCCTCGCGAAGGTCTTGAGTGTCGATGTTGAAGATGGGCCGTGCCAGGCTGGTGAAGGAGCCACGTCATGGGCCGCAGATAGGCAAGTTTGGGTACCCTGGTTCCCAGAATGCCGACATCACCCACAAGGGAGACACATTCCCTATCGAAACCACGAGGGTTCTTGCGATAAGTTCCGATTTGTAAGAGGGGTGTGATAAAGTTTGCCCCAAATTGGACAATTTTTTACCATGACATATACTTGCCATGTCTTGACACCATGCCAACTTTCTAGATTTTCTGGTGAGTTTTGAAGTTATAGGGATTTAAAAACGGACATTCCAAATGTTTCAGGCCGAGCCATGACGCCGAGATGGTTCTAATTCATTACATTCCTTGCATGGGACCTAAACATGCACCCAATGACACATGTACCAATTTTTTGTCATCTTGGTGCACTAGAGCATGTATTTGTAGTTCATATTTGAATTATGGATATTAAATGCCTAGAAAACTCAATGAATGTATAAAAATGCCAAAAGAACCCTGAATAATTTCATATTTCAGCAGGAATCTCTTGTTGTTCCATGTTGCCTGTAGAAAAAAATAAGGCGAGAAGACACAGAGATTATCGTTTCGCCCACAAGGGGGACATGTTCCTTATCGGAACCACGAGGGTTCTTGCGAGAAGCTCTGGTTTGTAAGAGGGTTGTAATAAAGCTTGTCCCAAATTGGACCTTTTTTTACCACGACATATATGTGCCATGTTCCTGATACCATGCCAAGTTGCATGATTTTCTGGTGAGTTTTGGATTTATGGAGATTTAAAAATGGGTATTCCCAATGTTTGAGGTCGTGCCATGATGCCAAGAAGGTTGTAACTCATTCCATTCCTTGCATCGGACCTAAACATGCACCTAAGGCACATGTACAATTTTTATAGCCATTTTGGTGCACTGGAGCATGTATTTGAAGATCAGTTTTAAATCATGGACATTAAATGGCTAGAAAACTGAATTATTGCATAAAAAGGCAGAACGCAAGCTGAATAATTTAAAATTTCATCATGAGTATCATGTTGTTCAATGTTGCCTGTAGGAAAAATACAAGATGAGAAGAGGTAGCAAATATCGTTTCGCCCAAAAGGGAAGCACGTTTCCCTATTAGAACCACAAGGCTTCTTGAGAGAAGCTCTAGTTTGTAAGAGGCTTGGAATAAACTGGACCTAAATTGGATAATTTTTTTACCAGGACATATATGTGCCATGCCAAGACACCATGCCAAGGTTCATGTTTTCCGGGTGAGTTTTGGATTTATAGGGATTTAAAAACTGAGATTCAATGTTCGAGGCCAGGCCAGGACGCCCAGACTGTTGTAATTCATTCCCGTTACTTGAATAGGACCTAGACATGCATCCAAGGACACATGTATGATTTTTCTAGCCATTTTGGTGCACTGGAGCATCTATTTGTATTTCAAATTTGATTATGCACACTAAATTAATGCTAGAAAAGTCAATTATAATGTATAAAAAAGGCCAAATGAACCTTGAATATTTAAAGCAGTTCTAGTCAACCGTCTGGCACTCGTGGCTAAGCACTGTGCGCACATGTCGTGCTAGCTCGCGCTTCCTTCTTTATTTTGTTTTCCATATTAATGGTGTTATATATTCAAACACGCTACCATTTCCCGCCACTCCCCCAATCGGTTTTCCACCTCTCCTCCCATCGGTTTCATGCCTCTTCTCCCATCGATTTCCCGCTGCTAGTGTGAGTGGTCATAGAAGGCTAGGCGGAAACACATCGGTGATGTAAATATTGCACACAATTTCTAAAGGCACAAACGTGTGTGATAGTAGGGAGTAGGTTCCATGCAGTGACCAGAGTCAAATGCCTTAAAGGAAAGGAGGCACTACTTATCAGCAATGGGCAACTTCCCATTGGTTAGCCGAGTCGAATTGAACGCAGAAGTTAAACGTGTTGGGGCTACAGGAGTCTAAGTATGGGTGACCCGGTGGGAAGTTGCATATCTCAAGCTTTTAAGGGTCGTGATACGGTCATTACATACATTTAGCATCTAATTGTGTCTATAGTGATGTTTTGTGTCGATTATATAATACTTGGAATCCTTATTTTTGTAATTTGTAGAATGATTTTTTTTTGTTATTTCATGTTTAAAAAAATTGGAGAACAATCGAGATCCGTGGGCCCACATAATCTATCCCTTTTACCCAGGGTAGCCACACAATCTATCCCTTTGATCCAGCGTACGCGAATGGTTTGACCATGAGGGGTTCCTTGTCTAATCCTTTGACCCAATGTACGAGAAGGGTTTAACCATGAATGTTTCCTCTTGCTCGGTGTGCCATGTTAGTGCAAATTAAGTTTGAGCACATGCGTTGGATGATACCCCCCCTCTGCCTCAAAGTTGGGGAACTAGCATCGTACGTCGAGTACCTGGCTTGGTAGTTCGGTGTTCGGATGGTAATGTAATTGGTGCACATCGAAGTTGTGCATCGGGGATTTGAACTCATCACACACCACCCATACATATTTTTGGGGCGCATGCAGGGTATAGGGGGTCTCCTGATCGACCTTGTCTCCCATGTGCGGTTTTAGACGACACATATATCTGTGGGCTCCCTGATTCTATATATTATCCCTGTGACCGATAATGTGGGGGTTGTCCATGAATGGATTCCTCTTAGGGTGTGTTAGGTGGGTCAGAGTGACATGTTCAACCAAAGTTCGAGCTCATGCACTCTCAGGATTCCATCCCACACGCTCGAATTGGGGGGTTGGACCGGCACTGTACCGTACGTATGTCATCCTTAAATACATAGCTTTCATGGGGGTTATGTGTATCGAGAGGTAGGAGTCACATCAAAATTGTATATTATTTGATATTTAAAACACATCACACCTTGCAACATACATCATCTTGGGCCGCATGCAGGGGGTGCTGGCTATGTGGCCCCTCTTGTGCGGTTTTGGATGATGGTCCAATCTATTGGCGAAAGCGGTGTATGCTATCCCATTATGATCGACAATAAAAGTAGTCATTTGACCAAGCGATAGATTCACTGGTCCGTCTTATGGTAGGTCATGGTGACATGCATGTAAGAGCAAAGTATGAGCACGTGCGTGTGTCCCACCGACACGAAGTGGGCATGTGGCAAGGACCCTAGCTACGACCTTAGACACTCATTATAGATATATCCAGTGGGGGCTTTCCTATTTGCGAGGCAGGTGCCAACAAAGTTGTGCATTATGTATTTAAACATCACACCCTTTATTCCTACATATATTTGGCCACATCCAAGTTTCGTCTTCTGGCCCCTCTTACGGATCTTCGGCGACGCGTCCACCCATGGACCCGCATGGTCAATGTTGTGCATTGGGAGTTTGAACATCGCAAACCACCCTTTTAATTCATATATATTTGGTCCACATGATGGTGTGGTTGTCTTATGACCCTCTCTCACGTTGTTTGGTTCCCAAATGGTGCTATATATGAGGACTCGGATGACACGCAATGGACAACCGTATGTGATGCTAGTGCATTGTAAAATCACGACAGTCACGCATGCGTGATCAAGGGTAGAGTTACTAACATAACCATGAGCGATACTAGTGCGCTCTAAAATCACCACGACTGCGCAAGCTCAAGGTAGGTAGTTTATTTCAGATGAATTACATTTATGTGTCTGAAAGTTAGGACGAACCGGTTGCGATAGACCAGCCAGCTAGAAAGCCAAAACAAACTACCCGCCTTGAGCGATGCAAAAAATCGGTGGTTTCACAGCTCCTTATTATGATACACGCATATTCTTTTTAGACCGTGTGTGATCTTGGTAGAGCCCGTCCCGCTTAAATTCCTTTACACAAATTTAGTAGCCACACTATTGCAACCATCACGCCCACTCCTCGACCACCGACCTTATAGTAAAATTCAAGCACCCGAGGCATTTCAACCATTGCCCTCCCTCATCCACCACCATCTCCACCCACCATTACTGAAACTTTCTGTAGCCGCGACGTATCTTCAACC
>LR738713.1:206806937-206862168 GCA_902687465.1 Secale cereale | reverse complement strand
ACCCTCGGGGTGGGCTATGACGCGACAGGTACGTGGCACAGTGTATCGGTCGCTCGTTTGGTGACTCGGGAACCTTGTACACATCGTTTGGGGCTGTGAGCGACACCCCGGCCGGATCTCCCCGCGGATGGAACCCAAATAGGCGATAAACCTGGACGAGAGACTTGTGTGGTTAGTCAGGTCGTGGCCGACACCCTCGCTGGGCTTCCGCTTGAAGGTTGCCGAGTACATGTCGAGTAAACGGTGATAAGTGGTGGAAGCGTGTGTGAAGAAGTACACCCCTGCAGGGTTACCAATCTATTCGAATAGCTGTTGTTCGCGGTACGGACTACTTGGTTGCTCTTACAGTTCATAGACAAGTTGATGGATAGTACTAAAAGCCTCAAGACAAGTGTGAGTGCCCTGGATGGCCCTTCCGTAGGATGACGGAAGAGGATCCACGGTGGTGTATTGTTGTGGTGAGTAGAGGACTCATGTACGTAGTCTTATCTTGCAATCTGCTGAGAGCCGTAGTATAGGTTAGCCAAGAGTCAAAGCTGGCTTGCTGCTATGAACTCCACTACCCTTGTTGATAATGATGCATGTATGTTAGGTTCTGTTGTAAGACTTGCTGAGTACCTTTGTACTCATTTTTCTTAATAACTATTTCAGAGGAGAACCCTGCCCCTTCTGATGGGTTTTACATAGACGTTAACGTCGACGAGTAGCTTGCTACCCAGACGGAGATCCTGAGCTTGTGAAGGGCCTTGTAGATAGTCAGGCTACACCAAGCCTGTTTTATTTTCCAAGTTGTCTGTACTCAGACATGTTAGCTTCCGCTTGTGCTTGTATGATTGTATGACTTGAGTGTTGGGTCGTGTGACCCCTACCTGTATGGATATGTTATGCATGGCTCTTCGGAGCCTCTTAAATAAAGTACTTTGAGTCATAAAGTTCTGTTGTGATACAATGTTGTATTTGCACATATTGAGCATATTGTGTGTATGATTGAAATGCTTGGTATGTGTGGGATCCGACACCTAGTTGTTTTGTTTTGGTAGCCTATCTTACAGGGAAATGCCTCCTAGTGCTTCCATTGAGCCTTGGTAGCTTGCTACTGCTCGGAACACGTAGGCTGGCCGGCATGTGTCCTTCTTCATTCCTGTGTCTGTCCCTTAGGGGAAATGTCACGCGTTGTTCCTTTAAGTCCATGTAGCTTGCTACGACTTGGGTTCATACGTTTGTGACCGACATTTTCGTTGCTGGGTCATGGATGTCTGTCTCTGTAATTTAGGGCCACTTTTGGTTTATAACTAGCCATGTCGGCCCGGGTTCTCTGTCATATGGATGCTAGCGACACTGTCATATACGTGTGCCAAAATGCGCAAATGGTCCCGGGCCAGGTAAGGTGGCACCCGTGGGGATACCGTGCGTGAGGCCGCAATGTGATATGACGTGTTACAAGCTAGATCGGTGTGACTTAGGATCGGGGTCCTGACAGCGTTGGCATCAGTGCCGGACTGCCTGAAGGTTTCTCAAGCCAAACCTATCGATGTTGAGTCTAGAAAAATTCTTAGTTATATGTAGGGGATTTGATTGTGGAAGGGAACGTAAGGCTCTTTTTACTTCTTTACCTTATGCCCTTCTGATCTCAGTCAACCTATTCTTTTTACGGGGGTTTAGGACTAGGCCTCTCATCCTTACTAGATTCACGTGTTACTCATCCGTAGACTCTTAGGATTGTTGGTTTCAAGCCTCAGTTCAGTTTCTACCCTTTTAGTTTGATGATTAGTTGGACCCGGATCCTTGATATGATGTTGTTGAGTGGCTATGCTATCATTTGTATGATGTCTCAAAATCTTTTTTGAGCATTTACAGTTGTCATGCTGCCCGATTTCTTCCATAAATTCTAATGCCTTTGCATTATTTCGTGTTTCAGATGTCTGGTCGCACACCTCACCAGGTGGTCCGTTTGACTCGGTGCATTAATGTGCCCGGTCACATGGCCATGCTAGTCCATGTGTTGATTGAGACCAGCTACCGTTGGTATCCTGAGTACACTGTGGAGGAACAGTACCGGGATTTCAACCAGAGTCAGTATTTCTGCACAGTTCGGATATAACCCTCATATCCCGGAGCTAACGACCCCATCCATTGGTCTTATGGACTCGGGGTTACCATCGAAATGTCAGTGCAGGATGCCGCTTATTCGATGATGACCATCATCCGGGCTAGGCATGCCCTGCTGCTGAACACTGAGTTCTGTTACATGCCAGCCTCACTTCCTGGAGAGGAAGGCTACTACACCGGTCTGTATACAGATGCTGCTCATGCGGAGCCACTCCTTCAGACTACTGTCCAGATGCTAGAGGATAGGGACCGTGAGGTCCGTGCCCTTCGAATGGAGCTGTATAACACTCGAGCCGCCCACTGGAGTACTTTGACATGGCTTTCACCTGCTGTGCATGCCGGATATCTGGTTATGCGGGATTTGTACCCCGTGCGGGCTCGTCTGCCTGATCGTATGGATTGGCGTGACGTTGGGGGTATTACACCTCCACGTGGGCGTCGGTTACCACCAGCATCGGGACCGAGGCCACATCCATGTCCCTATGGTCCACAGACTTCGAGTGCTCGAGAGTTTCAAGATCCATCTGTTCCACTTCCAGGCTATGGTGGTAATCTTTATGAAGATTACTACGGGAATGTCTGAGCTAGACCGTGGCAGTAGTAGTATCGTAGTAGTTGTATTTCCACAGTCCTGCGCATCTTGTGGAATATGACTTAGCTAGTACTGAGTTCTGGAGGTGTAGTTAAATAATGTATAGGACCTTAGAATGCCTCTGATGAGATGTATCGTCTTTCACCGCAGTTATACTTTAGCCTTGGCTTGTACTAAACTATGTATGGTGTGTATGACCACTTGTGTATATATGGCAGTTTCTATATTACCATGTCGTACGGATGAACATCTCTGCATTCCGTGTCATCCATTACATTTTGCACTCCTATGTCAAGTTTTTGCCATCCTTATCTAAATCGTTGTTTTGTTTTCCTAGGATGGTCAACATTCGCAGCACTCCTGCTGCTCAAGAGTAGGGTGAGGCTAGTGGGGCTAGAAATGAGAATCTGCCCCAACCACCCTCCTTGGCTGAAGTTATGCTCGAGGCAGAACGGAACAAGAGAGAGACCAACCATCTGTTGGAACGCATAGAGCAGAACACTGGGTTCCGTCAGAGGAATGATGTGGTGTCAATCAATGACTTTATCAAGATGTGCCCACCGAAGTTCCATCATTCCGCTGAACCTTTGGATGCGGATGACTGGCTTCGCAGTATCACCCACAAGCTACACTCTGCCCGTGTGGCCGAAGCTGACAAGGTTACCTATGCCGCCTACCATCTTGAGGGCCCTGCCAGTCTCTAGTGGGAAAACTTTGAGGCTATGCGTCCTGCTGGCCAAGTCACTACTTGGGCTGAGTTCAGCGAGGCATTCCATGAACATCACATTCCGGACGGTCTCATGGATGGCAAGCGGGAGTAATTCTGCAATTTCACCCAGGGCCAGCTAACCGTGGATGGCTATAGTCGCGAGTTTGGCAACTTGGCACGTTATGCACCCGAGGAAGTATCCACCGATGCCAACAAGCAGGCGAGGTTCCGCAAGGGACTCAGCCCTGAACTTCGCCGAGATCTATGTCTGCACGAGTGCACCTCCTTCAAAAAGTTGGTGAACAAAGCTATCAGTGCTGAGACGGGCCAGACTGATTTCGAAGCCACACGCAAGCATCCTCGTGACTTTGGTTCCTCATCCGGCTCTGGCTCTCACAAGCGTCGTGTGTGGGTTCCTAACACTACTCTGCCACCCAGGTTCACTCCGAGGCCATCCTATGAGGCGCCTCGCCCAACCCAACAGTATGCACCTGCCAAGACTTATGGTGGACCAAGTACCAAATTTGCTCCATGCACTTGCACTGTGACATTCTTCAAGTGTGGAGAACCGGGGCACTACATGCGTGAGTGTCCTCAGAACCAGCTAGGAAAGCCCGTTGGCCGTGGTAAGCCAACAGGCAAGGTGAACTATGTCAAGCCAGTCCCCACTGCACGTGGTCATGTCAACTATTTCTCTGCTGAGGAAGCTTATGAGGATCCTAACGTCGTCCTTAGTACGCTTCTCGTTAACTGCCATCCGGCATCTGTTCTTTTCGATACTGGAGCATCTCATTCGTTCATATCTGAGAGCTATGCTCGAATGCACAACATGAATTTTTGTGATATGCCCACTTCCATGGTTATTCAAACTCCTGGTTCAAAATGACAAACCTCTAGAGTAAGCCATGGGAATTAAATTCTTGTCGATAGACTTGTTTTCCTTGCATCACTAATCGCTCTCAAGTCCTCGGACATAAACATCATCTTGGGTATGGACTGGATGATAACTCATTACGCCAAGATTGATTGCTACACTAGGAGCGTTCAACTTACACACCCATCCGGCAAGACAGTCAATGTCTTGACCCGAATGGCTGAGCGTCAACTCTACTCTCTTAATGCCAGCCCTCTACCAGAACTCGAAGATATCCCGGTAGTCCGTGACTTTCCGGATGTTTACCCAGAAGAACTGCCAGGTGTTCCACCTGACAGAGATGTCGAGTTGGTGATAGATCTTATTCCAGGAACTGTCCCAATCTCTAGGAGACCCTATAAGATGGCACCCCTAGAATTAGCTGAGCTTAAGAAACAACTCGATGAGTCCTTGAAAAAGGGTTTCATCCGTCCTAGTTCTTCCCCTTGGGCTTGTCCCGTCCTCTTCGTCAAGAAGAAGGATGGAACGGAATGGATGGTTGTAGATTATTGACCTGTCAATCTGGTCACCATAAAGAACAAATATCCGCTCCCCAGGATCAACGACCTGTATGATCAGCTCGCTGGATCCTCAATCTTCTCCAAAATGGATTTGAGGTTGGGCTACCATCAAATCAAAATCAAGAATGAGGACATTCCTAAAACGGCTTTTGTTACTCGTTATGGCCAATACGAGTACACCGTCATGTCCTTCGGGTTAACCAATGCCCCAGCCACCTTCTCCCGGCTAATGAATTCTATATTCATGGAGTATTTGGATAAATTCGTCGTGGTATACCTCGATGATATACTCATCTACTCCAAGAACAAGAAAGATCATGCCGACCATCTAAGGCTGGTATTGACGAAACTTCGAGAGCACCGCCTTTATGCAAAATTCTCTAAATGTGAATTCTGGTTGCCAGAAGTGACCTATCTAGGCCATGTAATCTCTGGCAAGGGTATTGCCGTCAATCCCAAGCGAGTTCAAGCCGTCCTTGATTGGACTCCCCCTGAATCTGTCAAGCAAGTTAGGAGTTTCCTTGGCTTAGCAAGCTATTGCCGATGCTTCGTCGAGAATTTCTCCAAGGTTGCTAAACCTCTAACTGAACTCCTCAAGAAAGATAAAAAGTTTGAGTGGACCCCACGGTGCGAGTCCAGCTTTCAGGACCAGAAAAGACGCCTGACATCTGCACCCGTACTGGTACCACCAGACTTTTCCAAGGACTTTATTATCTACTGCGACGCCTCGCGACAAGGACTAGGTTGCATACTCATGCAAGATCGTCAAGTGATCGCATACGCATCTCGACAGTTGCGTCCACATGAGGATAACTATCCTACACATGATCTAGAGCTTGCAGTTGTAGTCCACGCACTCAAAACATGGAGACATTACCTTCTTGGTAATCGCTGTGAAATCTTCACTGATCACCAAAGCCTGAAATACATCTTCACCCAACCGGGTCTAAATCTCAGGCAAAGACGTTGGGTTGAGTTGCTCACAGATTACGACTTAGGAATCACTTACACCCCTGGGAAGGCCAATGTCATGGCTGATGCACTAAGTCGTAAGTCTTATTGTAAAAACCTGATGTTACAATAAGGGCAACCACTTCTCCACGAGGAATTTCGTAAGCTTAACCTTCACATTGTTCCTCTAGGATTCCTTTCCACCTTGGTGGCGAAACCTATCCTTACGGATCGAATCATAGCTGCCCAGAAGCAAGATACAGGGATTTCCCGAATTAAGAGAAACATTCGCAAAGGAGTTGCAGGTTGTTTCTCCATTGATAACAGAGGTCATGTTTTCTTCGAGAATCGTTTAGTGGTTCCCAAGAACCAACATCTACGTCAGTTGATCCTTAAGGAGGCTCATGAATCTCCTCTCACGATTCATCCCGGTAGTACCAAAATGTATCAGGACCTACGCCCGAGGTTCTGCTGGACTAGGATGAAGAGAGAAATCACTCAATTCATTGCTAATTGCGATGTTTGTCGTCAAGTTAAAGCAGAGCATCAACGGCCTGCTGGCACCCTCCAACCTTTAGCTATTCCTGAATGGAAATGGGACAAGATTGGTATGGACTTCATTATCGGGTTTCCCAGGACCAGAAAAGGGAATAATGCTATCTTCGTCGTTATCGACCGCCTATCCAAAGTAGCCCTTTTCCTACCTGTTCGAGAGAGTATAACCGCTAGCCAGCTAGCAGACTTGTATATCTCTCGGATAGTATCACTTCATCGTGTGCTGTTGGAGATTAACTCAGACCGTGGAAGTATTTTCACTTCACGATTTTGGGAAAGTTTCCAGAATGCTTTGGGGACCCATCTCTCTTTTAGCACTGCCTTTCATCCTCAGTCAAGTGGTCAAGTGGAACGAGTCAATCAAATTCTGGAAGATATGCTTCGAGCCTCAGTCATCTCTTTCGGTATGGATTGGGAGAAGTGTCTTCCATTTGCCGAATTCGCTTATAACAATAGTTGTCAAGCCAGCTTGGGAAAGGCTCCCTTCGAAGTTCATATGGACGAAGATGTCGAACACCTCTTAATTGGTCAGAAACCGGGGAAAGACAATTCTTTGGTTCGGATATGATCCAGGAAGCAGAAGAGCAAGTTCGCATCATTCGTGAGAAATTGAAAACAGCCCAGTCTCGCCAGAACAACCAATATGATAGTCATCATAATGCTGTGACTTTTGAAGTCGGCGAAAAGGCTTACCTTCGAGTTACACCTCTTATGGGAACCCATCGCTTCGGTATCAAAGGAAAATTGGCTCCTCATTACATCGGTCCTTTTCGCATTCTTGCCAAACGAGGAGAAGTTGCCTACCAATTGGAACTACCTCCGCACCTTTCTAGAGTTCATGATGTCTTCCACGTTTCTCAACTCAGGCGTTGCTTCTCGGATCCTATCTGCGGAGTGGACCACAAAACGCTTGATCTCTAGGACAATTTCACATATCGAGAATAGCCCGTTCATATTCTTGATCAAACCGAGCGTTCCACTCGACGTCACAATATCAAGTTTCTCAAGGTTCAATGGTCACATCATTTCGAGAGTGAAGCTAGGGAAAGGGAGGATCGTCTTCGACTTGAGTACCCCACCCTCTTTCCGGAGGAACCTGAATCTCGGGACGCGATTCTTTTGAGTGGGGGTGAGTTGTCACATCCCTAGTCAGTGCTTGCATTAGGACTAGCTAGAGTGTGCATCATGTTTACTTTCCACAGAAACTTGAAATGGGAATGACAGAAACCCCAGCACCATCACCTAACAACTAGGGTTTAATAAAATCTTTTCCAATGTACCCAAAATACCCTTCAAAATGTTCATCATCTTTGCCTTGGTCTTAAACCTGTGCCAAAAATGGTGCACAATTTTCTAGGACATCCAAAGGTCTCTGGATTAATTCTTATTGTATTGCATTTGGGCATTTAGATACTATAAAATATTTTATGTGCCCAAATAATCATAAACTAAAATGTTCCATACTGTTCATATTATATACAGTGGGCATGACTAGTTTTATGAGCTATAAAAATGTTCTAGCATTTTTATTAATTCAACAAAGTTGCAAAAGAAATGAAACAGAAAGTAAATAAAACAAAAGAGGAGAGCAGAGACTTACCTGAGGCCCACTTACCTGCCTGGCCAAGCACGGCCCAGCCCACCAGGGGCACGCCCATCTTATTCTCCGTGCCAGCGCACGAAGCAGCTCGGTGGCGCGCGCCGACGACGCGCCGGCCACCTCTTGCCTGCCTGGCTACTCCCCCTGACGCCCTGGACGCCCCTAGGCATCGCCACGCACCCCCTGGAGCCTCTCTCACTCTCCCCCGTGTCTTCCCCCTCCTCTTTCCCCTCCGCCGAGCTCCACCGAGCGGGCTCGTCGCCGCCGATCGCTGCCACCGCGCCCTAAGCCACCCCCTCGCCTCCCCGACGCACCCATCAGCTCCGCCGCATCGCCCTGAAGCTCCCCATCGACACACATGACGCCAGAAGCCCCGTATTGCCATTCTCACCGTCGTCTTCAACCTTCGGCACCGGAGATCGCCGCTGCCCGTACGTCACCTCCCAACCTTCACCAAGCCCGCGTCGACACCCTCTGCGAACGCTGTAAGCTCACGCTTCGAACCACCCCTTCTCCGGGCTCGATTATGCCTTGTAGCCGCCGCCCCCTTGCTGACCGAAGCCCATCGCCGCCGGCCAACTTGCCGCCATGGCCACAGGCGCTGTGCCTCGCAGCCGAGCACGCCACTAGGATCAGTAACTCGCCAGCAAGCTAACGCCACCCCTAACTCCTCCTCCCATGCACCACAACGCCGTTTCGGCCAACCTCATGCGAGCGCCGCCGCGGACGTGCTCATCGCCGTCAACTCCGGCGACTAATCGACCAACCAGTGGCATCGTTGGATGCGGTGCATCACCAGGAGCACATAGAACCCATCCGCGCGACAAATGGTCGCCAGAACAGGGATTCCGGCATGTCACCGCCGTGCGAAATGGTCGCCGCCGGCCAAACTCCGGTGGGCTGACGTGGCCTGTTAGTTAGGAGCTAATGGTGATTAGTTTAACCACCACAGCCACTGACAGTGGGCCCCACCGCATAGTCAAACCCAGTCAACTACAATTTTGACCGGGATTAGCCTCTGTGACACTGACATGCGGGACCCACCAGTCAGGTTTGACGTGGACCAGGTCTGTTGACCTGCTGATGTCAGCATGAGGTCATGCTGATGCAGTAAATGATTTTTTGGGATTATTTGATTTAAAAACAATTCAGGAAATTCCGGAAAATGCTTTAAACTTCAAAAATTCATATAAATTCAACAGTAGCTCAGATGGAAAAGATTTATATATGAAAATTGATCAGAAAAATCCAATCTTTCCAATGGCACTGGTTTCATGCATGTTTGAGCAAGTTAACCTTGCTGTTCACATTAAAACATGATAATGCACTTAAACAAATAATAGTTTGGGTATAAATTTGAATCTTTGATTCAAATGGGCTCAAACCCTTCTGCTTATAGTTGCATTAGCCCAAAACACATGCATCTTGCCATTCCAAGAGCATGCATCCTATTTTTGCATTTGTTTGCTTATTAATTGTATCGCCGGTGTTCTCCGTGTTAGGTCCTGCTCCCGAGGATACTTCTGTGTATCCAGCTGAAGAGCAGTACCCGACAACCACTTTGTCAGGCAAGCAACAATTGATCATTCCGATACAAACCCATCTTCTCGCTCCTTCTCTCTTTTACTGCATTTAGGCAACAGCATGTGAACTGCTACTTGCTGCGGTAGTTGAACCCTATTCCTTTGCATGACCTGTCATTGCCACGGTAAATAGTTGAAACCCACTAGCATGTGCAGGAGTTGATTGAGCCATGTGATGTGTGATCCACCATGCTATTTGTTTATGTTGCCTGCTATGCTTAGAGTTGTGTCAAGTCTGGTTCATCTGGGTGATGGATCAGAGTGAAATGATCATACTCGATAAAGAGAGGGAAGTGTGGAACATGTTTGGTAAAGGTATTGATGAAAGGCCATGTAGGAGTACGTGGTGGGTTGTTTCATTGGAACCGTCCATAGGACCCGAGATCTATATGTGTGATTCAAGTTACAGCTACTACCACGCATTGGGCTCCGGGCACTCCAAGCCCTCTCGTCTTATTAACTGCCCTTGTTCTCTGTCCAGGAGTTGCAATTAGTTTCTGGTGTTTGTAGTTTACTGGTGGTCCTGCGCAGCGCTGACCCTCGGGGTGGGCTGTGATGCGACAGGTACGTGGCACGGTGTACCGGTCGCCCGTTAGGTGACTCGGGAACCCTGTACACATCGTTTGGGGCCGTGAGCGACACCCCGGCCGGATCTCCCCACGGATGGAACCCAAATAGGCGATAAACCTGGACGAGAGACTTGTGCGGTTAGTCAGGTCGTGGCCGACACCCTCGCTGGGCTTCCGCTTGAAGGTTGCCGAGTGCATGTCGAGTAAACGGCGATAAGTGGTGGAAGCATGTGTGAAGAAGTACACCCCTGCAGGGTTACCAATCTATTTGAATAGCCGTTGTTCGCAGTACGGACTACTTGGTTACTCTTACAGTTCATAGCCAAGTTGATGGATACTACTAAAAGCCTCAAGACAAGTGTGAGTGCCGTGGATGGCCCTTCCGTAGGATGACGGAAGAGGATCCACGGTGGTGTATTGTTGTGGTGAGTAGAGGACTCGTGTACGTAGTCTTATCTTGCAATCTGCTGAGAGTCGTAGTATAGGTTAGCCAAGAGTCAAAGATGGCTTGCTGCTATGAACTCCACTACCCTTGTTGATAATGATGCATGTATGTTAGGTTCTGTTGTAAGACTTGTTGAGTACCTTTGTACTCATGTTTGCTTAATAACTGTTGCAGAGGAGAACCCTGCCCCTTCTGATGGGTTTTACATAGACGTTGACGTTGACGAGTAGCTTGCTACCCAGACGGAGATCCTGAGCTTGTGAAGGGCCTTGTAGATAGTCAGGCTACACCAAGCCTGTTTTATTTTCCAAGTTGTCTGTACTCAGACATGTTAGCTTTCGCTTGTGCTTGTATGATTGTATGACTTGAGTGTTGGGTCATGTGACCCCTACCTGTATGGATATGTTATGTATGGCTCTTCGGAGCCTCTTAAATAAAGTACTTTGAGTCATAGAGTTCTGTTGTGATGCAATATTGTATTTGCATATATTGAGCATATTGTGTGTATGATTGAAATGCTTGGTATGTGTGGGATCCGACTCCTAGTTGTTTTCCTTTGGTAGCCTATCTTACAGGGAAATGGCTCCTAGTGCTTCCACTGAGCCTTGGTAGCTTGCTACTACTCGGAACACGTAGGCTGGCCGGCATGTGTCCTTCTTCGTTCCTGTGTCTGTCCCTTAGGGGAAATGTCATGAGTTGTTCCTTTAAGTCCATGTAGCTTTCTACGACTTGGGTTCATACGTTGATGACCAACACGTTCGTTGCTGGGTCATGGATGCGTGTCTCTATAATTTAGTGCCACTTTTGGTTTATAACTAGTCATGTCGGCCCGGGTTCTCTGTCATATGGATGCTAGTGACACTGTCATATACGTGTGCCAAAATGCGCAAACGGTCCCGGGCCAGGTAAGGTGGCACCCGTGGGGATACCGTGCGTGAGGCCGCAAAGTGATATGACGTGTTACAAGCTAGATCGGTGTGACTTAGGATCGGGGTCCTGACAGATATCCTCTGACACATAGTCAAGGATTTGTGATCCTTGTACGCCATCGAGCCCATTTTGACATTTCCAAAGGGCGCGTTTTATAGCGGCGGCTTGGGATCCTCAACTACAAAGTTAGATCTGATCGACCACAAGCACAAGGAGGGCACCCACAAAGGTTCATCCAAGGTCAAACAACCCATCTACGACATCAAGGAGCGCACCATGGGTCTATGCTCTTCCAACTGGAAGGATCACATCCATGGAAAGTGAGCCAATATCCTATCAGCAAATCTTAATTTTTCTAGCAAACCAACTCGTACCCTTTGTTGTAGTAGCTTTTGCCATGTGGTGTTTTAATTATGCCATGTTTAATTATTTCAATTATGCACATATGTAATGTACAATAGGGCTATGTGATGTTTAAGTAAGAATTTTCCACTTCCATTTCATGAATGGCTATATTTGGTTGTTATAGTGAATAGATGCCTTGTTTATCTGTATTTGGTTGTTAGATTGGTTGTAGTGGTCATGTTTCCAGTTATCAAGCTGTTGCCTTATTTATCTGTATTTGGTTTTTAGGTTGGATGCAGAGCATTTGTCCAATTTTCAACCAGATGCCTTATTTATTTGTATTTGCTTGTTAGGTTGGTTGTAAGGAGCATTTGTCCAGGTTTCAAGCTTATGCCATGTTTATCTGTATTTTCTTGTTAGGTTGGTTGCATTGAGCCTCTGTCCAGTTTTTAGTGGCTATATCTGGTTGTTATACTGATCATATACGCCTTGTCTATTTCAGTTATTCACAATGTGATATTGTGATGTTCATTATGTGCAAGTTTGAACCGTGCAGTTCTATATCATCAATACTAGTTTGAACGGCTATATTTTGTTCATGGTACACCTGCTATATTTAATGCATGCCCTTTATTTTAGTTGTACACATTTGTCCAATGTGATGTTTTAGCATGAGTTTTGTTCTATTTGTTTTCAGCAATACGAGTTTGAATTACAATATTTGGTGACTATTAAGCATGTTGTAGTTAACCTTCCCATCCATTATTTATGAGCTTTAACAACATGCTGATATCAACACATTCAAGACGTCATTTGGAGATGATATTGTTTACCTTGGTTATGTTTGATGTTAAAGTCGTTGTAGTTATCATGCCTTTCCATGTACTTATGAAAGACAACAACATGAGTGGCCAGTATTTTCCACCGAGGTTAGTTTCATCCCTCCGCTTGTGTTGGATTCAGGGCTCCGCAGACCCAAGAAAGGTTCAACCTCTGGGGCATGTGTGTAGAATTCAACCTCTCCTGCCTACTAACTCATCTCTCTCATGGCCTGGCTCGATGAACGGGAAAGGGAAGAGACTCGGCAGTTCACCCAGGTTCAGGCGACCTTGCGGTTTAAGAACCTACTCCTGCTTTGGGGTAGATTAGCCTCGCGGGCGGCTGAGGAGGAACTAGTACATAGGAAGAACATCCTAAGGAGGTGTGTTCTTGGGTAAGTGTGAGCTAGTGACGGTCCGATCCCCTTGCTATGGTGGTGGCTAGCATATATATAGCGGCATGGGTCCTCTTCCTCTGGAAATGAAGGCGGGATGGGATCCCACAACGGCAAATTTGAAAGGGGACAAGAAGTACATCTTATCCTGATGAAAGGTGGTCTTCGCCTGCAAAGCTTCTGGTCGTGATGCAGTGGTGGGCTCGGTGATTGCATCCATCTCGCCGTCTTGGCGCTCTTGGTCTCGTTGCACAGGAATGGAAACCTTTGGCCGATTCCTCGGGACTCCGCGACCGCGCTTGCCTCCTTAGCACCAAAGAGGAAACCTACTGCCCTACGCCCGCTGGCACCTGCCTGGCCTTGGTCTTCATGGCTTGCTTTAGTTGATCCTCATGAGATGGGCGCTTGCATAGGAATCTCCGCTCCTTAGGAGGCCACCTGGGGAGGCTGCTCCCTTCGGAGGTCTTGGCGTCCTCCGCCTCGCGAGGCTTGGCCCCTGGCGAGGGTCTTGCCTTGTTGATGCTGAAGATGGGCCATATCAGGCCGTCGATGGAGCCGTGTTGTGGGCCACAGGAAGGCATGTCCGGGTACCCTGGTACCTAGAACACCGACATTAGCCCCCAGGCCCAAGGCACCGTTGGACTTGCCTTCGAGGTGAAGCCAGGAGGCAAAGCCGAAGCGCCACGGGCCCCAATCACATGCGGACCAAGTCGACGCGTGTCCTTTGACGGGATGTGGGTGTCTCCACTTCCGCACGCAGCCTTAGTGATTGTTTGACTTGACAATTGCCTGCCAAATGCGGCATTGCCATCGTTGGTCGTCGTGTCCGTCCTCCACTCCTCCTCTTTCCTGCGAGCTTGGCGTCCTTCTCCAGATTCTGCACCTACTCCAATCCACCTCTACCGCCATGGCTCCAAAGACGAAGAAGGGGGGAAAAGCCCGTACACGTGTAGAGCCCTAGCCGGGGTTGGAACCCCATGCTAGACCGGTCCGTGGTGGTCAACCAGGATGGGTTGGACAAGGTTCGGCAGGCCCTCGCCGCTGATTACAATAAGTGGAAAGCGACGATGGTTTGGCCTGCCTCCCGCGCCTTGGTCGACATGGGGGCCACCGAGATCCCTATTCATCTCCACGCCCTCCTAGCCAGCCTAGTCCCTCCTTTCTCTGATTTCTTCAACACCGTCTTATCGCATTATCAGATCCAAGCGCTGCATCTGGACCCCGGATCCATCGTCCTCCTCTCCGCTTTAGCCTTCCTATGTGAGGCCATCATGGGCATTTCCCCGTATGTGGCCTTGCTCTGTCACTTCTTCTCGTTTCACCTGATCGATAATAGGCAGCGCTCGGGATGTGTGTCGTTCCAGGCGGCGGCGGCGACAGCTGGCTCCGGCATCGACTTCACGCTTCGCCCAGATGCAAGAGGATTCCGGAAGCAGTCAGTGTATGTGGATGCCACCGTGCATAGCCCCTTGCTCCTCTTGCCGCGGGCGCTAGCAGAACCGAGGTCTGGCTGGGGACATGTGGAGCTCGTCGACAGGCGGCTTGCGCGTGTCCTGGCTCGACTGGCCGAGCTGAGGGAAGCAGGGGTGACCGTGTCGATGGTGGTAAGGGAGTTCATCCGGCGGTGCATTGCTCTACTCCAGCACCATTCTCGCCCAATGTGGGCATTCACCGGCCCCGACGACCCCATGAGGCTTCAAGTGCCCTCGTGATACGTCTATAACGTATCTAATTTTCCAAACCATTTTGCCCTTGTTTTGGACTCCAACTTGCATGATTTGAATAGAACTAACCCAGAATGACGCTGTTTGAAGCAGAATTGCCATGGTGTTGTTTTTGTGCAAAAATAAAAGTTCTTGGAATGACCTGAAAATCCACGGAGAATTATTTTGGAAAATATAAAAAATACCCGCAAGAAGATCCAGACCAGGGGGCCCACACCTTGTCCACGAGGGTGCCCCCCCTATGGCGCGCCCCCTGCCTCGTGGGCCCCCTGGTGCTCCACCGGTGTATCCCCAGATCATATATATTCACTTTCGTGGAGAAAAAATCAGAGAGGAAGAATTATCGAGTTTTACGATACGGAGCCGCCGCCAAGCCCTAATCTCTCCCGAGAGGGCTGATCTGGAGTCCGTTTGGGGCTCCGGAGAGTGGAGATCGTCGTCATCGTCATCATCAACCTTCCTCCATCACCAATTCCATGATGCTCACTGCCGTGCGTGAGTAATTCCATCGTAGGCTTGAGGGACGGTGATGGGTTGGATGGGATCTATCATGTAATCGAGTTATTTTTGTTAGGGTTTGATACCTAGTATCCACTATGTTATGAGACTAATGTTGCTATGACTTTGCTATGCTTAATGCTTGTCGCTAGGGCCTGAGTGCCATGATTTCAGATCTGAACATATTATGTTTTCATGAATATATGTGTGTTCTTGATCCTATCTTGCAAGTCTATAGTCACCTACTATGTGTTATGATCCGGCAACCCCGAAGTGACAATAATCGGGACCACTCCCGGTGATGACCGTAGTTTGAGGAGTTCATGTATTCACTATGTGTTAATGCTTTTGTTCGGTACTCTATTAATAGGAGGCCTTAATATCTCTTAGTTTCCACTAGGAGCCCGCTGCCATGAGAGGGTAGGACAAAATATGTCATGCAAGTTCTTTTCCATAAGCACGTATGACTATATTCGGAATACATGCCTACATTGCATTGATGAACTGGAGCTAGTTCTGTGTCACCCTAGGTTATAACTTCTACATGATGAATTGCGTCCGACATAATTCCCCATCACCGATCCAATGCCTACGAGCTTTTCCCATATTGCTTGTTTCCTATTTACTTTTCCGTCGCTACTATTACAAAAACTACTAAACCACTACCGTTACTTTTATTGCCGCTACCGCCACTATCATATTACTTTGCTACTAAACTATCTTGCTACAGATACGAAGTTTCCAGGTGTGGTTGAATTGACAACTCAGCTACTAATACTTAAGAGTATTCTTTGGCTCCCCTTGTGTCGAATCAATAAATTTGGGTTGAATACTTTAACCACGAAAATTGTTGCGATCCCCTACACTTGTGGGTTATCAAGATTATTTTCTGGCGCCGTTGTTGGGGAGCATAGCTGTATTCATTAAGTCACTTGGGATTTATATCTGTTGATCATTATGAAGAACTTGAAGGTCTCAAAAACCAAGATCTTACCCTCAACTACGGGGGGAGGTAAGGAACTGCCATCTAGCTCTGCACTTGATTCACCATCTGTTATGGGTAAATTTGCGACACCTACTCATGCTATTGAATCTGATATGTCGTATGTTCTTGATTATGCCACTTCTGCTATGTATGATGAAACTACTTCTATGCTTGATAATACTGTGCCACTAGGTGAATTTCTGGATGAACAAATTGCTAGAGTTAGGGAGAATGCAAATATTGAAACTGATGATATTTATGAAAGTGATGATGAAGCTTCTCCCAATAGATATGAATTGTCTGTTGTTCCTAAGGGTTATGTTATGGATGAAGAAACTGCTAGAGACTTTCTTGCTTGCAATGATAGATATGATCTTAAGAAATTATTAGCTAAGCTGAAAGAAAAGTCTTTGAATGCTAGAATGAAACATGACCCTGCTTTCGCAACTTCACCTATATGTGTTACTGATAAGGATTATGAATTCTCTATTGATTCTGAGTTAATTACTTTGGTTGAATCTGATCCTTTTCATGGCTATGAATCTGAAATTGTTGTGGCACATCTTACTAAGTTGAATGATATAGCCACCCTGTTTACCAACGATGAAAAGATTCGTTATCACTATATCCTTAAGTTATTTCCTTTCTCGTTAAAGGTTGATGCTAAGAATTGGTTTAATTCTCTTGATCCTGGTTGTGTGCGTAGTCCCCAGGATATGATGTACTACTTCTTTGCTAAATATTTTCCCATTCATAATAAACAAGCTGCCTAAAGGAAATTTATATCTTTGTGCAAATTGAAGAAGAGAGTCTCCCACAAGCTTGGGGGAGGCTTCTCCAATTACTTAATGCTTTGCCTGATCATTATCTTGAGATGAATGATATACTTGTTGTCTTTTATAATGGACTAACTGATGCTTCTAGAGACCACCTGGATAGTTGTGCTGGTTGTGTTTTCAGGGAAAGAAAAGTTGACCAAGCTGAATTACTATTGAATAATATGCTGGCCAATGAAAATAATTGGACACTTATTGAACCAGCCCCTAAGCCAACTCTGAAGAAAAGAGGTGTTCTATTTTCTCAGTCCTGAAGATATGCAAGAGGCAAAGAAATCTATGAAAGAAAAAGGTTTTAAAGCTGAAGATGTTAAGAATTTAGCACCTATTGAAGAAATACCTGGTCTTGATAACCTGACACAGGTAGTAAAGGTAAATTCTCTTTATAGATTTGATGAAGGTGATATTCCTCGTTATAAGTCTGCTAGCCAATGCTTAGATGAGTTTGACAATTTTATTGTGAAACAAGAAAACTTCAATGCATATGTTGGTAGACAATTGCAGAACAATGCTTATATGATTGAACGCTTGAGTGATTATCTGTCTAGAGTTAAAGGTGAATTGAAACTCATTAGTATACATGCTTCTATGGTTACCACTCAAGTAGAACAAGTACTTAAGGCTCACAATTATTTGCTCAATGAATTAAATGGTAAGAATAATGACTATGCTGTTAGAGTTGCTACTAGAGGTGGTAAAATGACTCAGGAACCTCTTTATCCTGAAGGCCACCCTAAGAGAATTGAGCAAGATTCTCAGAGAGCTAATTTAAATGCACCTAGTTCTTCTAAGAAGAAGAAAATGAAAAATGATAGGACTTTGCATGCTTCTAGTGAACATGTAGCTGACATACCTGAGAATCCCAATGATATATCTGTTTCTGGTGCTGAGACACAATCTGGTAATGAACATGAACCAAGTGATAATATAAATGATGATGTTCATAATGATGCTCAACCTAGCAATGATAATGATGTAGAGATTAAACCTGCTGTTGATCTTGATAACCCACAATCAAATAATCAACATTATGATAAGAGAGACTTTGTTGCTAGGACGCACAGTAGGGAAAGAGAACCATGGGTTCAGAATCCATGCCTTTTCCTCCGAAACCATCCAAGAAAAAGGATGATGAGGATTTTGAGCGCTTTGCTCAAATGATTAGACCTATCTTTTTGCGTATGCGTTTGACTGATGTGCTTAAAACAAACCCTTATGCTAAGTATATGAAATATTATTACCAACAAAATAAAGATACCTGCAGTAGAAATTTCCACCATGGTTGCCAATTACACTTTTAAGGGTGGAATACCCAAGAAACTGGGAGATCCAGGAGTACCTACTATACCTTGCTCCATTAAAGGAAACTATGTTAAAACTGCTTTATGTGATCTTGGAGCCGGTGTTAGTGTTATGCCTCTCTCTTTATATCGTAGACTTGACTTGAGTAAGTTGACACCTATTGAAATATCCTTGCAAATGGCTGATAAATCAACTGCTATGCCTGTCGGTATTTGTGAGGATGTGCCTGTTGTAGTTGCAAATGTTACTATTCTAACAGACTTTGTTATCCTTGATATTCCTGAGGACGATAGTATGTCTATTATCCTTGGTAGACCCTTTGTAGGGGCTGTTATTGATTGCAACAAAGGCAATGTCACTTTTCATGCCAATGGTAACGAGCATACGGTACATTTTTCGAGGAAACAACCTCTGGTCCACAGTATCTATTATATTGGAAAAAATTCAACTATTACTATTGGAGGTTTTGAATTTCATCTTCCTACTGTCAAGAAGACATATGATATTCTTATTGTTGGGGATATACATATACCCATTGAGGTAACCTAGTGATATTCGAAAATTCTCCAGTTTCATGCTATTCGGAAAGAGTTTATTAACAAGACCTGATCAACCTTGTTAATGGATTCCTTTTGATCAACATGGGATAGGTGAATCTAGATAGCACCACCTTTTGTACCCTCCTTTTACTTTCTGTTAATTATGATAAATAAAGAAAAAATAGTATTTTTTTTCTGTTTCCGGACTTATTCGTGCAATAGAAAATACCCCGAAAATAAAAGTTCTCCAAATGCCCTGAAAATTAAATATGATTTTTTCTGAAATATTTGAGAAATTATGGCACAGAACACACAGCGAGGGGAGGCAGCACCTGGCCACGAGGGTCCAGGGCGCGCTGCCCCTCACAGGGCGCGCCCCCTGCCTCGTGGGCCCCACGTGGCCCCCATCCGCTTATTCCTGCACCCACACTCTTCTTCTTCCTCCCAAAAAAATCACCAACCTTCTCAAACCCGAGTTCTAGCTCATCTTGCTTGTTGAGTTTGGTTAACCTTTATTTTGAGTTGCTAAAAATTTCAGAAAATTTCAGAGGAGAAGAATGATAAAGAGATTGTTGAGGGGCTCCTCCAGCAAGAGTTCAGGGGAGAAGAAGAAGGAAGAAAAAAAGAAGCCCAAATATAACCTTCCTCGCGGAAGTTCAGCTGTGCGAATGGCCTTGTAATGATTTCATGATGTCCGCCGGGATTTACGAAGACTTTTGTTGATTGGCAAATAATTGTAACACCCCAAATTTTTGGTTTTGTTTTTCTCCCAAACTTTTGGTCTTTTGGAAGGAGGATGTTTGATCTTCTCTTGAAACCCTTCAAAAATCTTTTCTGACCAAAGTTTGTGTGTTCTTCCCTAGCTTGACTTTTGGTCATGAAGGTTTTCTTCTTGTGTTAGCTCAACACAAGTCATTTCCATAGGGGTTTATTTAATTCTTTTCCCTTCATGATTTAACCATTTAGGTTTAACCATGGGCTTATCTTCCTCTCCAACTTTCATCTTGCCCTGACACCCAACAGATATATTTCTCTCCAAGACCTCCTATTCACCTTAGGACAAGTCTCACATTAATTCCAGTGAGTTTCAACCTTATTGGAATTTTTCCTCTATTTATTTTACTCCAAAAACAATTCATGTCCATTAAAGTGAACCTTGGTGATTTACAAAGGAACCACCATGTCCACCTTATTATTTGTTTCCAAACTAACTTCCCTGGATAGTCCTTAGTACCCACAACCTAAATCCATCTTGTTTCACTGGTCCATAGTTCAAAATTTTCAAATTTCACCTGCTGCAAGTTTGGACCAGATTTCCAAAATTTGGTGAAATTCATATTTATCTTCTTCCAAAAATTCTGTGAAAATTCAGGCAGCCTCTAGATGCATCAAGAGGCCACTCCACCAAATATCAGCCCCAGAAACATTTGCCACATGGCAGAATCATTTCATCGAACACCTTGGCTTACACTGTTCTGTCAGTTTCAGAAACTGCTAACTAAAGATCACAGTCGACAGTGCAGTTCGTCAGTTTCATCAGAGCCGCAGCGTCAATCTCGCCAGTCCTCGCCTTGGATCGATGCTTACTGCACCTCCTTCTTATCTAGCACGCCGCACGCTTGCTTGGCTGCTTCTGGGCGTCAGTGGCGCCCTGGCCCGACCACGCCGGCGTCTTCCGCGGCGACAGGACCTCCCGTGGCGGCCGACAGAAGGCATCGTGTGCCTCGACGCCGTTTGGCACCACCCAAGCCACCCGAGAGCTCCGCGTGGCCTTCTCCACCGCCAGCGCACGCCTGCAGCACCGTCGCCGTGGCTTGGCGCGCACAGAGCGCGTTATCTGCCGCCGACGTGCCGCACGGCCGTTCCGTCGAGGGCAGACCGTAATCGCCCCTCCCCTGCTGAGTTAGACACGGGAATGGAACCAGTGCGTTGCCTAGTCGGTGCTCAAGCCCCTAAACCCACCGTCCAGCCACTGCGCCACCGTAATCGCTCGCCGGACTTATCCCGTTCACGGCAACCGCCTCTGGCAGACTATATAAAGCGCCCCCGAGCTCGCACACCTCCACCATCTCCCTAGACCGCGCCCAGCCTCTGGAAGAGCCTCGAGGGGCCCTTCTTCCTCAACTCCGACCAACTCCGTCCGCCTCGGGCTCCGGCAGCGTTCTCTCCGGTGAGAACTCCTCCGCCGCCATGGACTCGAGCGTAGCCTCCTGGAACCTACCTAAGCCTAACCCCCACTACAATTTGACCCCAGGAGCTCTCTCCGACGAGGCCCACGACCACCCGAGCCGCCGTCCGCCGGAGACAGGGTCACCGTCGACGTGGGGCTCGCCGACGCTCAACTCCACCACCAATCGACGCGGAAGAACACCAGGAAGCTGTACGTACCACTCCCCCCCTAACTCGCCGTGGATCGGCGCCGGCGACCACCGCAGCTTCTGGCGCCGGCGCGACTCTATTTCAGTGTTTAAACCCGACGAGTGGGACCCCCTCGTCAGCCTCTCGTTTCCCTCCGAAACGTTTTTCTGGAAAGCACCTTCGGGCAAAGTATGTCTTCGTCTTCAGTTGGCGTACTGCGTACGGGTTCGCTTTTCTGTTTTCTATTCTAGCCCCTGGAAACTTTCTGTTTCATTACAGATGAGTCCCTGGACAGAAACTCGAATATCTTTTTAACTAAAGATGATTTTTAGTTGATTCTTTTTCTGTCCTCTTTAGTTTTTTGTCTAGTTTTTTGTCATATTTATGTGAGAATATTTGGAGCAACTTTCTTTGCACGTGCGGTATTTATGTTAGTATCCGTTTTGTCTGAATACGTAGATACCGAAGGACGTGACGGAGCCGCGAACCTCACCGAGTTAGACTCCGACTACTCCGAACCAGGCAAGCATGTTTCAACCTTTAATATGATGAGTGTGTTGCATGTTTGCTCGAGTAGTTCTTTTCATAGCATGGTCATATAAGAATTTGTGTATGGCTATGTTTTCATGCAAGCAAGTTTCGGGTGAGCCCCGAATGAAAATGGTTGAACCACCTCGATCATGTGGGGACATGATCAGTGGTGTACTGGTATTGTTGGAGCGTGCCAGTAGTTGGTTAACTTAGTGTCAGCGTGGATCAAGTCATGATCCCGCTCATCTCCTTTTTGGTACTGTCATATGCCATCGGTTGTGATTACGGTCTAATCAGTTGCAAATCACTTTCCAAGTACACACCAAGTAGAGGGGCCGGGATGAGGGTTCCATGGCTCTGGATTAAAGCCCGTCATCCGGTCAGGGGGCATGGGTGTTTCTGTTTAGGGCCGAGAGGGGGGCACCCCTTAGAGCACGCATATATAAATTTGATCCCATGCTATTCGAGGTTGTAGCCTCCCCGTCTTATAGTTTTTCGTGAATTTTGTCACGGGTGATTCCGGACAGCAGGATGTGAAATGGGTGTGTACTGGTCAGTTGTGTTTCTTCTAAAATACCGTAGATGGAACTAGTCCCTGTGGCTAGTAGAATCCGTTGGCTGTGTTTTGATAGTACAAGCTCTGCAGAGTTAAATCCCCCGAGTAGCCATGTTTATGGCCTAGGGTCAATCTTCGTGTCAACCCGGTGACCGTCTCTAGTAATTTCTTGATTGTAACAAGAGTAGTTATTTTTGTCAAGTTCATTTGGTAGATGAACTTAACCAATTATTTCTGCACTGAATTACTTCCTGAAATATTTCACCGTTATACTACTGTTATTTATGAGCCCTTTATGAGATGTCGCTCAGACCTCTGACTATGGCATTCTGGTAATTTATTTTCATTATGAGCCCTTTATGAGATGTCGCTCAAACGTCCGACTGTGGCATTCTTGTTATTTATTTTTATTATAAGCCCTTTATGAGATGTCACTCAGACGTCCGACTGTGGCATTCTTGTTATTTATTTTCATTATAAGCCCTTTATGTGATGTCGCTCAGACGTCCGACTGTGGCATTCTTGTTATTTATTTTCATTATAAGCCCTTTATGTGATGTCGCTCAGACGTCCGACTGAGGCATTCTTGTCATTTATTTTCTTTATAAGCCCTTTGTGTGGTGTCGCTCAGACGCCCGACTGTGGCATGTTTCCATTTATTTATCCTCACGAGGCGTCACTCAGACACGCATTTGGTGTCCTTTTATTTATCTTATGGATTTCGGGAGGATTACCGCCCGACTTCTATTTTTGCATACAGCTCAGAAATATTATTATTCGGTTGCTTTTTGCTAGAATACTCTTATGCATCATGCTTGCATTCGTTATATCTTAACTCTGAACTGTCTTGCGAGTACATTCAAAGTACTCACCTGGCTTGTTGATTTGGCCAGATGTGGACGAACGCGATCTCATGGATGAAGAGTACGATAGCGAGTCCGACGTCTAGTGGAGTCCCAGTCAGTCTTTTGTGATCCTGGAGTTGATCACTGTTATATAATCGCTTCCGCCAACCACCAAATAAATTCATCGGGTCTCACTCTGACACTCGATGAACTATAAGATATTGGAGTCACGCCACCCACTACACTGTGACATATCCACCACCTTTTTATCATGAGTAGTAGTATGCCACCCTACCATTGTGTCATATCCTCCTTTATGTACTATATTGGTGCATCTATAATAAAATTGTTGAGCAACCTCAGCTCAACCTTGTATAATATTCAGTATTCTGGAATTCTGTATCATGAAATTGTCCATCGGCAAGAAGTATTCTTCCTTGCTGGTTTAATAAAAAGGTCGGTCTTTCGGTAATGATTTTACTGAAAAATCGGTCCTGACAACCTTGGTACCAGAGCCAGGCAGACTGTAGGAAGCCACTAGGTGCGATCGCTAATCGGTTATTAGCGTAATAACTGCCATTCCGCATTTTTGCATCTGTAGCAATTTTCTGTTGGTCATCATAAATTTATGACTTGACTATTCGGAATTTTTTTCTACTCTTGTAGATGGCCAGCAACGACTGTGATGCACAAGTGTTCGCCAACATTCCTGAGGGGTTTGTCAAGCTCGTCTTCGCCATCACCATGGTCGCGATTGGACTATCAACCCGTCCAGAGTTTACACACTACCGTCACAAGCTCAACGACAGTGTGTCAATGCATCAGGCCGTGGTGCACTTCAAGGGAGGGCGTTCTGAAGCGCGCCGCCTCCGATTTGTGGGCAGGGCCATGCCTACTGAGAGGCATGCCATGCAAATGGCTGCCCGTGAGGCGATATCTCGTCTTCGGGACATTCTTCCTTCAATGAAGACTCGTCACTGCCGTTACCTCCCATGCCATGTGCCACTATGCGTTTGGTTGCGCAAATGGGGAACGTGATGAAGCCATCTAATCAATGGTTGAGTACCTCAAAGCACTTGAAGCAGCCTTTGATAACCTCAAAGCACTTGAAGTACCTCAAAGCTACTCGTATGGACTTGGTCCAGAGTGGCTCCGCCAACAGAAGGGAGCTACTCCATACTGCACCACGACTGACGTTTGTCTCGTCCGCCGCATCCTATGCACCTTCCATCTTAGCCACCGCTCGCCGTCTGCCTACCACTGAGGAGTTTGACCAGGTCATTGCTCCTACCCCGGTCAGAGATGCACCGCCTGCCACACCTGCTTCAACACCTCGTACCCATACCCCGCGCCTGGAGCCTATTAGCGAGGAGGAAGTTGAGTCTCCAGCACCACTAGGCCTTACCCTCGGCAGGCCGAGGGAAATCTTCAACATCTCTGACTAGTGCGTCTATCCGCGACGCGTTATGCTCGCTTGTATGATATATGTGATATGTAAAATAGGTTGATGAGAAGTAGTCTGTTTGCACATCATGTAGAAACTTGGAGAAGTGCACTAGCATAAATAACATGTCAGGAATGTGTACGCACATCCGGAGTGACATATGTATAATTATGACTCGCGTGTAAGATATGTACTAAGCGGTCCTTCTCCATGCGCAATCAAGTTTATTCTAAAAATTTCTTTGGAGCTCGTGTTTTTGTTGCTTTTGCAAATCTTGGTTTATTTTTGCTGCCCGGGTCTTCTCATGATTTCTGCAATAATACCCGAGAGTAAGAAATGACTCGTCCCTGGACGCGTTCCATGCCAAGTCCGCCAGAGGAAAATAATGGCACACAGACATGTAACAATTTCACACAGGGGCAGTCAAGTCAGTAGGGCAGCGAAACAACATTTTCTCAAGTTTGCCGTCTTTACGAGCAAAGTCAGCAACAACATCAAGAAATGATGAACCATGTCATTAACATGGGAAATCACCATGAACCATACCAGCAGCATTCAAAACTATCTGAATTTCAAAAGACTCGTCTGCCAACATTTTCTCACACAGACAGACCTCTTGAGGCCGATGATAGGCTTCGAGATATTGCAAGGAAATTAATTGTGGCACAATGCTCAGTCCGTGAGAAGGTACTTTACGCACCACATTATCTTACTGGAGCAGCCGCGTCATGGTGGGGGAATTTTCTGCATATGCACCCCAACATAAATGATATCACTTGGGAAGATTTCAAAGAAGGTTTTCGTGGGGCGCACATCCCTAAGAGCATTATGAAAATCAAGAAAATAGAATTCAATGACCTCAAGTGAAGGGGCATGACAGTAATCGAGTACAACAGTCAGTTTACGCAATTGTCCCGTTATGCCAACGAAGAGCGTATGACTGAAAATAAGAAGATGGAAAAATTCCTGGACGGACTGGCACCAGCACTTAAATGCCAGTTAGTCGTACACACTTTTCCAGATTTCAAGACACTAGTGGACTAGGCTATTTCATTGGAAAATGAACGTCGCAGTTTGGAAGACATTCGCAAGAGGAAAAGGGATCAGACCAACCACCCTCGCAACAACAGGAATGAGATAAATTTCCAGAAAAATGGGACGAACAAACCCATGACAAATGATACACGTCCAAACAAGAATTTTCATGCAAGGGACAAGGATTTCACCTATCGCCCAGGTGTTACTTGCTTCGCATGTGGAGAAGAGGGACACTATGCTAAACATTGCCCAAAGCCAAGAAACTCAGCACCGAAGCCAAACAGCAACGGAAACAATTCCGCGCCCAAGCGTAACAACTTCAACCCCAATAACAACCACAAGAAAGGCCACCTGAACCATGTGACCAAGGAGCAAGCACATGATGCCCTGGGTATCGTACTCAGTACGTTACCTGTCAACACAATACCTGCCACGGTTTTGTTTGATTCTGGAGCTTCTCATTCGTTCATTTCGAAGAGTTTTGCTTTGCAACATGGTTTTTCAATACTTTCCTTGGGAAAGTCAATGACCATCAAGTCCCCCGGAAGTAAGCAGATCACTCAGAATTACTGCTAAGGTTTGACCATTGAAATTGAAGGGTTAAAGTTTCACGCAAACCTCATCATGTTGGAAATCAAGGGCCTGGATGTTATCCTGGGTATGGACTGGCTAACCACCAACAAAGGATTTATCGACTACTTCAACCGGACTGTGATTCTTACTCATCATCACGGAAAGACAATAAGAGTCGCAGCTCAAGAAAGACCAGTGTCGCTGCAACCAAAATTAAACAAGGTAGACATTTCTGAGTTAAGCAAAGTCCCAGTAGTATGTGAATTTCCGGGCGTATTTCCCGAAGAACTACCAGGCATGCCACCAGACAGAGAAATAGAATTTGTTATTGAAGTAGCGCCTGGAACTACCCCCCATATACAAGAAGCCATACAGAATGGCACCATCCCAGTTGGTTGAACTAAAGAAACAATTAAAGGAATTGCTGGACAAAGGATTTATACGGGCCAGCTCCTCACCTTGGGGTTCGCCGGTATTATTTGCCAAAAACAAGGATGGGACTATGAGATTGTGTATAGACTACCGAGCGCTCAACATGGTCACTATCAAGAACAAATATCCGATGCCACGGATAAATGATTTATTTGAGCAGCTCGCGCAAGCCAAGGTTTTGTCAAAAGTCGATTTAAGGTCGGGTTATCATCAATTAAATGTACGTACATGTCGGTGTACTCAGATAGGGGTACCTTAGTACCCCAACTTGTGCACGGGCAGTAGCAGCTTCCCGCGGCAGGGCTTACCACGTGCTCGCCAAGATCCTTTCTGGTCCCTATAAAGCCATTCAAAAACAAAGTATACAAGACAGAAGAATCAAGGCCCCGGCAAGAGGAGCTTGCCGGGAAGGCCGCACCAGGCTCAAGGTTGTCACTTTAGCACAAGACCCTGGCAAGAGGAGCTTGCCAGGATGGCCAAGGAACACTTACCTCAAGAGGTGCCTCGGCGCGTCATGCGACCCAGAGAGCGACAAGCTTCCGGGCCCGGCAAGATCACTACCCCGGCAAGGTGCTTGCCGGGGAAACCTATACTGTGTACCCGCGCTCCAGCTCATCGGCCCACGCGTCGCCCTGGGGCCCTTCCAGGGGCACGTGGCAGTTGGCTGTGCAGCTTGGGGCACACGGTGGCAAGCCATGGTGACGAGGCTACCGCCGTGGCGAACGGAGAAGCATGGACGGACACTTTTGGGGTCGACGGCGACGGGCATTTAATGCCCTTGTCCCCCACTGTCAAGGTTAGGTGAAGACCACTGTTCATCCACTGTTCATGCACTATTCACGCACTGTTACAACTACCACCAAAATTACACTTTTACCCCCCTCTACGTTGACACCTGTCGGTGACCCCTTGAGCTATAAAAGGAGGCCCATGCACAACGTAGAAAGGGTTCGAAACCTAGACAACTCTCTGGCTCGGTGTAGCTAGTACTGTAGCTCTTCAAGCTCCCGAGCTCAAAAACTCAATACAACCTAAGGCATGAGTAGGGTTTTACGCGTCCGCGCGGCCCGAACCTGGGTAAACTGCCCGCGTGCGCTCCTCGATCTGCTCTCCGTGCTCCCTCCGCTCCCTTACCGCAACGTAAAAGGGGCTCCGGTCCCATAGGTGCTCGTGGGAGGACAGTTTCCCCCGACATCTTTGGCGCGCCAGATAGGGGGCGTCGAGGTTGTGCGAACCTGATCCGGCGCTCACGCGGGCGCATTCTTCATCAACCTCTCCAGCTTCATCAACTTCATCAGCTACAACAACATACCTCCGAAGAAGAAGGCTTCGGAGGTCGGAGGCCCGTCTGCGTCGATTCCACCGCCACCAGAACCAACGGTTGGTGGAGGAGACGCCGGCGGAAGGGTGGTCGCCGGCGAGGAAACTCACGGTGCCACCAAGTCCAAGGACAAGACGGACGACCGGGTGAATTCCAAAGCCTCGGTGTCCGTGGACGCGCCACGTCTCTCTCGGGAGGTGCAAGACCCGCAGCGGCGTGGTACTGGAGGTACCATACGCTTGCTGGGGCGTAGCCAGGCCGGAGGATCACGGGATGCTCAAGGCCAGCGTGCTGGCACGAGCAAGGCACGGCCGCCGGGGCGGGAACATGCTCCTTCTAATGCGGTTAGAAGTCCTAGCGTGTCCCGCTCCTCGCACCGCTCGCCGTTGTTCCCCTCTTCTCCAGCAGAAGCTCTAGCAAGAGCACAGCTGCTCCTCGATTTCCCTCCAGCGGCAGACAAGGCCGAAGACTGGAGGGCGACGATTCAGAGCCTCATCGCCTTCGCCAACAACGACGCGCCACAGCAGCCGGCAACCTCACGGCCGCGGCAAGTCGATCAGGCGAAGGCCGATGGCGACAAGACCGTCGGGGGTGCAACTACCGTGCACTCCCCGCCGCGGAAGCAGAAATCGCCACCCCGCCGGATCAACGTCGACGACGACTCCACGGCGTCGTCGGATCCGCGGGCTCGCCGCGATCAGCGCCAAGTCCTAGACGACAGGCGGCAAGAAGACACTCGGACTCGCATCGAGCGTCGACGAGAAGCCCGAAGATAGTCAGATCAACGCGCTGGGACCGCTGTCGACGCGCACGCGCCCGGTGAACCAGGCGACTTGCCGTACGCGACAGGCTGCCCTGCGTTCACCCATGAGCTGCGGCAAGTCCAGTGGCCCAGCATGAAAAATTTCAAGCCCGACGTACCCGAGAAGTACGACGGCAAGACACACCCCTCGGAGTTCCTCGGCATCTACACTATAGCAGTGCACGCTGCCGGGGGACGCGACGAGAAGATACTAGCCAATTACTTCCCACTAGTGCTTAAGCCAAACGTCCACTCTTGGCTTATGCACTTGCCGGAGAACTCCATTTCTTCGTGGGCGGATCTGTGCCACCAGTTTGTTGGCGCCTTCACGGGCGGCCACAAACCCCACGGCCAGGAGAGCGATCTCCACATCCTAGCCCAGAAGGAGGGAGAATCCATGCGCAAGTACATCCAGAGGTTCAGCCGCGTGCAACACAACATTCCCGACGTCCACCCTGCCGCGGTTATCAGCGCGTTCCACCAGAACGTGCGTAACCGCTGCATGCGGGAAGAGATGGCCATGACCAAGATCCGGGATGTCAGCGAGCTCTACGCTCTGGCTGACAAGTGCGCACGCGCCGAAGAGGGGAGGAAACTCCCCGGAGAGGATACTGGCGCAGGAGGAAACGACAGCGAGGATGCCGCCCCGGCAAAGAAGAGCCGGCGGCGGAACAACAGAAAGAAGAAGAACAAGGAGGTGCTGGTTGTCGAGCAGTCCGGCAAGGAGGCTCCCGCCAAGAAGGCATAGGCTGGCGGTTCCGGCAAGGAGCCTGCCCCTGTAGCGGCAGCCGTCAAGCAGGACGGCTCTGACAAGCAGTACTGCAAGATCCACCGCACCAAGGGCCACGATCTTCAAAACTGCAAACGAGTCGAGTACCTCGTAGAACAGCAGAAGGCTGAATACGAGCGTCGCGACAAGGAGAAGGCCCAAGGGGATAGAGGAGAGCCCAGCAAGAAGCGGCCGTTCAATGGCCGGGGAGGACGCCGCGGCAAGGCTAAGCAGCGGCAAGGTGATAGACCTCCCCGGGGCCGCGACAAGGATGAGGACGAAGACGACGATGATGACATGGAAGAAGGAGATAACAGCGAGCAGGAGTTCCAGAAGGCCACAGAAGTTCTGTGTGTCGATGGAGGCGCCTCTCTGCACACTTCCCACCGCCAGCTCAAGCAGTGGGTGCGAGAAGTGAACGCAGCAGAGCCGCCAGTCGAGTCACGCAGGCTGCCGAAGTGCTCCGGCACGCCCATCGTCTTTGACCTTGAGGACCACCCTGACCGCACCACGGCGGTCGGGTGCTTGCCGATGCTGGTCTCACCAACTATCCGCAACCTCAAGGTCACCAAGATGTTGGTTGACGGCGGGGCTGGCCTGAACTTGATCTCCTCAGCTGTGATCAAGAAGCTACAGATCCCAGACGGCGAGCTCGAAGAAACCGGGTCATTCCAAGGGATCAACCCGGGAAGGAGCAAGCCGAAGGGCAAGATTACGCTGCCAGTGACCTTTGGCGGGGAGCTCAACTTCAGGACGGAGAGGATCACGTTTGATGTCGCCGATATACCATTACCATACAATGGGATACTTGGACGTCCTGCCCTCGCCAAGTTCATGGCAGCTTCCCACTATGCCTACAACATACTCAAGATGCCGGGGCCGATAAGCGTCATTTCTGTCCCTCGTGACAAGAAGGACACGCTTATCTGCGCCGACAAGATCTACCGGGATGCAGCAGCCACAGCAGAAAGCAACACACTTGCCGCTGAAGCTCCCGAGGGGAAGACCAAGACCAAGTCCGGCAAGAGCTCTGGGGCCCACTCCGGCAAACGCACCTCTTCGGAGTGCTGCGCTGCCGTCGAGGATGCACCATCGAGCTCCACCGGCAAGTGCAAGAAAGGAATGGCAGCTCCACCGGCAACCAAGAAGGTGTTCGCCAAGGAGGACGGCACTGGTGGTACCTTCACCATTAGTGCTATGCTCGACAACAAATAGGAAAGCGCGCTCGTTGCCTTCCTGCGGGCGAATGTCGATGTGTTTGCATGGCAACCATCTGACATCCCCGGCGTTCCCAGGAAGATAATTGAGCACAAGCTTGCTGTTTGTCCTCATGCGCGGCCCGTCAAGCAGAAGGTCAGGAAGCAAGCCGTGGAGCGCCAAGAATTCATCGCCGAAGAGATAAAGAAGTTGGAAGCAGCAGGCCTGGTTAGAGGCGTAATCCATCCCACGTGGTTAGCCAATCCAGTTGTCGTGCGCAAGGCCAATGGGAAGTGGAGACTTTGTATAGACTTCACTGACGTGAATAAAGCATGTCCCAAGGTTCCATTTCCCTTGCCGCGTATTGACCAGATTGTTGATTCCACCACCGGATGTGAGCTGCTTTCCTTCCTTGATGCATACTCAGGTTACCACCAGATATTTATGGCCAAGGAAGATGAAGAGAAGACTGCATTCATTACTCCATGTGGCACATATTGCTTCATACGCATGCCCTTTGGATTGAAGAATGCAGGCTCAACATTTGCAAGGGTGGTGCACACTGCTTTTGAGCCACAGATCCACAGAAATGTAGAAGCCTACATGGATGATATAGTGGTCAAGAGTAAGAGCAAGGATACCCTGATCCAAGACTTGGAAGAAACATTTGCGAACCTGCGCAAGATCCAGCTCAAGTTGAACCCCGAGAAGTGCGTCTTCGGAGTCCCCTCCGGCAAGCTTCTCGGGTTCTTTGTGTCCCAGAGGGGGATTGAAGCCAATCCCGACAAGATAAAAGCCATCGAGTAGATTGAAGCCCCGAAGCGCGTCAAGGACGTAAGGAGACTTGCTGGTTGTGTGGCTGCCCTCAGCAGGTTCATTTCAAAGTCTGCAGAACGCGCCCTGCCTTTCTTCAAAATCTTGAAAAAGGCAGGTCCTATGAAATGGACTCCGGAAGCGGAGGCAGCGCTGCAAGACTTGAAAGGATACCTGTCCTCTACTCCAATACTTGTCGCACCTAGACCACAAGAGAAATTGCTGCTGTACCTAGCGGCAACCAATCAAGTGGTTAGTGCTGCGTTAGTAGCGGAGAGGGAGGCAGATGAGGAACCCACATCCCCGGCAAGCGAATCCAGCGACAAGCAGGGGGCTTCACCGACAAGCTCTGATTCCGACAAGGACAAGTCTGCGCAGGAACAAGGTGAAGTTCGAAAGAAGATGGTGCAGCGCCCAGTGTATTTTGTAAGTTCCCTCTTGCAGGGGGCTAGATCAAGATACTCTGGGGTGCAGAAGTTGCTGTTCGGCCTCCTCATGGCCTCAAGGAAGCTGCGCCATTACTTCCAAGCGCACGAAATAACAGTAGTCACTCGTTTTCCGTTGAAGAGGATATTGCAAAATCCAGAAGCAACAGGCAGGATCGTCGAGTGGGCACTGGAGCTGTCAAGCTTTGGTCTCAAGTTTGAGAGTACTTCAACCATACAGAGCAGAGCTTTGGCAGAATTCATAGCGGAATGGACCCCAACGCCAGATGAAGAAGTCCAAGAGACAAGCGTCCCCATCCAGGAAGCGAGCAACGAATGGATGATGTACTTTGATGGTGCTTTCTCGCTGCAAGGCGCCGGTGCCGGCGTGGTACTTATAGCGCCCACCGGAGAACACCTCAAGTATGTTATCCAGATGCACTTTCCCAAGGAACAAGCGACAAACAACACTGCTGAGTATGAAGGTTTGCTTGCCGGCCTCAGAATTGCAGCCGAGCTTGGGATCATGAAGTTGATTGTGCGGGGAGATTCACAGTTGGTGGTCCGACAAGTGAATAAGAGCTACCAGAGCCCTTTGATGGAAGCTTATGTTGATGAAGTGAGGAAGCTTGAAGAGCACTTTGAAGGTCTGCAAATGGAGCACGTCCCAAGAGCTCAGAATGATATTGCAGATGGCCTCTCAAAGTGTGCTGCAATGAAGTTACCTATGGAACCAGGGACCTTCCTACTCAAGTTAACTCAGCCATCCGTTACACCATCAATTGGGCAAAACAAGAAGAGAAAGTTGGTCTCCGGCGACTACTTGCCGGCGGATCTTCCCGAAGCCGCCGCCAAGGTCCCCAAGATCAACAGCCAAGATGCTGAGGAACAGTTTGCTCCTGCAGATCCAAGGGTCTGTACAGTTGAAGCAAGCGTTCCCGACGAGCCTTGCCCCGGCAGGCTTGCCGGGGGACCATCAGCTCCGGCAGAGCCGCAGGTTCTTGCCGTAGAAGCTGAGGTTCCCGCAGCAGCCCTCATGCCTTTAGTCCTTGCCGTTGAGCCTCAGGCTCCGGCATGGGCACAGCAGATCGTCCGTTTTCTACAAACTGGAGAACTTCCCGACGAGCCAGAAGAGATAGAGAAAATAACCAGGCAGTCAAGTATGTACCAGTTCGTTGACAATGAACAGTACAGAAGAAGACTCAATGGTGTCAGGTTGAAGTGCATTTCCAGGGAAGATGGACAGAAGCTGTTGGCAGAGGTACATGGAGGCATATGTGGTCACCACATTGGCGCAAGGGCACTTGCCGGGAAGGCGTTCCGGCAACGGTTCTTCTGGCCAGAAGCCCTCCAAGATGCAACTGCACAAGTAACCAAGTGTGAAGCGTGCCAGTTCCATGCCAAGCAAATTCACCAACCAGCTCAAGCTCTCCAGACGATCCCTTTGTCCTGGCCCTTCTCGGTCTGGGGGCTCGATATCCTCGGCCCCTTTCCCCGCGTAGTCGGGGGCTTTGAGTACTTGTACGTAGCAATCGACAAGTTCACAAAGTGGCCAGAAGTGGAACCAGTGAGAAAGGTGACAGCACAGTCAGCAGTCAGGTTCTTCAGAGCGATTGTTTGCCGTTTCGGAATCCCTAACAGGATTATCACCGACAACGGCACACAGTTCACAAGTCGCACCTTCATGCAGTACGTCCAAGACCTCGGCGCCAAGGTCTGCTTCGCTTCGGTTGCTCACCCGAGGAGCAATGGTCAAGCGGAGAGGGCCAATGCTGAAGTGCTGCGCAGGCCAAGACAAGAACCTTCGACAGGCTGCGCAAGTGCGGAAGAAATTGGATAGAGGAGTTGCCGGCGGCTCTTTGGTCAATCAGGACGAGACCAAATCGAGCAACCAGACAGACACCCTTTGCTCTTGTCTATGGAGCAGAGGCAGTTCTCCCCACGGAACTCGTATACGGTTCTCCTCGAGTGCTCGCATATGATGAGCTCGAGCAAGAGCAACTGCGACAAGATGATGCATTGCTCCTTGAGGAGGAACGTCTCCAGGCTGCTGTACGAGCTGCTCGATACCAGCAAGCCCTGCGTCGCTATCATAGCCGCTGGGTCAAGGCCAGGAGTCTCGTGGAAGGCGACCTTGTTCTTCGGCGAGTTCAGTCCGCCAAGAATTCCAACAAGTTGACGCTGAAGTGGGAAGGCCCTTATCGGGTGAGACAAGTCACAAGGCCCGGAGCTGTCCGGCTTGAGACTGAAGAAGGCTTACCGGTGAGCAACTCCTGGAACATAGAGCATCTTCGCAAGTTTCACCAGTAAGGCGCGGTTGCCGTGATCCGCTCCGGCAACCACCTTTTGTACGAGTCTTGCCGCTGTTGCATGTAAACCTTTGTACAAAGCCGGGCGCAGACCCCGTGCATCAGTAAAGCTTTTGTGCTTCGCACTATTTGCCATTTCCATGTTTCTCCTTGTTGATTGCATGCATTGTTTGGCACCTTGTGCAACGCACAACCCCGGTAAGCATTAGCAAGCCATGAGGCCCTATACTTATTTTCCCTCCTCTTTTTCTTTCCCTCTTAAGCAGAAGGAATATTCCTCGCGCACAAGTTTGCCGGGGGGAAGGAGGTGGAGGATGAACCAAGTGATGTTCAAGAAAGAGAAGCCTTGTCGGGGAACAAGCAATTTATGGAAGCTAAGTTACCAAAGTTTGAGTAATTCAAATTTTTAAATTTTAGTTGTCTTCCTTGAACAACCACACTTTGTATGGAAAACCTGTGCGCGGAGGAACCTACTCGCGGCTAGCCGCGCCCTTACTCTGTTTCGAGCACGCTCAACGGCTTAAGTGAGCTGCGACAAGTGTCGCGCCCTTACTTCGTTTTCGAGTTCGGTCAGCAGTCTAAGTGTGCTGCGACTAGCTGCGGCAAGGTTACTTGCCGACAAGGTCCTTGCCAGCAGGCTGCTAAGAGTCCAGCACTCAGCGCTCGCGGCAAGGGCCCCTTGCCGGCAAGTCCCCTAAAAGCGTAGGGAAGAAAGCATACAAAGTGGAGGACCAAAAGCAAGGGAGATAACACTGCATTGATTGTTCAAAATAAGATTGTATATTACAAAGATAGCTTGCCGCTGTTCTAATCAACTACTGCCTATGACTCAATTGGCAGCAGCTAAGGAAGAAGAAGAAAAGGAATCTAGTCCACGCGGTCGACTTCACGCCTCGTAATCTTGCCCACCTTGGCAGCGATGTGGGCAACCTGTGCCTTCAACGCCTCATGATCAGCTTCGGGCGGCAAGGTGCGGAGGACGTTGACGGGGTTGATGTCGGGGTTGCGGTAGACGATCTTCGACAAGACGCGCTCCAGAGTGCCCATGCAGAGCCGACGTGACTCGTCGGCCAGCTGCACGGGGATCCTCTCCCGCAGCCGCACAAGCGCCGGCACAATTCCCCTGAAGAAGAGACTCAACTTGGCGCTGTGGGGGAGGTTCTCGTCCGGAGAGTACACGAGGTGCTCCGCCCTCAGCGCCATCATCTCCTTGTCAATGTTGGCAGCGGAGGTGACCAGCTCATCAGTCCACTGCTCCACTGCCCGGCTGAACTGGTTCGCCGAGACGGCGGCGCTCTCCACCAGGCCCCATTCCTTGCGGAGCTCGTCCTTCAGCTTCGTCTCGCGGTCCCGGGCGGCGTCGAGCGAATCAGTAAGAGTGGAGACCTTCAACTCTAAGTCAGCAATGGAATCCTTGGCGGCAGTGAGCTCGTCGCCTTTCTTGGAGAGACGTACCTGCAACTCAGAGTTGGTGTGGGCATCTTTCTCCCGCTCCACATTGAGCGCAGTGACTCTGTCCTCGCTCGCCTTCAGGTACAACTCCAGCTGCTCCACTTTGGCCTCCAGATCCTTCTTGGCGGTCTCTGCGGTGGCTGCAGCGCTCCTCGCCTCCTTCAGAGCCCCGCCAATGGCTTGCTCCCGGGCGGTGATGTCGTCCTCGTGGGCGTCAAGGTCGACCTTCCGCTGGTTGAGTGCTCCTTCTCGCCGGGACAGCTCTTCGCCGGCCAGTCGTTGCTGCTCCTCGGCCTCAGCTTTCTCAAGGAGGAAGGCTTGCTGCGCTCCGGCAAGCTCTTCGCGCTCCTCAGCCAGGTGGCGGAGGGCTGTTTGGTTGTCGGTGCGAAGCTCCGCGGCGCGCTTCTCCAAGTCAGCTCCAGCCTTGGCGGCAAGAGCCTCCCGAGACTCCAACTTCGCCTGCCTGGCCCGGTACAAGGCCAGGAGCCGACGAAGGAGCTTCTCCTCTTCGGGCTCGTCGCTGCCGCCAGGCGCTTCAACAACCTTTAACCCCGCGGAGGCGAGGACCTCCCCATCAAAGGTCTCTCCCTCCACGGGTGCTCGAGACGAGGACGCCCAGGGGACTTGTATAAAGACCCCGTTGGCGGCCTCCAAGTAGACGCCAGATCGCTCCGTGGAGGCGGAAGGGTCAGCGGCCGGTGCAGCGTCCGACGCTCCTGCGGCCTCCGGGCTAGCAGTGTGGTCGCCGGCCTCTTCCCCAGCCGCGGCGTCGGCGGTCGGTGCGCTCTCTTCGGCGGCTGGCTCGTCAGCGGCAGTGGCGTTGCCACCGTCGCCGTGCACGCCCTCCTCGCCGGTGGTCTCCGTCTCCATCCGCTCCGGTGCAGGAGGATCTAGCAGAAGAAAAAGAAAAGAAAGAGTCAAGTAAATATCCAAAAAGACAAGTTCAAGAAGAAGAAGCTACAAGATTTACCTTCGCGGACTTCTTCAACGACAGTCTCCCTCGCCAGGGAGTTCTCCCTTGGCGGCGGAGTGGTGGCCCCTGCTGGCGGAGGGCCGCCCGCGCCCTCCCTTGGCGGGGTGCTCACTCTTATCGGGCTGCTTGCCCTTGGCGGGGTACTCGCCCTTGGCAGAGTACCCGTCCTTGGCGGAGCGTTCTCCCTCGCCGGGGAGCTCCTCCTTGGCGGGGAGGGTGGAGCAAGTAGCTCTTCGGGGGTGACCTCCGGGCGCTCCTGCGGCTGCGGCTCCACTTCTGCACAAGACAAACAAGACATCAAAACGTCAACCAAGATGATAACCTCAAGCGCGCCCGTCAAGCAGAAAGATAAAAACTAGACTTACGCTGGGGGCTGCGCTGGGGGCTGCTCCTCGGAGCAGCAGGTTGATCCGGCAAGTTTGCCGCTGGCACGTCTCCGGTCGCCGCGGCGGGCGAGTCATCTTCAACCTCGACCACACGGATCTTGGCCCTCTTCGCCATCCGCTGGGTCAGGGTCCTGAAAGCAAAACAAAAACAAGATCAGAATCAACAAGGAGAATCAAGACAAAATCGAAGAAACTAAAGAAGTACAAGTACTTACTCCTCTTCCTCTTCGTCGGAGCTGAGGGCGGAGAAGTCAAACTCCGCCTGGTTTGCTCCCGCGCGAGGAGCTGGAGGAGAAGGTTCCCTCGGGCGCTTGGTGGGCTCCGGGGCCGTCGGCTGCGAAGACCCGGCCCCCGTCGTCGCCGAGGCCCGAGGAGCAGACGGAACACCCGTTCCACTCCGGGAAGATCCTCCCCCGCTTGGCGCATGGGCACGGGGTGCCTCCTTGACGACTTCGCTCGTCTTGGTGGCGCGCATCGCCCGGCGCGCCGGCTGCTGTCGAGGCGCCTGTGGCCTCGCCGCCTCAGCCGCCTTGCGGAGGCGCTTCCTCGGTTGTTGCGTAGGACTTGCCGGAGGCGGGGAGTTCTCTGAGGACGAGGAGGCATCGTCATCGAGATTCAGAGATCCACCAGAGTCTTCGTCAGCCCCGACATCCTCCTCCTCCCCGGCAGGCCCGCTGGACCCAGCACCATGCCCAGCGGCCTCGCTCCCTCCGGCGACCTCGCTCCCCCCGGCAACCTCGCTCGTCCCGACGAACTGCACGGAAGGCTCCCCGGCAAACTCCTCGGGCGCAAGTTTCAGCAGCTTGAGGATTTCCGCCTCCTCTGCTTGGCTCACTGCGTCCGCGGCCTTTGCCTCTTCCACAGTATACCCAAAGTTACCCGCCGCCGCAGCTGCGGCGGCCTCCTCCATCCTGGTGGCGATGTAAGCTATATCCCGTTCCGTAGTGGCCCGGGTGAGGCCCCTGTTCTCCTCGGCGTTGCGGGCCGTGTCGACCAAGTTGTCAAAGAAGGACAGCACAGTATCCGGCGGAGGCTCTATCCAAGTGGGGGCGACGCCATGGGAGTCGCACGCAGGCATCATCGCGCGCAAGGAATCACGGGCAGTGCTGTTGCACAGCGGCACCACTCCCCGGGAAGGTTTGAACCACTCCGGGTGGGCCGGGTCATGCTTAAAGAGCTCTCGGACCATCCCCTTCAACTCCACGGCAGTGAAGTTATAGTTTAATCCAGGGCGCAGCCTCATGATATCTGCCGCATTGCCGAATTCCCAGGCGGCCCTTTTCCTTTCTTGTAAAGGGGCGATGCGGCGGCGGAGGAAATCTGCCCCAACCTCTCCGATAGTCAGATTGGCGACCCGGAGACGAATAATCCTGATGAGGGCGATACTGAGCTTGTTGTCCTCCGGGGCCAATTCGCTCCAATCCCTGCCGCGCACTATGGCAGTTGTGCGCGGCGCGGTGAAGGGCTCCGGCTTATCCTCCACCACCCAGCACCAATCGGCTCTCCATTCCTCCCACTTGCCGCGGAGCTCTCCCTTCTACGAGTCCTTCTTGTTCAGCCTGAAGATCCAGGAGATGCCGCCGGAGAGGGGAGCGCCAGCCTCTACTCTAGGCATGAAGAAGTGGCGGAAAAGGGCTACGTTTGGATGAATCCCAACATAGTTTTCGCACAGATGTACGAAAACGGCCATTGTAAGGATGGCGTTGGGGGTGAAATCTAGGAGGTGGAGGCCATATGTGTTCATGATATCACAAAAGAACTCCGAGAACGGAGGGCACAGACCACAGTGGAAAAAAGCAGCGAAGAAGAAGTACCCGCCGGGGAACATATCTTTGGCGATGGCGGGGAAGGATCTAGTGCGGGGATGAGCTTTGGTCTCCCTCGCCCAGAACAAATAATATTTGTTCCGCAGCTCCCTCGCGCCAAGCCTCGGCGTGAAGACCACGGACCTCTTCCGCAGGGCGGCCAGCTTCGCCGCCTGCTCGGACTTCTCCTTCTTGGCCTTGTCATTCTTGGCCTTGTCGCTCTTGGCCTTGTCGCTCTTCGGAGCCATGGCGGGGGCGGTGAGGAAAGAGGCGAGGAGGTCGACGGCGCCGCGGATGCGGGAGACGGCGGAGGCAAGAAGCAGCGGAGGTTTCTGGAGAATTAAGGCGCAATGAAGACGATGGAGGGGAACTGCCCCTGCTTCCTCTGATTTTAAGGGAGGAGTGGGGGACGTTCCGCATTTCCCATTAAAGAAACAGACCACGATCTCTCCCACGACGCCGCAATCGACGCGTGCCGTTAGGGAGGGATGCGGCGGATGCGGAAGGGGATACGGCTTGCCGTGGGCCGCGCGTGCCCGTGCACTGTCTTGGGCCTGGCCAACCAGCGCTCGGCACCGTGTGTGGCCCAGGCCCGGGGGCTCCTGTCGGTGTACTAAGATAGGGGTACCTTAGTACCCCAACTTGTGCACGGGCAGTAGCAGCTTCCCGCGGCAGGGCTTACCACGTGCTCGCCAAGATCCTTTCTGGTCCCTATAAAGCCATTCAAAAACAAAGTATACAAGACAGAAGAATCAAGGCCCCGGTAAGAGGAGCTTGCCGGGAAGGCCACACCAGGCTCAAGGTTGTCACTTTAGCACAAGACCCTGGCAAGAGGAGCTTGCCAGGATGGCCAAGGAACACTTACCTCAAGAGGTGCCTCGGCGCGTCATGCGACCCGGAGAGCGACAAGCTTCCGGGCCCGTCAAGATCACTACCCCGGCAAGGTGCTTGCCGGGGAAACCTATACTGTGTGCCCGCGCTCCAGCTCATCGGCCCACGCGTCGCCCTGGGGCCCTTCCAGGGGCACGTGGCAGATGGCTGTGCAGCTTGGGTCACACGGTGGCAAGCCATGGTGACGAGGCTACCGCCGTGGCGAACGGAGAAGCATGGACGGACACTTTTGGGGTCGACGGCGACGCGCATTTAATGCCCTTGTCCCCCACTGTCAAGGTTAGGTGAAGACCACTGTTCATCCACTATTCATGCACTATTCACGCACTGTTACAACTACCACCAAAATTACACTTTTACCCCCCTCTACGTTGACACCTGTCGGTGACCCCTTGAGCTATAAAAGGAGGCCCATGCACAACGTAGAAAGGGTTCGAAACCTAGACAACTCTCTCGCTCGGTGTAGCTAGTACTGTAGCTCTTCAAGCTCCCGAGCTCAAAAACTCAATACAACCTAAGGCAGGAGTAGGGTTTTACGCGTCCGCGCGGCCCGAACCTGGGTAAACTGCCCGCGTGTGCTCCTCGATCTGCTCTCCGTGCTCCCTCCGCTCCCTTACCGCAACGTAAAAGGGGCTCCGGTCCCATAGGTGCTCGTGGGAGGACAATTTCCCCCGACAGTACATAAGATATCCCGAAAACAGCATTCACCTCCAGATACGGACTATATGAATTTACAGTAATGCTATTTGGACTGACCAACGCCCCTGCATATTTCGGCCACCTCATGAACAAAGTGTTTATGAAATTCATGGACGAATTTGAGGTGGTATTTATTGATGATATCTTGGTATATTCAAAGACAACAGAAGAGCATGTTGAACACCTCCGTATTGTACTGGGAGAATTAAGGAAACATCAACTCTACGCCAAATTCAGCAAAGGTGAATTTTGGTTGAGGCAAGTTGGTTTCCTAGGACACGTATTGACACAAGAAGGAGTTGCTGTGGACCTGGATAAAGTTAAGGCAGTACTTGGTTGGAAGTCACCGGCCAGTGTAACGGATATACGAAGTTTCCTCGACATGACTGAATATTACAGAAGGTATATTAAAGGATTTTCCACCATAGCCAAACCAATGACACAGTTACTCAAGAAGGGTAAGAAATTCGTATGGACCGAAGCATGTGAGAAAAGCTTCCAGGAACTCAAAAAGAAATTAACCACATCCCCAGTATTGGTTGTACCAGACATACACAAGAGTTTTGAAGTATATTGTGACGCATCCCGGAAGGGCCTCGGATGCGTACTAATGCAAGAAGGCAAAGTAGTCGCCTACGCTTCCCGGCAACTACGGAAACATGAAGAAAATTATCCTACACACGATTTGGAATTGGCAGCAGTCATTCATGCACTCAAAGAGTGGAGGCACTTTTTGCTTGGGAATCGTTGTGAAATATATACGGACAATAAGAGCCTCAAATATATTTTCACGCAACCAGAACTCAATTTACGACAACGACGCTGGCTGGAACTGGTAAAAGATTATGACGTTGGCATCCACTATCACCCAGGAAAAGCAAACGTGGTAGCTGATGCTCTCAGCCGTAACCCCAGCCCGAATAACGGCAGCCTACAGAACCTGAGACCTAAATTTCAGCAAGAATTCGCCAAGCTCAACTTAATGATGGTCACTGAAGGCGAAGCGTCAAATCTGGAAATACAGCCTACGCGAATAGAACAAATAAAGAAGGCTCAGCATGGACAACCCAACATCGAAGGTATAAAAAGAAAAGTAAGGCAGGGGAAGGCCTCAGAATTCACCATAGACAGTGAGGGAGTATTATGGTTCGGAGACAGGCTTTGCGTACCAAATAGCAAAGACCTTAAACAGCAAATTCTAGCAGAAAGCCACACTGCTCCGTACTCAATTCACCCTGGAGGGACTAAAATGTACAAGGACATTCAGGAAAGATTTTGGTGGCACGGTATGAAGAGAGATATAGCCACATACATTGCATGTTCCGATTCATGTCAACGCATTAAAGCCGAGCACCAAAAACCCGCAGGACTGTTAGAGCCAAATAAGATACCAGAGTGGAAATGGGACGATATTGGCATGGATTTTATTGTTGGACTGCCACGGTCACAGCACGGAAATGATGCCATACGGGTCATCACAGATAGATTGACCAAGGTGGCACACTTCATTCCAGTCAAGACAACCCACACCACCCAAAGTCTTGCCAAGCTTTACCTCGCCCGTATAGTATGCCTACATGGGGTTCCAAAGACTATAATATCCGACAGAGGCACTCAGTTCGTCTCCAAATTTTGGGATCAGTTGCAGCAAGCCCTCGGGATGCAACTAACTTTCAGTACAGCTTATCACCCCAGACTGGAGGACAGACAGAGCGAGTAAATCAAATACTAGAAGACATGATAAGGGCGTGTGTCCTCACATATGGGACCAGTTGGGAGGCAAGCTTACCATATGCCGAGTTTGCATACAACAATAGTTACCAAGCCAGCCTGCAGATGGCACCTTTCGAAGCCTTATACGGACGAAGATGCCGTACTCCATTAAACTAGTCAGAAACAGGGGACAATCGTATCTTCGGCCCAGACATGTTAAAAGAAGCTGAGGAAAGAGTTAAAATAATACGGGATCGACTCAAAACAGCCCAAAGCCAACAGAAGAGCTACTATGATCAAAAACATCGGGAAGTAAGTTTTGAACCCGGTGAAGACGTATAGCTACGTGTATCTCCTATGAGGGGACTACAGAGATTCAAGGTCAAAGGGAAACTAGCACCACGATTTATCGGACCCTTCCGTATAGTTGCACGAAGAGGCACAGTGGCTTACCAGTTGGACCTTCCCAAGGAACTATCGGACGTCCAACGTGTTCCATGTTTCGCAACTACGGAAGTGCGTAAGCAAGCCAGAGAAGCATGTGTCGCATGAAAATCTCGATGTGCAACCAGATCTCACCTACCGGGAACACCCAATAAAAATATTGGAGGAGTCTGAAAGGAGGACACGTCAAAAGACAATAAAATTTCTCAAGGTTCAGTGGAGTAATCACACAGAGGACGAGGCAACATGGGAAAGGGAAGATTTTCTTCGGACAGAACACCCACACCTATTTGAGGATCAGCTGAAATCTCGGGGACGAGATTTTTCCTAAGGGGGTAGGTGTTGTAACACCCCAAATTTTTGGTTTGGTTTTTCTCCCAAACTTTTGGTCTTTTGGAAGGAGGATGTTTGATCTTCTCTTGAAACCCTTCAAAAATCTTTTCTGACCAAAGTTTGTGTGTTCTTCCCTAGCTTGACTTTTGGTCTTGAAGGTTTTCTTCTTGTGTTAGCTCAACACAAGTCATTTCCACAGGGGTTTATTTGATTCTTTTCCCTTCATGATTTAACCATCTTAGGTTTAACCATGGGCTTATCTTCCTCTCGAACTTCCATCTTGCCATGACACCCAATAGATATATTTCTCTCCAAGACCTCCTATTCACCTTAGGACAAGTCTCACATTAATTCCAGTGAGTTTCAACCTTATTGGAATTTTTCCTCTATTTATTTTACTCCAAAAACAATTCCTGTCCATTAAAGTGAACCTTAGTGATTTACAAAGGAACCACCATGTCCACCTTATTATTTGTTTCCAAACTAACTTCCCTGGATAGTCCTTAGTACCCACAACCTAAATCAATCTTGTTTCACTGGTCCACAGTTCAAAATTTTCAAATTTCACCTGCTGCAAGTTTGGACCAGATTTGCAAAATTTGGTGAAATTCATATTTATCTTCTTCCAAAAATTCTGTGAAAATTCAGGCAGCCTCTAGATGCATCAAGAGGCCACTCCACCAAATATCAGCCCCAGAAACATTTCCCACATGCCAGAATCATTTCATCGAACACCTGGCTTACACTGTTCTGTCAGTTTTAGAAACTGCTAACTGAAGATCACAGTCGACAGTGCAGTTCGTCAGTTTCGTCAGAGCCGCAGCGTCAATCTCGCCACTGCTCGCCTTGGATCGATGCTCACTGCACCTCCTTCTTATCCAGCTCACCACACACTTGCTTGGCTGCTTCTGGGCATCGGTGGCGCCCTGGCCCAACCACGCCGGCGTCTTTCGCGGCGACAGGACCTCCCGTGGCGGCCGACAGAAGGCATTCTACGGCTCGACGCCGTTTGGCACAGCCCAAGCCACCCGAGAGCTCCGCATGGCCTTCTCCACCGCCAGCGCACGCCTGCAGCGCCGTCGCCATGGCCTGGCGCGCACAGAGCATATTCTCTGCCACCGACGTACCGCACGGCTGTTCCGTCGAGGGCAGATCGTAATCGCCCCTCCCCTGCTGAGTTAGACACGGGAATGGAACCAGTGCATCGCCTAGTCGGTGCTCAAGCCCCTAAACCCACCGTCCAGCCACTGCGCCGCCGTAATCGCTTGCCGGACTTATCCCGTTCACGGCAACCGCCTCGGGCCGGCTATATAAAGCGCCCCCGAGCTCGCTCTCGAGCCCGCACACCTCCACTATCTCCCTAGACCGCGCCCAGCCTCTGGAAGAGCCTCGAGGGGCCCTTCTTCCTCAACTCCGACCAACTCCGTCCACCTCGGGCTCCGGCAGCGTTCTCTCCGGTGAGAACTCCTCCGCCGCCCTGGACTCGAGCGTAGCCTCCTGGAACCTACCTAAGCGTAACCCCCACTCCAATTTGACCCCAAGAGCTCTATCCGACGAGGCCCACGACCACCCGAGACGCCGTCCGCCGGAGACAGGGTCACCGTCAACGTGGGGCTCGTCGACGCTCAACTCCACCACCAATCGACGCGGAAGAACACCAGGAAGCTGTACGTACCACTCCTCCCCCTAACTCGCCGTGGATCGGCACCTGCGTGACTCTGTTTCAGTGTTTAAACCCGACAAGTGGGACCCCCTCGTCAGCCTCTCGTTTCCCTCCGAAACGTTTTTCTAGAAAGCGCCTTCGGGGAAAGTACGTCTCCGTCTTCAGTTGGCGTAATGCGTACCGGTTCGCCTTTCTGTTTTCTATTCTAGCCCCTGGAAACTTTCTGTTTCATTACAGATGAGTCCCTGGACAGAAACTCTAATATCTTTTTAACTAAAGATGATTTTTAGTTGATTCTATTTCTGTGCTCTTTAGTTTTCTGTCTAGTTTTTTTTCATATTTATGTGAGAATATTTGGAGCAACTTTCTTTGCACGTGCGGTATTTATGTTAGTATCCGTTTTGTTTGAATACGTAGATACCGAAGGACGTGACGGAGCCGCGAACTTCACCCAGTTAGACTCCGACTACTCCGAACCAGGCAAGCATGTTTGAACCTTTGATATGATGAGTGTGTTGCATGTTTTCTCGAGTAGTTCTTTTCATAGCATGGTCATATAAGAATTTGTGTATGGCTATGTTTTCATGCAAGCAAGTTTCGGGTGAGCCCCGAATGAAAATGGTTGAACCACCTCGATCATGTGGGGACATGATGAGTGGTGTACTGGTATTGTTGGAGCGTGCCAGTAGTTGGTTAACTTAGTGTCAGCGTGGATCAAGTCATGATCCCGCTCATCTCCTTTTTGGTACTGTCATGTGCCATCTGTTGTGATTACGGTCTAGTCAGTTGCAAATCACTTTCCAGGTACACACCAAGTAGAGGGGCCGGGATGAGGGTTCCATGGCCCTGGATTAAAGCCTGTCATCCGGTCAGGGGGCATGGGTGTTTTCGGTTAGGACCGAGAGGGGGGCACCCCTTAGAGCACGCATATATAAATTTGATCCCATGCTATTCGAGGTTGTAGCCTCCCCGTCTTAAAGTTTTCCGTGAATGTTGTCACGGGTGATTCCGGACAGCAAGATGTGAAATGGGTGTGTACTGGTCAGTTGTATTTCTTCTAAAACACCGTAGACGGAACTAGTCCCTGTGGCTAGTAGAATCCGTTGGCTGTGATTTAATAGTACAAGCTCTGCAGAATAAATCCCCCGAGTAGCCATGTTTGTGGCCTAGGGTCAATCTTCGTGTCAACCCGGTGACCGTCTCTAGTAATTTCTTGATTGTAACAAGAGTAGTGATTTTTGTCAAGTTCATTTGGTAGATGAACTAACCAATTATCTCTGCACTGAATTACTTCCTGAAATATTTCACCGTTATACTACTGTTATTTATGAGCCCTTTATGAGATGTCGCTCAGACGTCTGACTATGGCATTCTGGTTATTTATTTTCATTATGAGCCCTTTATGAGATGTCGCTCAAACGTCCGACTGTGGCATTCTTGTTATTTATTTTTATTATAAGCCCTTTATGAGATGTCGCTCAGACATCCGACTGTGGCATTCTTGTTATTTATTTTCCTTATAAGCCCTTTATGTGATGTCGCTCAGACGTCCGACTATGGCATTCTTGTTATTTATTTTCATTATAAGACCTTTATGTGATGTCGCTCAGACGTCCGACTGAGGCATTCTTGTCAATTATTTTCTTTATAAGCCCGTTGTGTGGTGTCGCTCAGACGCCCGACTGTGGCATGTTTCCATTTATTTATCCTCAAGAGGCGTCACTCAGACACTCGTTTGGTGTCCTTTTATTTATCTTATGGATTTCGGGAGGATTACTGCCCGACTTCTATTTTTGCATACAGCTCAGAAATGTTATTATCCGGTTGCTTTTTGCTAGAATACTCTTATGCATCATGCTTGCATTCGTTATATCTTAAGCCCGAACTATCTTGCGAGTACATTCAAAGTACTCACCTGGTTGTTGATTTGGCCAGATGTGGACGAAGGCGATCTCATGGATGAAGAGTACAATAGCGAGTCCGACGTCTAGTGGAGTCCCAGTCAGTCTCTTGCGATCCTGGAGTTGATCACTGTTATATAACCACTTCCGCCAACCACCAAATAAATTCATCGGGTCTCACTCCGACACTCGATGAACTGTAAGATATTGGAGTCACGCCACCCACTACACTGTGACATATCCACCACCTTTTTATCACGAGTAGTAGTATGCCACCCTACCATTGTGTCATATCCGCCTTTATGTACTATATTGGTGCATCTGTAATAAAATTGTTGAGCAACCTCAGCTAAACCTTGTATAATATTCAGTATTCTGGAATTCTGTATCAAGTAATTGTCCATCGGCAAGAAGTATTCTTCCTTGCTGGTTTAATAAAAAGGTCGATCTTTCGGTAATGATTTTACTGAAAAATCGGTCCTGACAACCTTGGTACCAGAGCCAGGCTGACTGTAGGAAGCCACTAGGTGCGATCGCTAATCGGTTATTAGCGTAATAACTGCCATTCCGCATTTTTGCATCTGTAGCAATTTTCTGTTGGTCATCATAAATTTATGACTTGACTATTCGGAATTTTTGTCTACTCTTGTAGATGGCCAGCAACGACTGTGATGCACAAGTGTTCCCCAACATTCCTGAGGGGTTTGTCAAGCTCCTCTTCGCCATCACCAAGGTCGCGATTGGACCATCAACCAGTCCAGAGTTTACACTCTACCGTCACAAGGTCAACGACAGCGTGTCAATGCATCAGGCCGTGGTGCACGTCAAGGGAGGGCGTTCTGAAGCGCGCCGCCTCCGATTTGTGGGCAGGGCCATGCCTACTGAGAGGCGTGCCATGCAAATGGCTGCCCGTGAGGCGATATCTCGTCTCCGGGACATTCTTCCTTCAATGAAGACTCGTCACTACCGTTACCTCCCATGCCATGTGCCACTATGCATTTGCTTGCGCAAATGGGGAACGTGATGAAGCCATCGAATCAATAGTTGAGTACCTCAAAGCACTTGAAGCAGCCTTTGATAATCTTGTGGACGACTTGGTGGCTGCTCGTATGGACTTGGTCCAGAGTGGCTCCGCCAACAGAAGGGAGCTACTCCATACTGCACCACCACTGACGTTTGTCTTGTCCGCCGCATCCTGTGCACCTTCCATCTTAACCACCGCTCGCCGTCTGCCTACCACTGAGGAGTTTGACAGGGTCATTGCTCCTACCCCGGTCAGAGCTGCACCGCCTGCCGCACCTGCTTCAACACCTCGTACCCATACCCCGCGCCTGGAGCCTATTAGCGAGGAGGAAGTTGAGTCTCCAGCACCACTGGGCCTTACCCTCGGCAGGCCGAGGGAAATCTTCAAAATCTCCGACTAGTGCGTCTAACCGCGACGCGTTATGCTCGCTTGTATGATATATGTGATATGTAAAATAGGTTGATGGGAAGTAGTCTATTTGCACATCATGTAGAAACTTGGAGAAGTGCACTAGCATAAATAACATGTCAGGAATGTGTACGCACATCCTGAGTGACATATGTATAATTATGACTCGCGTGTAAGATATGTACTAAGCGGTCCTTCTCCGTGCGCAATCAAGTTTATTCTAAAAATTTCTTTGGAGCTCGTGTTTTTGTTGCTTTTGCACTCTTGGTTTATTTTTGCTGCCCGGGTCTGCTCATGATTTCTGCAATAATACCCCAGAGTAAGAAATGACTCGTCCCTGGACGCGTTCCATGCCAAGTCCGCCAGAGGAAAATAATGGCACACAGATAGGTAACAATTTCACACAGGGGGAGTCAAGTCAGTAGGGCAACGAAACACCATTTTCTCAAGTTTGCCGTCTTTACGAGCAAAGTCAGCAACAACCTCAAGAAATGATGAACCATGTCATTAACATGGGAAATCACCGTGAGCCATACCAGCAGCATTCAAAACTACCTGAATTTCAAAAGACTCGTCCGCCAACATTTTCTCACACAGACAGACCTCTTGAGGCCGATGATAGGCTTCGAGATATTGAAAGGAAATTAATTGTGGCACAATGCTCAGATCGTGAGAAGGTACTTTACGCACCACATTATCTTACTGGAGCAGCCGCCTCATGGTGGGAGAATTTTCTGCATATGCACCCCAACATAAATGATATCACCTGGGAAGATTTCAAAGAAGGTTTTCGTGGGGCGCACATCCCTAAGGGCATTATGAAAATCAAGAAAAGAGAATTCGATGACCTCAAGCAAAGGGGCATGACAGTAATCGAGTACAACATTCAGTTTACGCAATTGTCCCGCTATGCCAACGAAGAGCGTATGACTGAAAATAAGAAGATGGAAAAATTCCTGGACGGACTGGCACCAGCACTTAAATGCCAGTTAGTCGTACACACTTTTCCAGATTTCAAGACACTAGTGGACTAGGCTATTACGTTGGAAAATGAACGTCGCAGTCTGGAAGACATTCGCAAGAGGAAAAGGGATCAGACCAACCACCCTCGCAACAACAGGAATAAGATAAATTTCCAGAAAAATGGGACGAACAAACCCATGACAAATTATACACGTCCAAACAAGAATTTTCATGCAAGGGACAAGGATTTCACCTATCGCCCAGGTGTTACTTGCTACGCATGTGGAGAAGAGGGACACTATGCTAAACATTGCCTAAAGCCAAGATACTCAGCACCGAAGCCAAACAGCAACGGAAACAATTCCGCGCCCAAGCGTAACAACTTCAACCCCAATAACAACCACAAGAAAGGCCACCTGAACCATGTGACCAAGGAGCAAGCACATGATGCCCCGGGTATCGTACTCGGTACGTTCCCTGTCAACACAATACCTGCCACGGTTTTGTTTGATTCTTGAGCTTCTCATTCGTTTATTTCGAAGAGTTTTGCTTTGCAACATGGTTTTTCAATACTTCCCTTGGGAAAGTCAATGACCATCAAGTCCCCCGGAAGTAAGCAGATCACTCAGAATTACTGCCAAGGTTTGACCATTGAAATTGAAGGGTTAAAGTTTCACGCAAACCTCATCGTGTTGGAAATCAAGGGGCTGGATGTTATCCTGGGTATGGACTGGCTAACCACCAACAAAGGATTTATCGACTGCTTCAACCGGACTGTGATTATTACTCATCATCACGGAAAGACAATAAGAGTCGCAGCTCAAGAAAGACAAGTGTCGCTGCAACCAAAATTAAACAAGGTAGACACTTCTGAGTTAAGCAAAGTCCCAGTAGTATGTGAATTTTCGGACGTATTTTCCGAAGAACTACCAGGCATGCCACCAGACAGATAAATAGAATTTGTTATTGAACTAGCGCCTGGAACCACCCCCATATACAAGAAGCCATATAGAATGGCACCATCCGAGTTGGTTGAACTAAAGAAACAAATAAAGGAATTGCTGGACAAAGGATTTATACGGGCCAGCTCCTCACCTTGGGGTTCGCCAGTATTATTTGCCAAAAAGAAGAATGGGACTATGAGATTGTGTATAGACTACCAAGCGCTCAACATGGTCACTATCAAGAACAAATATGCGATGCCACGGATAAATGATTTATTTGAGCAGCTCACGCAAGCCAAGGTTTTGTCAAAAGTCGATTTAAGGTCGGGTTATCATCAATTAAAAGTACGTACAGAAGATATCCCGAAAACATCATTCACCTCCAGATACGGACTATATGAATTTACAGTAATGCCATTTGGACTGACCAACGCCCCTGCATATTTCGGCCACCTCATGAACAAAGTGTTTATGAAATTCATGGACAAATTTGAGGCGGTATTTATTGATGATATCTTGGTATATTCAAAGACACCAGAAGAGCATGCTGAACACCTCCGTATTGTACTGGGAGAATTAAGGAAACATCAACTCTACTCCAAATTAAGCAAATGTGAATTTTGGTTGAGGCAAGTTGGTTTCCTAGGACACGTATTGACACAAGAAGGAGTTGTTGTGGACCTGGATAAAGTTAAAGCAGTACTTGGTTGGAAGTCACCGGCCAGTGTAACGGATATACGAAGTTTCCTCGACATGGCTGGATATTACAGAAGGTTTTTTGAAGGATTTTCCACCATAGCCAAACCAATGACACAGTTACTCAAGAAGGATAAGAAATTCGTATGGACCGAAGCATGTGATAAAAGCTTCCAGGAACTCAAAAAGAAATTGACCACATCCCCAGTATTGGTTGTACCAGACATACACAAGAGTTTTGAAGTATATTGTGACGCATCCCGCAAGGGCCTCGGATGCGTACTAATGCAAGAAGGCAAAGTAGTCGCCTAAGCTTCCCGGCAACCACGGAAACATGAAGAAAATTATCCTACACACGATTTGGAATTGACAGCAGTCTTTCATGCACTCAAAGAGTGGAGGCCCTTTTTTCTTGGGAATCGTTGTGAAATATATACGGACCATAAGAGCCTCAAACATATTTTCACGCAACCAGAACTCAATTTACGACAACCACGCTGGCTGGAACTGGTAAAAGATTATGACGTTGGCATCCACTATCACCCAGGAAAAGCAAACGTGGTAGCTGATGCTCTCAGCCGTAACCCCAGCCTGAACAACGGCAGCCTACAGAACATGAGACCTAAATTTCAGCAAGAATTTGCCAAGCTCAACTTAATGATGGTCAGTGAAGGCAAAGCGTCACATCTGGAAATACAGCCTACGCTAATAGAACAAATAAAGAAGGCTCAGCATGGACAACCCAGCATCGAAGGTATAAAAAGAAAAGTAAGTCAGGGGAAGGCCTCAGAATTCACCATAGACCGTGAGGTAGTATTATGGTTCAGAGACAGGCTTTGCGTACCAAATAGCAAAGACCTTAAACAGCAAATTCTAGCAGAAAGCCACACCGCTCCGTACTCAATTCACCCTGGAGGGACTAAAATGTACAAGGACATTCATGAAAGATTTTGGTGGCACGGTATGAACAGAGATATAGCCACATACATTGCATGCTCCGATTCATGTCAACGCATTAAAGCCGAGCACCAGAAACCCGCAGGACTGTTAAAGCGAAAAAAAAATACCAGAGTGGAAATGGGACGATATTGGGATGGATTTTATTGTTGGACTGCCATGGTCACAGCACGGAAATGATGCCATACGGGTCATCACAGATAGATTGACCAAGGTGGCACACTTCATTCTAGTCAAGACAACCCACACCACCCAAAATCATGCCAAGCTTTACCTCGCCCATATAGTATGCCTACATGGGGTTCCAAAGACTATAATATCCGACAGAGGCACTCAGTTCGTCTCCAAATTTTGGGATCAGTTGCAGCAAGCCCTCGGGACGCAACTAACTTTCAGTACAGCTTATCACCCCTGACTGGAGGACAGACGGAGCGAGTAAATCAAATACTAGAAGACATGCTAAGGGCGTGTGTCCTCACATATGGGACCAGTTGGGAGGCAAGCTTACCATATGCCGAGTTTGCATACAACAATAGTTACCAAGCCAGCCTGCAGATGGCACCTTTCGAAGCCTTATACGGACAAAGATGTCGTACTCCATTAAACTGGTCAGAAACATGGGACAGTCGTATCTTCGGCCCAGACATGTTAAAAGAAGCTGAGGAAAGAGTTAAAATAATACGGGATCGACTCAAAACAGCCCAAAGCCGACAGAAGAGCTACTATGATCAAAAACATCGGGAAGTAAGTGTTGAACCCGGTGAAGACGTATACCTACGTGTATCTCCTATGAGGGGACTACAGAGATTCAAGGTCAAAGGGAAACTAGCACCATGATTTATCGGACCCTTCTGTATAGTTGCACGAAGAGGCACAATGGCTTACCAATTGGACCTTCCCAAGGAACTATCGGACGTCCAACGTGTTCCATGTTTCGCAACTACGGAAGTGCGTAAGCAACCCAGAGAAGCATGTGTCGCATGAAAATCACGATGTGCAACCAGATCTCACCTACCGGGAACACCCAATAAAAATATTGGAGGAGTCTGAAAGGAGGACCCGTCAAAAGACAATAAAATTTCTCAAGGTTCAGTGGAGTAATCACACAGAGGACGAGGCAACATGGGAAAAGGAAGATTTTCTTCGGACAGAACACCCACACCTATTTGAGGATCAGCTGAAATCTCGGGGACGAGATTTTTCCTAAGGGGGTAGGTGTTGTAACACCCCAAATTTTTGGTTTGGTTTTTCTCCCAAACTTTTGGTCTTTTGGAAGGAGGATGTTTGATCTTCTCTTGAAACCCTTCAAAAATCTTTTCTGACCATAGTTTGTGTGTTCTTCCCAAGCTTGACTTTTGGTCTTGAAGGTTTTCTTCTTGTTTTAGCTCAACACAAGTCATTTCCAGAGGGGTTTATTTGATTCTTCTCCCTTCATGATTTAACTATCTTAGGTTTAACCATGGGCTTATCTTCCTCTCCAACTTTCATCTTGCCATGACACCCAACAGATATATTTCTCTCCTAGACCTCCTATTTACCTTAGCACAAGTCTCACATTAATTCCAGTGAGTTTCAACCTTATTGGAATTTTTCCTCTATTTATTTTACTCCAAAAACAATTCCTGTCCATTAAAGTGAACCTTAGTGATTTACAAAGGAACCACCATGTCCACCTTATTATTTGTTTCCAAACTAACTTCCTTGGATAGTCCTTAGTACCCACAACCTAAATCCATCTTGTTTCATTGGTCCACAGTTCAAAATTTTCAAATTTCACCTGCTGCAAGTTTGGACCAGATTTGCAAAATTTGGTGAAATTCATATTTATCTTCTTCCAAAAATTCTGTGAAAATTCAGGCAGCCTCTAGATGCATCAAGAGGCCACTCCACCAAATATCAGCCCCATAAACATTTCCCACATGCCAGAATCATTTCATCGAACACCTGGCTTACACTATTCTGTCAGTTTCAGAAACTGCTAACTGAAGATCACAGTCGATAGTGCAGTTCGTCAGTTTTGTCAGAGCTGCAGCGTCAATCTCGCCAGTGCTCGCCTTGGATCGATGCTCACTGCACCTCCTTCTTATCCAGCTCGGCGCACGCTTGCTTGGCTGCTTCTGGGCGTCGGTGGCGCCCTGGCCAAACCACTCCGGCGTCTTTCGCGGCGATAGGACCTCCCGTGGCGGCCGACATAAGGCATCCTACGGCTCGACGCCGTTTGGCACCGCCCAAGCCACCCGAGAGCTCCGCGTGGCCTTCTCCACCGCCAGCGCACGCCTGCAGCGCCATCGCCGTGGCCTGGCGCGCACAGAGCATATTCTCTTCCGCCGACGTGCCGCACGGCCGTTCCATCGAGGGCAGACCGTAATCGCCCCTCCCCTGCTGAGTTAGACACGGGAATGGAACCAGTGCATCGCCTAGTCGGTGCTCAAGCCCCTAAACCCACCATCCAGCCACTGCGTCGCCGTAATCGCTTGCCGGACTTATCCCGTTCACGGCAACCGCCTCGGGCCGGCTATATAAAGCGCCCCCGAGGTCGCTCTCAAGTCCGCACACCTCCACCATCTCCCTAGACCGCGCCCAGCCTCTGGAAGAGCCTCGAGGGGCTCTTCTTCCTCAACTCCGACCAACTCCATCCGGCTCGGGCTCCGGCAGCGTTCTCTCCGGTGAGAACTCCTCCGCCGCCCTGGACTCGAGCGTAGCCTCCTGGAACCTACCTAAGCATAACCCCCACTCCAATTTGACCCCAGGAGCTCTCTCCGACGAGGCCTACGACCACCCGAGCCGCCATCCGCCGGAGACAGGGTCACCGTCAACGTGGGGCTCGCCGACGCTCAACTCCACCACCAATCGACGCGGAAGAACACCAAGAAGCTGTACGTACCACTCCTCCCCCCTAACTCGCCGTGGATCGGCACCGGCGCGACTCTATTTCAGTGTTTAAACCCGACGAGTGGGACCCCCTCGTCAGCCTCTCGTTTCCCTCTGAAACGTTTTTCTGGAAAGCGCCTTCGAGCAAAGTACGTCTTCGTCTTCAGTTGGCGTATTGCGTACCGGTTCGCTTTTTTGTTTTCTATTCTAGCCCCTGGAAACTTTCTGTTTCATTACAGATGAGTCCCTGGACAGAAACTCTAATATCTTTTTAACTAAAGATGATTTTTAGTTGATTCTTTTTCTGTCCTCTTTAGTTTTCTGTCTAGTTTTTTTTTCATATTTATGCGAGAATATTTGGAGCAACTTTCTTTGCACGTGCGGTATTTATGTTAGTATCCGTTTTGTTTGAATACGTAGATACCGAAGGACGTGACGGAGCCGCGAACCTCACCGAGTTAGACTCCGACTACTCCGAACCAGGCAAGCATGTTTGAACCTTTGATATGATGAGTGTGTTGCATGTTTGCTCGAGTAGTTCTTTTCATAGCATGGTCATATAAGAATTTGTGTATGGCTATGTTTTCATGCAAGCAAGTTTCGGGTGAGCCCCGAATGAAAATGGTTGAACCACCTCGATCATGTGGGGACATGATGAGTGGTGTACTGGTATTGTTGGAGCATGCCAGTAGTTGTTAACTTAGTGTCAGTGTGGATCAAGTCATGATCCCGCTCATCTCCTTTTTGGTACTGTCATATGCCATCTGTTGTGATTA
>LR738713.1:206704818-206805229 GCA_902687465.1 Secale cereale | reverse complement strand
CATTTATTTATCCTCACGAGGCGTCACTCAGACACTCGTTTGGTGTCCTTTTATTTATCTTATGGATTTCGGGAGGATTACCGCCCGACTTCTATTTTTGCCTACAACTCAGAAATATTATTATCCGGTTGCTTTTTGCTAGAATACTCTTATGCATCATGCTTGCATTCATTTTATCTTAAGTCCAAACTATCTTGTGAGTACATTCAAAGTACTCACCTGGCTTGTTGATTTGGCCAGATGTGGACGAAGGCGATCTCATGGATGAAGAGTATGATAGCGAGTCCGACGTCTAGTGGAGTCCCAGTCAGTCTCTTGCGATCCTGGAGTTGATCACTGTTATATAACCGCTTCCGCCAACCACCAAATAAATTCCTCGGGTCTCACTCCGACACTCGATGAACTGTAAGATATTGGAGTCACGCCACCCACTACACTGTGACATATCCACCACCTTTTTATCACGAGTAGTAGTATGCCACCCTACCATTGTGTCATATCCGCCTTTATGTACTATATTGGCGCATCTGTAATAAAATTGTTGAGCAACCTCAGCTCAACCTTGTATAATATTCAGTATTCTGGAATTCTGTATCAAGGAATTGTCCATCGGCAAGAAGTATTCTTCCTTGCTGGTTTAATAAAAAGGTCGGTCTTTCGGTAATGATTTTACTGAAAAATCGGTCCTGACAAAAATGCAGGCCTCACCGACTTCCTCCACGACCAGCGTGAACAATATCTCTTACTCGCCAATATTTTCACGCAAAGTTTTCATTTTCATGCTAAGAAAACACCACCTAAAGTGGAGTTTCATTTATATGTTGAGGTTAAGGAGATATCACTCTTAGCATTTTGTGAAGTATGCAAGGTACCCTTTTGAGGTAGACTTGATGAACCACGTCGTGAAGACGTTGAAGGTTTTATTGACATGATATCTATAGGGGAAACTAGAGAAGTCTCAGGGCCAAGAATCGCTAGTATACACTTCCTTGTTCTGCGCTACTTTGCTTTTATTTGCTAGTAGATGTTTAATTGGTCACGGGAACAGTGGGAATCTTAGTGCCCCTGCTATTGTCATTTTACACCATGCTTTGTTTCAAGACACAACTTTTAGCTTGGGTGCCGTCGTTGCTAAACGACTGTGTCTGAACCGCTCAAAGGGGCCCGTCTTTGGAGGCATCTTTGCTTCTCGCCTTGCTGAATATTTTAGAATACCTATGAGGCATCATGAGAAGGAAGAAAAATTGCTTGCCCATGTTTATCTAGACTACAAAATCATGGTAGCACATGATTTTATTGTTAAAGACAAGGATAGGTTGCTTAATTATAAATTAAGGTTTGATGAAAAATATTATGAGATTGTTACCTTGCCTGCACCATCTCTGTTTGATCTGTCTTCAGGCATATATCTTGTTACATCAGATGCCTTTTACAAGTACCAAGGCCAGGCACAAGCTTCAGAGCCTGCGCCGGAGCCACCACTCGATCCTTACCGTCAGTCTGTTTATGGGTGGGATCTGGATGAGTTTGCCAACCAGTGGCACCCAGAGGACACATCTCAGTACACTTGAGGGAGTAGCTTCGATCCGTGGCCATAGACCAACTTAGGCCAAAAGCCTAAGCTTGGGGGAGTACGTGTTTCTCACCGACATTACGTTCATGTTCACACTTATTCTAGTTGTCGGTGCTCACACTCTTTCACTGTACCATCCATGTTCAGTTTATTTTCTTTTTCTTAGTCTTTTTCTTGTGTGCTAGAAAAAACCTTAAGGAAAACAAAAAATATTAGTTGTAGCCTCTAGCTAGTTTACTTCTATTGCTTGTAGTAGCAATTAAAAGAAAACCCAAAAAGATTTCTCGTTCTTCTTTTGTTTGTTGGGAGCTTTCCCATGTAAATAGTTTCTTTTCTTTTTATTTGGGGATCAAGAGTAGAAGACCATGATTAAAATGCTTAATGGGTCTCCTGTGCTTTATGGTTGATTTAACCTTGAGCCATATTACCTTGTCTTCTCTCTTGTATTAAATGCTCGCAGATTCCTACTTAGTCCAATGCATGTGCACTATTATTATTATCCACACCATTCGGTCGTGCGAGTGAAAGGCAATAAGGATGATATATGATGAACTAATTGAGATGAGAAAAGCTGGTATGAACTCGACCTCTCTTGTTTTTGTAAATATGATAGTTCATCATTCCTGATTCAGCTTGTTATGAATGAAACATGCTTGCAATGACAATCAGAGATCATAGCTTCTTATGCCATGCTTAATTAGCTGAGAGTTTATAATGGTCTATCTAGGGTGGCAACATGATATTAAAATGGTTGTGATGCGGTATGATGGGGTGGTATCCTCCTTTGAGCGAATCAAGTGGTCTGACTTGGCACATGTTCACGCATGTAGTTGAAACAAATCAACATAGTCTCCACGATATTTATGTTCATGCTGATTTATATCCTACCCATGCTTGCATTCATTGTTGATTAATTTTAATGCATGTTCATGACCGTTGTTGCTCTCTAGCTGGTCGCTTCCCAGTCTCTTTCTAGCCTTCACCTGTACTAAGCAGGAATACTGCTTGTGCATCCACTTCCATAAACCCCAAAGTTATTCCACATGAGTCCACCTTACCTTCCTATATGCGGTATTTACCTGCCGTTCCAAGTAAATTTGTATGTGCCAAACTCTAAACCTTCAAATGAAATTCTGTTTTGTATGCTCGAACAGCTCATGTATCAACTAGGGCTGTCTATATCTTCCATGCTAGGTGGGTTATTCTCACGATGAGTGGACTCCGCTCATCATTCACGAGAAAATGGCTGGTAACCGGGATACCCAGTCCCATGCTCAAAATCATCATAATTAAATAAAACTCCCCCAGGGCTGTTGCTGGTTTGGACGGTACCCGTTGTTTTGGGCTAGCCGTGGAGTGTGCTTGTTGGTGGTTGGGAGAGTATAAACTTTACCATTCTGTTTGGGAACCGCCTATAATGTGCGTAGCATGGGAGATATCAAGATTCTTGGCTGATATGTTGACAATGAAAGTATACCGCTCAAAATGTTATTCATCTCAATTTAAAAATCGAGTTCTGGCACCTCTACAAATCCCTGCTTCCCTCTACGATGGGCCTATCTATTTACTTCTATGCAGAGTCATCATCCTCTTATAAAAGAGCACCAGTAGGAGAGCACCTCTATCATTTTCATGTATTACTATTAATTTGCATTGAGTATGAGCATTGCTGGATCTCTTTTACCATGAATTACAATGTCTAGTCAGTCTTTGATCTTTAAAGGTGCTCTGCATTTATGTTTTGCGGTCTCAGAAAGGGCTAGCGAGATACCATCTTGTTATATCATATCATGATTGTTTTGAGAAAGTGTTGTCATCCGAGGTTTATTATTATTGCTTGCTAGTTGATTATGCCATTGATGTGAGTAGACTTGAGACCTGAAAGTTATTATGAATGTGGTTAGTTCATGATCATTGCTGAAAACCTGAATGTTAGCTTACATATTTACAACAACAAGAGCAAACAGAGTTTGTCAAAGTTTTTCTTTATCACTTTCAGTTTATCAACTGAATTGCTTGAGGACAAGCAAATGTTTATGCTTGGGGGATTTGATACGTCTACAACGTATGTACTTTTCCAAACCCTTTTCCCCTTGTTTTGGACTCCAACTTGCATAATTTGAATGGAACTAACCCGGACTGACCCTGTTTTCAGCAGAATTGCGATGGTGTTGTTTTTGTACAGAAATAAAAAGTTCTCGGAATGACCTGAAAATCCACGGAGAATTATTTTGGAAAATATAAAAAATACCTGCAAGAAGATCCCGACCAGGGGGGCCACACCCTATCCACGAGGGTGGGGGGTGCACCCCCCTAGGGCGTGCCCCCTGCCTCGTGAGCCCCCTGGTGCTCCACTGACGTATCCCCAGATCCTATATATTCACTTTCGGGGAGAAAAAAATCAGAGAGGAAGAATTATAGCGTTTTACGATACGGATCCGCCGCCAAGCCCTAATCTCTCTCGGGGGGGGGGGGCTGATCTGGAGTCTGTTCGGGGCTCTGGAGTGTGGAGATCGTCGCCATCGTCATCATCAACCTTCCTCCATCACCAATTCCATGATGCTCACCGCCGTGCGTGAGTAATTCCATCGTAGGCTTGCTGGACGGTGATGGGTTGGATGGGATCTATCATGTAGTCGAGTTAGTTTTATTAGGGTTTGATCCATAGTATCCACTATGTTCGTAGATTGATGTTGCTATGACTTTGCTATGCTTAATGCTTGTCACTAGGGCCCGAGTGCCCTGATTTCAGATCTGAACCTATTATGTTTTCATGAATACATGTGTGTTCTTGATCGTACCTTGCAAGTCTATAGTCACCTACTATGTGTTATGAGCCGGCAACCCTGAAGTGACAATAATCGGGAACACTCCTGGTGATGACCGTAGTTTGAGGAGTTCATGTATTCACTATGTGTTAATGCTTTGGTCCGATACTCTATTAAAAGGAGGCCTTAGTATCCCTTAATTTCCACTAGGACCCCGCTGCCACGGGAGGGTAGGACAAAAGATGTCATGCAAGTTCTTTTCCATAAGCACGTATGACTATATTCGGAATACATGCCTACATTGCATTGATGAACTGGAGCTAGTTCTGCGTCACCCTAGGTTATAACTTCTACATGATGAATTGCATCCGACATAATTCCCCATCACCGGTCCAATGCCTAAGAGCATTTCCCATATTGCTTGTTGCTTATTTACTTTTCCGTCGCTACTATTACAAAAACACTACCGTTACTTTTATTGCCGCTACCACCACTATCATATTACTTTGCTACTAAACTATCTTGTTGCAGATACTAAGTTTCCAGGTGTGGTTGAATTGACAACTCAGCTGCTAATACTTAAGAGTATTCTTTGGCTCCCCTTGTGTCGAATCAACAAATTTGGGTTGAATACTTTACCCTCGAAAACTGTTGCGATCCCCTACACTTGTGGGTTATCACCTCGCTTCCTTCCAATACGCGGGCGCTTCGTGTTCCAGCTTCTGACAGGTGACCCAGCGCCTATCGAGCTCCCTGCCGGGGGGTGCCTCTTGTATCGATGCTCGAATGGCAAGGCTTTCATTGAAAGGATGACGTGCTTCGACGAGTGGGGGCTCCTCCCTGTGGGCTATGATGGGCCTCGGAGAGCCCTATCTTGGTGGCTCCCATGCTTGTTGGCCTGAAGGCATGCGCACCAGAGGTGGTCGTAGGAGTGTGTGCGTCGCCAAGCACTCCTGAGGCGGTCGCTGAAGGGCAGGTGGCACCAGGTGCTCCTGGGACAGTCGATGGAGGGAAGGCGCCGCCACACGCTCCTGAGGTGGCCGCTAGGGGGCAGGCACCACCAAGCGCTCCTGAGGTAGTCATTGGAGAGCAAGCGCCACCAAGCGCTCCGAAGGCGACCGCTGGGGGGCAGGCGCCACCAAGCGCTCCTGAGGCAGTCACTAGAGAGCAGGCACCACCAAGCGCTCCTGAGATAGCGGTCTCACCCCCGCGGGCAGCTCGTGGGGAGCTCTGCCCATGAATGCGACCGCCACCCCAGTCACAAAGGGAGGCGCACCATCCTTCAACGCACACCTTCCAAATGTCGTGGGGATGGCGGAAGAGGAATGGGTTTAGGAACTGCCGCGGTGATTCTCCATGGGCCCTGAAATGGAGGAAGTGGATAGTTGTGCATGAGTAGGTTCCTTGCCTCCCGGATTCTTGCGTATTGCATCCTTTCCTCACTATTGCTCCTCAAGATCCCTCAGGTCACTACGGTGAAGCCGCCCAAGGCACGTCCTCCGGGGCCTCTGATTCCCCCCACAGCTCCAAACTTCCTTGGTGCATGAGTAGGTTCCTTGCCTCCCGGAATCTTGCGTATTGCATCCTTTCCTGACTATTGCTCCTCAAGATCCCTCAGGTCACTGCGGTGAAGCCGCCCAAGGCACGCCCTTCGGGGCCTCTGATTCCCCCAATAGCTCCAAACTTCCTTGGCCGAATGACCGCGCGGGAGGTAACACCGGTCCAAGGGCCAGGGCCACTACTGGAAGGCCATGAGCATGTTCTCCCGGTGTCCCTCCTCCTAAGCCACCTCTGGGGTGCAGAGGTCAAGCCAAGTGTAAGTGCCTCTAGTACCCCTTAGTGATTTTTGTGTATTGAAGACTTATAGGTTAAGGGACAAATGTGTTTGTGAGTGTGCACAGGTACTATAAGTCTATGAGGAGTTTGATATTTAGGAAGAAAGTCGACCCCTAAAACTGTATGTCTTCAGTTGAAGATTTTGGTTTTCTTGAAGACTTTGAATGTGAAGAAATTGGTGTGACCTTGAAGACTTAGATATTCATGCGAGGATTATGAAGCATGAATACTTTTGTTTTCGTAGTTTCATTTTCTCTTTCTTGAGTCATAGGAAACACTGTACTGTTAAAGGGGGTCGAGGTAAAACTAAGGAAACACATTTCCAAGTGATGCTCATCTCAAGGCCTACACTACCCAATCCTTTCGAGTGAAGCCATTAGAAATCTCATACTGTTCAGTCAATTTCTTAAGTGACAGAGACGAAGTTCTTCTGTTCTTTGATAAATTTGTTCTGACTGAGGAGTTAGGAATTCGCTAGTGCGGTGTTGGGGCCGACACCTATGGGATAACTTGAATCCCTTCTATGGTTGACGAGCGCGGGGTTATGCAAAGAGTGGGTCTAGGAGTCAGCACAAGGATCGTTTACCCAGGTTCGGGCCGCGAAGATGCATAATATCCTAGTCCTGCTTTGATGTGTATTTGAGTGTTCTTGAGCTCTGGAACTAGCTATGGTGCGTGCCTAGTACAAAAGATTCGAATCCTTCTCGATTATGCCTCGAGCCTCCTTTTATAGTCAAAAGGGGTTGCCATAGTGGCACACAGGAGGTGGAAATGTATACAGTGTACAAGCTTATCTCCTGCCATTACGGGACAAGACGCATTAAATGCGCTACTTAGGTGTCCACTTGCTTTATCGGGGATAGTAACGAGGCCCGTCCCATTAACCACTGCTCCGTCTGGTTGCGACGCGCATCTAGGCCAACGAGGCATGCAACGCCATGTAGGTTGGTAGGCAGCTGAGATGGCGTGGTGTTAGGGTCTTCACGAAGATCTGCATACCACCACACAGGTGCTTGAATAGCTGGATCAGGAACCACGTACTGCCACGTGGGTACTTGCCTGGGCTAGTGGGTCGGCCGCTGAGCTGGGGCGATGATGGGGCGGCAAGGGCTTGACACAGTCTTGCGTCTGTTCCGGGCAAGGGTCTTGCCGGGGCCTTTGTGAGCGCCCTCGGCAAGAGGCTTGCCGGGACTTTGGGGGTATCTTTGGCAAGGATCCTTGCCGGGGCCTCGTGGGCATCCTCGGTAAGGAGCCTTGTAGTCTCTTGTGTTTTGGTTCTCATCTAGGACTCGTAGACCCTTTGTTTTCACAAAGATCTGCATGCCATAACGCAGGCGCTTCCCGAGCCTTGGTTCCAATGTTGTTGATGGTATCGGAGCTCCTAGGCTCAAGGGTGGCTGCAATGAAGGCGTTGGGTGAGTTTCCGCAGCAAGGGTTCTTGCCGGGGCCGTGCAGGCCTCCTCGGCAAGGGTCTTGTCGGGGGAAGCCTATTTGTTGCTTGGCCTTCTTGCGCCACTGTCTTGGCGTTGCTCTGATAATCTTGTGCTTCGGTTTCCCTCCTCTGCCCTGTTAGGCGTGGCCACAGGCGTGGCTCTGACTGCCCGTGCACAAGTAAGCGGTACAAAGGAGAGCCCCTACTTTTGTACACTGACAGGAGCCCCCGGGCCTGGGCCATACATAAGCGCGACGCGTTGTTGGGCTAGGCCTAGAACGGTGTGTGGGCAGTTGGGGCCGGATTCTTTTTACTACAGTAACTCCTCCGGTAGTTGCGCTTCCCCACGATCCGTGTTGAACGCATGATGTGGGGGTCGTGCGTGGGGTGACCGCAACATGCTTGCGTCATCCCGTGGTTCCCAATAGTAAAGTGGTTGTTCGCGTCCTCCTCATAAAAAATAGAGGAAGTTGCGGGGGCGTGCTCATTTACTAAGTGGACTTGGGTCGCCCCATGATCACGGGGTGCGAAACGGTCTTACCATGTGCCATCTGAGTCATGATCCGTCCGCCACGTGCCCCTCATGCATCGGGGAGGGCAGGCGGCGGACGCAGAGGGTGCGTGCTTTAATGCCGGGGCGGGGGGCCAGGCGTTGCTGATTGGAGCAGCGGGTTGGTCTTATTTCCTTGCGTCTTCGACAAATGGATTGGTTTATTTGGGCAGTCGCCTTCAGGCTTGGTTGGTCTCGCTGTCCTATAAAGAAGGGGAGATGGACAGTGCTGCCCCCCCACTCATCCTCTTCCAGTCTGATCCCTTTCCTTTCCAAGTCATGGCGAGAGGGCATGGCCATGGCCGTGCCCCTGTGGAGGCGACCAGGTCTTCCTCTCGTCAGAGGGCGGCGGCGGTCAAAGAGGAGCTGGACGCCCAAGATGAGGGCTATGCTAGAGGCAGACACGCCGGCCAGGGTCATGGTCGGCGAGGCAGTCGAGGCAGAGGCGGGAGAGGACGGGTGTCACCCGCGTCGTCATCATCTCCATCTCCTCCGTCGTCTCCTCCTGCCTCACCATGCGGCCATGTCGAGGACACGGCGTTGGAGTTCATTCTGCAACTGCGCGAGCCGCCGCGCAGTCGCCTTTGTCTTCCTGAAGTGTTCGCGAGGGTGTTGGAGGTCGACCAGCCATCGAGGTTGAGGCTTCACATGATGGGGTGTTTTAATGGCACCGTGTGGGCGAACACCAAGTTCCCCGCCCCTCATGTAATCCTTCTCCACCGCGGGTGGAAGACCATCGTGCATGCCCACTGCTTGATGAAGGGGCATGCCCTCTACTTCAAGTTAGTAGAGAGCGATCTACTATCCATCAATGTCTTCGGGCGCTGGGGACACAAGCTAGGGTGCCGTGCGGAGAGCTTGACCGATGAAGAAAACTCCTCCTTGAGTAACAATGATGGGGAGGACAGCGACAGCGATGACGAGGGCATCAGGCGGGAGGATAACGGGTCCGACTAGGCATTGGACACACCGTCCCTAGGCAACACCGGCAACACTACCATATGCATCGCCAGATCCTTGAGCTTCTTAGGGTCGCCTCCTTGGGTGGCTGGCATTGGGAGGCCGGAGAAGATGAAGGAGGTGGGCGGTGGCCGTCAAGTTGGAGTACGTGGGCATCAAATGCCGTCATCGCGTATTTTGCCGACCTGCTGCCTCATCCTTCGGCTCTTCTCACGGCGCCATCATCACCATCCCTCTTCGGGGCAGCCACCGGGATGTTCTCTTGGTGCTTTCAGCTGCTCGTGCTTGCCTAGGCGCTCCCTTTTCCCTTTTGCCATCTTGTTCCATTTCCTGAGGAGAGGGGCAAGAAAGGGATTACGGACACCTTATCTCTTTTCAGTTTTTAAGCCTACAACAGTACGCTGTTTTTGCCAGCACCTCGGGGAGCATGTAGGTCTTCAACGTCCCTCGAATGATGTGCAGAGCTCTTTCCACGGCGGCGCCCGGGGTCACCAGCATGGTGACGCTGCTCATCGCGCATGACCCAGGAGGAGCGCATTGTGGGCGCCTTCGTGGGCGTCTTGCAAGCCTCCGCGCGCCATGTACGTGGCACGACGCCGCTCTTGGAGGGCCCCGCGCCTCCTGCGGGGGGGCCCAGCTCCGCCTTTGGACTTGGCAGTGTGCGGCTCGTCCTCTCATGTCCAAACGATGCCGCTTGCTAGGCTTCGACTGCTGGAGTGACGTGGGTGTTCGCGGGCCGCGCCTCGGCTTCCATCCGTGACCACCCCGTCGCCCGCCCGCACCGGCACGGGCCATTCGTCTCCAGATGAGCCGATCGCCGTGATCGTCTTTTTTTTGGGAGCCATGGCGACGAAGAACTGCTAAACTAACTACTAGACTGGATTTTCACAACTACGCCCCCCTACCTGGCGCGCCAAAGATGTCGGCAATGATACCTATGGGATCACTAGAATCCCTTCTACGATTGACGGACGCGGGGTTGTGCGAAGAGCGGGTCTAGGAGTCAGCACAAGGATCGTTTACCCAGGTTCGGGCCACAAAATGCGTAATACCCTAGTCCTGCTTTGATGTGTATTTGAGTGTTCTTGAGCTCTTGAACTAGCTACGGTGCGTGCCTAGTCCAAAAGATACGAATCCTTCTCTAGTATACCTCGGGCCTCCTTTTATAGTCAAAAGGGGTTGCCACAGTGGCACACAGGAGGTGGAAAGGTATACATTATACAAGCTTATCTCCTGCCATTACGGGACAAGACGCATTGAATGCTCTACTTAGGTGTCCACTTGCTTTATCGGGGACGGTAATGAGGCCCGTCCCGTCCGTTGCCTCTCCATCTGGCCGCGACGCGCGTGCAGGCCAACGAGGCATGCCGCGCCATGTAGGTTGGTAGGCAGCTGAGATGGCATGGTGGTAAGGTCTTCAGAAAGATCTGCATGCCACCTGATACGTCTCCAACGTATCTATAATTTTTGATTGTTCCATGCTATTATTTAGGAAGTCTTGGATGTTTAATGGGCTTTATCATTCACTTTTATATCATTTTTGGGACTAACCTACTAACCCAAAGGCCCAGTCCAGATTGATGTTTTTTTGCCTATTTCAGGGTTTTGCAGAAAAAGAATATCAAACAGAGTCCAAACGGAATGAAACCTTCGCGAGAGATATTTTTGGAGAAAATAACGCCAGAGGAACTTGAGAACCACGTCAGGGGAGCATCGAGTGGCCCTCGAGGGTGGGGGGCGTGCCCCCCTTCCCAGGGCGCCCCCTGCCTCAAGGCCCACTCAAGTGTCCCCCGGTTCCCTCCTTCTTCCTATATAAGTCCACGTACCCCAGAAACTCCGTACATAGAGAGAAAACCATAATTCCACCGCCGTAGCTTCTGTTCCCGTGGAGATCCCATCTTGGAGCCTGTTCCGAAGCTCCACCGAAGGGGGATCCATGACGGAGGCATTCATCATCATCATGTAATGCCCCGGATGTAACACTTTCCCTATATGGCAATATATAAACTTTGGCTTCATCATTTCCATTCCGGGTTCTTCTTTCTTTTCGGGTTTCTTGTTTTGTCGTGTGCGTGTGTGCATTTCTTCCATGTCATGTTGTCATGTGCATTGCATTGCATTTGTGTTGTCATTTGCATCCGGTCCCACTCGTCTCTTCCCGTTGTCCGTTTCGAGTTCCGACGCTCTCACACATGCCCGTGGCATCCCCGAGTCCTTCTTTCGTGTTTGGGCGTGTAATGTTTCCGGAATGACGTGAGGCTTGTCGTGCGATGTTGTTTTGGTACGTGTAGGCCGCCTGTCAAGTCTCGTCGCGTTTGGAGTTCGTTTGATACTCCAACCGTTAACCTACTGGGCTAAAAGTACCTCCTCTTTGAGGCCCAAGATCCCCTCCACAACAGCCCAACAACCCAGCACAACCCTTCAAATCATCTCGGACGTCGAATTGTGATCGCGTGTGTCACACCCAGCATTTTGTAACATGTTATTTGTATCTTTGAAGCATGAAAAATTTGGACCAGCAAAATTTTTTAGCATCATTTGGCTTTTATTTGGAATTGAGTTTTCTTCATGTGCTTTTTCATTTGCTCATTAAAGTCAACTATGAACTCTTGTAGATTTCATCTCCATACCCAAAACTTCTGCCCAATGATCATGCCAAGTGTTATATAACAGTATAGTATTTTCTTACAAAATTAATTTGGCCAAAAAGTATTTTTATAAATTTAGTTTTCCAAAAACCCCTGAATTGAGATTTGCACTGCAAGTACTTGATTTAGGGTGAGAAAATTATTTCAAAAGGTTTATTTGAGACCTAGTAGTCATAGGACTCCTAGAAACCACAAAGGTATAATTTTAAAAGTCATTTTCCTATTTTATTTAAAAGCTTTTTCTTAAGGCCAGAAATGGTCTTTAATAGGGGAAAATTATTTAACTGTTTCAAAAATATTTGCCAAAATTCAGAGAGACTCAGCGGACATATATTGTCCATATATAAGAGTTTCAACACTTGGTCATGTTCAAACTAATGGGCTAAACCCTCTAAAACCCTTTCTGGATATTTCGAGACATGACTCCATCTGGGTCATAGTCGATCATTTGACCAAGGTGGCCCACTTCATTCCTGTCAAGACCACTTATGATGGCAACCGGCTGGCAGCTCTCTACATCGACCGAATCGTATGTCTTCACGGCGTTCCCAAGGAGATTGTGTCAGATCGAGGAACCCAGTTCACCTCAAGGTTCTGGAAGAAGTTCCAAGAAGCCCTAGGAACCAAGTTGTCTTTCAGCACAACTTTCCACCCACAGACCGGAGGTCAAACAGAGCGAGTCAATCAGATTCTCGAAAATATGCTCCGAGCCTGTGTCCTGGCATATGGAGCCAAGTGGGAAGACTGTCTCCCTTTTGCCGAGTTCTCCTATAACAACAGTTACCAGTCAAGCCTTCATATGGCACCATTTGAGGTGTTGTACGGACGCAGGTGTCGCACACCCCTCAACTTGTCAGAGACTGGAGAAGGACTAGTCTTTGGACCGGATAATCTCCGCGCAGCAGAAGAGCAAGTCCAACTAGTCAGAGAGCGATTAAAGGCAGCCAAGTCAAGGCAGAAGAGTTATGCTGACACTCGACGCCGAGACATGAGTTTCCATGTCGGGGACGATGTGTACTTGCGGGTAACTCCTCTGAAGGGAACCAAGCGTTTCCATGTCAAGGGGAAGCTCGCACCAAGGTTCATTGGACCCTTTGAGGTCACTGCACGACGAGGAGAAGTGGCTTATCAGTTGGAACTACCACCTGAGCTATCCGATGTGCACAATGTATTCCATGTGTCACAACTCCGGAAATGTCTCCAAGTTCCAGACAAGCCCAATCTCTACAAGGATGTGGATCACCAAGCCATTGATCTGCAGCCTGATTTGACCTACCGCGAGAAGCCCATTCGTATTCTAGACGAAGCAGAACGACGTACGCGAAGCCGTACCATCAAGTACTTCAAGGTCCAGTGGAGCAACCACACCGAAGCAGAAGCAACCTGGGAACGAGAAGACTATCTTAGATCCGAGTTTCCCGATCTCTTTTAAGCCCTAGTTTAGGAATCTCGGGGACGAGATTCTTGTAAGGGGGGTAGGTCTGTAACACCCTGCATTTTGTAACATGTTATTTGTATCTTTGAAGCATGAAAAATTTGGACCAGCAAAATTTTTTAGCATCATTTGGCTTTTATTTGGAATTGAGTTTTCTTCATGTGCTTTTTCATGTGTTCATTAAAGTCAACTATGAACTCTTGTAGATTTCATCTCCATACCCAAAACTTCTGCCCAATGATCATGCCAAGTGTTATATAACAGTATAGTATTTTCTTACAAAATTAATTTGGCCAAAAAGTATTTTTATAAATTTAGTTTTCCAAAAACCCCTGAATTGAGATTTGCACTGCAAGTACTTGATTTAGGGTGAGAAAATTATTTCAAAAGGTTTATTTGAGACCTAGTAGTCATAGGACTCCCAAAAACCAGAGAGGTATAATTTTAAAAGTCATTTTCCTATTTTATTTAAAAGCTTTTTCTTAAGGCCAGAAATGGTCTTTAATAGGGGAAAATTATTTAACTGTTTCAAAAATATTTGCCAAAATTCAGAGAGACTCAGAGGACATATATTGTCCATATATAAGAGTTTCAACACTTGGTCATGTTCAAACTAATGGGCTAAACCCTCTAAAACCCTTTTTGGATATTTCAAGCTTTTGAAATATTTACAAAGGAAACTTTCTCCAAAAATTCCAGGGAAATTCTATCATGTCATATATGACATATTTGATGATCTTGCCAAGTCCCATGCCTTGGGAAGCAAGACAACATCCTCAAACCCCTTCATAACCATTCTGTCCATATTTGAAGTTTGAGCAACTTTACATTGCCAAACTTGTCCAAATGCTCTCAAATTTGGTGCACATGCTAGAATGACCTAATAAGGCATCTAGACCAAATGGCACAAGAATTTGAATAGAGCAACTTGATCTGATCACCTCAAAACCCTTTCTGTTCAAATGCAAATTTGAACAACTTTACATTACCAACTTTTTATCTGGAGCTTCAAACTTTGTGGGCATGATCAATACCCCAAATGATGATGCTACACCAAGTGGAGCATCAAGGGGAGATGATTAGCTTGACTCAATCAAGATGAAACTGTTTCTGTTGATTTCTAGGGTTCACCAAAGTTACATTGGCTAGTTTCTTCAAATGAGCCCAAATTTGGTGAAGCACCCTATTTCCTCATGTCTTTCAACCCTGTTAAGTGCCATATCAAGTGGAGGTCATTTACTTGACCAAACACTGATCAAACACCTTCTGCAGAATTGCTAAAACCTCCAACTTGATGACTTTTACTTTTCTCCATGGCCTCAACTTCTTACCACATGATCATTGAGTTACTAGCTACCTCCAGTAACTTCCCCAGCACCCCAGCTCCATGATTGAGGGGTGAAAGCCCTGTTTTACCTTGCTGGACAGCAAGCTTTCACCAATTCACCAGCACTCTCACTCTCTCTCAGCATCTCCAGGGCATCCAAGGCCTCAGGCCAATTCTTTACTTCCCCCCTGACCTTCTAGACGCTGCTGGACACGTTGGGTTTGACCAGGACGGCGAGAGCGCGGCGATGCCAGCCAAACGCGCGCTCTGGAGCACGCAACAGTGCAGACAAGCACTGTAGCTTCGGCCAATCGGCCTCCCCCGATAGCCTCAGGCCTCCCCCTCGCGCCAGTCGAGGCCCCTCGACGTCCGCGACCTCCCCGGCGCTGTCCCCCCTCCTCCTGCGCCCTCAAGTGGCCGTCGTCGCACGCGCGCTGGCCGCCCGCGGCGGCCACTCCTCTGCCTCGCACGCGCGCACGCTCCTGACGCTCCCCCGCTCCTCTTTCTCCCTCAGCTGGACGTGGAGCAAGTCCACGGTCCTCCCAGGCTCCGGAACCCCTCCTAGCCTCGCCTGCAACCTCGCCGGCGCACGGGTCCACGGTGGACCATGGGCGCGGCTATATAAGCCCCTCCCGAGCATCTGCAGCAGCACCACAAGCCTCACTCCACTCCACTGAGTCCCCCAGCATCATCCACTCCTCCCCAGGACGTCCCGGTGCTCGGGATCGACCGGAGCTCCGCCCCGTCGGGCCGCCGGCAATCTCGTGGTACGGGCCTCCCCTGCCCTTCCTTCCACCCGATTCGGAACCCCCTCGCCTCACTGATCCTTTCCCCCCTGTTTCCCCTCTCTGTGGCAGTCGGAAACGACCAGAACCACGACCCTCCGACGAGCCTCCGCCGTCCCACCTCGCCGCCAGTGAACCGGACCTCCCCGCCGTGCCGCACCACCACCCCTGCATCCGCGACACGACGCTGGTCACGTTCCTGCCCTCCGTTGCCGTCGCCGTGGCCGGGAACCTCGCCGGTGAGCTCGCCGTCGCCGTGGCCGTGGGGTTAGAGATGACAGGTGGGCCCCGCCTGTCATCCCCTCACCTCTCTCCCCCTCCTCTGTGCCACTGACCCACGGCCCCCGCCCGTCAGGTTTAAAAACCTGACGTGCGCGCGCAGGCTCCCGTGCGGCTGGGCCGGTCCGTCTGGGCCGTGCACTGTGGCCTTCTCTGGCCTAGTGCACAGGGCACATTTTTCTTTTTCTTTTTTGTGAATGTTTTAAACATTTCTACAGAAAAGAATAATGATCCAAATTAAATAATTCCAACTCCTAAAATCTTGTAATATTCCAACCTATTTAATGGTACTACTTTCACTCAAATCCATGAAACTTTTCTGTACTGTTCAAATTTAAATTCAAATTTGAGCAGTATAACTCCTATTCTAAAATCAATATACTCCATTCTGTTACTCCAAAACTCCAACTAAGATTTTTCCCCACCTTAGAAATTCCTCTAGTATTTAATAAAAATGAGTTGACATTTTTCTGAGCACTTTGATTTTTCTGTTTTGTTTGTATTCTTATTTTCCCGTGGTTATTATGCGACGTATAGATCCCGTATTTGACGAAGTTGCTGTGGAAGAAGAAGGAGAAGGATTTGAAGACTTTGAAGACCAAGCCAATCCAGGAAAGCAGCCCTTTTACCATGATACACTTGTTCTCGGAACCCGTTTGTTTCCGATGCATGATGATAGGGTTACGATGGTAACCTAGATGAACCACCACATTCTGCATGCTTTATTGATGATCTCACTATGTGCTAGATGACATGCAAATAGTTGGTCATGATGCTTATATGATGCATGTGTGATTTGAACCCTCGTAGTTGAAATCTTTGCATGAACCCATCGGGTGCCCCTAATGCCCGAGGGTGATGATGTGTTAGGTCATCACTTGAGAAAGAAGTGATGTGCCGGTAATATCATGTGCATGGTGGAATGATGGATTAGATTTATGTGTGACTACCGTCCCAACCAAACATGTGCAACCACACTACCCCTTATGGGACGGGGCTTTATTGATTACTTAGGTCGATACTAGCATGGTGCCCACATTACTAGTGACGGGAAGACTTGAGGTCTTTCCCGGGACGGGGTCGTGCTTGGATAGACGACCATGACTATTTTCACAGGGCACCGGACACACCGTTGGTCCCTTCGGGTACGCATGACATTGAAATTAGGGCTAGTCCCGTGATCTATTGTTTGTACCCGAGGGCCGTGTACCAACGAGTGGACTCTATGTTAGTGTCGTCTAAGGAAAGGTAATGAACGGGTGCTTACCCCGGGTACTTGAGGTACCGCGGGTCGTGGATGACACGGAAGTTCCCCGGATCTTGTGGGTAAAGTGCGCAACCTCTGCAGAGTGTAAAACTATTCGAATAGCCGTGTCCACGGTCATGGACAGTTGGGTGGTGCTACTTAAACTATGTCCAGAATTTTACTTCATTGGTGATGTTATGTGTGTGACAAGTTAAGGATGGTGACTTGACTCGATGAATTGAATCATATTCATGTTGATATCGGTAACCTGTCTTCGAGGTTACGCGAGGTTATTGATGCATAAACTTGATAGTAGAATGTTTATTCTAGCCCTTGCTAGATTGTTCGTTGTCATTCAATTGCATTATTACTTTGAACCACATCATGGGTTGCTTGCGAGTACATTCAAAGTACTCATTGGCTTGCCACTGGTTATTTAATTGGCCCGTGAGGAAGAGTTCTTTTGATTCGAACATGCGAACTAGGACGCTATCCCAGTCAGAATGCCTGTAGGGTTAAGGCAGATGGCATGGGTTCTACCCGTTTATCGAAGACTTCCGCTACTTGAGTTATTTGCTATTTAGCCCGTGAGGCTCTACCTATGTAAGACTTGGCCATAATGGCCTTAATTCGTGTAAGACTATTTGTATGGATGTAAGACTCTTGTTATTTCAGCTTCTGTGTGTTCAGTGAGCATTGATCTCTGGGATCACTGTACACGTGCATTCGGTGATCTCGACTTCTAAGTCGGGGTCCCCACAGAGCTGGTATCAGAGCCATCCTGACTGTAGGAAGCCTTAGTTAGCTTGGGCGTTAGTTAGTTGAGACCCCTTTTCAAAAACCTTCTGAACCTCTCTTCTTTTCAAAACCTGAGATTTCATCAGCTTACTAACCCCTCTATTCCACCTTTGTAGATGGCCGCTGTACCCGAAGAGCACCTGACCACTTAGTTTCCCTTACTTCTCGAGGATAGCCTCCAGGAGTGTCAGTTCCACCGAGCACCCATCCACACCTACCTTGAGCATTGGGTGAGCGATACTGAGGTGGAATACCATGTGGAAGTGATCGTGAAGGCAAACGATCCTCCCACGAGTTGGTTCTTCGAGGGACCACAGATGGCAACACTACCACTCGCTGTCGAGGCTGCTGCACTCAAGGCATTAACCCATCTCCGCGAGCTTCTTCCGGAGATGGCAGCCAAGATGACAACTCGCTTCTTACCTTACCGAAAGGAAGGTGACGAAGAAAGCAGCGCACTAGCCCCTCCGCTGAAGGAAGGACTCTCGCTTCGGTTCCAGACCTACTTCAGTCTATGTGCCGACAGTTTGGCTCAAGACTTGGCCTCGGAATCAATGAAGCTTCGAGAAGAACTTCACAAGACCAAGGCACTTCTTCGTAGAGCTCAAGAGAAGGCAAATAGGATCAAGAAGGAAGGAGCACCTTTAGGACAATCCGCTATCGCATATCGAGGCGGAAGGCCCTCCGAGGATGTATCTTCCAAGGGTGAAGAACCACCTCGGCGACGCCGGATGACAGCAAGGGAATATCGCAAGCTTTTCCCTGCACCACCGACGAAGCACCGTCGAATCCAACTCCTCCACTCCCCTACATCCTCAAGAGACAAGGGAGCCCAGAAGATGAAGACAAGGAGGAAGACCCAGAAGAGCCGGAATACGCGACCGAGCATTCCGCCGCTTAGGCATTATTCGCTACTCGGATATGCCAGTTGTAACCTCTACGGTAGGATAGGTCGTGTAACCCCTATGCGCAGTCGAGTCCTTGTATGGTTCATATGAAACCATCTAGTGTTTGCTTTTGTTGTGTCTGGATGTAAGTCGTATTCTTCCTTCAGGAATGTGTAAACAACTACATCACCCATTTGGATTTTAATGAATGTGTTTTGGCCTTACGGCCCTTGCATGATTTGATTTAGTGTCACACCCACCCCCTTACTAGGCACCCATCTATCTTGCTTTCGCTCTTCCGAGTCATGAGACCTTTTACCGCTCCAACAGGATGCCTGTTGTAACTCGTACTGGTACCTCTACCCAGCAGCCCGAAGCCGGAGCATCCTCTCAGCCAGAGGCAGGCCACGACCAAACCAACGACCAAGCTCCACCACCACCTCCTCCAAGCATGGACATGGCTCAGCTTCTCCAAGCTTTCCGAGAGGAACGCCAAGCCAACACTACAGCTCTCCAGCTGATTGCTCAAGCTGTCACCAACAACCGCCAGCCGGCGGGGAATGGCAATGGACGTTCCACGTTGGCAGAGTTCAAGAAGCATGCACCGCCAACCTTCATCGAGACTGCTGAACCCCTGGATGCAGACGACTGGGTCCGTTCCATTGAGGAGATCCTGGAACTAGTCGGATGAACCGAAGATCGCGAGAAGGTGGCTTATGCAGCCCACTGCCTCGGGGGAACTGCTAGAGCTTGGTGGGATGGATTCAAGGTCATGCATGCTGAACAAGACATCACTTGGGTGAACTTCAAGGCAGAATTCCGCAAGGCCCACATTCCTTCCGGAATCATGGCTATCAAAAAGCGTGAGTTCCGAGCCCTGAAGCAAGGAAGTGGCACTGTCAAGGAGTACATGCAGAAGTTCAGCATTCTGTCAAGGTATGCCCCTAAAGATGTCAGCACTGATGCTGCCAAAAGGGAGCGCTTCATGGAAGGCCTTAATCAGACTCTGCAATACTCGCTTGTCGTGTGCGACTGCCCGTCTTTCTCTGACCTGGTGAACAAGGCACTCATGCTTGAAGACAAGCGGCGTGCTTTGGAAGACACTCGCAAGCGCAAGTTGGTCAGTAAGGGAAGTTCCAGCAACCAGAAGCCTCGTCCGTGGCAGTCAGCCCCGACCAAGCCAACTTACCAGCAGCCAAGAGCTCCTGCACCTCGTGCCAACCCTCAGCCTCAGCAGTATGCCAACCCCAGGGCAGCTTTCAACCCCAATACCAGTGGTGGCAACAAGATCAACGCTCCAAACCAAGTCACTTTCTTTGGATGTGGTCAGCCCGGACACATCTCAAGGGTGTGCCCTAACAAGAAGCCTGATGCTCCGCGCCCCAATGCGCAGAACCAGGGACAAGGCCGTGGAATGCCACCAAGGAACCCAGCTCCTCGCAATCCATCGAACTATGGGAAGGGCCGTGTGAATCACGTCACTGCTGAAGAAGCCCAGGAAGACCCGGACGTCGTGCTGGGTATGTTCCTTGTCAACTCAGCACCTGCAACTGTCTTGTTTGATTCTGGAGCAACACATTCATTTGTCACTCAAAGATTTGCATTAAAAAGTGGCATGACCCCTACACCCCTGAATAACCCTATGGTGGTAAAAAAACCCCGGAGCCGAGATGAGAGCCAAGATAGGCTGTAAAGGAGTCAGTATTACCATTAACGGTGTAGACTTCCTAGCAGACCTTATCGTCCTGAGATCGCAAGGCTTGGATGTGATCCTAGGCATGAATTGGCTCAGCAAGCACCAAGGCTTGTTAGACTGTGCCAATCGGACAGTCACTGTGACCAATGACCAAGGAGTCGAAGTCAAGTTTGCTCCCAACTCCTCTTCCGCTCAAGCCGCTAAAGTCAACCGTCTGTCTGAAGTTGGGCTAGATCAAGTACCGGTGGTATGTGAGTATCCTGATGTCTTTCCGGATGAACTACCGGGAATGCCCCAAGACCGTGACATTGAGTTCATTATCGAGCTCTTGCCCGGAGCAGGACCCATCTATAAGAAGCCTTATAGAATGGGGACGTAAGAATTAGCCGAGTTGAAGAAACAGCTAGAAGAGCAGCTAAGGAAGGGATTTATCCGCCCAAGTGCCTCCCCTTGGGGATCTCCTGTTCTGTTTGTGGCCAAGAGGGACGGTACCATCCGCTTATGCATTGACTATCGTTCCCTCAATGAAGTTACAATCAAGAACAAGTACCCACTTCCCAAGATCGAAGATCTGTTTGATCAGCTCAGCGGAGCCAAGGTATTCTCCAAGATCGACCTCAGATCTGGGTATTACCAGCTGAAGATCAGACCCCAAGATATTCCGAAGACGGCATTCGTAACCAGATATGGCATGTACGAGTGCACGGTCATGTCTTTTGGGTTAACCAATGCCCCAGCTTACTTCATGTATCTCATGAATAAAGTCTTCATGGAATATTTGGACAAGTTTGTTGTTGTCTTCATTGATGACATTCTTGTGTTCTCGAAGTCGGAGAAAGAGCACGAGCAGCATCTGAGGATGGTCCTACACAAGCTTCGTGAGCACCAACTATATGCCAAATTCAGCAAGTGTGAGTTCTGGCTGCATAAAGTTAGATTCTTAGGTCATGTCTTGACCGAGGAAGGATTATCTGTTGATCCTGCAAAAATCGAAGCTGTGACCCAATGGCAATCTCCAACGACCATCAAGGAAGTCAGAAGCTTCCTCGGACTAGCGGGCTACTACCGCAAGTTCGTGGAAGGATTCTCTAGCATTGCACGACCAATGACTCAGCTCCTCAAAAAGGACAAGAAGTTCGAGTGGACGCCAAAATGCGAAGAGAGCTTCCAAGAGCTCAAGAAGAGATTGACCACCGCCCCAGTCCTGGCAACACCGGATATTCACAAGGAGTTCGTGATATATTGTGATGCCTCTCGAACTGGATTGGGAAGCGTTCTGATGCAAAAAGGCCGCGTCATAGCATACCTCTCCAGGCAGCTACGACCCCATGAGGAGAACTACGCTACTCACGATCTTGAGCTAGCGGCAGTAGTTCATGCCTTGAAGACATGGCGGCATTACTTCCTAGGGAAACGGTGTGAGATTTACACAGACCACAAAAGTCTGAAGTATATTTTCACCCAAAAGGAATTGAACATGAGGCAGTGGAGATGGTTGGAACTCATCAAAGACTATGACCTCAGTGTTCAATATCACCCTGGGAAGGCTAACGTGGTGGCCGATGCCTTAAGCAGGAAGGCTTGCTCTTTGAATGCCGTTATTCAAGAAAGGCAGCCAGCCTTGTTTAAGGAGTTCGAACAATTCAGTCTGGAATTGGTCACCGCTGGATTTCTGGATCATTTGGAAGTCAGACCAACCCTGATGGACGACGTCAAGAAGGCACAAGATGGACATGCAAGCATTGAAGGTATCAAGAAGAAGATGAAGCTGGGCAAGGCCCCAGGATTCTCCGAAGACGAGCACGGGATAGTTTGGTACAAGGGTCGCCTCTGCGTACCAAACAACACCGAGCTGAAGACGCTGATTCTGCTAGAAGCCCATGACACTCCGTATTCCATCCACCCCGGAGGAACCAAGATGTACCAAGACTTGAAGGCACGATTCTGGTGGCACGGGATGAAAAGAGAGATTGCGACCTATGTTGCAAAGTGTGATGTGTGCCAAAGGGTCAAGGCTGAATATCAGCGACCCGCTGGATTGCTTCAACCACTCAAGGTTCCTGAGTGGAAGTGGGATAAAGTCGGAATGGACTTCATCACTAGATTACCAAGGTCGAATAGAGGACATGACTCCATCTGGGTCATAGTCGATCATTTGACCAAGGTGGCCCACTTCATTCATGTCAAGACCACTTATGATGGCAACCGGCTGGCAGCTCTCTACATCGACCGAATCGTAAGTCTTCACGGCGTTCCCAAGGAGATTGTGTCAGATCGAGGAACCCAGTTCACCTCAAGGTTCTGGAAGAAGTTCCAAGAAGCCCTGGGAACCAAGTTGTCTTTCAGCACAGCTTTCCACCCACAGACCGGAGGTCAAACAGAGCGAGTCAATCAGATTCTCGAAGATATGCTCCGAGCCTATGTCCTGGCATATGGAGCCAAGTGGGAAGACTGTCTCCCTTTTGCCGAGTTCTCCTATAACAACACTTACCAGTCAAGCCTTCATATGGCACCATTTGAGGTGTTGTACGGACGCAGGTGTCGCACACCCCTCAACTTGTCAGAGACTGGAGAAGGACTAGTCTTTGGACCGGATAATCTCCGCGCAGCAGAAGAGCAAGTCCAACTAGTCAGAGAGCGGTTAAAGGCAGCCAAGTCAAGGCAGAAGAGTTATGCTGACACTCGACGCCGAGACATGAGTTTCCATGTCGGGGACGATGTGTACCTGCGGGTAACTCCTTTGAAGGGAACCAAGCGTTTCCATGTCAAGGGGAAGCTCGCACCAATGTTCATTGGACCCTTTGAGGTCACTGCACGACGAGGAGAAGTGGCTTATCAGTTGGAACTACCACCTGAGCTATCCGATGTGCACAATGTATTCCATGTGTCACAACTCCGGAAATGTCTCCAAGTTCCAGACAAGCCCAATCTCTACAAGGATGTGGATCACCAAGCCATTGATCTGCAGCCTGATTTGACCTACCGCGAGAAGCCCATTCGTATTCTGGACGAAGCAGAACGACGTACGCGAAGCCGTACCATCAAGTACTTCAAGGTCCAGTGGAGCAACCACACCGAAGCAGAAGCAACCTGGGAACGAGAAGACTATCTTAGATCCGAGTTTCCCGATCTCTTTTAAGCCCTAGTTTAGGAATCTCGGGGACGAGATTCTTGTAAGGGGGTAGGTCTGTCACACCCTGCATTTTGTAACATGTTATTTGTATCTTTGAAACATGAAAAATTTGGACCAGCAAATTTTTTTAGCATCATTTGGCTTTTATTTGGAATTGAGTTTTCTTCATGTGCTTTTTCATGTGCTCATTAAAGTCAACTATGACCTCTTGTAGATTTCATCTCCATACCCAAAACTTCTGCCCAATGATCATGCCAAGTGTTATATAACAGTATAGTATTTTTCTTACAAAATTAATTTGGCCAAAAAGTATTTTTATAAATTTAGTTTTCCAAAAACCCCTGAATTGAGATTTGCACTGCAAGTACTTGATTTAGGGTGAGAAAATTATTTCAAAAGGTTTATTTGAGACCTAGTAGTCATAGGACTCCCAGAAACCACAAAGGTATAATTTTAAAAGTCATTTTCCTATTTTATTTAAAAGCTTTTTCTTAAGGCCAGAAATGGTCTTTAATAGGGGAAAATTATTTAACTGTTTCAAAAATATTTGCCAAAATTCAGAGAGACTCAGAGGACATATATTGTCCATATATAAGAGTTTCACCACTTGGTCATGTTCAAACTAATGGGCTAAACCCTCTAAAACCCTTCTGGATATTTCAAGCTTTTGAAATATTTACAAAGGAAACTTTCTCCAAAAATTCCAGGGAAATTCTATCATGTCATATATGACATATTTGATGATCTTGCCAAGTCCCATGCCTTGGGAAGCAAGACAACATCCTCAAACCCCTTCATAACCATTCTGTCCATATTTGAAGTTTGAGCAACTTTACATTGCCAAACTTGTCCAAATGCTCTCAAATTTGGTGCACATGCTAGAATGACCTAATAAGGCATCTAGACCAAATTGCACAAGAATTTGAATAGAGCAACTTGATCTGATCACCTCAAAACCCTTTCTGTTCAAATGCAAATTTGAACAACTTTACATTACCAACTTTTTATCTGGAGCTTCAAACTTTGTGGGCATGATCAATACCCCAAATGATGATGCTACACCAAGTGGAGCATCAAGGGGAGATGATTAGCTTGACTCAATCAAGATGAAACTGTTTCTGTTGATTTCTAGGGTTCACCAAAGTTACATTGGCTAGTTTCTTCAAATGAGCCCAAATTTGGTGAAGCACCCTATTTCCTCATGTCTTTCAACCCTGTTAAGTGCCATATCAAGTGGAGGTCATTTACTTGACCAAACACTGATCAAACACCTTCTGCAGAATTGCTAAAACCTCCAACTTGATGACTTTTACTTTTCTCCATGGCCTCAACTTCTTACCACATGATCATTGAGTTACTAGCTACCTCCAGTAACTTCCCCAGCACCCCAGCTCCATGATTGTGGGGTGAAAGCCCTGTTTTACCTTGCTGGACAGCAAGCTTTCACCAATTCACCAGCACTCTCACTCTCTCTCAGCATCTCCAGGGCATCCAAGGCCTCAGGCCAATTCTTTACTTCCCCCCTGACCTTCTAGACGCTGCTGGACACGTTGGGTTTGACCAGGACGGCGAGAGCGCGGCGATGCCAGCCAAACGCGCGCTCTGGAGCACGCAACAGTGCAGACAAGCACTGTAGCTTCGGCCAATCGGCCTCCCCCGACAGCCTCGGGCCTCCCCCTCGCGCCAGTCGAGGCCCCTCGACGTCCGCGACCTCCCCGGCGCTGTCCCCCCTCCTCCTGCGCCCTCCAGTGGCCGTCGTCGCACGCGCGCTGGCCGCCCGCGGCGGCCACTCCTCTGCCTCGCACGCGCGCACGCTCCTGACGCTCCCCCGCTCCTCTTTCTCCCTCAGCTAGACGTGGAGCAAGTCCACGGTCCTCCCCGGCTTGATCCCAGGCTCCAGAACCCCTCCTAGCCTCGCCTGCAACCTCGCCGGCGCACGGGTCCACGGTGGACCATGGGCGCGGCTATATAAGCACCTCCCGAGCTTCTCCAGCAGCACCACAAGCCTCACTCCACTCCACTGAGTCCCCCAGCATCATCCACTCCGCCCGAGGACGTCCCGGTGCTCGGGATCGACCGGAGCTCCGCCGCGTCGGGCCGCCGGCGATCTCGTGGTACGGGCCTCCCCTGCCCTTCCTTCCACCCGATTCGGAACCCCCTCGCCTCACTGATCCTTTCCCCCTGTTTCCCCTCTCTGTGGCAGTCGGAAACGACCAGAACCACGACCCTCCGACGAGCCTCCGCCGTCCCAGCTCGCCGCTGGTGAACCGGACCTCCCCGCCATGCCGCACCGCCACCCCTGCATCCACGACACGACGCTGGTCACGTTCCTGCCCTCCGTTGCCGTCGCCGTGGCCGGGAACCTCGCCGGTGAGCTCGCCGTCGCCGTGGCCGTGGGGTTAGAGATGACAGGCGGGCCCCGCCTGTCATCCCCTCACCTCTACCCCCCTCCTCTGTGCCACTGACCCACGGGCCCCGCCCGTCAGGTTTAAAAACCTGACATGCGCGCGCAGGCTCCCGTGCGGCTGGGCCGGTCCGTCTGGGCCGTGCACTGTGGCCTTCTCTGGCCCAGTGCACATGGCACATTTTTCTTTTTCTTTTCTGTAAATGTTTTAAACATTTCTACAGAAAAGAATAATGATCCAAATTAAATAATTCCAACTCCTAAAATCTTGTAATATTCCAACCTATTTAATGGTACTACTTTCACTCAAATCCATGAAACTTTTCTGTACTGTTCAAATTTAAATTCAAATTTGAGCAGTATAACTCCTGTTCTAAAATCAATATACTCCATTCTATTACTCCAAAACTCCAACTAAGATTTTTCCCCACCTTAGAAATTCCTCTAGTATTTTATAAAAATGAGTTGACATTTTTCTGAGCACTTTGATTTTTCTGTTTTGTTTGTATTCTTATTTTCCCGTGGTTATTATGCGACGTATAGATCCCGTATTTGATGAAGTTGCTGTGGAAGAAGAAGGAGAAGGATTTGAAGACTTTGAAGACCAAGCCAATCCAGGCAAGCAGCCCTTTGACCATGATACACATGTTCTCGGAACCCGTTTGTTTCCGATGCATGATGATAGGGTTACGATGGTAACCTAGATGAACCACCACATGATGCATGCTTTATTGATGATCTCACTATGTGCTAGATGACATGCAAATAGTTGGTCATGATGCTTATATGATGCATGTGTGATTTGAACCCTCGTAGTTGAAATATTTGCATGAACCCATCGGGTGCCCCTAATGCCCGAGGGTGATGATGTGTTAGGTCATCACTTGAGAAAGAAGTGATGTGCCGGTAATATCATGTGCATGGTGGAATGATGGATTAGATTTATGTGTGACTACCGTCCCAACCAAACATGTGCAACCACACTACCCCTTATGGGACGGGGCTTTATTGATTACTTAGGTCGATACTAGCATGGTGCCCGCATTACTAGTGAAGGGAAGACTTGAGGTCTTTCCCGGGACGGGGTCGTGCTTGGATAGACGACCATGACTGTTTTCACCGGGCACCGGACACACCGTTGGTCCCTTCGGGTACGCGTGACATTGAAATTAGGGCAAGTCCCGTGATCTATTGTTTGTACCCGAGGGCCGTGTACCAACGAGTGGACTCTATGTTAGTGTCGTCTAAGGAAAGGTAATGACCGGGTGCTTACCCCGGGTACTTGAGGTACCGCGGGTCGTGGATGACACGGAAGTTCCCCGGATCTTGTGGGTAAAGTGCGCAACCTCTGCAGAGTGTAAAACTATTCGAATTGCCGTGTCCACGGTCATGGACAGTTGGGTGGTGCTACTTAAACTATGTCCATTGTTTTACTTCATTGGTGATGTTATGTGTGTGACAAGTCAAGGATGGTGACTTGACTCAATGAGTTGAATCATATTCATGTTGATATCGGTAACCCGTCTTCGAGGTTACGCGAGGTTATTGATGCATAAACTTGATAGTAGAATGTTTATTCTAGCCCTTGCTAGATTGTTCGTTGTCATTCAATTGCATTATTACTTTGAACCACATCATGGGTTGCTTGCGAGTACATTCAAAGTACTCATTGGCTTGCCACTGGTTATTTAATTGGCCAGGCATGGAAGAACAGGAATATGAGGAAGAGTTCTTTGGAGACGAACATGCGAACTAGGACGCTATCCTAGTCAGAATGCCTGTAGGGTTAAGGCAGATGGCATGGGTTCTACCCGTTTATCGAAGACTTCCGCTACTTGAGTTATTTGCTATTTAGCCCGTGAGGCTCTACCTATGTAAGACTTGGCCATAATGGCCTTAATTCGTGTAAGACTATTTGTATGGATATAAGACTCTTGTTATTTCAGCTTCTGTGTGTTCAGTGAGCATTGATCTCTGGGATCACTATACACGTGCATTCGGTGATCTCGACTTCTAAGTCGGGGTCCCCACAGCGTGGCAGAAAACCGCTCCCCATTTGGAGTCTCCTAGCTCCTTGTGCCTATAAAAACGTCCCCCTTGTCATTTTTCGTCCAAAACCCTAATTTCTTCCTCCTCCCGTAGTGCCGGACGTGTCCGTCCCTGGCTGGACGTGTCCGCCGCCGCCTTCGGCCTCTCCGCGCCCGCCACGTGGCAGCAGCCGCCGTTCCCACCGCGCCGGCCAGCAGGCCCAGCGCGGGCCCGCCGCCGCCACGTCCCGGGCCGCGCCCCCGCACGCCCCTACGCCGATCTCCTCCATCGCGGCGCACGACCCCGCCACCGGCCGGCGCCGCCGCCGCCGCTCGCCATCCCCGCCGCCGCAACGTGGGCTGCAACCCGCCGCCGCGCCCCTCAACTTCCCAGGCCGCCGCCGGGCCCCTCGCCGCCGGACCCTCGCCGGCCGGAGTTGCCGCAGCTTCGGCCGCCGCCGGGAGGGCCGCCGCCCGTCGAGCCAGCAGCTCACGCCGCCGCCGGATCCAGCCCGATCCCGATCCAGCCGGCTGCACTGCAACCCTAACTGGCGCGCCCGATCCGCGGACCCGCTCCGCGCCCGACTCGTTGACCCGCAACCCGTTCACCCGCGTTGACTCTGAGGTTGATATTTTCCCTAAGTCTTTTGTTGTTTATTTTGTTGTCTGATGCATTTTTGTATTGCCAATAACTTTTACTACGCTTGTCCGTTTTGTGCATATGATATCTCAAAATGATCGTGGTGACATGTACTACGTTTTGTTCCATTGTGTCATGCTTGTTTGAGTCTATCTAGATGTCTTAATCTTCATGACAAGAGTTCTACTTGATATAAACTGCTGCTACTAGTTATTTCATGCCATGTTTGAGATGTGATATCTTGGTGCATGTTTATCCAAATGAAGCAAATCATATGTCCAAATGTTCATCATGAGATGCTCTACATGTTGGTTGCATGTTAGAGTTCATATTGCCATGTTTATCTCTGTTGCAAAAGTGCATGTGGCTGTTAGGTTTATAACTTGTTACGAGATGCCTAGTTGACGAGCTTGTTGCTATTGATGTGTTTGTCCCCATGTCACATGCTCATATGTTTTAGATTCCCCATCATGTGTTCTTTGCTGTGGTGCAAACCAATTGCCATGATATGCTTTGAGGTGACTTAAACATTGTAATTCCCAGGATGGGACTATATCTCCTACGTGTCGAGGCACGACTGAAAGATATAAGCCCATTTTGGAATGATCGCAAGTTTGGTACCTTTGCACATCTCATGTAAAATAGGGATGGAAAACTGAAAAGATAGTTGGCTTACACTCGCCACTTCACACAATAGATTACATAAGCAAAACATCATTCAAAACATCACAACCCGACTACGGGCAAAGATACAAAAGAAAGATACCAAAACAACATAAAACCACAGGTCTAGATCGAATCCTAGTAGAAACCACTACTGATCGTCGAAAACGTCACAAGCATACGTCCACTCTCTTCATCGAATTCCCGGAAGTACTTGAACCAGCTCCTGCATCAATCTCGGCTGAACCTGCATCTTGTGTTGTAGTATTTGTGAGCCACGAGGACTCAGCAATCCCATAACCATGGGTATCAAAACTAGCAAAGCTTTGTGGGTAGGAAGAGGTAAAGTGGTGAGGTTGCAGCAGCGGCTAAGCAATATATGGTGGCTAACTTACGAGTACCAGAATAAGATGAGCATCTACGCAAACGGTCGCAAAATTAGTGATCGCTAAAGATCCTGAACTACATACGAGTCAAACATAACCCCACCGTGTTCTCTTCTCAAAGTGAAAAGAGACAGTCACGGTTACTCACACAGTTGTGTGTTTTACTTCGGATCCTCTGTCAAGTTTTCTACAACCGGACATTAACAAATTCCAATCTACCACATAACCACGGGCAAGGCTTTCGAAAGATCATAACCCTGCAGGGGTGTTCCAACTTAGCCCATCACAAGCTCTCACGATTAGCTGAAGTGATAAATATAATATCATCACTCCTTATCTTAGGGAAATCCGATCAGGCTCGGCATCCCGGTAGCACAAGACATTTTGACAATGGTAAAACAAGTCCAGCAAGACCTCACGGCGTGCCGACACCCTGATAGTAGCCGCGCGTATCTCGTCTTAGGCCACAACCGGATGGGCGATGCTACAGGTAATACCAATCCTCGAGTTTCCCCGTGATGGCCCCGTAGGACCCCCGTTTGGGACCAACACCATCAGCACTGGCCCCCCTGCTATGTAGAAAGAATCCTCGGGGACGCGACCCCCTATGCAATTTTAATTAATTAATTAAGTTGTTATTATGAGGCAAATTAAAACCAATGTTGGGCCTTGCTGGAGGAGTTTTATTCAAAGTCGAACTGTCAAGGGGTCCCCATCCACCCATCGTGTAAGGAACGCAAAATCAAGGAACATAATGCCGGTTTATCGGCGCCTAAGGTGGCATGAGTGGAACAAAACACCGAGCAAAAGGCCAAGCCTTCCACCCATGCCCAGTATATAGGTGTGTTAATAATAATTTTAGATATTGTGATATTCCAACAACAACAAGTTCCCTCCTGCAACGAACTTCATCTTCACCTGCAACTAACAACGCTATAAGAGGGGCTGAGCAAGCGGGTAACATAGCCAAACCGTGGTTTTGCTAGGAAGGTTTCAAGGTTAGAGGTTTCATGGCAACAAGGAGAGGCCTGACAATAAAAGATGGGTAGCGCGACATGTAACGATAGCATCGAGACAACTAAGCATGGCAATGGTAGTAAAGTTATCCAAGGGTATGATCATCTTGCCTGGGATTCCACAAGGGAGAAGAACGGGTCCACGAAGTAGACAGAGCAACATAGTCGAGCGAATCCTCACAACTCCGGAACGAAACCGAAGCTAACAAGAGAAGCAACCGGAAAGAAGCAAACACACGTTAAACACACAATCATAAACATGGCATACGATGCACATCCAAGTATGATGCATGTCCGGTTTAAATATGCATGTCATGGCAAAGTGCACAAACAAAACTACAAGTTAAGTGGAGCTCAATATGCAACGAGTTGCATATTGACGAAACACCACATTTTAATTATTTAATTGACTCTCGTTATTTACAAGACAAGATTAATGTTTTTAACAAGGCAAGAGGTGAAGCATAATAAAACTACACTATTTAGACATTTTAAATGAGGCTGGAAAATAACAACAACATATCCGGAAAATCCCCATAAGCATATTTAGTAATTATAAGCAACGACAATTCACACATTATAATGTTGTTAAATGATGCGGATGACATGATCAAATTTATGCAATTATATTAAAAGTTGGCATGAAGAAGATATGAAGTATTGTCACCGTGGTGGAAAGAAAGGGTGCCACGGCAACGATCCGAAAATGATGCAACGCAACATCTCGGTTCCGGTTTCTCGTTGAGAGTCCGGAGCAACAGGAAGATGGCGTGAGCGAGTCAAACGAGATGAAAGGTGGGGGTGATCCCGTTGCCGGGTTCCCACGAGTCGGCGACGAGGCAACCGAGGAACATGACAAAGATGATACGGGCACGGTGCTCACTAGGGAAGAAACATCTCATACAACACAAGCATGCATTCAACCACGGTCATCGTCTCGGGGTTATACCTTCGTAGCGAACGTTTTGGGGCGGTTCGATATCATAGAGGAAGGAGTCGTTCACGTTTCCAAAGAGGTACTTGACGGGTCGTCGAGCGACGGTAGTTGAAGTAGTGGTACATGTTCGTTTCGGAGAGGGACTTGATGAACCCAACATCTTCGGGGCGACGGTAGTGGAACTTGGCGACGGTAGTCGATCACGTTCGGAGTACTTGCCGAGTCGGTCGTCGTGGTACACGTTATGTAGTGGTACTTGGTCTCGGCGACGGTAGTTGTTCACGAGCTCGTTTTCCCGTAGATGTCCGGGTCGTCGTGGTACTTGTCGCGGTCGTGGTACTTGTCGGTCCGGTCTTGACAAAATGAAGGGGTACTTGATGATTCCTCGTGTAGTCGAACTTGACGAAACTTGGGGTCCCTCGTACATAAGAACTTGGCAAAAACAAAAACGGCAGCAAGGTCTTCGCTGAAGGGGCCACAAGGCCATGGCAACGGCACGGCGAGGTACTTGCCGGTCTTGACGGTTCAAAGCAAAACAACAGCAACTCGGGCGCTGGGGTTGTCGAGAAGAGCACCACCTGCAGGGAAGGAGCAGAGCAGGGGTCCGCTCGGGGGGCGAGGACGTGCGCGTCAGGCTGCGGCCTGGTCGATCTGGAGGCCGGCGAGAGGCGCGCAGAGGAACAAGGGCGGCCGGCTGCTCAGTGCAGGGCGCTCCAAGGCGAGGCGGCGCTGGACGGAGGCAGCACGGGGTGCTGGAGAGGAGGGAGCGACTCCTCGAGGGGTCCTGGACGGGGAGGCCGGAGGACGAGGCCCCGGGCCTTGGCCACGGAGGAACGGGCGTGGGCCGGCCTCCTGGCGCTGGCTCGGGCGTCAGGCGCTCCTGGCCGAGGAGGCGCGTGGAGGCGGGGCGACGGAGGAGGCAGGACCTCGAGGAGGAGGCGGAGGCAGAGGCCTGAGGAAGCCATGGCGACGGCCGGAGCATGGAGGACGGGCGCAAGGGGGAGATCGAGGTACGCAGGAGAGGGCCTTGAGGACGGGGGAACGAGGGGGGAGCTCTGGCGCTGTCCCGTCGCAGAAGAGGAGGGGGTTCGTGGGATCGAGGCTGCACGATGGGGTTTCTGGGAGATCGAGATGGGGACGAGCGAGGGGGTGCGGCGGCGGCTGAGGGGGGAGAGCGAAGGGAGCGAAGCGAGGGGGCCTGGTAGCTAGGGTTCGGGAGCTCCGCAGTGGCGGCTGGGCCTGAGGCCAGATGGGCCAGATGGCTGCGGGAGTTGGGCCTAGGAGCTGGCCGCCGGCTGTCTTCTGCTGGTTTTTGCCATTTCCAAATACAGAGAAAAAAAATAGCGAGGAAAAGAAAAAAAAGAAGAAAAGGAAGGGATGCAAAAGAATTTGGACAAGAGGCTATTATTCCTGGACTCGCAAAAATGCGTTGCTTCCCAGAAAAATAGAAAAGGCGGCATGAATGGAAAATAAATTCAAATTCCTTTGAATTTATTTCAAATGGTGTGAATAAGGACTATGATTTAGAAGAGCCCAAAAATGTCCGGAATTTTGGAGGAGCCTCGATAAAAAGAAAAAGAATTATAGGGAAGGTTTTGAAGCAGAAACTCGAAGTAGGAAAAGCCTGGGGAAAAATTATGCACGTGTGTTGGTTAATTCCAAACAAATGGAATATTATTATATAGCTCCCTAATAATATCGAGAGGCTTTTATATGTTATAAAGAGAAGTCATCCTTCCCTCGATTTAAATGGACCGAAGGCCCACACGATTTATTAGGTTGAGATGCAAAATTAATGACATGATGGCATGATGACATGATGCAATGCAAAAATAAAAACAGAGCAAGCAAATAAAACACCCGGCGAAACCCGGAACATCTGGAATCTTCTGGAATCTTCTGGAATCTTCTGGGACGTCGGTCTTCGGGCGTCACAAACATGCTCACAAACATGCCATGATAATGTTACTGTTTTAACACTTAGTGTCACTAAGTCTGAAATCTGTATTATCCTGATGCAATGTTTGCTTGCTGCTCTAGTAAAATCCATGTTAGTTTTGGGGTGGCCATTGATCATTCCTTGTTGTATATGTTGTTGTCTATCCATCCATGCCCTTACTTGCTCATTTGGGTTGCTGTAGAATATTTAATTCTTGTTCCCAAGTTGCTATAAAATATTACTGTCAGGTTTTATTGTCATGTTCAAAATGTTGTAGCTTGTTGCTATTGATCCATGCCTCCTATGGAGATGCTCCAATGGAGTTGTTTTCTGTAGGATATGTCTACTTCATGTCCATGCTTCTTGTCACCATGTTTGAGTGCTGTAGAGTATATATTTCTTGCTCCAAAGTTGCTATGTGGCTGTTAATTTCAGCTTTGCATTGTTTCTTGTTTCGGGTGTATCTTTTAGCCCGTTGCTCCGTTTTGAGCAAGTCCTACATGAAACTTGTGTGATTTTGCATGTAGATTCATAATATCATCTTGTTAACATGTTTGTAGTATGTTTGCTTGATGTTTGGGTGCATTTTGCACCGTTGCCATGCTTATCTTGTATTGATCATATCTTCTAGACCGTAGCTCTGTTTAAAACAAACTTTATAAGAAACTTGACTAGAATTTCGTGTAGATTGTCATGGTGCATGTTAACTTGCTGTTTAACAACTTTAACTTAAGGTTTGTTCAGATCTGGACTAATTTCAAACTATGCATATGAGGACTTACCGGATTTGTCTTAAGTAGTTTCCGGCCTCATTTAAACCTGTTGTTTCCTGTGTTGTTTCTCTGTGCTTCCTACCTTGCCATGTTTTGCATCCTAAATAGACTTGTCTTGCATCCTACTTGCTTGAGTATATTGTCTTGTTCTTGTGTTGTTTCTCTATGCTTCCTATATTGTCATGTTGTGCATCCTAAGTGCATCTGCTGTGCATCCTAAGTGCATCATGCATGCATCCTGTAGTTTGTGCATTGCACCATGTTTGATTTCGTGCCTCGTGTGTTCTGTGTTGAGTAGAGCCGGAAGCCGAGACCGAGTACGAGAACGAGGTTACTACCGAGGTTGAGAACGAGGAGCCGTCTTACGATCCCATCGACGACTCGACAGGAAAGATGACCTCACCTAGATATCATTACTATCTTTGCCTATTGCTAGAAGTCTAGCTCTTTAGCTTATTGCCTCGATGCCCATGTTTGTCTGTCAGCCTCCTATTGTAACCATGAATCTGTCTAACCAACCAACCTATGCAAACCTTTGATTGGCTACGTAGGCTTCGCTCAGCCCCTCTTATACCATTGCTAGTTGCAGGAGAAGGTTTGAAGATTCTTGCTTCATGTTGAAGCTATTGTTGGGATATCACACTATATAAACTTTTAAATCATCTATATATTGGTAATGGGTGGAAGGCTAAGGCTCTTGCTTGGTGATTTGTTCCACTCATGCCGCCCTAGGAACAGTATAAACCGGTGTTATGTTCCTTGATTATGCGTTCCTCACACGGTTGGGGTTATGAGACCCCCTCGATAACCCGCTTAGTGCTAAACCTTTTCCAGCAAGGCCCGACATTGGTACTTCATTTGCCTAATAACTAAAACTTGCATAGGGACTAGCTATCCCCTTTTATTAATCAACCCCCGGGCCAGTGCTCCACATGAGTGCTGGTCCAACCTAGAGCAGCTTGCGGCACCGCCCCTTGGCAACTCGGGGTATCTGGATGCTGTAACCATAGCTCATCTGGTCGTGGCCTGAGACTAGATACGCGCGGCTACTGTCAGGGTGTCGACACGCCAGGAGGTATTGTTGGATTAGTTTTACCTATGTCCGTATATCTTGAGCACTGGATTCCGAGGATACTCGAGCCTTCCCACTTTGGAGTTGCGACTCCGCGGATCGTGGGCTTGTAATGGGCCAAGTTGGAACAACCCTGCATGGTTTTGAACTTTCGAAAGCCGTGCCCGCGGTTATGTGGCAGATGGGAATTTGTTAATATCCGATTGTAGAAAAGTTGACACCATGTTCAGAACACACTACCAGCGTGAGTAACCATGACAGTCATTTTTCGACAGAGGTTCGGGAAGTGAACACGGTGGGGTTATGTTTGTCGTGCTTAGATAGGATCACTTCGTGATCACCTTGTCGCTCGTGGCATTTCTCTTCTCGCTCTTATTACGTAAGCTAGTGCTAGAGCAGCTGCAGCCTTTTATTCTTTCTTCAGCCTTGTTCCACACCCAAGGCTTAGATAGTTCTGCTACCCGGGAACGGGATTGCTGAGTCCTCCGTGGCTCATAGATTCTACACCACACCAGATGCAGGTACTCAGGTGAACTACTCAGGTGACGGCACAGAGCTGTACTGGGAGTACGATTAAGAGCGTAGCCCATACTATGTGCACTATCCCGATGATCAGTAGTGGTTTCTACTAGGGGCGATCCGAACCTGTGGCTTTATGTATTTTGGTATCTTTCATTTGGATCTTCACCCGTAGTCGGGTTGTGATGTTTTGCTATGTAATGAACTGTGTGACGTGGCGAGTGTAAGCCAACTATCTCTTTTCTTTTCATCCCTATTTTTACATGAGATGTGCAAAGATACCGAACTTGAGATCATTCCAGAATGGGCTTGCACCTTTAAGTCGTGCCTCGACACGTAGGAGGTATAGTCCCATCCTGGGCATTACAAGTTGGTATTCAGAGCCTTCTCCGACCTAGAAGCCCCCACTGATTGATCGAATCGTTGACGGTTGAGTCTAGGCACACACTTAAAATGTTTTTAGTCCTATATATATATATCGGAGAGTAGGATTTCTTTTGCTCCTCATCTCTTTTCACTCTGGTGAGGACTCCTGACGTTTACTCTTGTCTCTTCTACTCTCAAAATTTCACCAAATTTTTTTAGGAATCTCGCGAGTATTGTTTGGATTGTTCCGATGTCTTTGTGACGAGAACATTGTTCTCGATGCCTCCTGTCATTTAGGGGTTGTGGCAGTGTCCCGGGGAGTTGAGCTCTGAGGTGTTGTCGTCGCAAATATATCGCGGCAGTTCTGGAATACTTAAGACGGCCGACATCGAAAACTCTCCTATGTGGTTAGTGGCAAGATAACCCCGACGTCACCCAGTAGTGGGGAGGTAGTTCGGGAGTATTGCCATAGCTTGTATAGTAGATGCGTTTCGAAGGTCCGAGGTAGACGGTTTCCGGAAATAACTGGTTATGTGTTGAAGGATGGATACAGCTGGATGTAGGATTAGAGTTGAGTGCGCGATGCTTCCCCTGTATCCCGAACACCTGATTGCATAACTGGAAACTTTCGGAAATTAATAGGTGGGTTCATCTAGTAGCTCATGTGCATTCTTCCAACGAATGCATGATATGGAGTTCGGGGTTCTACATTGAGGGAAGTAGTTTTATAGCCGTTGTTCCGATCGGGAGTTGCATCTTAAAGGGTCCTTGGCTATGCTGATCCGGGGAATGCAAAACCCATTTGTGACACGTTACATAAGCTTTCAGCACGAATATGTCGAACGAAGCTTCTATCTTGTATTTGTTCTATCTGCTCCTTGTTGTTTTTATTTACCTTTTGATTCCCAAGTGGCTTCTCGTGAAGATTGTTGTTACTATTAAACTGAGATTTACATTCGTTCATTCTTGTTCGAATGTTCTTGTGAATACTATGTTGGAATTTCTAGCCGTTGATTCAGCTTATTTATTCTTTCAATCAATGGCTAATAGTTGTCATCTCGTACAGGATGGCTCCTAAAAAGGTTCCCAACGCTAACCCAGAGGGTGAAGAGGTTCCTGATCGTCCCCCTTCCCCTCCTCCTCCGTCTGAGGCCTGGAGAGCAATTATGCAAGCGACGAACCAGAACACCCAGATGCTTATGCAAATGATGCAGAACATTCAAGCAAATCAGGGTGCTCATGGGAATCAAGGCCAAGGCAATTTGTTCAACCAACCTCATTTTGCTACGCTCAACCAGTTCCTGGCAAATCAACCAAAGGCATTCAGTTTCTGCGTGGACCCTCTAGATGCTGAAGACTGGATAACAGATATCAAGAAGCATTTTGAGTGCAGTAACGTCAGGCCCGAGGACTATGTGAAGTTTGCCGCATTCCAACTCAAGGACCAAGTAGCTAATTGGCGGCATCAGTACAAAGACTCCAGAGCAGGGCGTGTAATCTCCTGGGATGACTTCTGCAAGGACTTTCGCTCTCACCACATTCCAACAAGTGTCATCGAGGGTATGCGTGAGCAATTCCGCAACCTGAAGCAAGGCTCAATGTCTGTCTACCAATATAATGTGAAGTTCCAGAACCTTGCCCGCTATGCCAAGCAAGACATCCCAGATGCCAAGAGCAAGATCTATCAGTTCCGTGGTAGTCTGAAGGATGAAGTCCAACTTGCTCTCACCTTGTTCGAGCCTGATGAGTTTGATCAATTCTATAACATGGCACTTAAGCAAGAGGCAGCCCAGCTCAAGATGGAAGCTTCCAAAAAGAGGATCAGAGACGCTATTCACTCCTCCTCTTCTTCTCAAGTGGTCGCAAAGCAACAGAAGTTTTGGCTTCCACCTCCTCCAGTGATCCGAGCTCCCTACAACAACAACAAGAATTCTGGTGGCCGTGCTTTCTCCCACCCACCCAACCCAAGCAATCAGTCAAAGAATCTTTTTCAAGCTTCCAAGTCAAGTGCTCCTTATCACCATCCTCTCTCAGAAGTGGTTTGCAACAAGTGTGGCCAGAAGGGTCACTATGCTAACAAGTGCCCCAACCCAAGGCGCCTTCTGCCTCCTCCACCTGTCAGCACTGCTATTGTCAAGCATGTTCCGAAGGTTGCAAGAGTGAATCTGATGAATGCAGCTCAAGCAGAGAATTCTTCAGATGTGATACTTGGTATTCTTCCGGTCAATCTCAAGCCTGCAAAAGTGTTGTTTGATTCGGGTGCTTCATGTTCCTTCATGTCATATCCATTTGCATCCAAGCATAATGTTCACATCGAAGCATTACCAAGAGCTTTGAGTGTTATATCTCCTGGCAAGAGATTGAGTTCTAGTATGGTGGCTCCAAATGTGTCTATTCGCATGGGTGATTACCGATTTCTGGCTTGTCCGGTTGTTCTCGGTAATTCCGACATTGATCTTATTCTCGGGATGGATTGGCTTTCTCAGCATGATGCTCACATTGATTGTGCAAATAAGGAAGTCAAGATTACTCATCCTAACGAAGACGTGATTATCTTCGCCTCTCGAGATAACACAATCAGGCTATTCTCTCTCAATGACAAGGGCGAGATCAATGCCATCTCTCAAATTCTGGTGGTCAATGAATACGAAGATGTTTTCCCTGAAGAGCTTCCAGGCATGCCTCCGCATCGTCAAGTTGAATTTGTCATTGAACTCGAGCCTGGTAATGAACCAGCATGCCGGCGTCCGTACAAGCTCTCCCCTGAAGAGTTGAAGGAGTTGAAGAAACAGCTTGATGAACAAGAGCGTATGGGTCTAATCAGGCCTAGCACTTCTCCTTGGGGCTGTGGTGTCTTATTTGTCAAGAAGAAGGATGGCACGGAGCGCCTTTGCGTTGATTATCGGTCATTGAACAAGAAGACAATAAAAAACAAGTATCCGCTCCCCAACATCAATGGATTGTTCGAGCAGCTCAAAGGAGCTAAAGTGTTCTCAAAGCTCGATCTCCGAATGGGTTATCACAAAATTCGCATTCGTGAAGAAGATATCCACAAGACTGCCTTCAGAACCAGCTACGGCTCCTATGAATATACAGTCATGTCTTGTGGCCTCGCTAATGCTCCACCTACCTTCTCAAGAATGATGCACTACATTTTCAACCCCTACACCAACGAATTTGTGCTTGTGTATCTGGATGACATCTTGGTATTCTCCAAGAATGAAGAGGATCACGAAAAGCACCTCCGTCTGGTTCTTGACAGACTCCGTGAACATAAGTTCTATGCCAAGTTCTCCAAGTGAGAATTCTGGCTCGATAAGGTCTTGTATCTGGGCCATATCTTCTCCGCTGACGGTATTGCGGTCAACCCCGAGAAAGTTGAAGCGATTGTTAACTGGGAACCTCCTCAGAACGTTAAGCAACTCCGAAGCTTCCTTGGTCTTGCTAGCTATTGCAGAAGGTTCGTTGAGAACTTCTCCAAGATTGCCAAGCCTCTCTCCAACTTGCTGCAGAAGAATGTCAAGTACAACTGGTCTCCGGATTGTGATGTGGCATTCAAAACTCTCAAAGAAAAGCTCATCTCTGCTCAAGTTCTTACCCCTCCAGATGAGTCCAAGCCCTACGAAGTATTCTGTGATGCTTCTCTTCAAGGACTTGGTGGTGTGCTAATGCAAGACAAGAAGATTGTGGCATACACTTCTCGTCAATTGAAGCCAAGTGAGAAGAACTACCCCACACATGATCTCGAGCTAGTAGCTGTGGTACACGCCTTGATTACGTGGAGACACCTTCTGTTGGGCAGAAAAGTCGACATCTTCACCGATCACAAGAGCTTGAAGTACATCTTCACACAGCCGAACCTGAACCTTCGCCAGACTCGTTGGGTAGAGATGATCCAAGCATCGAATACACACCTGGCAAGGCCAATGTCATTGAAGATGCCTTGAGCAGAAAGGCGTATTGCAACAGTCTCCTTATCAAGCCGTTTCAGCCTGAGCTTTGTGAAGCATTCAGGAAGCTCAACCTCCAAGTTGTTCCGCAAGGCTTTCTTGCAAATCTTCAAGTTGCTCCTACCTTGGAAGATCAGATCCGTGAGGCCCAACTCAGTGATGCTATGGTGCAGAAAGTGAAACATGGTATTGCAAAGGGTACTCCTAAATACAAGTGCTATCGCATTGATGAGAGAGATACCCTGTTCTTTGAGGACAGACTTGTGGTTCCCAAGGGTGATCTCAGGAAGCTCATAATGAACGTAGCACATGATTCCCTCCTTTCGATTCATCCTGGAAGTTCTAAGCTGTACCAAGACCTCAAGCAATCTTACTGGTGGACTCGCATGAAAAGGGAGATTGCCCAATTCGTGAATGAATGTGATGTCTGCAGAAGAGTGAAGGCAGGGCATCAACGTCCAGCCAGTCTTCTCCAACCTCTTCCTATTCCCGAGTGGAAATTCGTCCACATTGAAATGGATTTCGTCACCGGGTTTCCCAAGTCCAAGAAGGGGAATGATTCTATCTTTGTTGTCATCGACAAGCTTACCAAAGTAGCTCACTTCCTTCCAGTCAAAGAATCCAACAATGCAGCTCAATTGGCAGAGTTGTACACTTCCAGAATCGTGTCCCTACATGGCATTCCGCAAGTTATCTCCTCAGACCGTGGAAGTTTGTTCACATCCAAGTTCTGGGACTCCTTTCAGTCTGCCATGGGCACTAAGATCCGTTTCAGCACTGTGTTTCACCCTCAGACTAGTGGTCAAGTAGAAAGAGTGAACCAGATTCTAGAAGACATGCTCAGAGCTTGTGTCATCTCTTTTGGCATGAAGTGGGAAGACTGTCTTCCGTTTGCCGAGTTCTCTTACAACAACAGTTTCCAAGCAAGTGCCGGCAAAGCTCCATTTGAAATCCTCTATGGCAGAACGTGCCGTACCCCTCTCAACTGGTCCGAGACTGGTGAACGTCAACTTCTTGGCAATAACTTGATCTCAGAAGCCGAAGAAATGTGCAAAGTCATACGTGAGAATCTCAAGGCCGCTCAGTCGCGTAAGAAGAGTTACTATGACGGCAAGCATCGTGATTTGGCCTTCAACATTGGGGATGATGTCTATCTCCGTGTTTCTCCTATGAAAGGCACCCAAAGATTCAGTATCAAAGGTAAGCTTGCTCCTAGATACGTGGGGCCTTTCAAGATCCTTGGCAAAAGAGGTGATCTAGCCTATCAACTTGAGCTCCCTTCCAACATCGCTAATGTTCATGATGTGTTTCACGTGTCTCAACTCTGCAAGTGCTTCAAGACACCTGAACGCACCATTCCGTTCAAGGAGATTGATCTTCAACAAGACTTGTCTTACCGAGAGCACCCCGTTGCTATTCTTGAAGAAACCGAGCGCAAGACCCGCAACAAGTCAATCAAGTTCTTGAAAGTTAAGTGGTCACACCATACCGACCGAGAAGCTACGTGGGAACGAGAAGATCACCTTCGTTCCGAGTACCCTTCCTTCTTCCAGTCCTAGATCTCGGGACGAGATCTTTTCGTAGTAGAGGAGAGTTTGTAATGCCCCGGATGTAACACTTTCCCTATATGGCAATATATAAACTTTGGCTTCATCATTTCCATTTCGGGTTCTTCTTTCTTTTCGGGTTTCGCGTTTTGTCATGTGCGTGTGTGCATTTCTTCCATGTCATGTTGTCATGTGCATTGCATTGAATTTGTGTTTTCACTTGCATCCGGTCCCACTCGTCTCTTCCCGTTGTCCGTTTCGAGTTCCGAAGCTCTCACACGTGCCCGTGGCATCCCCGAGTCCTTCTTTTGTGTTAGGGCATGTAACGTTTCCGGAATGACGTGAGACTTGTCGTGCGATGTTGTTTTGGTACGTGTAGGCCGCCTGTCAAGTTTCGTCGCGTTTGGAGTTCGTTTGATACTCCAACGTTAACCTACTCGGCTAAAAGTACCTCCTCTTTGAGGCCCAAGACCCCCTCCACAACAGCCCAACAACCCAGCACAACCCTTCCCATTATCTCGGTCGTCGAATTGTGATCGCGTGGCCGAAAACCACTCCCCATTTTGAGTCTCCTAGCTCCTTGTGCCTATAAAAACGTCCCCCTTGTCATTTTTCGTCCAAACCCCTAACTTCTTCCTCCTCCCGCAGCGCCGGACGTGTCCGCCACCGCCTTCGGCCTCTCCACGCCCGCCACGTGGCAGCCGCCGCCGTTCGCACCGTGCCGGCCCGTAGGCCCAGCGCGGGCCCGCCGCCGCAGCGTCCCAGGCCGCGCCCCCGCGCACCCCTTCGACGATCTCCTCCGTCGCGGCGCACGACCCCACCACCGGCCGGCGCCGCCACCGCCGCTCGCCATCCCCGCCGCTGCGCCGTGGGCTGCAACCCGCCGCCGCGCCCCTCAAGTTCCCAGGCCGCCGCCGGGACCCTCGCTGCCGGACCCTCGCCGGCCGGAGTTGCCGCAGCTCCGGCCGCCGCCGGGAGGGCCGCCGCCCGTCGAGCCAGCAGCTCGCGCCGCCGCCGGATCCAGCCTGATCCCGATCCAGCCGGCTGCACCGCAACCCTAATGGGCGCGCCCGATCCGTGGACCCGCTCTGCGCCTGACCCGTTGACCCGCAACCCGTTGACCCGCGTTGACTCTGAGGTTGATATTTTCCCCAAGTCTTTTGTTCTTTATTTTGTTGTCTGACGCATTTTTGTATTGGCAATAACTTTTACTATGCTTGTCCGTTTTGTGCATATGATATGTCAAAATGATCGTGGTGACATGTACTACGTTTTGTTCCATTGTGTCATGCTTGTTTGAGTCCATATAGATCTCTTAATCTTCATGACAAGAGTGCTACTTCATATAAACTGCTGCTACTAGTTATTTCATGCCATGTTTGAGATGTGATATCTTGGTGCATGTTTATCCAAATGAAGCAAATGATATGTCCAAATGTTCATCATGAGATGCTCTACATGTTGGTTGCTATAGGATGCATGTTAGAGTTCATATTGCCATGTTTATCTCTGTTGCAAAAGTGCATGTGGCTGTTAGGTTTTATAACTTGTTACGAGATGCCTAGTTGAGGAGCTCGTTGCTATTGATGTGTTTGTCCCCATGTCACATGCTCATATGTTTTAGATTCCCCATCATGTGTTCTTTGCTGTGGTGCAAACCAATTGCCATGATATGCTTTGAGGTGACTTAAACATGCTCACAAACATGCCATGATAATGTTACTGTTTTAACACTTAGTGTCACTAAGTCTGGAATCTGTATTATCCTGATGCAATGTTTGCTTGCTGCTCTAGGCAAATCCCTGTTAGTTTTGGGGTGGCCATTGATCATTCCTTGTTGTATATGTTGTTGTCTATCCATCCATGCCTTTACTTGCTCATTTGGGTTGTTGTAGCATATTTAATTCTTGCTCCCAAGTTGCTATAAAATATTACTGTCAGGTTTTATTGACATGTTCAAAATGTTGTAGCTTGTTGCTACTGATCCACGCCTCCTATGGAGATGCTCCAATGGAGTTGTTTGCTGTAGGATATGTCTACTTCATGTCCATGCTTCTTGTCACCATGTTTGAGTGCTGTAGAGTATATATTTCTTCCTCCAAAGTTGCTATGTGGCTGTTAATTTCAGCTTTGCATTGTTTCTTGTTTCGGGTGTATCTTTTAGCCCGTTGCTCCGTTTTGAGTAAGTCCTACATGAAACTTGTGTGATTTTGCATGTAGATTCATAATATCATCTTGTTAACATGTTTGCAGTATGTTTGCTTGATGTTTGGGTGCATTTTTCACCGTTGCCATGCTTATCTTGTATTGATCATATCTTCTAGACCGTAGCTCCGTTTAAAACAAACTTTATATGAAACTTGACTAGAATTTCGTGTAGATTGTCATGGTGCATGTTAAATTTCTGTTTATCAACTTTAACTTAAGGTTTGTTCAGATCTGGACTAATTTCAAACTATGCATATGAGGACTTACCGGATTTGTCTTAAGTAGTTTCCGGCCTCATTTAAACCTGTTGTTTCCTGTGTTGTTTCTCTGTGCTTCCTATCTTGCCATGTTTTGCATCTTAAATAGACTTGTCTTGCATCCTACTTGCTTGAGTATATTGTCTTGTTCTTGTGTTGTTTCTCCATGCTTCCTATGTTGTCATGTTGTGCATCCAAAGTGCATATGCTGTGCATCCTAAGTGCATCATGCATGCATCCTGTAGTTTGCGCATTGCACCTTGTTTGATTTCGTGCCTCGTGTGTTCTGTGTTGAGTAGAGCCAGAAGCCGAGACCGAGTATGAGAACGAGGTTACTACCGAGGTTGAGAACGAGGAGCCGTCTTACGATCCCATCGACGACTCGACAGGCAAGATGACCTGACCCAGATATCATTACTATCTTTGCCTATTGCTAGAAGTCTATCTCTTTAGCTTATTGCCTCGATGCCCATGTTTGTCTGTCAGCCTCCTATTGTAAACATGAATCTATCTAACCAACCAACCTATGCAAACCTTTGATTGGCTACGTAGGCTTCGCTCAGCCCCTCTTATAGCATTGCTAGTTGTAGGAGAAGATTTGAAGATTCTTGCTTCATGTTGCAGCTATTGTTGGGATATCATACTATATAAACTCTTAAATCATCTATATATTGGTAATGGGTGGAAGGCTAAGGCTCTTGCTTGGTGATTTGTTCCACTCATGCCGCCCTAGGAACCGTATAAACCGGTGTTATGTTCCTTGATTATTCGTTCCTCACATGGTTGGGGTTATGGGACCCCCTCGAAAACCCGCTTAGTGCTAAACCTTTTTCAGCAAGGCCCGACATTGGTACTCCATTTGCCTAATAACTAAAACTTGCATAGGGACTAGCTATCCCCTTTTATTAATCAACCCCCGGGCCAGTGCTCCACATGAGTGTTGGTCCAACCTAGAGCAGCTTGCGGCACCGCCCCTTGGCAACTCGGGGTATCTGGATGCTGTAACCATAGCTCATCCGGTCGTGGCCTGAGACTAGATACACGCGGCTACTGTCAGGGTGTCGGCACGCCAGGAGGTATTGCTGGATTAGTTTTACCTATGTCCGTATATCTTGAGCACGGGATTCCGAGGATACTCGGGCCTTCCCACCTTGGAGTTGCGACTCCGCGGATCGTGGGCTTGTAATGGGCCAAGTTGGAACACCTCTGCAGGGTTTTGAACTTTCGAAAGCCGTGCCCACGGTTATGTGGCAGATGGGAATTTGTTAATATTCGGTTGTAGAAAACTTGACACCATGTTCAGAACACACTACCAGCGTGAGTAACCGTGACAGTCATTTTCCGAAAGGGGTTCGGGAAGTGAACACGGTGGGGTTATGTTTGTCGTCCTTAGATAGGATCACTTCGTGATCACCTTGTCGCTCGTGGCACTTCTCTTCTCGCTCTTATTACGTAAGCTAGTGCTAGAGCAGCTGCAGCCTTTTATTCTTTCTTCAGCCTTGTTCCACACCCAAGGCTTAGATAGTTCTGCTACCCGGGAACGGGATTGCTGAGTCCTCCGTGGCTCATAGATTCTACACCACACTAGATGCAGGTACTCAGGTGAACTACTCAGGTGACGGCACAGAGTTGTACTGGGAGTACGATGAAGAGCGTAGCCGATACTATGTGCACTATCCCGATGATTAGTAGTGCTTTCTACTAGGGGCGATCCGAACCTGTGGGTTTATGTATTTTGGTATCTTTCATTTGGATCTTCACCCGCAGTCGGGTTGTGATGTTATTTGGATGATGTTTTGCTATGTAATGAATTGTGTGACGTGGCGAGTGTAAGCCAACTATCTCTTTCTTTTCATCCCTATTATTACATGAGATGTGCAAAGATACCGAAATTGAGATCATTCCAGAATGGGCTTATACCTTTAAGTCGTGCCTCGACACGTAGGAGGTATAGTCCCATCCTGGGCATTACACATCATCATCGCCCTGACCATGAGTTGTGAGTAGTTGACCACAGACCTTCGGGTCCATCTCAATACAAAGTTCTCCTCGGTCTTCGAGGAGATCTATTCGATGTAATCTCTTTTTGCGGTGTGTTTGTCAAGATCCGATGAATTGTGAGTTTATGATCAAGGTTATCAATGAAAGATATTTGGTTCTTCTCTAAACTTTTTATGTTTGCTCATAATATCCTTGCAGGTCTCTTCGAATTATTGGTTTGGTTTGGACTACTAGATCTATAGTTCTTGTAATGCAAGATGTGCTTGGCTTTGGGTTCAATCTTGCGGTGTCCTTTCCCAATGACAGTAGGGGCAGCAAGGCACGTATTGTATTGTTGCCATCGAGGATAAAAAATATGGGGTTTACATCATATTGCTTGAGTTTATCCCTGTACATCATGTCATCTTGCTTATGGCGTTACTCTGTTCGTATGAACTCAATACACTAGATGCATGTTGGATAGCGGTCGATGTGTGGAGTAATAGTAGTAGATGCATGTTGGATAGCGGTCGATGTGTGGAGTAATAGTAGTAGATGCAGGCAGGAGTCAGTCTACTTGTCTCGGACGTGCTGCCTATATACAATGATCATGCCTAGATAGTCTCATAATTATTTGCTTTTCTATCATTTGCTCGACAGTAATTTGTTTATCCGCCATAGAATATCGCTATCATGAAAGAAGCCACTAGAGAAAACTATGCCCCCCGGGTCTATTCTCAACATATCAATCTACATCTACTTTACTTTTCTCGCTTTTATTTTCTGTTTTATTAAACTAAAAATACCAAAAATATAAACTATCATCTCTATCAGATCTCACTTTCGTAAGTGACCGTAAAGGGATTGACAACCCCTTATCGCGTTGGCTGCGAAATTCTTATTTGTTTGTGCAGGTGCGAGGGACATGCTCATGGTCTCCTACTGGATTGATACCTTGGTTCTCCAAAACTGAGGGAAATACTTACGCTATTGTGCTGTATCTCCCTTTCCTTTTCGAGGGAATACAACGCAAGGTCAAGAGGTAGCAAGAAGAATTTCTGGCGCCGTTGCCGGGGAGGCTTACGCAAAAGTCATATACCAAGTACCTATCACAAACCCTTATCCTTCTCATTACATTTATTTGCCTCTCGTTTTCCTCTCCCCCACTTCACCCTTGCCGTTTTATTTGCCCTTCTTCCGCCGTGTGTTTATCGTTCGCTTGCTCCTTATTTCCTCGTGTGCTGTTAGCTTGCCTGATTGCCCTCATGTCTGAGATGGGGGATGTTCCTATCGAGAAGGGTAGCAATGTTGAGGGCAACGTCTATGTTGATCCCCCGGATGAAGCTACCACTTTACATATTAAGAAATTTTGGGTTGGTAGCGGTAATATTAGACGTCTTCACTTGTGTCGGTGCTTTGCCCAATGTGGGTGGCTCTACTCTTCATAGAACTAGTAGCCTTGCGGATGTTGTATCTATGCTCATAGTAGAAATTGAAAGGCAATTTATCCATATGCATCCCTGTATTCAAAGAATATTTTTGGAGTTCTCCAATATTGAGCATTCTTCCATTAAGCGTGCAGCTACTATCTTTTTGGCTCATGCATTTAGATATATCATGAAAGAGGCCAGAGAAATCTTTGCTCGTTACGGTGTAGATGCCGGTCGGCCTCCTATAGAGGCCATCTTGTTCAATCAAGAAGACCTTATGCGGTTGCGATCTCCTGATCATGTTGCTTTTAGTGAAAACCTTAGAAAAAAGGTTCCTGTTGAGATCTTGATTGATAGAATTTCTTAGATAAATGATGACTTTGCTGTTCAAAATAATGGGTTAGGCTTCTCCCTTGAACGAAGTCTTATGACCTTCTGCCAAAAGAATGCCTATAATGATGAATTGGTCATCCACTACAAAGGGCCAAAGGAGGAACCTGTTCCTCCCGAGATTGATGTAGGGGACTTTTGTCCCATTAAATTTAGCCCTTTTGATTACTTTTGCTTGCCACAAAGGAAGCTTGCTGCTGAACGTAGGGACTATGAGATGAGCTTTTGCGACATATCATACCATTATGGCTGTCCCTAGATCTATCTTGTATCGTGCCTAGCTAGGGGCGTAAAACGATAGCGCTTGTTGGGACGCAACCCAATTTTATGTTTTTTTGTTTTTTTTTGCTGTTAGGGAATAAATATTGCATCTAGCCTCTGATTAGATGTGGTTTCATGTTTTGTTTAGTGTTTGGGCCAAGTAGAACCTTTGGGAAGACTTGTGTGAAGTTTATATGATCTTGCTGTGAAAAACAGAATCGTTAGCACTCGCTAAAGTAGTCGTGGGATTTTACTGGTGCGTGCTTTTTAGTTGATTCTTTTTGCAGATGATTGGTAGACAAATTGCGCAAATTTACCAATTTAGTTTTAATTTGTTGGAGTTCCAGAATTAGGAGAATACTGCAGATTACTACAGACTGTTCTGTCTTTGACAGATTCTGTTTTTCGTGTGGTGTTTGCTTATTCCGATGCATCTATGAGTAGAATTGGAGGTTATGAACCATAGAGAAGTTGGAGTACAGTAGGTTTAACACCAATATAAACAAAGAATGAATTAATTTCTGTACCTTTGAGTGGTGGTTTGCTTTCTTATCCTAACGGAGCTCACGAGAATTGTTTTCTAAGTTTTGTGTTGTGAAGTTTTCAACTTTTGAGTATCGCTTTGATGGACTATGGAACAAGGAGTAGCAAAGGCCTAAGCTTCGGGATGCCCATGGCACCCCAAGTAAAATTAAGATAATCAAAATCCTAAGCTTGGGGATGCCCCGGGAAGGCATCCCCTCTTTCGTCTTCATCCATCGGTAACTGTACTTGGAGCTATATTTTTATTCGCAACATGTTATGTGTTTTGCTTGGAGCGTCTTTTATAATTTGAGTCTTTGCTTGTTAGTTTGCCACAATCATCCTTGATGGACACACCTATTTGAGAGTTAAATATGGCCTAGAAATTGTTAGAACACTCTATGTGCTTCACTTATTTCTTTTTAGTTGAATAGTTTTTGCTCTAGTGCTTCACTTATATCTTTTAGAGCACGGTGGTGGTAATATTTTGTACAAATTGTTGAACTCTCATGCTTCACTTATATATATTTTAGAGTCTATTAAAACAGCATGGTAATGTGTTTAGGCTAAAATAACTAGTCTTCACATGATAAACGTCCAATGTCAATGTATTAAAAAAATTGACACCAAGTGCATTGAATAGAATGAGATGTTGGATGCTTGATAATTGTTTTGAGACATGAGGATAGTGATATTAGAGTCATGCTAGTGGAGTTATTATGAAATTGAGAAATACTTGTGTTAAGGTTAGTGATTCTCTTATCATGCACATATGGTGAATTGCTATGTGTCGAAGTTAGAGCATGAGGTATTTGTAGAGTGACAATCTTTGTGTGGAGGTCGGGGGCGCGCGATGGTTAACTACTACCAACCTCCCCCCTAGGAGCATGCGTTGATTGCTTTGTTTTGATGACTCGTAGATTTTTGCAATAAGTATATGAGTTCTTATGACTAATGTTGAGTCCATGGATTATACACACTCTCACCCTTCCACCATTGCTAGCCTCTCTTGTACCGCGCAACTTTCGCCGGTGCCAAAACCCACTATATATCCTTCCTCAAAACAGCCACCATATTGTTCCTCAAAACAGCCACCATACCTACCTATCATGGCATTTCCATAGCCATTCCGAGATATATTGACATGCAACTTTCCACCGTTCCGTTTATATGACACGCATCATATTGTCATATTGCCATGCATGATCATGTATGACGTCGTAGTTGTGCCAAAGCCACCATGCATAATTTTTCATATATGTCACTCTTGATTTATTGCATATCCCAGTACACCGCTGTAGGCATTCATGTAGAGTCATACTTGTTGTAGTATCGAGTTGTAATATTGAGTTGTAATAAAAAGTGTGATGATCATCATTATTAGAGCATTGTCCCATGTGAGAAAAGGCCAATAAAAAAAAGGAGATGGCCCAAAAAAATAGAGAGGGGCTAATAAAAAAAAGAGAAAGCCCCTCCAAAAAAATGAGAGAAAAGAGAGAAGGGACAATTGCTACTATCTTTTTCCACACTTGTGCTTCAAAATAGCACCATGTTCTTCATTGTAGAGAGTCTCATGTTTAGTCACTTTCATATACTAATGGGAATTTTCATTATAGAACTTGGCTTGTATATTCCAACGATGGGCTTCCTCAAATGCCCTAGGTCTTCATGAGCAAGCAAGTTGGATGCACACCCACTAGTTTGTTTTGTTGAGCTTTCATTCATATTTAGCTCTAGTGCATCCGTTGCATGGCAATCCCTACTCACTCACATTGATATCTATTGATGGGCATCTCCATAGACCGGTGATACGCCTAGTCGATCTGAGACTATCTCCCTCCATTTTGTCTTCTCCACAACCACCTCTATTCCACCCATAGTGCTATATCCATGGCTCACGCTCATGTATTGCGTGAAAATTAAAGGTTTGAAAAGATAGAGTATGAAAACAAATGATTGGCTAAAATTGGGGTTGTGCATGATATGAATATTTTGTGTGATGAAGAGAGAACATATCCAGACTATATCATTTTGTATGGATAACTTTATTTAGCCATAGTATTTTGAGAAGACATGATTGCTTTGTTAGTATTGCTTGAAGTATTGTTATTTCTGATGTCAATATAGACTTTTATCTTGAATCTTTCAGATCTGAACGTTCATGCCACAATTAAGAGAATTACATTGAAAAACTATATTGGTTAGCATTCCACATCAAAAATTCTGCCTTTATCATTTACCTACTCGAGGACGAGCAGGAATTAAGCTTGGGGATGCTTGATACGTCTCCAACGTATCTATAATTTTTGATTGTTCCATGCTATTATTTATGAAGTATTGGATGTTTAATGGGCTTTATCATTCACTTTTATATCATTTTTGGGACTAACCTACTAACCCAAAGGCCCAGTCCAGATTGTTGTTTTTTGCCTATTTCTGGGTTTTGCAGAAACAGAATATCAAACGGAGTCCAAACGGAATGAAACCTTCGCGAGAGATATTTTTGGAGAAAATCACGCCAGAGGAACTTGAGAACCACGTCAGGGGAGCATCGAGTGGCTCTCGAGGGTGGGGGCGCGCCCCCCTTCCCAGGGCGCGCCCCCCTGCCTCAAGGTCCACTCGAGCGTCCCCCGGTGCCCTCCTTCTTCCTATATAAGTCAACGTACCCCAGAAACTCCGTACACAGAGAGAAAACCATAATTCCACCACCGTAGCTTCTGTTCCCGTGGAGATCCCATCTTGGAGCCTGTTCCGGAGCTCCACCAGAGGGGGATCCATCACGGAGGCCTTCATCATCATCATCATCGCACTCACCATGAGTTGTGAGTAGTTTACCACAGACCTTCGGGTTCATAGCTAGTATCTAGATGGCTTCTTCTCTCTCTCTAGATCTCAATACAAAGTTCTCCTCGGTCTTCGAGGAGATCTATTTGATGTAATCTCTTTTTGTGGTGTGTTTGTCGAGATCCGATTAATTATGAGTGTATGATCAAGGTTTTCTATGAAAGATATTTGGTTCTTCTTTGAATTTTTTATTTGTGCAGATAATATCCTTGCAAGTCTCTTCGAATTATTGGTTTGGTTTGGCCTACTAGATCTATAGTTCTTGCAATGGGAGAAGTGCTTGGCTTTGGGTTCAATCTTGCGGTGTCCTTTCCCAGTGACAGTAGGGGCAGCAGACAGTAGGGGCAGCAAGGCACGTATTGTATTGTTGCCATCGAGGGTAAAAAGATGGGGTTTACATCATATTGCTTGAGTTTATCCCTCTACATCATGTTATCTTGCTTAAGGCCTTACTCTGTTCGTATGAACTCAATACACTAGATGCATGCTGGATAGTGGTCGATGTGTGGAGTAATAGTAGTAGATGCAGGCAGGAGTCGGTCTACTTGTCTCGGACGTGATGCCTATATACAATGATCATGCCTAGATAGTCTCATAATTATTCTCTTTTCTATCAATTGCTCGACAGTAATTTGTTTACCCGCCGTAGAATATCGCTATCATGAGAGAAGCCACTAGAGAAAACTATGGCCCACGGTTCTATTCTCAACATATCAATCTACATCTACTTTACTTTTACTGCTTTTATTTGCTGTTTTATTAAACGAAAAATACCAAAAATATAAACTATCATCTCTATCAGATCTCACTTTCATAAGTGACCGTAAAGGGATTGACAACCCCTTATCACGTTGGTTGTGAAGTTCTTATTTGTTTGTGCAGGTGTGAGGGACTCGCACGTGGTCTCCTACTGGATTGATACCTTGGTTCTAAGAAACTGAGGGAAATACTTACGCTATGATGTTGCATCTCCCTTTCCTCTTCGAGGGAATACAACGCAAGCTCAAGAGGTAGCACCACCACGCAGGTGCTTGACTAGCTGGATCAGGAACCACGTACTGCCATGTGGGTGCTTTCCTCGTCTAGTGGGTCGGCCGTCGAGCTGGGGGTGATGGGGCGGCAAGGGTTTGCCACGGTCTTGCGTGTGTTCCCGGCAAGGGTCTTGTCGGGGCCTTTGTGAGCGCCCTCGGCAAGAGGCCTGCCACGGCTTCGGGGGATCTTCGGCAAGGAGCCTTGTCGGGGCCTCGTGGGCATCCTCGGTAAGGAGCCTTGCGGTCGTCTTGTCTTCTGGTTCTCATCTAGGACTCATAGACCCTTTGTCTTCACAAAGATCTGTATGCCATCACCCAAGCGCTTCTCGAGCCTTGGTTCCAACGTTGTTGAAGGTATCGGAGCTCCTAGGCTCAAGGTTGGTTGCAATGAAGTCGTTGGGTGAGTTGCCCCGACAAGGGTTCTTGCCGGGGCCGTGCAGGCCGCCCCGGCAAGGGTCTTGTCGAGGGAAGACTATCTTGTTGCTTGTCCTTCTTGTGCCACTGTCTTGGCGCTGCTCTGGTAATCTTGTGCTTTGGTTTCCCTCCGATGCCGTGTTAGGCATGCCGCATGCGTGGCTCTGACTGCCCGTGCACAAGTAAGGGGTACAAATGAGAGCCCCTACTTTTGTACACTGACATGCGGATTTCCTACAAGTGAGGAACATGATAGCCTTGAGGAATTTGAGAGCTCAAAAATTTCTGACCGTTGATGTGTTATGCGCGAGCTGTCCCAAAATATCCTATCCACCAAATGGTCATATCATTGAAGGGCATTTATGTCTTATCATGTCAGGCTGCTCCCTAGGTTATAAATAGCCGCCCACTACAGCCACTAGCTGGTTGAATGATCCAAGAGAAACTGACACTTGCATTAGAGCAACCCATCCTCCGAGGACTTTGAGCGAAAATCTTCAAGTGAGGAAAAACCCAAAACCCCAACACCTAAATCCCAAAGTGATTGAGCCTCACTGAATAGAGTGTTCCTATGTGGAACTAACGCTTGTTACCTTTGAAGACTGTGTATCTTCCAGACAGTTAGGCGTCAGTGGTCTAGAGCATCCAAAAGGAATTGTGGATCGCCGAGTGACCATGTCTGTGAAGGTTTGGAAGTCACATGTGAAGACTTACCACGAGTGATTAGGCATGGTCTGTGTGACCTTAGCTCAAGGGGAATACAGTGAAGACCGTGTGTCCGGGACTGTTGTCCTCAGGTTTGAATATCTAGCTACCCTAACTAGACGTACAACTATCACAACAGTTGGAACTGGTCTACCAATTCAATGTCTTCACCAAGCCTACTGGTTCTATTTCCTCAACCCTTTCATTTCGTCATTCATCTGTTAATGAACTTGATCTGTACTATTTGAAGATTTTGATTGAAGACTTTCTCCATTTCCTAATCTCTATTTCTTCAGTCTTTTGTGTTCAGCCTGCTTATCATGTTTACACGCTACTTGTGCTCTTGTATGCTTTCATTTCATCATGATGACTATGCTACTACTTTGTTGTGCATGCACCTGGGTACCTATTCCGCTGCTAGTTGTTTGTTTCTTAGGAAATTCCTCAGTTACAATTTCCTCAATGACGAATTTGTAAAAATCGCCTATTCACCCCCCTCTAGTCGATATAACGCACTTTCAATTGGTATCAATGCAAGGTACTCCCTTGTTCTGTGTGATGTTGGTTTAACCACCTGGAGTTTTAGTTATGTCGACCGCATGCATGAAGAAAGTATCATGTCCCATATTTGATGGTCATGACTATCCTAAGTGGAAGGCCATGACCAAGAAGCGCCTCTTGGCGACGAATAGCAAGCTATGGACCGTCGCTGAAATTGGACTTATTGATTTATGCAAGACGGCGAATGATCAGGACATTCGCAAATACACTCGTCTAGACATCATGGTGAAGGATATCATCTGCTCCTGTTTATCCTGAGATCAAGTCAGACTCATCATGCATCGGTGTAATGTAAAGCTCATCCGGGACTGAATCTCTAATGTCTATGAAGCTCATCAAACCTTCCAAGATCCTTGGTTTGTTGAGTTCAAGGAATCACTCAAAACAATGACTTTCGAACCTGAACCATCAACTTCCACACCTTGCCTCATGGCAAAACGTGCAAAGGTAACCGACTATTACTCATCTGAGTCTAGTGATGATGACTTCGGACCTAGCTATTCCGAACTTGCTAATGTTGCCATGAAACAACAAAAAGCTTTCGAAAAGGTTCAAAATCTACTAGAAAGAAGCGATGACCTGTTGGGTGAAGAAATTGACTGAACCCAAACTTTGACGGTTAATCTTCAGCAACTACTGTCTAATTTTTATAACCTTCAAAGTCTTCATAACATGCTCCTAACCGATCATGAGAAGCTTTCTTATGAATTTCTTCAAAGAAAGCAAGATCATAAAAATCTTAGGGTGAGTTATGAAGATCTTCAGAAGGAAAACGATTTATTACTTGCTCAACAGATTAGTTCCGGTCAGGAAGAATTCATTCCACCATGTCTGAAATGCATTAAATGTGAAACTGCTAATTCATCACCTGAAAGTTCAAATGCTTCTATTACTGCAAATTCTTCAACTATTTCTATGGTGACAATTTCCTCAACTCAGGAAACCACCGATGTTACTGACGAAAATGCAGGGTTGAAGGAATTGTATGTGACAGGCATGTACAAAAGCATCAAAGGTCATCAGACTCTTTGCAATGTGCTCAAAAAGCAGATCTTTAATAGGAACCCTAGAAAAGAGGGTATTGTCTTTGAGAGGAAACTCAATGCTGGTGGAACCTACTGGAAACCTGAGCAGTATCCCAAAACCTCATGGGTTGCTGCAAAAGGACCTCCAATAGATCCATCTACCTTATCTGGCTTTACTTGTGAATCTTCACATTCATGTGATGAGTCATTTCACTCCAACTATAAATTGTTCACAAATCAGAATGGTGAAGTATTTTCTATATATGTTGGAACTAACTGTAGGAATGGCCCCCTACACTACAAAAAAAATACACTTCCGTGACGATACGTGTTTGTCACATTAGGTCGCGTTTTTTGTCTTGCATGTACATCCATGACAATTTTACGACAGAATCAAGATAGTCATACATGTGCTGTCGTAGAAGTGTTCCATGACATTACCAAAATTATCATCACGGAAGTGTCCACTTCCATGATGATAAATCGCGCTCACAGAAGTGCTTTCGTCAAGGGTGACCGACACGTGGCATCCACCGTAATGAAACGTCGTTAAGCTATCGGATCCGGTTTTGGATACGATAACCCACTAATAGCCCCGACCAATGGGGATTTTCCATGTGTAAAATCATCATTGGATGGAGGAAACATGTGTCGGCTCACCGTTGGGACAGATGTCATCCAGTCATTGGACCCAAAGCGCCTATGATACGCCGACACGTGGCACGGCCCAACAAAGGCCCATTCCTGTGAAAAGGCCGACCCGTTTGACTTGGTGAAAAGGTGGCGGGCCGGCCCACGGCAAGCCTGTTAACGGCCTGTTCGCATATAGCCCATTTACAACCCACTAACCTAGGGCCCGTTTACAGCCTATCCGAATTAGGCCCAGTAGCGTCATGTGGGCCGTCCAATATAATTCCAGCCCGTTTTAACTTCCGGCCCATGTATGTCCCATGACGTCTTTCGGCCCATATGAGGCCCTTATTACTCTCGTTCCATTAACGGCCCATGGTAAAACTGGCCCGTAATGAACAGTGTATCACTTTATACCCATTAACGACACGTGGTGAAACTGCCCCGTAATGAACAGTGTATCACTTTATACCCATTAACGGCCCATTATTCCATTGGGCCGTTTCTAGCCCATGTTACCTTTCGGCCTTCTCGGTGCCCATTTATTCTTGGGCTCATTTCCACATTCATTTACTTATGGACCGTTAATGTCATTTTCTGCTTGTGGGCCAAATTCAGCCCGTGGTTACAGTCGGCCTGTTTGTGGCCCGTTAGTACGTTGGGCTGTTTTCATAGCGTCATCAAAATACGACCGATTAATGACGGCCCATTATGGTCGGCCCATGAACGGAAGATTTCAACTCTAGCCCATTTACGGCCATAATGTGGTCTGTTATTGGCCCATGTTTGGCCAACCGATCATACGGCCCGTAGAAGGCCCATTGATGATACGGCCCATAGAAGGCCCATTGTGTCTACAACCCATATAAGGCCCATTATTTCTACGCCACGTAGAAGGCCCATTGTTTTTTAAAGAAAGAAGGCCCATTGTTTCTACGGCCCTTAGAAGGCCCATTGTTTCTACGGCCCGTAGGAGGCACATGTTAACTACAGCCGGTGGGGATCAAAGTTCGCCACCAGTGCAAATATAAGGAACACCCTACACTATACAAAAATAGATTGTTGTTTTCTTCGGCCGATGGCTGCACGCTAAGAACAATTTTGTATCGTACCAAAACAAACTACAACTATAAAACAAAAGGAAGGTTGGCATAAAATTTAATAGTCTAGCAGATAAATGCACCACCAGAAGTTCAGAAGGTGAGTTCATTTGACCTGACTGTTACATTTTCCTGCTGTATTGTCCGATGGAGCACCATAACCTTCGCCTTCAGTTCTCCTAGGCTCCTGAACAACATAGCAAATGTTTGATAGTCTGGTTTCAAAACCATGCATATCTTGACAACATCGAAAAATGTCTCTCCTTGTTTCACAAAGGGTCTCTGTTAGGGAATGGACTTGTGTCTGGAGTGTAGATACAACATTGTTTTGAGCTTGCAAATCTTGATCATGAGGCAGTTTGGACGAGATTGCCTTAACAACCAAGCCGGTATTAAGAAGGAACATGCTTTTGGCACTGTTAGTGGACAGGTACTGACCCACTACAGCAAGAGCTGACATTGCGGTTATAGTTGCCTCGCCACCTTCAGAAGGTGGTGGTTCCACCATTTTTTCCATAGCTCACTGAAATGTTGAGGTTTTACATTAGTAGTACCAAAACAGAAGATATTAAGGAGGCAACAAAACCAAACAAAATAGCTTTGGTCTATATACAGAACTTATTCTGGTAAACCCATGTATAATAATAGTTGTATTTTATTGCAAAGTACATAATAAAACCAGGATCCAAACATATGATCATGTACCATCGCTAATGCATTGTCTATTTCTTCACATTGTATTGAGGGCTAAGGATAAAGAGATGAAGTTTATAATACGTAAGCATAGTATGACATCATTCATATCAAAAAAACAACTGAGAACAGACAAACATGCAATTGTAACGTTGTGTTGGCAAGTCCAACACGGAACTGGATTACATGTCAAGATCAAAGGAACATCACTCCCCTCTTTTAAACCTTGTAACGTGCAATGATACGCTAAGACAATTGTGTATAAAATTGAAAAGAGTAATATACATTGGGTGCAAACCATGCAGTTGAAGGCACAAGTGAGAGTAAGTAGTAGTTAAAAGGCATGAAGATTAAGGACTTACAACAGCGACTTTGACTGGTGTAGTCATGCCCTTCTTCTTGCTGGTGTGACAGTCCTTTAAGATTTCCACAACATTTGGTTCAGGTACTTTTAGGTCCTTGCGGGCTTTCCTCTGCATTTGGAAGAAGTCAATATAGATCTGATAGTATGGTACAGTAAAAAGAGTGAAACAGCAGCTAATTACAAGAGCCTCACAGTGTGCAATATATCTACGAGATCCTGTCGTCTGTTGGAATTTCACTTTCGTACAGTTGGATTTGTTCTTTGAACAGTTCACCTACAAAAAGATATATTTGTGTGGCACATGCGTAAATAGGACTTCAACATGTGATCTGATCACATATATATAATGTACCTAATACTTCGGATCGGACCAGTGTTTAACGAGGCCTCTCCAGTCTTCATCAGATATATTTTCCACAAGAGATGTTTGGGCAAGTTCACTGTTAGCCTTGCCTTCAAAGTGAGTTTTCCAAAAGTTATACTGATGCTGTTGCAGAGTAGACTTGAAAACATGGGTGCAAGCTTGTCTGGTTGCATCACCTTGGCTATCCAACTTGAACCTCATTTGTTGAAAATTATTGGTGTCTCATTATCAGCAACCTAGAAAGTATTGGACAGAGCAAGACGATATTAATAGTTTCCATACATAACCATACTTACAGATAAATAGTCGAGGAAGGTGTTGAACTGGGTTTCGTCATTGTCATTCCTGTACTGAATCCATGTTGGGAGGGTACGTACATCACACCTAACAGCAACTGCTGCCTCTGATAGTAACTTGGCTGACTCTATAGCATCACATGGCCTTTTTAAGCCTGCCTCAAAATGGATCTCCGTTCTTCCTCCTCTAGATTTAGTTAACCTATCGAGCATTATCCCTGATGTGTGTTTCCTCTTGCGCCTAGGTGCTAGTCCAACAACAAACATAGGAAGTGTTAGTGTACATCAGACTGTGAGACTACATATAAAGAAGCATGCAACTGTAACTTGACTCCAGCAACTACCTTCTTGCTGTTGAAGCTCACAAAGTTCATCTGATCTTGCCAACTCATCTTGTGTCAAGAGTGCTTCGGAAGTAGTGGCAGGTGTCAAGGGAGCTTGGGAACGTGCTGCTAGCTGAGTTGACCAACGAGTAAATCGTGCAGTTGGTGGTACTATGGAAGGTGTTGTAACAACTAGGGTTGTCTCTACTTGTTTGGTGGTAACTATTTGTTTCTGTTTGGCTTCGTCTGAAGCTCGTGTAGCATGGGATACCCTGTCGGTACAATTTTCCACTGGACTTTGACCTTCTATTGCACCATCAGTAGCAGCAGAATCCGCAGGATTGTTCTGCTTATGTTTCCATGTCGTTCTGTCTGGCTTCCTTTTGCTCTGTGCCATGTTAAGTCAAGCTGACAAGAAAAACAATATCAATTTAGGTCTTCAGAACAAATCTACTTTGATGTAAGAACATGGTGTGATAGACAGATATTATATGTTCTAGAAACAGGAACACGTGTCTTAGTCACAAATATAATGGGTAAAGTAAGCAGATGAAATTCAACAAGATTAGAAGCAATACAATCTAAACATCATACATAACATGCAACCACATGTAACAGTGCCAAGTTAGAGGGAGCACCTGTGATGGTGCACTAGGGGAGACGCGCTCATCACCAACACAGCTATGTTGACTGTCTTTGCATGTGTTGTCTTGGAAATCATCTTGGGGGATGGAGGAGTAGAATCTATAGAGGCCCTCCATTTGGAAGGAGCACTGATGACCCACAAGTGTAGGGGATCTATCGTAGTCCTTTCGATAAGTAAGAGTGTCGAACCCAACGAGGAGCAGAAGGAAATCATAGGTAGTTTTCAGTAAGGTATTTTCGGCAAGCACTGAAATTATAGGTAACTGATAGTTTTGCGATAAGATAATTGGTAGCAAGTGACAAAAGGTAAAAGTAAATAAGGTGCAACAAGGTGGCCCATTTCTTTTTGTAACAAAGGACAAGCCTGGACAAACTCTTATATGAAGGAAAGCGCTCCCGAGGACACATGGGAATTATTGTCAAGCTAGTTTTCATTACGATCAATTGATTCGCGTTCGGTACTTTGATAATTTGGTATGTGGGTGGACCGGTGCTTGGGTGTTGTCCTTACTTGGACAAGCCTCCCACTTATGATTAATCTCTAATGCAAGCATCTGCAACTACAAAAGAAGTATTAAGGTAAACCTAACCATAGCATCAAACAAGTGGATCCAAATCAGCCCCTTACGAAGCAACGCATAAACTAGGGTTTAAGCTTCTGTCACTCTAGCAACCCATCATGTACTTATTACTTCTCAATGCCTTCGTCTAGGCCCAAATATTTGTGAAGTGCCATATAGTCGACGTTCACATGACACCACTAGAGGTGAGACAACATACATCTCATCAAAATATCGAACGAATACCATTTTCACATGACTACTAATATCAAGACTTCTCCCATGTCCTCAGGAACAAAAGTAACTACTCACAAGACATAATATTGTTCATGGTAAGAGGGGTATTAATATGCATAATGGATCTGAACATATGATCTTCCACCAAATAAACCAACTAGCATCAACTACAAGGAGTAATCAACACTACTAAAAACCCACATGTACCAATCTGAGGTTTGGGTACAAAGATTGGATACAAGAGATGAACTAGGGTTTGAGAGGAGATGGTGCTGGTGAAGATGTTGATCAAGATAGCCCTCCCCAAGATGGGAGAGTTGTTGGTGATGACGGCGGTGACGATTTCCCCCTCCCGGAGGGAAGTATCCCCAGCAGAGCAGCTCTGCTGGAGCCCTAGATTGGTTTCCGCCAAGGTTCCATCTCGAGACGATGGCGTTTGGTCCCAAAAGCCTCCGTATGATTTTTTCCAGGTCAAAACACCTCATATAGGAGAAGATGGGCATCGGGGGGGGCCATGAGGCAAGGGGCGTGCCCTGAGAGGGGGCGCGCCCCCCACCCTCGTGGACAGGTGGTGGCCCCCCTGGTGATCTTTTTCGCGAGATATTTTTTATATTTTCTGAAACAGTGTCATGTGAAGTTTCGGGGCTTTTTGAGTTGTGGAGAATAGGTTTCCAGAGTTTGATTCTTTTCCTGCCCAGAATTCCAGCTGCCGGCATTCTCCCTCTTCATATAAACCTTGTAAAATAAGAGAGAAAAGGCGTAAGTATTGTGACATAACGCGTAATAACAGCCCATAATGCAATAAATATCAACATATAAGCATGATGCAAAATGGACGTATCAAGCACCTTCATCCGCTTCCTTGCTAACTTCCTTCTGCTTTATTAATTTTGAATTGTCAAGTAAAACCGACAAGAAAAAGCAATAAAATTCACTCTTCAGAACTCATTCGTGCATGATACTGACAATCACTACTTTGATGTAAGGCAAACACATGATTCCAGGATGGAATAATACGAAAAACAGGACGGCATGACATATTCACAACTGTTTGTGTAAACTAAGCAGAACCATTTCACCAAATAAGAAGAAATGCTAGCTAGACACCACGTGAAAGATGCAACCAATATGACTCTACTAGTTAAAAGTGTCCCATCATAAATGGCATTTCAAAAAATTAGAAGCAGTGCATGCTATAAATCATATGAAATATGCAACTAATATCACACTGCATATACTGAAGTTGTCCCGTCATATTGATTTATGCAGGATACAAAAAATCAATAGTTTTATGTGAGGACATGCTTAATAGACAGATGTACTATGTACTAAATACAGGAAGGCATGTCACATTAACAGGTATAATGTATAATCTAAGCAGAATAGCACATGTAGTTTAACCAGATTGGAAAAATTACAATCTAGACACCATATGCAACATGCAACCACATATCACGCTGCCAAGTTAGAGCAAGCACCTACGATGCTAGTGTACGGGAAATGCGGTAATCAACTACAGAGCTACGCTCACTATCTTCATCTAGCCTTGCTGTTTCTTGAGAATCATGTTGGGAGGCTGATGCTGCATTCTTTAAATGAGGAATAATCGACTTGCCTGATTGCCTCATCATAAGTGATTGAGGAGGGACACACAAGAACATTAGTTTGATGTAAGAACATGGTCAATACACAGATGTACTAGTATGTACCAAAAACAGAAAGGCATGTCATATTTAAAGGTATAATGTGTAAGCTAAGCAGATGCAATTTAACCAAATTGGAAGCAATACAAGCTAGACATCTGGCTGGAGTGGTGAGCATGATCATCTAGGACCTGAGAGCCTTGTGGGAGGCAGGCTGCTTCACCACCATCGCAGCTTTTTAGTTGGATTCCAGGTGATGCCTCTCTTTGTTGGGCTTGTCACTGGCTCGGCTAGTGCCCTGACTAGCTATTTGTCTTCTGGTGCTCACGGGATGGTGTTTGATGTAAAAAATATATTTCCTTATCTTATTAAAGACTGACTTCGGCCTTTCGAATACAAGCTAGACACCATATGGAATATGCAACCACATATGACACCGCGAAGTTAAAGCAAGCACCTAGGATGGTGGTTCATTGCGAGCGAGGTCATCAACTTCAGAGCTACGTTTACCATCTCCATCTGCTGACACTGCACATTTTATAAGGCTGAAACATGTCTGGCCTATCCGCCTACGATGCTGGAGTGACTTCTCTCTTTTCTTTTTTGCTTCTCTCATAGCAGCAGAGTCTGAAATACCCTTGCATAAAAACACAATAGTGAGAGTATGGGTCAAGTGTGTGCAGAACTAGTGCATTGTAAAAGTAGCAGATTGCAGGTGGCTGAAAAATAAAAGACAGGAGACATATGATAGCTCTTCAACATTGCATGGCAAACAAAATTAGATTCTACTCCGTATGATTTTGAAATATATGAGCACAGGAAATGTAGGTACTCCTCCAGCACACCACCACATGTGGTCATATCAAGATAACAGTCAACTAAAAATAAATAGGTCAGTCAATTTGTTTAACGAACTGTCCAATCTATAAAGAATGTGCAGATGGCCTTCGTCTACCTCCCACCAGTCACTATTGATGATCTGTCTCGAACCACCAGCAACCACCGGCCGAGACCCCTGCCTCCGCAGCCCCGCCCTCCCCTCGACCTCACACCACCGCCATGCTTGGCAGCGCCCCCAGGCCATCCCTTTAATCCTGGCTAAACTCCAGATCGGGCGCCAGTTGCTCTAGGCCCCACACGCCCCTAAGATAAACACCGAGGCGCTGCTTCCCTAGCGTAATAGGCGGACTAGCGCCTGTTACACCGGGGAATGCTTCCGTTAATTGGGAATCCACTGACCAGGAATTGAAATTCAAGGGGGCGACGGGCCTCAAGCTAAGGTGAAATAGTATATGAGGAGAAACCTTGTGCATCGCGAGTTACTAGGAACATCTAGTATCAAGAAGAAGCGGTCAACTAGTGCCTTCTGTGGGATGAATACCGTGCAAGCAGACACGTAAAATTTGCACGAATAAGGGAAGAGGAGTACCATTTTTGGTTACCGGTGTGGTCACCTCCACATGTCGCGTCGATCTTCTTGTTTCTGCCGGGGAAACCGATGTTCTGTATGAGGATGCAGGCTTTGACGAACCCATGGCCAAATTGTTGACTGTGTTGCCGTGGTCGTATGTCGGCGGAGGGAAAGCAGATCCGAGGCGGTGAAGGACGGCGTAGCAGGAACAACTCCGGTGCGGTGGAGGGTGGCAAAGTTGGAGCGGCAGCAGTGAGGCACAGGACGGGATGGTTGAACTGGCTCGTGTACGGACGGCTCGGCCTCGACTTCAACTACTAGCCATAGAGGGCATTGCGGTTGAGGTGGCGGTGGACGACGACGTCGGGGTATCGGCTCCGGCGTGATGGAGGAGGGCGGCGGTTGATGGGTGGAATGGGGTGGCGGACGGAGGATGCCGGGGTTTCGCGGCTGGTGGAGAGGTAGTTTTCGCGCCCACTGAGTACGAATGGGGAAACGGACGGGTGGGCGGGGGGAGGGGGAGAACCATGTTTCGGGTCCGGTACGCGCTTGTTTTTGGCTTCTTTGAACAGAAGATGGGACGCGCTTGTTTGAAATTTGGGGAAAGTACAAACTTTGCCCCCCTCTTAAATTTCGGACCTACTGCGGGTCCAGGGTAGGATGGTAATCCCAGGTATCCCAAATAGTGGGTTGGAGCGATTTCGGCCGCGCGCATGTGTGCTTAGGTGGCCATTGTGTATGAATGTTTTTCGGAGGCGGTTGCGTGGCGTCTAGATGAAGCTACAAACCTACCTCGGTTTAGACCTTTGGACGTCGGGACGGTAGGTTTCACGGGTTGCAGTTATTAGAAAAGTAATTTCCTTGTACTCCCAAACATTGGTCTCACACGGTTCCCGGCGAGTAGAGGCTCTTTTAGCGCTTCGTTCGAAATTTTGAAACACAAGCATTCACGTTTAGAGTACTCTTGAACTTTGAGGATTGACCTAAATAGACAATGTTAAATTTGACCTTGCATGTTTGAAAACCTCATTAAATTATCCGCTTCTTTTTGAAATTTTGACACTTGAAAATCCTATAACTACCATTATTTTGGAATGGAGGACCTAAGTTAGAATCTATTTTGTACACGACTACATATGATATTATGTACAAAATCAGAGCAAAGATTGGTGCCCCCATAATTTAGGTATGATTTACAAATGACATGATATCAAATTCAAATAATTGAATGGACTTCATGTTGAATTTGATTTTTTAAACCACCTTAAGTTGAATTCAAATGTATGCTAGTCCATAGGTAGCTATTTATAATGTTCATTGTGTAACTTTCATATGTATAATGTGCTTTACACACACAACATGAACAATACTCATGTTTGTATTCTATTGCTAAAGAAATGCATTGTCTGGAGGTCAAATAAACTATGTGGATCAATTGTGTCGAATAATAACATAGACATGCTCAAATTCGATAGAATCTAGATGTCTGATGGATCAATGACCGTTCCTTACGCGAATTGCAAATATCATGATCCCATCCTAATATTTGGATACAATTTATATCTTTAATCAATGTGTACAACAGTCTCGTACGTGTAGTTTCACTCTCCATCGGTGATCTCTCACACATGCACACACACTCTCTCCCAAGGTGTCTTTCTCGCACACATGCTCTCGACATAACCCTCCCTCCCTCTCGTAACCATTTACGACTATTTTCACTAACCTTTATCACAAGCACTCGCCCTCTCGCAAGCATACACACGCACAATCCCCATCGACCCATTCTATATACATATACATGCCTACGTGTCTCCTGTACGCACATTATCTTTAGGCATGTCTCTCACTCATTGTCTCACACCTCTCTTCCTAATCGACGAGTATGATTCTAGCAGAGCATTCTGTAGGATGCCCCTTAAAGTTAGGTTGGATGAATAGTAATATCAGAGATAAAGGGATTACCTTAGTCCGAGAACCTAGGGTTACAAATCCTAGCCAGCTTTGTCAGTGGACATAGAGTCCTTCACAATTATGCTATCTTAGTCTTGTATGACTAGTCATCCATGGGTCTCCCTAAATGTGTCACGGGCCGACCAATGTGGCGAAGGCCAGAACCAAACGAAGGGACTCACCTCGACCCACCGGACCTCACGCGGTGACACACCCTCTGCCCCCACGTCTCGTTATCTTCTCACACCCACACATACCAACACAGACACCACACACAAAAAAATGCTCCTGGTGCCTCTATCCACTCCCCCTTGCATGTACACACTCAAGGGAATCTCTCGACGTGACGTCATATTCGTCTCTCTATCTCTCTCTAGACCACTCTCATTTCTCGTGCTATCTCTCCCACACCCCGCTGCCGGCCCCTCTATCCATGCCTGTCTCGAATATGTAATGGACACACATACCTCTCTAGACCCTGCCAAATGAATCAACTACACATTCACACATGTTACATCACGTACCCCATTGATCCAAAAAGTCCTCTCTTCACGTTTATTTCGCATACAACATTCCTTTTGAATAAAGTGTGGCCAAAAAAATATGTTAGAATTTCTACATATATACAACATTACAAAGTTATATGGAGGAGTGTGAACGCTTGCGTTGCATGGTGCCCACAATGACATTTATTCCGCACTGTGAATTTGTATATTTTTATACTATATATAAAGTTAGTCATAATAAAGAGAAACGAAGAGCATCTCTCTCTCCATCACATACCCCCTCTACGCCCCTTTCGCGTACGCACACAAACTATCTCCAGGTCCTCTAAAAGTAAGCCCCGGCACATCCACGCATGTTTCATCTTTCTCTCGCGATATATACAGTGACGATCATTGTATTTGAAGCAAAAGCACGATACGTACATTGGACTTCAGAATCCACTCATTACGGTCACCATTTACGTTTTGTGGTTATTATACAGTCACGGGCTCACCGTACAACTCTGTATTTGCTCAAGACATGACTAGTTGACCAGTTAAACGCTCCACGTGGCACCTCTAGTGTTGCATCACATTATCTCACTACCATCGGGCCCACCTGTCGGCTTGTATCTACTCTACATCTACACTCTTATAAAATACTAGCAAGATGCCCATGCGTTGCATGGAACATCAAGATGCATTTCTTTGAGTAGTTTATCTTGTGGGAGAAAAGGATGAACAAGGGAAGGCCTTATTTGCAAGTGTGGAGAGGGGTGTGGGCATCTTTTTGCAAAATTGCCATAGTTTCCTTCCTATTCGTCAGATATAGATCGGACGTCCTATATTGCAGGATGGCAGGCACACGATCATCACGGCCTATGCTTTTTATAAGAGTAGGGATAAAATTCATTCTTATAAAAACAGATTTGGTGATGATGGTGTGCCTGCCATCCTGCAATATAGGCCGTCCGATTTATATCTGACATATAGGAAAGAAACTATGACAATTTAGCAAAAAGGTACCCACACACCTCTCCACATTTGCAAATAAGGCCTTCCCTCGTTCATCCTTTTCTCTCACAACATAAAGTAGTCATACAAATGCATCTTGATGTTATGTGCAACGCACGGGCATCTTGCTAGTAAGAATGAAAACAAACGACAAAAAAATATTGGACGGTGGTTCGAAGTCATGACCGCGGGCACAGCGGACAAGGTGGCCTTCTATTGGTATGCTGAGCCGTCTGTTTTAACACACAGGAGCTGGTGTGGTGATTATACACAAACGCACGCATGCACACGAACTGCATGCACGCAACACTCACACGAACACATGCACCCACGCACGCATGCAACACTCACACGTACAAACGCAGCCACGCACGCACGCGACACTCACACGCAAACACGCACGCATGCATGCACACACTAGTACACCACACGACCAACACACATTCTCACGCTCAAGTGCTCAACCTACACATGCATGCGCACACATCAGGCCGTGACAGACACATACACAACCAGGTTATTCCCGTGCATGGGGTGGAGTCTTGTCGCGCCTGTGTAAATTTGTGTTTATCTGACCTTTTCCCTATGCGAACTGATAGGTGGGACCCACTAGGAACGTGTTCAATTTAACTAGTCAACGTGGTGCCATGAAGACTATTTGGCCGGTCAACAGAGTGCAATCCGATGCCGAACCGTGAGCAAGTGACCGTATAATCACCGCAAAACGTATATAGTGACCGTAATCAGCTTATTCTAAAGTTCGGTGAACATATTACACTTTTCTCTTTGTAGGCCCTCCAAAACTACATCTCTACGCGTTCTCGCATGTTACATCTAACAACTATGCAATACAACACTACTACTACATTCTAACAAAATAAATCATATGTGATTTTAGTTTTACTAGATATCATATTGTTACTTAATTATTCAGTTTGCATACATTAAAATTGCCTTTGAAATGTATGGCTAGTATCATATACCGCGCGGGGAAAATCCCGCCCTTCCCTGTTTAATCGGGTTTGTATCGGTGGATCATGCGAAATAGCAAAACTATAGTATTATATACAGTACAAGTGACAGTTCATTGGGCCGTCGTGTCGTGTACTCCTCCATCGTAAGAGTGGAGCGCTCGCTTTCATAAATCTTCTAGTCCCTTTCGCCGACATGCGGGGCATCAAGCTACCGGGTCCACGTGCCATACCGGAATACAGTGCAAAGCAGCCGGGCTGAAGCACCTAGTCATGGCGCTGACGTAGTAATGAGAAATGAGGCGTCAAATCACAAAGCTACACCTTTCCCACAGTTAAGTTGGAGGGACGAAGTAATAATGCTAAAAAAGAAGAAGTTGGAGGGACGAAGCAGCCATCATTTCACTTGTTGCTGAATCTGCTTCTCCCTAATCTTCTTCAAGTTAACCATGTGTTGCTTCTGCCGTTGTTCTGCCTCATGTGGGAAGCGGATCGGCTTGGTGAAGCACTTACACGTGGGACCGCATGTTAGAAAACCGCCAGGACAACGTGCTTGAAAAATAAGAAACCTCCCCCGCCATCCGCGTGCCAAAATAACCTCCTTTTTACTAATCTTGATTCTATAATTTTTTAGATCCATATAATTGAGATTTGTATAGATAGCACACATGAGCAAAACCAAATGGTACGGTTAAGGGCATCCACAATGTGTAGCCAAATGTGAAAATAGTTTTTGGCATCGTGGGAACCATTGTGGACGATGTTGCCAAAGCCAAAAGGATGGAACCGAAGCTCCCTGATTGATTGATTGAAGGAATAGAAAAATGCAACGTCTCTCCTCTTTCTCCCGTGCTTGGACGCATGTACAATATAGAGGATAGAGTCTACTCCCCTGTCCCTTCTATCACAAAACACAAAGCTATGAGTCGTCAAATCACAAAGCACGGACAAAGCAACCATCATTTCACTCTTCGCTGACTCCGCTTTCCATCGTCTTCTTCAAGAAACCATCTCAACACACTAAGCTGGACGGACGACGCTATTGTGTACGAGTAGTACTAGTATATTTACGTGTCCTTTGGTTCAACGGACTTCCTGGATGCAAATAAGGCGGTTGTCTCGGCTGACTGGCGGTACTTGCGCACGACTTACCGTGGTCTCCCTCAATGGTGTTCTCCGTCGAACGCACTTCGCCAAACCACAACGTTTGAGATATCGTCGACGTCACTGCAATGGGGAAGGAAGTCAAATTTAGTTACTACCTCCATTTTTTTATACACAAGGCAAGTATATCAAAATTACAATTTGCAAAAGGCCACTAACACTTATCGAAGCAAAATTGATGGGGTTTGCCACGTACTAGCAACAAAGGACATTAATATCCCCTGCATGCATGCGGAAGTGAGAAGGTTGGTTTGCACGGCGCTGCATTAATCAAGCGATGGGGAGTGAGATGGTTAGCTATTTGGGCTTTGGAGAAAAAAATACGCATTAATTGACACGTGAAACGAGGATTTGTATCCATTAATCCCACGAAGGAAAACCCCGCCTTTCTTTTTTAACACTAGTACTCCTAGTACGTAGTACTACCTTCGTCCAGGTTTATTGGTCCTCATCGTATTTCGTGCCAAATTTTGGCCATAAATTTAATTGAAAAAATGTTCATGCATGTCACAAGAAATATATATATCATTGGAAACTATGTTCAAATACAAATCTAACGATACAATATTTGTTAACATGCATTAATATTTTGTTTGTTAAATATTCATGCAAATTTGGGCACAAATTTCAAGGAGGACCAATAAACCAGGACAGAGGTAGTACTACGTACTTATCCTGTTTGGGTCTAGGCCTTGCATTGCCATACTTCGTCACACATTTTTGCCAAGCTTTCCTAAAGTTTTTAAAATGAAAAGGAGGTACACTTGCGCATGGCTGTCGCGGTCGCACCGCACCCTCACAAGGTCGCTCCTGCACGCCGCGGTCGCACCGCACCCTCACATGCACAGTCGCTTCTGCACGCCGCAAACCCAACCAAGGGAACACACGCTCACTTACACGTGCTGTCGCATGTGAACAAACCAAACTTAGCCATCCTACCGCTGACGCATAATTTTCGTTCATAGAGTATGTTTATCCAACCGCATGTTGGGGAGTATTCGTATGGCCCGTGCGGTGGTCTGTTGGGGAAGAAGAAGAGGTGAGGAAGAAGGGTTAGGAGACGTAGGATATTCATCCAACCGCCTGGAAAGGTAGACTGACCCAAGTCAGGGGACTTGCATAACAATATATGTTTTTACATAGCAAGAGATCCATAAAAACAACAATATAAAGAAAAACTATCATTGCTCGCGGAACGAGACGGCCTCGTCGTCTTTGGCTGCCGGCGCGAACTAGCCGTAGCTGCCGACGTGTGTCTCCGCACCGTGGTTGTCCTCGGCCTCCAACTACTCGTTCAAGCGGAGCATGCGGGCGCTCTACACGGACGAGAGCACCGCCCGGTTGTTGACACCAGATTTTGGCACGGTAAAGAAATTAATTAAGACTGCCTCAAATGGGAAAGTTCTCAGAGTGAGAAAGTTTCGTATCATCAAAAGGATAAACTTTGATGTTTGGGCCATCGCCATCCAATCTCATCTCGAAGGCCGAAGTTTGTTCGAAATACTGAGATTTTATATTCTGAACACTAATCGGCTGATTACGCCCCCAAAACCGCGTCATATGGAAAAACTTTCTACATCAATTATCTTCGTCTCGTCGAAAAGGTCGATTTTGATATACAAACCGTCTCAACCTGAGTTCATATGCAAAAGTTAGAGTTATCGAAGTACAGCCCTATCATGAGGCAAGATGTGGCGCGCCCTACCAGACCTATGTCTGATGGGTAGCGTGAGCGAACATGTGTTTTGCGTGACCGTTTTGGCCTAGAAGATGACTTCGCATCGAAAAATGTTCAACATCGCAGTGGTTCGTCTCATCGACACGGTCAAGATTGCTTTTGGGATCTTTTCCATCTGAGGTCGTTTACCACATCAAAATTTACCCGCAAGGTGCAGCCAGTTTAAACCGAACAGTTCTGGAAAGTTCGGACAAAACCAATCCGAATTTGGCTATGGTTTTGGATGTGAATCCAAGCCTTTTCCTTGCACGGGAAGTCCAGCCGCCTCTTATATACCTAAGGGGTGACGGCCGATTGAACAACACAGAATCGAACAAATCATCTACCACTTTTTATCTTTGATCTTTTCTCCTTAACCCTAGTTCTTCTTCTTCCTCATGCTACGTATGTTCTTCTTGTTGCAGGGTGGCAAACCTCGAGGCCCTAGGGGCGATCAGGTTGACCTAGGGCAGCCCATAGCCGCCGTGCGTCCAGACGGGGTCCCTCCCGGGTGCGTGGGGTTTCGGGTCTACAAAAGTGCCCGCCGGATTGCTTGTGTACCGCTCTTCCGGACGGGTCTCCTTCGACGTGAGCTGCGGTGCATCACCCTCGGCGTTGGAGGTACACGGTAACGTGTCCTTGTGTGAACACACTTTTTGGCGACTCCGCTAGGGACAAAGCTTTGAACGGTCTCCAGCCGGTTCTTTCTACGAAGAGATCGTCATCCAGGGTTTGCAATCTACAAAGGTAATATGAATACCCAATTCACTTATGTAGATGCAAATAATGCATATGTTGTTGCTAGATCGTCTAATGAGCATACTGTATCGGCTGCCCTAGTTTTATCAATCATGCATCTAATTATGTGCAACAGACGATTCAGAATAATCTTCATGCTTCAACTTCATATAATTTTAGCAACATGCAACATATGTATCCCAACTCCCATACATAGGCAACCCCATAAATCTATATGCCGATGAACAACATGGTGAGTTCTGTTAATCAAGTTGAAACACCCCATGTAGGAACTTTCAATGGCATGCAACATAGTGTTTCATCTTTTTATTCATCGGCAACTAATTTGCAACATGTTAATCCTAACATGCCGGTGGATAGGGGAATTGGCCATAATACTACTAGTTATTCGGACAATTACCCTCAAACATCGTATGATACAACTCATGCTACTAATTTTTCGGCACCATACGCAATTGTAGATGTTCATAATTCGGCTCCGCGCCTTCGTGCTCACGGCCGAATAAGTGATAATTCTACCAGGGCGCATGGTTATTTACCTAGTAACGTAGCATATCATGTTGCCCCTGCACAGTTACATAATTTCGGAAACACACCAATGCCGAAAGCGTCTCAAAGTATTGGGGGGCAATCTGATGAAGATTGGGCTGAAATTGGTCGAAAAAGCTTAAAGATAGCCTAGCTGCAATGTTTGCTGAATTTAGACAAGAACAAGCAACCTTGCGAATCAAAGAAAGAAATAGTGGTGATTCGTATAACAATGTTAATTCGGTTATTAAAAAAGCCGAATCAAATAGTATGTGTACCGAATTTATTGAAGTAAAAGAAGACGCCAAGGCATTGGGGAGTCATTTAAAAGTGGAGCAAAGTATTATTCAAGCAACACAACCATCATTCTCTCTCAGGGTGTATGAAGAGGTATGTCTAGCAAGTGATTTGCCTATTTTCAGATTTGGTCACAACTTTATTATTGATGCATCTATTAGGAAAAATCTCGTAAGTAATTTTGAAAGACCAATGATGAAGTGTAATTTATTTGTTAGCAATAAAATTGTTACAAAGCATATCGGTCAATACATTGTACCATTCAAAGAGACTGATAGCAATAAAATTGTTACAAAGCATATCGGTCAATACATTGTACCATTCGAAGAGACAGATAGTGACTTATTATTGCAGCCAAAGCTTCTCCCATTGCTTTATTTAAAGTTCATATATAACTGGGTAGCTTTGCTTGCTTCATACTTGGCTTACGCATGGTCTCAATTGAGACATGTGTGTTTTAACTATTTTCGTTTCAGAAATATAAAGCCAAGGTTAAATTCTTTTGAGAAATCCAATGCTAATATTATATCTTATCCGAAGACATCGGAGATAGCATGCAAAACACAATGCATAGCCGAATGGGGAGATTCTAAATCTGAACCATTCGTTTGCTTACCTCCAAAGCCGTTCGCACACCGAGATCGGTTAGAAAACAAAACATATACCTTCGATTTAAACATGTGTGATTAAATCTTTGATTTGTTCAAAAATAATTACATTAGAATTCTTGATCACCATGTCAAGGCATCTATCCAAGGACGAATTTATTGTAAGTTCCATGATTCGTTCAAGCATAGTATTGAGGATTGCAACATGTTTCATCAAATAGTTAAATCGGCCATTGATAAAGGACGATTGATATTTGTTGAAACACCAAAGGATGACCAGTTTATTCCGATTGGTCCTGATGGCAAAAAGTTTTTGTATCGGCTTCTTCAAGCTGATTCATTAAATGATGAAAAGGAAAACACAGTGGATGATGGGATCAAGTTTTCAAATAAAGAAATTGTTCAAGAGCACAACGAAGATATTCTTGAAGGCATGAATTCCATCAAGGTTGAACAAAAGACGCTAAGTAATGGGGGGCAACAAAAAATTTCAAATATCGGTGCAAGCACAACCGAAGAAAGAAAAGGCCGAGGTAAGCACAAAGGTAAAAAGCCGAAAGTCACTTTCACGCAGCTATTGGAAAAATACCAGAAGATAAGTGAGGAGAACCGTGTTTATCGGCAAAGTAATTCAAGATCATCAAGACCACCCCCTAGGCGCAAACCCGAAGATAGGCATTGGCAAAATGAGAAATCTAATGCAGTATATTCGTATCCTTATTTTGGGCCGCCAATGCCAATGTCGTGGATACCTCCCTATGCTCATGTAGATCCATATCCATCATGGGACAGGTGTGATACAAGGGCACATTCTCCATCTTATTTTAGATCATCTCACTAATATAATGCAGCTCCGAGAAGATCAATATTTGAACAATCACATGTTAAAGACCATTTCAATCATAAGGAATCGGTCCAGAGCTCAAGGAAGAAGAAAGAGGTGGTCAAGAAAGTCTACCTTGTTAAAAAAGATGGACGTAAGAGTGTAGCTTCATATTTGATCTCAAATGAAAAGGAGCCAATTAAAGTATTGACATTGACTACTAAAGGTAGCGAGGCAAGTCAATCAAATGTCAAATCTGAAGAGAAGAAATTGAGAGTGCACAAGGTAGAACAAGAATTGCCATTGCTTCAAACAAAATTGCATCCGGGGTGCCCACTTGGCTTATCTTATTGGCAAAAGAAGAAATTACAAAAACTTAGTGCACAAGAACTTAAAGAAATGAACATGCATGGGTTCCCAAAGGAAGTACTCAAAATAAGAATTATGTGCAAGCTTCCATTACAAGAAGTGAGGCAAAGGTGAAAAAGGAAAAGAATGGAAATTATAAAGGACCAAGCCGAAGGTTTCAACATCTTCGGTCTACACATTATCCATATTCTTCAACTATGCCATTAATGCCTATGCCATTGAATTCTTCATCAGGTATGATTGGTTACCCGCAATGGTCTTATTTTAATCCGTGGACGCAATATAACTTCTTACATCATGCAAGGGTTTTACCACATCATCATTATTTTGATTAGCTGCATTTTGTTGCTGATCCGCATGGCCGATATATAATTATCGCCATAAGCATAAACATGGCCGATATAGAAATTATTGCCCTAAGAACGTGAAATGTCTAATGGAGTGTTGACATCGTCCTTACAAAAAGCATCGTGCAAGTTATTTTTCAGCACACAAGTTTTGCTGAAAAACAGGGGGGCATGTGTTGACACCAGATTTTGGCACGGTCAAGAACTTAATTAAGACGACCTCAAATGGAAAAGTTCTCAAAGTGAGAATGTTTCGTATCATCAAAAGGATGAACTTTGATATTTGGGCCATCGCCATCCAATCTCATCTTGAAGGCCGAAGTTGTGTTCGAAATACTGAGATTTTGTATTCATAACACTAATCGGCTGATTACGCCCCCAAGACCGCCTCCTATGAAAAATCTTTCTACATGAATTGTCTTCGTCTCGTCGAAAAGGTCCATTTAGATATAAAAATGGTCCCAATCCGAGTTCATATGCAAAAGTTAGAGCTATCGGAGTGTAGCCCAGTCATGAGGCAATATGTGGCGCGCCCCAATAAACCTATGTCTGATGGGTAGTGTGAGCGAACAGGTGTTTTGCGTGACTGTTTTGGCCTAGAAGATGACTTCGCATCGAAAAATGTTCAACATGAAAGTTGTTCGTCTCATCAAAATGGTCAAGATTGCTTTTGGCCACTTTTCCATCCGAGGTCGTTTACCAAATCAAAGATTACCCGCAAGGTGCAGCTAGTTTAAAACGAACAGTTTTGGAAAGTTCGGACAAAACCAATCCGAATTTGGCTAGGGTTTTGGACGTGAATCCAAGCCTTTTCCTTGCATGGTAGTCCAGCCGCCTCTTATATCCCTAAGGGGTGACGGCCGATTGAACAACACACAATCGAACAAATCATCTACCACTTTTTATCTTTTATCTTTTCTCCTTAACCCTAGTTCTTCTTCTTCCTCGTTCTTCGTCTGTTCTTCTTGTTGCAGGGCGGTGAACCTCGAGGCCCTAGGGGAGATCATGTTGACCTAGGGCAGCCCATAGCCGCCATGCGTCCAGACGGGGTCCCTCCCGGGCGCGTGGGGTTTCGGGTATACAAAAGTGCCCACCGGATTGCTTGCGTACCGTGCTTCCGGACGGGTCTCCTTCGAGGTGTGTTGCGGTGCATCACTGTCGGTGTTGGAGGTACATGGTAACGTGTTCGTATGCGAACACCGGTTCAAGTCGAGGACGTTCGGTTCCACCTGCAAGAGGGCCTCGATGGAAGCGGCATCCGCGCGCTCCACGTCGAGTCGAGCCTCCACTGCCCGGTTCAAGTCCAGGATGTCCGGTTCCTTCTGCAGGAGGGCCTCCATGAGAGCGGCATCCACGAGCTCCGTGTCGACTTGAGCCTCTGCTGACCGGTTCAAGTCCGGGATGTTCGGTTCTGCCTGCAGGAGTGCCTCGATGGCAATGGCATCCGCACGCTCTGCCTGAAGTTGAGCCTCCGCCGCCCGGTTCACATCCACGACATCCGGTTCCACTTGCAGGAAAGCCTCGATCGCAAAGGCATGCGCGCGCTCAGTGTCGACTTGAGCCTCTGCCTCCCGGTCCTCCTTTAGTATCGCCAGGTTGAACCGCTGGTCCGCCTGCACCATGGGGGACTCGAATGCCGGCACGAAGTCGACGTCCATTGTCTCATACCCATCGGGGGCCTTCTGCGCCGCGAACTCCACCATGAACATTGGATCGGCTTCCACCTCCTCATAGCTTTGCTACAGAGAATTCGGGTATTGGCCAGTCGTAAAGCGAGCTTGGGAACGGAGGTCTCTGGCGCCGAGTGCCGCCGCAATTTCTGTGCGGTGCTCCGGCGTCAGCATCTTGTAGTACGTGATCTTGCGGCGCACCATGGCTTTCCGGCGAACTAGGGGACGCTTGATGCGGGCTAGGGGATCGAAAGGTGGGGGAAGGGGATGGAGATTAGGTGTGTGTCAGGACCCCGATCCTAAGTCACACAGGTCTAGCCTGTAACACATCATATCACTTTGCGGCCTCACGCACGGTATCCCCACGGGTGCCACCTTACCTGGCCCGGGACCGTTTGCACATTTTAGCCCACATATATGATAGTGTCGCTAGCATCCATATGACAGAGAACCCGGGCCGACATGACTAGTTATAAGCCAAAAGTGGCACTAAATTATAGAGACAGGCATACATGACCCAGCAACGAACGTGTCGGTCATCAATGTATGAACCCAAGTCGTAGCAAGCTACAAGGACCTAAAGGAACAATGCGTGACATTTCCCCTAAGGGACAGACACGGGAATGAAGAAGGACACATGCCGGCCAGCCTAAGTGTTTCGGAGCAGTAGCAACCTACCAAGGCTCTGTGGAAGCACTAGGAGACATTTCCCTGTAAGATAGGCTTCCAAGGGTAAACAACTATGTGTCGGATCCCACACATAGTAATACACATTACACGTACGCATAACATGCAAGTATGTGCTGTACAACATGGCATCACAACATAACTCAACAACTCATATAGATAAAGGCCTAGAAGAGCCATCATAGCATTTATTACAAACAGAGGTCATATGACCCATCATACAGAGCATACAGGCAACGGAAGCATAACATGTCTGAGTATAGACAACTACAATTGATAAAGGCTGAGAAGCCTGACTATCTACAAGACCCTCCCAAGGGTACAAGATCGTAGCTGAGGTAACAAGCTAAACGTCGAAGTCCACGCGGAATCACTAGCGAGACTGGAGTCTCTCTGCAAAAACATAAATTAAGCAAACGTGAGTACAAAGGTACTCAGCAAGACTTACATCAGAACTAGCTACATATGCATCAGTATCAACAAAGGGGTGGTGGGGTTTGACTGCAGCAAGCCAGCTTTGACTCGGTGGCTATCCTAAACTACGACTGCAAGTAACTCTTTTGAGGTGGCGCACACGAGTCCACATATTCACCAAACAATACACCACTATGGATCCGCTCCCGTCTCCCTACGAGAAGGCCATCCATAGCACTCACGCTTATCTTGCGCGTTTTAGAGTATCCACTTTCACTTGTCTATGAACTGTTATAGGCAACCCAGAAGTCCATTACCGCGGACACGGCTATTCGAATAGATCATATATAACCCTGCAGGGGTGTACTTCTTCACACACGCTCTCGCCACTTACCGCCATGTACACGTCATGTATCTCGGCAACCTTCAAGTGGAAGCCTGGCGAGGGTGTCGGCCACGACCTGACTAACCACACAAGTCCCTAGTCCAGGTTTATCGCCTATTTTGGTTCCATCCGTGGGGAGATCCGGCCGGGGTGTCACTCACGGCCCCAAACAATGTGTACAGGGTTCCCGCATCACCAAACGGGCGACCGGTACACCGTGCCACGTACCTGCCGTGTCACAGCCCACCCCAAGGGTCAGTGCTGCGCACGACCTCCAGTAAACTACGAACACCAGAAACTAGTTGCAACTCCTGGACAGAGGACAAGGGCAGTTAATAAGTCGAGAGAGCTTGGAGCGCCCGGAGCCCAATGCGTGGTAGTAACTGTTCATGGATCAACCAACACAGAACTCAATTCCTGAGGACGCCTGCAATGAGACAACCCACCATGTACTCCTACATGGCCTCTCATCGCTACCTGTACCAAATCGTGTTCACACACTTAGCTCTCAACAGTAAGACATGTTCATCACGCTTACAATTCATCCTCGATGAATCAGACCTGACACAACTCTAAGCAATAGCAGGCATAACCAGAAAGCATGAATGAGTATGCACAACATGGTTCAAACAACTCCTACTCATACTAGTGGGTTTCAACTATTTACTGTGGCAATGACAGGTCATGCAGTGGAAAGGGGTTCAACTACCGCAGTAGGTAACAGTTGAAGCATTGTTGTCCTAATGTAGTAAAAGAGAGCAGGAGCGAGAGAGTGGGATTGTACCGGAATGCTCAATGGGGTTTTTGTTGGGGAACGTAGCATAAATCAAAAAATTTCTACGTCTTCACCAAGATCCATCTATGGAGACATCTAGCAACGAGTAACTAAGAGTGCATCTACATACCGTTATGAAGATTGCGTGCGGAAGCTTTCAACGAAGCAAGGATGAAGTAGTCGTACTCTTCACGTTCTTCGTCACCGATGATCTAGGGCCGAACGGACGGCACCTCCGCATTCAACACACGTACGGTGCAGCAATGTCACCTCCTTCTTGATCCAGCAAGGGGGGAGGAGAAGTCGTCAGAGATCCGGCAGCACGACGGCGTGATGACGGATGCAGTGGAGATCGCAGCAGGGCTTCGCCGGGCTGCCCTGCAAAGGAGTTGGGAGGTGTGACGGGAGGGGGAGAGGCGCCAGGGCTGAGGTGCGGCTGCCCTCTCCCCCCCACATATATATAGGGGGCCAGGGGGGCGCCAGCCCCTTGCAGATCCAATCTGCAAGGGGGGCGGCGGCCAGGGAGTAGTCCCCCTCCCCCAAGGCAAGTGGTGGCCCCCCTCCCCTTAGGGTTTTATCCCTATGCGCATGGGGAGGTGGGGCCCCCTTGTGGTGCGCCAGCCCCTAGGGCTGCACACATCCCCTTGCGGCCTAGGGGCCCCACCGGGAGGGGTGGCCCCACCCGGTGGACCCCCGGGGCCCCTCCGGTGGTCCCGGGACGCTCCCGGTGACCCCCGGAGATCACCCGTTGGCCAAAACTGGACTTCCCATATATCAATCTTTACCTCCGGACCATTCCGGAACTCCTCGTGATGTCCGGGATCTCATCCGGGACTCCGAACAACTTTCGGGTTTCCACGTGCATTAATCTCTACGACCCTAGCGTTACCGAACTTTAAGTGTGTAGACCCTACGGGTTCGGGAGACACGTAGACATGACCGAGACCACTCTCCGGTTAATAACCAACAACGGGATCTGGATACCCATGTTGGTTCCCACGTGTTCCTCGATGATCTTCATCGGATGAACCACTGTGTCAAGGATTCACTTAATCCCATATGTTATTCCCTTTGTCCATCGGTACGGTACTTGCCCGAGATTCGATCGTCGGTATCCCCGATACCTTGTTCAATCTCGTTATGGCAAGTCCCTTTACTCGATCCGTAATCCATCATCCCGTGACTAACTACTTAGTCACATTGAGCTCATTATGATGATGTCTTACCGAGTGGGCCCAGAGGTACCTCTCCGTCATACGGAGTGACAACATCCCAGTCTCGATTCGTACCAACTCAACAGACACTTTCGGAGATACCCGATGCGTACCTTTATAGCCACCCAGTTACGTTGTGACGGTTGGCACACCCAAAGTACTCCTACGGTATCCGGGAGTTGTACAACCTCATGGTCTAAGGAATAAATACTTGACACCGAAAAGCTTATGCATTACGAACTATACGATCTCGTGTTATGCTCAAGTTTGGGTCTTGTCCATCACATCATTCTCCTAATGATGTGATCCCGTTATCACCGACATCTCATGTCCATGGTCAGGAAACCGTGACCATCTGTTGATCAACGAGCTGGTAACTAGAGGCCTACCAGGGACTTATTGTAGTCTGTGTATTCACACATGTATCGCTGTTTCCGTACAATACAGTTCAAGCATGAATAACAGACAATTATCATGAACAAGGAGATATAATATTAATGCTTTTATTATTGCCTCTAGGGCATATCTCCAACAGTCTCCCACTTGCACTAGAGTCAATAATCTAGTTACATTGTGATGAATCGAACACCCATAGAGTTCTGGTGTTGATCATGTTTTGCTTGTGAAAGAGGTTTAGTCAACGGGTCTGCAACATTCAGATCCGTATGCACTTTACAAATATCTATATCTCCATCCTGAACATAATTCCGGATGGAGTTGAAACGGCGCTTGATGTGCTTGGTCTTCTTCTGAAACCTGGGCTCCTTGGTAATAGCAATAGCACCAGTGTTGTCACAGAAGAGAGTCATCGGGCTTGACGCGCTTGGAATGACTCCTAGGTCGGTGATGAACTCCTTCATCCAGACTCCTTCCTGCGCTGCTTCAGAAGCAGCTATGTACTCCGCTTCACATGTAGATGCTGCCACCACGCTTTGCTTGCAACTGCACCAGCTGACTGCCCCTCCATTCAAAATATACACGTATCCGGTTTGTGACTTAGAGTCATCCAGATTTGTGTCGAAGCTAGCATCGACGTAACCCTTTACGATGAGCTCTTCGTCACCTCCATAAACGAGAAACATATCCTTAGTCCTTTTCAGGTACTTCAGGATGTTCTTGACCGCTGTCCAGTGTTCCGTACCGGGATCACTTTGGTACCTCCCTACCAAACTTATGGCAAGGTTCACATCAGGTCTGGTACACAGCATGGCATACATGATAGAACCTATTGCCGAGGCATAGGGAATGACACTCATCTTTTCTCTATCTTCTGCCGTGGTCGGCGACTGAGCTTTACTCAATCTCATACCTTGCAAAACAGGCAAGAATCCTTTCTTTGACTGATCCATATTGAACTTCTTCAATATTTGTCAAGGTATGTACTTTGTGAAAGACCAATGAGGCGTCTCGATCTATCTCTATAGATTTTGATGCCTAATATGTAAGCAGCTTCTCCAAGGTCCTTCATTGAAAACTTTTGTTCAAATAGGCCTTTACATTTTCCAAGAATTCTATATCATTTCCCATCAGCAATATGTCATCCACATATAATATGAGAAATGCTACAGAGCTCCCACTCACTTTCTTGTAAATACAGGCTTCTCCATAAGTCTGTATAAAGCCAAACGCTTTGATCACCTCATCAAAGCGAATATTCCAACTCCGAGATGCTTGCACCAGCCCGTATATCAAGCGCTGGAGCTTGCATACCTTGTCAGCGTTCTCTGGATCGACAAAACCTTCCGGTTGCATCATATACAACTTTTCCTTGAGGAAGCCATTAAGGAATGCTGTTTTGACGTCCATTTGCCATATCTCATAATCATAGAATGCGGCAATAGCTAACATGATTCTGACTGACTTCAGCATCGCTACGGGAGAGAAAGTCTCATCGTAGTCAATCCCTTGAACTTGTCGATAACCTTTAGCGACAAGCCGAGCCTTGTAGATGGTCACATTACCATCCGCGTCTGTCTTCTTCTTAAATATCCATTTATTTTCTATGGCGTGCCTATCATCAGGCAAGTCCACCAAAGTCCATACTTTGTTTTCATACATGGATTCTATCTCGGATTTCATGGCTCCAAGCCATTTATTGGAATCTGGGCCTGCCATCGCTTCTTCATAGTTCGAAGGTTCACCGTTGTCTAACAACATGATTTCTAGTATAGGGTTGCCGTACCACTCTGGTGCGGAACGTACCCTTGTGGACCTTCGAAGTTCAGTAGTAACTTGATCTGTATCTTCATGATCATTATCATTATCTTCCTCCCTTGTCGGTGCAGGCACCTCAGGAACAGTTTCCTGCGCTGCGCTACTTTCCGGTACAGGAGTGGTGACTATCACCTCATCAAGTTCTACTTTCCTCCCACTCACTTCTTTCGAGAGAAACTCTTTCTCCAGAAAGTATCCATTCTTGGCAACAAAGACTTTGCCTTCGGATCTGTGGTAGAAGGTGTACCCAATAGTTTCCTTTGGGTATCCTATGAAGACGCATTTCTCCGATTTGGGTTCGAGCTTTTCAGGTTGAAGTTTCTTGACATAAGCATCGCAACCCCAAACTTTCAGAAACGACATCTTCGGTTTCTTGCCAAACCAAAGTTCATATGGAGTCGTCTCAACGGATTTTGATGGAGCCCTATTTAAAGTGAATGCGGCAGTCTCTAAAGCATAACCCCAAAAAGATAGCGGTAAATCGGTGAGGGACATCATAGATCGCACCATGTCCAACAGAGTACGATTTCGACGTTTGGACACACCGTTACGTTGAGGTGTTCCGGGCGGTGTCAATTGTGAAACAATTCCACAGCTTCTAAGGTGTGTGCCAAATTCATGACTTAAATATTCACCCCCACGATCCGATCGCAAGAACTTTATTTTTCTGTCACGTTGATTCTCAACCTCATTCTGAAATTCCTTGAACTTTTCAAAGGTCTCAGACTTGTGTTTCATCAAATAGATATACCCATATCTACTCAAGTCATCCGTGAGGGTGAGAACATAACGGTAGCCTCCGCGAGCCTCAACACTCATTGGACCGCACACATCAGTATGTATGATTTCCAACAAGTTGGTTGCTCGCTCCATTGTTCCGGAGAACGGAGTCTTGGTCATCTTGCCCAAGAGGCATGGTTCGCATGTGTCAAATGATTCATAATCAAGAGACTCCAGAAGTCCATCTGAATGAAGCTTCTTCATACGTTTTACACCAATATGACCAAGGCGGCAATGCCACAAGTATTTGGGACTATCATTATCAACTTTACATCTTTTGGCATCTACACTATGAATATGTGTATCACTACGTTCGAGATTCATCAAAAATAAACCATTGACCAGCGGGGCATGACCATAAAACATATCTCTCAAATAAATAGAACAACCATTATTCTCCGATTTGAAAGAATATCCATCTCGCATAAGATGAGATCCAGAAACAATGTTCATGCTTAAAGCTGGTACTAAATAACAGGTTCAAAACTAATCCCGAGGGTAGATGTAGAGGCAGCGTGCCGACGGCGATCACATCGACCTTGGAACCATTCCCGACGCGCATCGTCACCTCATCCTTCGCCAGTCTCCGTTTATTCCGCAGCTCCTGTTTTGAGTTCCAAATGTGAGCAACTGCACCGGTATCGAATACCCAGGAGCTACTACGGGTGCTGGTAAGGTACACATCAATAACATGTATATCATATATACCTTTGACGTTGCCGGCCTTCTTGTCTGCTAAGTATTTGGGGCAGTTCCGCTTCCAGTGACCCGTTCCCTTGCAATAAAAGCACTCAGTCTCTGGCTTGGGTCCATACTTTGGCTTCTTCCCGGCAACAGGCTTGCCAGGCGCGGCAACTTGCTTGCCGTCCTTCTTGAAGTTCTTCTTACCCTTGCCTTTCTTGAACTTAGTGGTTTTATTGATCATCAACACTTGATGTTCTTTCTTGATGTCAACCTCCGCTGATTTCAGCATCGAATACACCTTGGGAATGGACTTCTCCATCCCCTGCATATTGAAGTTCAGCACGAAGCTCTTGAAGCTTGGTGGGAGCGACTGGAGGATTCTGTCAACGACCGCTTCATCTGGGAGATTCATTCCCAGCTGAGACAAGCGATTGTGCAATCCTGAAATCTTGAGGATGTGCTCACTGACAGAACTATTCTCCTCCATCTTACAGCTGTAGAATGCGTCGGAGACATCATATCTCTCGACTCGGGCATGAGCTTGGAAAACCATTTTCAGCTCTTCGAACATCTCATATGCTCCATGGTGCTCAAAACGCTTTTGGAGCCCCGATTCTAAACTGTAAAGCATGCCGCACTGAACCAGGGAGTAATCATCACTACGCGACTGCCAGACGTTCAAAACGTCTTGGTCAGCATCGGGAGCATGCGCATCACCTAGCGGTGCTTCTAGGACATATGATCTCTTGGCAGCTATGAGGATAATCCTCAGGTTACGGACCCAATCCGTATAGTTCCTACCATCGTCTTTCAGCTTGGTTTTCTCTAGGAACGCGTTGAAGTTGAGGGAAACTGGAGCGTGGGCCATTTGATCTACAAGAGATATTGTAAAGAATTTAGACTAAGTTCATGATAATTAAGTTCATCTTAATCAAATTTTAATGAACTCCCACTCAGAATGACATCTCTCTAGTCATCTAAGTGATACACGATCCGAATCGAGTAGTCCGTGTCCGATCATCACGTGAGACGGACTAGTCAAAAACGGTGAACATCTTCATGTTGATCGTATCTTCTATACGACTCGTGTTCGACCGTTCGGTCTTCCGTGTTCCGAGGCCATGTCTGTATATGCTAGGCTCATCAAGTGAACCCTAAGTGTATCACATGTGTAAATCTGTCTTACACCCGTTGTATGTGAACGTTAGAACCTATCACACCCGATCATCACGTGGTGCTTCGGAACAACGAGCTTTAGCAACGGTGCACAGTTAGGGGAAACACATTACTTGAAATTTTAGTGAGAGATCATCTTATTTACTACCGTCGTTCTAAGTAAACAAGATGCAAAAACATGATAAACATCACATGCAATCAATTATAGTGACATGATATGGCCAATATCATCTTGCTCCTTGGATCTCCATCTTCGGGGCACCATGATCATCTTGTCACCGGCTCGACACCATGATCTTCATCATCATGATCTCCATCATCGTGTCTTGAGGAAGTCGTCACACCAACTATTACTTCTACTACTATAGCTAACGTTTAGCAACGAAGTAAAGTAATTACATGGCGTTATTCAGTGACACGCAGGTCATACAATAATAAAGACAACTCCTATGGCTCCTGCCGGTTGTCAAGTTCATCGACATGCAAGTCGTGATTCCCTATTACAAAAACATGATCAATCTCATACATCACATATATCATTCATCACATCTTCGTTCTTGGCCATACCACGTCACAAAACACATGCTGCAAAAACAAGTTAGACGTCCTCTAATTGTTGTTGCAAGTTTTACATGGCTTCTATAGGATTTCTAGCAAGAACGTTTCTTACCTACGCCAAAACCACAACGTGATTTGTCAACTTCTATTTACCCTTCATAAGGACCCTCTTCATCGAATCCGATCCGACTAAAGTAGGAGAGACAGACACCCGCCAGCCACCTTATGCATCTAGTGCATGTCTGTCGGTGGAACCAGTCTCACGTAAGCGTACGTGTAAGGTCGCTCCGGGCCGCTTCATCCCACAATACCGCCGAATCAAGATTGACTAGTAACGGTAAGAAAGTTGAACAAAATCATACGCCCACAACTACTTTGTGTTCTACTCGTGCCAAGATGCTACGCATAAAACCTAGGCTCAGATGCCACTGTTGGGGAACGTAGCATAAATCAAAAAATTTCTACGTCTTCACCAAGATCCATCTATGGAGACATCTAGCAATGAGTAACTAAGAGTGCATCTACATACCGTTATGAAGATTGCGTGCGGAAGCTTTCAACGAAGCAAGGATGAAGTAGTCGTACTCTTCACGTTCTTCGTCACTGATGATCTAGCGCCGAACGGACGGCACCTCCGCGTTCAACACACGTACGGTGCAGCAACGTCACCTCCTTCTTGATCCAGCAAGGGGGGAGGAGAAGTCGTCAGAGATCCGGCAGCACGACGGCGTGATGACGGATGCAGTGGAGATCGCAGCAAGGCTTCGCCGGGCTGCCCTGCAAAGGAGTTGGGAGGTGTGACGGGAGGGGGAGAGGCGCCAGGGCTGAGGTGTGGCTGCCCTCTCCCCCCCCACATATATATAGGGGGCCAGGGGGGGCGCCAGCCCCTTGCAGATCCAATCTGCAAGGGGGGGCGGCGGCCAGGGAGGAGTCCCCCTCGCCCAAGGCAAGTGGTGGCCCCCCTCCCCTTAGGGTTTTATCCCTATGCGCATGGGGAGGTGGGGCCCCCTTGTGGTGCGCCAGCCCCTAGGGCTGCACACATACCCTTGCGGCCTAGGGGCCCCACCGGGAGGGGTGGCCCCACCCGGTGGACCCCCGGGGCCCCTCCGGTGGTCCCGGGACGCTCCCGGTGACCCCCGGAGATCACCCATTGGCCAAATCTGGACTTCCCATATATCAATCTTTACCTCCGGACCATTCCGGAACTCCTCGTGACGTCCGGGATCTCATCCGGGACTCCGAACAACTTTCGGGTTTCCACGTGCATTAATCTCTACGACCCTAGCGTTACCGAACTTTAAGTGTGTAGACCCTACGGGTTCGGGAGACACGTAGACATGACCGAGGCCACTCTCCGGTCAATAACCAACAGCGGGATCTGGATACCCATGTTGGTTCCCACGTGTTCCTCGATGATCTTCATCGGATGAACCACTGTGTCAAGGATTCACTTAATCCCGTATGTTATTCCCTTTGTCCATCGGTACGGTACTTGCCCGAGATTCGATCGTCGGTATCCCCGATACCTTGTTCAATCTCGTTATGGCAAGTCCCTTTACTCGATCCGTAATCCATCATCCCGTGACTAACTACTTAGTCACATTGAGCTCATTATGATGATGTCTTACCGAGTGGGCCCAGAGGTACCTCTCCGTCATACGGAGTGACAACATCCCAGTCTCGATTCGTACCAACTCAACAGACACTTTCGGAGATACCCGATGCGTACCTTTATAGCCACCCAGTTACGTTGTGATGGTTGGCACACCCAAAGTACTCCTACGGTATCCGGGAGTTGTACAACCTCATGGTCTAAGGAATAAATACTTGACACCGAAAAGCTTATGCATTACGAACTATACGATCTTGTGTTATGCTCAAGTTTGGGTCTTGTCCATCACATCATTCTCCTAATGATGTGATCCCGTTATCACCGACATCTCATGTCCATGGTCAGGAAACCGTGACCATCTGTTGATCAACGAGCTGGTAACTAGAGGCCTACCAGGGACTTATTGTAGTCTGTGTATTCACACATGTATCGCTGTTTCCGTAAAATACAGTTCAAGCATGAATAACAGACAATTATCATGAACAAGGAGTAATAATAATGCTTTTATTATTGCCTCTAGGGCATATCTCCAACAGTTTTGCTTGCCTGGCACTTCTGAACATAACATTGGGTCTTCATCGGTGTCTTCGATCACATCGTCAGTACACGTCTACTGAAAGGGAACAAACGCCGGCAACACAGAGAAAACACAATCAATGCAATGCCATAATATGATTCATGATCATGACATGGCAGTAGGCTGTTGATTGAGCTAATGCAACTAGCAACCATATTAAATGAAGTTGATTTGAACGAAAGGTTCAAATTCAAACTCCATATGTGATTATTCAAATGCCATTTATTCAAATTGTCCTAAACAGTGGCTGTAAGTTATTCAAACATGCATGAAAATGACATAAAAAGATTCCTTGGATTTTTCTGATCAATTTTCATATATAAATTATTTTCATCTGACTTATAGATTATTTTCTGTGATTTTTAGAAGTTTTGGCTATTTTCTGAAATAAATAAATCATTTCTGATTTATTTTAAATCACAGAAATAGTTACTGCGTCAGCACTAGGTCATGCTGACATCAGCAAGTCAATAGGGGCTGGTCCAGTCAAACCAGACCAGTGGGGCCCACTGGTCGGTGACACAACTATCTAAACTAACTTATTTAGCACTAACCTAGTTTAGTTAGCCGGGCGGGGCCCGCATGTCAGCGTCTACTTAAGCTAATGACAACAATTAAACCTTAACTAAAACCCTAAGCTAATACTAGCCAAAGGCTGGCCCCACATGTCATTGACCCAGGGAGTCAAACCCCAGGTCAAACGGGCTAATCCCGCCGACGGCTCGACACCGGCGAGGCCAAACGCGGTGGCGGTGCTCGGGTTTCCTCCTCCGGCGACCAAATGGCCGGCGGAGGGCATCTACGTGGAGCTGGGACTCGCCGGCATCTAGTGGAGTAGGCGGCATGGGTTGAAGTGGCCGGAGCTCGTCGAAAACAAGCTCGCGGCGGCGCCGGAGTTCTAGCTACGGCGAAGACGGTGTTGCGGGCCATAGCAGGAGCAACCGGTGGCTGAAATCGATGCGCGGGGGTGCACTGAGTGCGGTGGTGAGCTCGGACACGAGCAACGGGGGCTAGAATGATGGCGGCAACATTGCCAGCGGCGAGGGGTTCTCGGGCTTCGTGACTGGCGTGGTTAGGGGTCGAGATCGACAGAGGGGAGAGAGGGGAACGATGGAGGGCTCACAGTGGACCGGTCGGAGGTCTCAGCAGGCTCGGGGAGGCACCTGAGGCGAAGAATCGACAGCAACCTCCGGCGGTCAGATGCGGCAGTGATGAGCTCGAGGGCGTCAATTCAGGCCATCCGAGGGCATGATCTTCTTCTAGGAGCTTCACGGCGTCGAGGCGGAGCTAGAGGAAACACTGGTTAGGCGAGGGACACCCAGTGGGCGCGGCGGCAGCGAGCGGCGGCGACGAGCTCCGCTCGGGCTATGCGAGGGAGAGAGTCAGGAGAGGGGAGAGAGATCGAGGGAGAGTGGGAGAGGTCCAGGGGTGGCGTGGCGACGCATGGAGGCATCCACGGCGTCGGGGACGTAGGCAGGCAGGTTGGTCACATGGAGGCACGGCCGTGCGCGCGCACCGGCCACACGCCTGGCTGACTGGCGCCAGGAGGATGAAAGCGGTGGTGGGCTGGGCCTGCAGCTGGGCCACACAGGAGCTGGGCCAGGTAACTCTTCTCTCTCTCTCTCTCTCTCTCTCTCTCTCTCTCTCTCTTATTAATACTTTCTGTTTTCTATTCTTTCTGCAGGTTTGTGGCTTTTCTAAAAATGCTTAGGCACTTTCAACAATCACCAAACTGCTCATTCCCACTATTTAGCATATAACCAACATGGAACATTTCAGTTTAGGATTATTTGGTCATTTAGAATAATTAGTAGCATTTAAATGCCCAAATGCAAATACTTTAAGATTTAAGTCAAAAATCCCGAATGGTCCTAGAAATATGTGCAACATTTTTGGCAGAGGTTTTAAATCAATCCAAAAATGATGAACTTTTCCAAAGGGCATTTTGGGTTCATTGAAAAAGATTTTAATTTGACCCTATTTGTATTCATTTGGTGCTAGGGTTTGCACATTCCCATTTCAATTTTCTGTGAAAGTAAAATGATGCAACACCAGAAGCGAGCACTAGACAGTCACAGAAGCTAGGGATGTGACCACTCACCCCCACTAAACAAGAATCTCGTCCCGAGATTCAAGACGTGAGGTAAGAAATCAGAGGGGACACTAACTAACACAATCTTCATGATCCAAGTGTCCTTCTAAGAATGTTGATTGCTTTCAACATGTTGATCTTGACATCCTTGCTTTAGAGGTCTATGTCTAACACGGTGACGACGAAAGAAACTTTACAAAATTGATCTCCAGAAAGATCGAGCAACTCAAGATCAACTCATGGAGTGAGACATAATAACAACTCTTGAGCTGAGACACGGAACACACATCCAGAGGGATGGAGTGAAACAATTGATGAAGGTTCACCTAGTGGCAATAATTCCACACCTAAGAAGATGGTGATCGATACCACCAGACGGGGCACCTTAGAGAAGGTGACTCGTAGAGTTATTCCCTTAAGTGGCAAAAAGAATTACTTTTGATATAGAGATCATTGAGATTCCCTATACCAGCCTAAGGCAAACACAATCGATCGTTTGATAGAGTCCGAAGGAATGACATTCTCGGGCCAGAATGGATGATGTGGACTACCTTGTTGAAGACAACACAAGGGATGATTTTGCTTATCATCGGAAATGGATGGGACCCATGGCAAGTCCACTTCTGAAAATAATCCTAAACAGCTGTGGCGAAGAACGGTAACCCATGGAAAATTGGCACATTGGCGGTGCAAGCTGGGAACAAAATGCAAATGCTGGGAATGATTCTGGTAACTGGGGTGAATCCCAACAGTAGAGAGTAAAACTACTCTTTCAGAGGTTATAGCATAACCAAGAACACTGGGAGCAATCCCAGTTAGAGCCAGAGATAACACCTAGTGCTAGTGCGTGCTCTCAACAACTTGAGCATTCCCATATTCATCAAGGTTTTACCAATATCCGTGTCAAGGATCCTGGCAACACAACATACTACCATGATGAATAATGATGGATAGTGCAGATGCAAAGGAAGATAACACTTTCTCAGATTTCACCTAGCGGAGTCAAAGGGCAAAATCTGGATAATCGACCGAGAGACATTTAGCACTCCGCTTCTAATGTTCTCCTTGGTGTGCTAGCGCAACCCATTTAATAGAATGGTTTGGTACCTAGAACGTCAAGTGAAAGGTCGGACTTTAGGAGCACCAAAAAGTCCATAAGGAACAACTAGGGAATAATTCCTACGAAGTCCTTATGAAGAGGTGGCCAACTTCTTCAATCAAGATTCTACAACAATAGGTCTTCCGGCTGGGTGTGTTGGCCACGACATCCACTTTACCGGTTATCGAGAGACCAATATTATAGTTCTTGGAAAATGCTCCAACCATCATAGCTGCCTGAGATTCAGTTCTGGTTGGTGTCAGGATATCCCAGACTCATCGAATCTAGAAATAAAAAAAATGAAAGTTTGCAACACAAATTGACGAGACGGCGTTGCGAGATTCTCGGGGAGTGATCTACGATAGCAAACTCCAAAACATGAGTTGGTTCTGCTACATTCATGTGAACACGTTGTCCAAGACAAGCATGGCCACGTAGTAGTATTACAATGAAACACTATCGACTTCAGGTGGGGAACCATCAACAAGGACAGCGGAGTCCTAACATAAGTCATGATCCTTAAGAAGGAACTTCTTCTCCTTGAACAAATCTATCAGTGGCTTGGTGTGCTAGGGATACATACAGAATGAAGATGATCAGTCTATCAGACCATAGAATACTTCGCACGTATGCATGACTGACTTGGGATGACTCCAGAGGAAGTAAAACAAGCTTTCCCAAATTCACGGCGGCAACTTACATCAAGTACTCGTGGATTAGGGGGAAGCCACTTCTTACATCAAGACATCTACTTTATGAGCTAATACAAAGAAGATGCTTACAAAAGTTTCCAATGTTGGCTTTAATGTTCAACATGAACCATGGAAAAGATAAACATGTCACCGGTGGACTCGACAACAATTCATCGAGGCTTCCATAGAAATGGAATTCCATAACTATGTGAACAAGGTGATAGCATTGGTCAGACCAATAGATGTAACGGTGTATGCTCGAGGGATCAACCACGAGTAAGACAACATTACGAATACCATTGGTTCTGATTTGATTTGAGGATAGCCCACACTCAAATCAAAGTTTTGGACAAGATAATAGATCCAATAATCGATCACAAGGATCAACCGATCAAGATATCATCTTTCTTCAACACACACACACAAAAGATATCCCTTAGAAGGAACTAAGTCAGGCAAGCTTTTATCTTCCAACTCTCCAAGTTGTTGTTTAGCTTAACCTACTAGTTCAGGGTATCCAACACAGATTCTTGGAGAAGGGATGGTTTATAAGTAAACCAACTTGATCACGAACTCAACATAGCGGTCAGGGAACAACCTGGTAATACTTCCGAGAAGATATTCGGAAAATCACGATCCATCGATATGTTACTAAGCTCGAGAACAATCTTGCTTTTCGGGGCAAGACGATATGATAAAATGAGCGAGGACTTATCAAAATCCTAACTCATCAATCAAGGAGTGCACCAGGGCAGTGGACTAGGTAGCACGATCAACCTTAGAATGATGATTCAGTAACCAGCATGCTAAGAATGAGAATATCGTTCATTAACTACCAAGTAACGGAGTTGCTTGGAGTATTGATTTCACACATCACGATTTACTTGTCGGTATTCCGGTTACAATAACACGGAGACCGAGGAATGAACGACGATGGTGAGAAGTATCACTTTATCAAGAGTTCATAGGAGGTTGTGCAATTCCCATGACATTCTTGACATAAGGATGGTAATACTCCAGGATAGAACAGATTAGAAGCTGGATTAGCATTCTTCATCTACGAAGTATAATTTCTTTGACCCCATCCTGGATATGGATAAGGTACTGGAGTTTGTTTCTCCTAGTCATTCCAGAATAGAATGGCTTGACGGACCACAAGAGTAAAGGGCATCGATGAACACGAATGCACGACTACTCCTGACTATCAATTGATAGACGAAGGTCAGAATACAACTAAAAAGGAGACAACTCAAAGGAACATACACTTTCCGAGTTGTGGATGCATAGACTAGCATGTCGAACTTTCAACATATTTCTTCCGGATAATCCATGCAGAAAGGTAGGACTGGCAGAGTCACAATATAGGATCAAGAACTCCTCAAGAGTACTCTTATTGTGATATTTTGGTTCAGGAGAACTTCTGCCAAGGATGGTTCATGGTATTGGAAGAATGATATACCATGGACCTCGAAGACTATCACAAAGTTACTAATATCCTAAAGGAACGAGCAAACACTACCAACATGAAGTAGGTAGAATGAATCTTGGGTTCAAGAACCCGAATTAGAATGCCTACTAACTAAATGGCATCACAGGATGCTTTCGAGAATAATGGCCAGAATCATCACACTGAGAATATAAGGCATTGCTGGATTACTGGGTGATCCTCTAAGACAGCTAGGGTCATAATAATAACTCCAACACATGTGTCGAGGTAACAGAGTACCTCCACACACCGACTAGTGTGGTTAATCTGGCCTAAAAGGACATTAAGAACAGGTAGGAATGATTTGCAAATGCATCAGATTGTTTAGAGACCTGGGATGACTCGGACAACATAATGGCTGTAAATTCTCGAAAATACTTTTGAGATCCAAGCAAAAGGGTAGCATAACCACTTAGTATCATAAAGTCAAGGTTCTGAGACCAACAGTTTATCAAACAGAAGTAGTAGAAACTGAACTGAGGGTTGAATCCACAATAACGTGACCCTGATAAATAGACCGAGAATCCTAGTTCCTAATCCCCGTTGAGAAGAAGGTGACTCAGATCAGAAGGTCATAGGGTAAAGGAGTAAAAAAGCCTTACGTTCCCTTCCACAAACAATTCCCTTACATCAGTAAAGAATTTCTAGACACGACTTCGAATAGTTTGGCTTACTAATCCCACAGGCAGCCAGGCTCTGATACCAAAGCTGTCAGGGCCCCGATCCTAAGTCACACAGGTCTAGCCTGTAACACATCATATCACTTTGCGACCTCACGCACGGTATCCCCACGGGTGCCACCTTACCTGGCCCGGGACCGTTTGCACATTTTAGCCCACGTATATGATAGTGTCGCTAGCATCCATATGACAGAGAACCCGGGCCGACATGACTAGTTATAAACCAAAAGTGGCACTAAATTACAGAGACATGCATACATGACCCAACAACGAATGTGTCGGTCATCAACGTATGAACCCAAGTCGTAGCAAGCTACAAGGACTTAAAGGAACAACGCATGACATTTCCCCTAAGGTACAGACACAGGAACGAAGAAGGACACATGCCGGCCAGCCTAATTGTTCCGGAGCAGTAGCAAGCTACCAAGGCTCAGTGGAAGCACTAGGAGACATTTCCCTGTAAGATAGGCTACCAAGGGTAAACAACTAGGTGTCGGATCCCACACATAGCAATACACATTACACGTATGCATAACATGCAAGTATGTGCTGTACAACATGGCATCACAACATAACTCAAAAACTCATATAGATAAAGGCCCAGAAGAGCCATCATAGCATTTATTACAAACAGAGGTCATATGACCCATCATACAGAGCATACAGGCAACGGAAGCATAACATGTCTGAGTACAGACAACTACAAATGAAAAAGGATGAGAAGCCTGACTATCTACAAGACCCTCCCAAATGTACAAGATCGTAGCTGAGGTAACAAGCTAAACGTCGAAGTCCACGCGGAATCACTAGCGAGACTGGAGTCTCTCTGCAAAAACATAAATTAAGAAAACGTGAGTACAAAGGTACTCAGCAAGACTTACATCAGAACTAGCTACATATGCATCAGTATCAACAAAGGGGTGGTGGGGTTTGACTGCAGCAAGCCAGCTTTGACTCAGTGGCTATCCTAAACTACGACTGCAAGTAACTCTTTTGAGGTGGCGCACACGAGTCCACATATTCACCAAACAATACACCACTATTGATCCGCTCCCGTCTCCCTACGAGAAGGCCATCCATAGCACTCACGCTTATCTTGCGCGTTTTAGAGTATCCACTTTCACTTGTCAATGAACTGTTATAGGCAACCCAGAAGTCCATTACCGCGGACACGGCTATTCGAATAGATCATATATAACCCTGCAGTGGTGTACTTCTTCACACACGCTCTCGCCACTTACCGCCATGTACACGTCATGTATCTCGGCAACCTTCAAGCGGAAGCCTGGCGAGGGTGTCGGCCACGACCTGACTAACCACACAAGTCCCTAGTCCAGGTTTATCGCCTATTTGGGTTCCATCCGTGGGGAGATCCAGCCGGGGTGTCACTCACAGCCCCAAATGATATGTACAGGGTTCCCGCATCACCAAACGGGCGACCGGTACACCGTGCCACGTACCTGCCGCGTCACAGCCCACCCCGAGGGTCAGCGCTGCGCACGACCTCCAGTAAACTACAAAGACCAGCAACTCCTGGACAGAGGACAAGGGCAGTTAATAAGTCGAGAGAGCTTGGAGCGCCCGGAGCCCAATGCGTGGTAGTAACTGTTCATGGATCAACCAACACAGAACTCAGTTCCTGAGGATGGCTGCAATGAGACAACCCACCATGTACTCCTACATGGCCTCTCATCGCTACCTTTACCAAATCATGTTCACACACTTAGCTCTCAACAGTAAGACATGTTCATCACCCTTACAATTCATCCCCGGTGAATCAGACCTGACACAACTCTAAGCAATAGCAGGCATAACCAGAAAGCATGAATGAGTAGGCACAACATGGCTCAAACAACTCCTACTCATACTAGTGGGTTTCAACTATTTACTGTGGCAATGACAGGTCATGCAGTGGAAAGGGGTTCAACTACCGCAGTAGGTAACAGTTGAAGCGTTGTTGTCCTAATGCAGTAAAAGAGAGCAGGAGCGAGAGAGTGGGATTGTATCGGAATGCTCAATGGGGTTTTGCTTGCTGGCACTTCTGAAGATAACATTGGGTCTTCATCGGTGTCATCGATCACATCGTCGGTACACGTCTACTGAAAGGGAACAAACACCGGCAACACAGAGAAAACACAATCAATGCAATGCGACAATATGATGCATGATCATGACATGGCAGTATGCTGTTGATTGAGCTAATGCAACTAGCAACCATATTAAATGAAGTTGATTTGAACCAAAGGTTCAAATTCAAGCTCCATATGTGATTATTCAAATGCCATTTATTCAAATTGTCCTAAACAGTGGCTGTAAGTTATTCAAACATGCATGAAAATGCCATAAACTGATTCCTTGGAATTTTTCTAATCAATTTTCATATATAAATTATTTTCATCTGAGTTATAGATTATTTTCTGGATTTTTAGAAGTTTTGGCTATTTTCTGAAATAAATAAATCATTTCTGATTTATTTTAAATCACAGAAATAGTTACTGTGTCAGCACTAGGTCATGCTGACATCTGCAAGTCAACAGGGGCTGGTCCAGTCAAACCTGACCAGTGGGGCCCACTGGTCAGTGACACAACTAATTAAACTAACTTATTTAGCAGTAACCTAGTTTAGTTACCCGGGCGGGGCCCCCATGTCAGCATCTACTTAAGCTAATGACAGCAATTAAACCTTAACTAAAACCCTAAGCTAATACTAGCCAAAGGCTGGCCCCACATGTCATTGACCCAGGGGAGTCAAATCCCAGGTCAAACGGGCTAATCCCGCTGACGGATCGACGCCGGCGAGGCCAAACGCGGTGGCGGTGCTTTGGTTTCCTCCTCCGGCAACGAAATGGCCGGCGGAGGGCATCTACGTGGAGCTAGGACTCGCCCGCTTCCAGTGGAGTAGGCGACAGGGGTTCAAGTGGCCGGAGCTCGTTGGAAACAAGCTCGCGGCGGCGCTGGAGTTCTGGCTATGGCGGAGACGGTGTTGCGGGGCACAGCAGGAGCAACCGGTGGCTGAAATCGATGCGCGGGGGTGCACTGAGTGCGGTGGTGAGCTCGGACACGAGCGGCGGGGGCTAGAACGACGGAAGCGACATTGCCGGCGGCGAGGGGTTCTCGGGCTTGGTGACTCGCATGGTTAGGGGTCGAGATCGACAGAGGGGAGAGAGGGGAACGATGGAGGGCTCACAGGGGGTCGGTCGGAGGTCTCAGCAGGCTCGGGGAGGCACCGGAGGTGAAGAATCGACGGCAACCTCCGGCGGCCAGATGCGGCGGTGATGAGCTCGAGGGCGTCAATTCCGTCCATCCGAGGGCATGATCTTCTTCTAGGAGCTTCACGGCGTCGAGGCGGAGCTAGAGGAAACACTGGATAGGCGAGGGAGACCCGGTGGGCACGGCGGCAGCGAGCAGCTGCGACGAGCTCCGCTCGGGCTATGCGAGGGAGAGAGTTAGGAGAGGGGAGAGAGATCGAGGGAGAGTAGGAGAGATCCAGGGGTCGCGTGGCGACGCATGGAGGAATCCAGGGCGTCGGTGACGCAGGCAGGCAGGCTGGTCGTGTGGAGGCACGGCCGTGCGCGCGCGCCGGCCACACGCCTGGCCGGCTGGCGCCAGGAGGACGAAACGGTGGTGGGCTGGGCCTACAGCTGGGCCAGGTAACTCTTCTCTCTCTCTCTCTCTCTCTCTCTCTCTCTCTCTCTCTCTCTCTCTCTCTCTCTCTTATTAATACTTTATGTTTTCTATTCTTTCTGCAGTTTTGTGGCTTTTCTAAAAATGCTTAGGCACTTTCAAAACTCACCAAACTGCTCATTCCCACTGTTTAGCATATAACCAACATGGAACATTTCAGTTTAGGATTATTTGGACATTTAGAATAATTAGTAGCATTTAAATGCCCAAATGCAAATACTTTAAGATTTAATTCAAAAATCCAGAATGGTCCTAGAAATATGTGCAACATTTTTGGCAGAGGTTTTAAATCAATACAAAAATGATGAACTTTTCCAAAGGGCATTTTGGGTGCATTGAAAAAGATTTTAATTTGACCCTAGTTGTATTCATTTGGTGCTAGGGTTTGCACATTCCCATTTCAATTTTCTGTGAAAGTAAACATGATGCAACACCAGAAGCGAGCACTAGACAGTCACAGAAGCTAGGGATGTGACGGTGTGGTTTTAGGGCAGTGGCTGGCGTAGGCCGAGCAGCGAAGGTTCTGGTGTGAATAGTGGTTCCGGTGACGACCGGTCAATCGGTTTTGAATGTACATCGCTCTTGTCGCATTCGCGTTGCAGCCCTACACGCTGGACCCTCCACGTCGCTCACCGAATGGAACACGCTTCGTATTGCATTTTCGCTTGCTTGTGGGACCGCAGTTGAGAGCAAACCGACGTACCTCCCCCTCCCCCGCCCGTGTCATTTTATGCGGAGTAAATAAAAACAGAGGGAGTATACTATGGATGAGGATCCCCTGATGTGGCCGAACCCATTGAGTAACTGACATGCGGGGCCTAGCAAGCATCGTGTCCGCCAGTAAGTGACCGAAAGGGAGGGTAATGTAGGGATACGTATGTGAAAGGAGCTTCCAATGATATAATTTTCATATTATACATCTCATGTACTATTAAACTTTTCAATAGTCAAATGCGGTTTTGAAAAACGCATTAGAGCATGGTTAATAATATAGCCAGTGGATGGCTATAAGGAACTACCATGTCATCAATCGATCTAGTCAACATGGGTCGCGGCATGAACCGAATGGGATGTCAAAACTAAGACGTGAAGTGACACGTAGTGGAGGCAAAGTGAAACTTCAAACGAACCGTTTGTTTGTATGCATGTCGGACAAATTACAAATTAACATTGGAAATACAAGCATGGTCTAGGCCCACATGCGAATGATACTCGGCGGAATGTTCAAATGAGGCATGCGGGAGGATGGACTCTATCGGAGGGCGACATGATCGATGGAGAGGAATGAGAAATAAGCAAACGCCACATGATTATACTTGAACGGATCAAATAAACAATAAGTTGTCTTGCTTGGCCTACATAGTGAAAGTAATGCGCAACGCAGAGCACTGACGCTCGATTATGGTCGAGAAAACAGGGAAACCGACATGTGGGGCACACCTGTTGGGATGACGTAGCGCAAACTAGTCCAATGGAGGAGCTGGCCCACGACCTCCTCGCCACCGGCAACCGTTCATGTGGGTCGTGGGGGCCAACAACGTGGCGCAGCTCCAGCACCGCCTTTGGACACAGCGACTGCGGTGAGCAACTCGCTCATCGTCGCTAGACACGGTCGGTTTCAGTGTGCCGAGGGTGGCGTTAGTGCTGTGGAACGACCAAAGTATGTTTGGTTTGTGCCCAAGGTTGCCCCATCAAAGCCTTGGGTAGCCACAATTCTGGTTGAGGTTTTGGTTGCCCATGATTTTGGCTACATCGGCAAAAAAATGAACTAGAGTTAGCTAGAGTTCATTGGCATGCCAAAAAAATTGCAACCATCCAAACAAAGACCAATCTTTGGGTCATGACCAAAATTTTGGTAAGGTGCACTTTGGCCACAATCCAAACACACACCAACACCTGGCTCGTCGAGAATGCACGGGGCGCTGGGACGCGTCCATGGAGTGGTGTAGCACGGCCAACAGCATCCTCAGGACCTGAGACCATGCCGGGTCGTCTTGCTTTTTCATTGACATGTGTCGATCGCATGTGAGCAAAGGGCATCTTCAACATTGCAACGACCGTAGCTGACTACCCTGGCATACCAAAAACCCTCATCCCTCGCGCCGTCGCGCGATGCGTTCCCAGCTGGCGCCAGCTGCCCGCATTCATGCCGTCCATCCGTATGCCGTCGTTAAGAGGCTCGTTGACCGAGGAACCAACTCCGGTGACTTAATGATGCACTAGGACGCTTGGCCTCACCGGAATGCGCTACTTAAAGCTGCCACACCCAGCTAACCTCTACACCATAACGCATCGTCCTCCTACCTGGCACCACATCTGCCATGACCGCAAGCGCGAACGCTCTGCGAGAGAGCTTGTCTTCGGGGATGGAGCTCAAGGTCCCCGGCCTCGCTCAAGTCGCCGCACAAGTGGTGGCCACGCTAGCGGCTGATGACGGGAGCACCGTCAGCCACGCGTCCTACTTGCCGCCGTCCAACATCCAGCACCGCCGAGGTTGGGGACTCCTCCGAGGATGAGTAGGGCATGGGAGGCGGCAGGGCATGGTGTGCCAACTGGCCGGTCCGTCTCCCGTGTTCTACTTTTCCTCGCCGGAGACCGCACCTTCACTTCACGGGTCTTGAACCCCGCCCCCGTACATGGAGATTGCAGATGGAGGACGTCGGTCGCCACCGTAGAATAGGTTTAGGGTAGGCTTTCTTTTATTTTTCTATCCTATAAAAGTTCAAAATGTTATGAAAATCTGTCGTGTTTGCATTAATCTCGATCGGTGTATATGAACTTTCACAATAATATAGTATATTGTAGGAGTACTAGCAAGATGACTGTGCGTTGCACGAAAGATCAAGATCTTGTGGGAGAAAGGATGAAGAAGGGAAGGCCTTATCTGCAAATGCACATTCACGCATTTCACATCTATGGGAACCTACGAAAGGGTAAACGTAAATTGCCTCTCTCTCTCCTCCCATGATTTTCTTGGTGGTGGGCCCCTCCCTCCCCCAATAATCAACAGCTCACACGTCTCACATTTTGTTAATTACGTAACTGGGACTACGTAGGTGTAGCATTACTCATCCTAAAAAACCCAACTAAGCCAACATCCCAGCATATCGCGCGGGAAAAGACCCGGCCGCGCCATTTTAGTCAGGATTACCGGATTACTAGTAGTAGTATCGTTGGATCGCGCGAAGCAACAAGTTTTTTTGAGGGGGCGAAGCACCTAGTTTAAAAATGAAAAAGGCGGTACACTCACATCACCCCTGTCGCGGTCGCATTGCACCCCACACATGTTCGGTCCTACACACGAGTCACACGAACGGAACACGCTTCGGCTTGCCTCTTCACTGACCCGTGGGACTGCACTAGGAGAAACTGACCATCCGCCAAACTCTCCCTGCCCACCGCATGAAAATC
>LR738713.1:206644443-206704723 GCA_902687465.1 Secale cereale | reverse complement strand
CCTAGATTCAACCGCCCTTCAGCCAACTAGCCAATAATATTCCCCAAACCCCCTCCCACCAGTCCCTATCAACTCCATTTGCTTCACCAAAGCCGTCCTCCCCGCCACGCCGATACGTCGGTGCCGCGGTTCATCAAGGGGACACACGGCGATCCTCTCACTCCCACAGTACACTCTCGTAGACTGTCATCCTCTAGCCGCGCCGCCACCACTAGCGACGTTCTTGTGGAGGCGCACGGCGGTCAGCGCCGCCACCGCTGGCGACGTTCGTGTGGAGACGCAGGGCAGTCAGCTTCTCCCTCGGTACGCGCATTCTAGAGTGAGGCCCCGTGCATGTCGGTGTAGTGCTGAATGTTAGCTGATAGACGCTGTTAATCTCACTGTTTGCTGAAGTACTTTACAGCCAATACGCTCTGCTTAAGAAGCTTCCTTGCCCTATTCTGCACTCAATCTGCTTAGCTGAGATGGCATGCCAAGGCCGATTAGTTGATAAAATATCCTGTCATATATTTATTGTGATGTAGATTTCCATGGTCTAGTAGCCAATCTGTTAGGTGAAATAGCTCTACACCGTTTTCTACTCGATCTTTGTTGTTGCAATGGCCTTCGATAGTTCGATGGCTGTGTGGTCGGCCTCATTGACTGCTGAAATAGCCTGTCATAATTTAGCACTCAAATCTGTTTGAATTAGCTTTACATATATTTCGTTACTTAGATCTTCTCGTCAAAATATATTGCCATAGCTTTAGACATCGACCTAGGTATTTTCTTCTAGACTTCATAAAAAATCATATATGTTTTTCCTATAATATCTAGTAGAAGAACTAATTTGTATGTCTAATAGATGGACATGACTTGGATAACTTCTGCTCGAAGATTCTCCGCAGCATATGTCGAGGGGGTTGAAAACATCATGAACTTTATCAAAGCTGAGTGCGGTGGTCCAAAATCAGATGTGCTCTGCCCGTGTAGCAGTTGCATGAATTCAGTTGCAAGACCCCAGTCAATTGTGCAAAATCATCTACACTTGTATGGGATGTTGGTCACATATACTAGGTGGGTTCATCATGGTGAAGCTGTGAATGTCAATGTTATTGACTACGTGGAAGCAGCAGATCACCATCTTGATCTGCCTGATGCTCAGGTGGAAGAGGAGGAGGAGGAGGTGGTGGCGGAGCGAGTGAGTTTGACCAATATTGAAACAATTCTACGAAATGCTCGTGCATTCTGCATGTTGTAACAATGCAATGTGGTAGTCACCCCAGGAAATAAGCTATCCGTATTTTTAGCTATGGTCACCTTTCTTCAGGTGAAGATATCTGAGTGGATGACCAACAAATATTCGATGCGATGTTGGCTACTTTCCGCAAAGCTTTCCCAGATGCATCTAAGGTGCCACACACCTACAGTAAAATGAACAATTTCCTTCGTGCAGTTGGAATTGGATATGATATGATCCATGTTTGTAAGAATAATTGTTTTGTGTTCCAGAAGGATTATGCCAACTTAAGTGAATGCCCAAAATGCAAATCATCAAGATGGAAAGATGGAGATGTTGTGAAGAGGATTCCTCATAATGTTATGAGACATTTTCCAATTACACCAAGATTGCAGAGGTTGTTTCATGATGCTGAAACAAGAGAGGATGTACAGTGGCATTCTAGGAACCAGGAGTACAGAGATCAGAATGTAATGAGCCATCCATCACATGGTAGTGAGTGGAAAAGCATCAATCAGAAGCACGAAAAGTTTGCTGCTGACCCGAGAAACATTAGACTTGGCTTAGCTTCAGATGGATTTAACCCATTTGGCCACCAGAGCGCCACATATAGCATGTGGCCAGTGCTTGTTATCCCTTACAACATGCCTCCAAATGTCTGCACCAAAGAATCAAACTACATGATGGCCTTGCTCATCTCAGGTTCAAAAAGTCCTAGAAAGGATTTTGATTTGTTCATGGAGCCTCTTGTGGAGGAACTTCAACAGCTATGGAGGGGTGTTCTCACTCGAGACCTATATAGCAGCCCACCAGCTGATTTCTTTTTGTATATTGTTATAATTTGGTGCATCCATGATTATCCGGCTTTGGGCACTATGTCAGGGTGAACGACACGTGGTTACAATGCATGTGTTCGCTATAACAGGAATTCGCTGTCATACGCAATACTTAGCAAGATCTGTTACATTGGACACCGCCGTTTCCTTGCCAAGGACAAGCCGCATCCTAGAAAATACCGAAGACATGTGTTCAATGCAAAGCATGAAAACCGTGATGCACCAAAGAGGCTCACCGCCGATGAGTTGCAAGTGGAATTAGAGAAGGTCAGTCATATTACACAAGGAAACCATCCTGATAATGGTAGCGGGAAAAGGAAGTGTGGCAGGGCAAAAGAGAAATTATTGTTTACCCGCAGGTCCACTTTGTGGGACTTGGAGTATTGGAAAGATTTGGATCTGCGGCATAATCTAGATGTGATGCACATCAAGAAAAATATATGTGATAGCATTATCGGCACACTTCTTAATATTGAAGGCAAGACGAAAGATACCTTAAAATCTAGGATTGATTTGACACACCTGGGTATCAGACAGGATTTGCAGGTGCAAGATGAAGGTAAACCACGGGATATGGCACCAGCTGTGTACCTCTTGGACAAGATAAAAAGAAAAGAATTCTGTGAGGTCCTGTCACGTGTGAGATTCCCACATGGATTTGCTTCCACCCTGAAAGGAGAGTTAGTGCAGATGGAAACAAGGTACAAGGGTTGAAAACTCATGACTGCCACGTCCTACTTCAAAGGGTTTTACCTGTTACCCTTAGAGGATTGGGCCGCCCTGACTTATACAGAGCAGTTGTAGAGTTGGGACAATTCTTCAGGGAACTCTACAGTAGAAATATCAGGATAGATGCTTTGGAGCGTCTTAGAGACAAGAAACCAACTATCCTATGCGACCTTGAGAAGATATATCGTCCAGCCTTCTTTGATGTGATGGTGCATTTGGTTGTTCTTCTACCTGATGTGATGGTGCATTTGGCTGTACAATATGGTTGGATGTACCCTTTTGAAAGGCGGCTAGGCACTTTCAAGGGCTATGTTAGGAATAGAGCTAGACCCGAGGGTTCCATTGCAGAGGCGTACAATGCTACAGAAGCATTGACATTCTGCTCAAAATACATTGAAACAGCTAATCAGTTTAGCAAAGATGTGGATGAAGACAATGCCGGGCTCAATGTTTTCGATTATTCTGTCCGAGTTACAGGGAAGAGTCGACAAGAGGACAAACCTAAATATTTGGTTAAAATGGTTTGGTATGTGTTGAATAACTGTCCTGAGATACTACCTTATATCAAGTAAGTGCTAAGTACTGCAGCTTATAAATCGTAATCTACTAAACTTGTAGTACATTCTTCTATATTTAGATGTTTGACGTGATCACTATGTTGTGCAGCATCTACAAAAAGGAGTTACTGCCGCAAAATCCAAGAAAATTTTACAAACTGATTATGGCAGGATTTGTGAAATGGTTCAAGAGCCATGTAAGCTTTTGAATTGCACTGTCAGTTTTTTTAATATATTGAGTACATAAGATGATCAGCTTGTCTATTTTCTGAACATAGGTTAAGAAGATACGAGAGGATGGGCAGGTAGTTGATGATGCCCTTTACTCACTAGCAATGGGTCCTGATACTCGGGTAAGACATTATGAATCTTGCGTTGTTGGAGATGTGTGCTACAACACCCTTGCACGAGACGAAGGCAGGAAGACACAAAACAGTGCCATCATGAGCATGGATACGTATGACAAAGAGACAACTGAAATGTATGCTAACATAACAGACATTGTTCAGTTGCAGTATATCTCCAATTTCGAGGATCATCGGTGTGTGATTTTGTTGTGTTGTCATTGGTATAACCTGTTTTCCAGGATCGCAAAACCCAGAGCTAATGATTATTTCAAATCCATCATTGTCAAGGTGGCGTACCAGACCAACGAGCCTTTTATTTTGGCAAATCAAGCAACACAGATATTTTTCTTGGAAGACACATTTGCACGTTGCGATGACTGGAGAGTATTGCAACGGTTTGAGCAGAGGAATTTGTTTAATGAAGTTGCACAACAAGATGATGCTTACAGTGCTCCTGATGTACACGATAACACAGATGTTCCTAATATCTTTGAGAACCATCACGTCAATGACGCCGGCGAAAAGATTGCCTGTCATGCTGTGGACATACAAGAGTTGATCAAGAGGAAGCCAACGTTCGAGGATGTTGAGGACGAAGAAGAAGATGACACCGTGGGGAACTACAATTCAGACTGATACACATGGCGAAGATGTTGACGCTGCTGCTGCGGATGATGATTACATTGCTTTTGTCGTATTTCCCTGTCACAAGACGTTTTTTTATCTACTATGTGAAATTGTGTTTGCTATGACAACTGATACCTGATGAACATATTGTTTAGTATTTTCCTTTGAGAACATCACTTATTATGTATGCTGATTTGTGTTTGGTGATTGTATGACGACTAAAACATGATGACATTGTTGTTTAGTTGTACTCATATTTGGCGGTGAAACTTGAATTTGATGACATAGTTTGATGTTGGACTGCAATTTGCTCGACGTTTTCGAATGAGAACAAAGCTGACCCGACAGGGCCTCTGCTAATTTATTTATTTATTACCAAAAGGGCCTCTGCTATTTATTTATATATGAGCAAAAGGGGGTTCCCCCTGATTTTCGTTAAAAGAAACCATTAGATGTTCACAACACTACACCCAGCCTGCTACACATGTTTAATTCATTACTAGTTTCAACAAAGTGCTCATGTCATAGCCACTGAATACATCACGAGTGCTACATACACTGCAAATAAAGAGACAATCATCCTACAGAGCACACCGATTTTGCCCATTATCTTCACAAGTTCTTTCATCTCCTCATTGCCGTCAAGGCAGTTCAGCAGCTGTTGCTTGGCCATGATCAGAGGAACTGCATCTTTAACCTTTCGCTCTGCATCTTCCTCTTCAGCTGTTCCTTCAGTTACTTGTCCAACACCCCAACCTGCTGGTATTGGGATTCCTCGGCTAACCAAATAATCAGCGTAGTTGCACTCCCCCACATCAGCAACTTCCCAGAAATACAAATCACACGAATCTTCCCTTTTCTGCACGAATCAAATAGGAAGATCATCGACCAAACTATTAAAAAATCAGCAACTGAAAGCAGTAGAACAACACTTAAACATATTATTACCCCATGATTCGGGCATTTGTAGAAGACTTGGCCAGGGTTGAGGATTGTGGTGTATATGCGACGTATGACTCTGCGTGATTTGCAGCAGTGAAACCACAGCAATGGCAGCGGGTTGTGATGAGCAACCGGCTGCGGTGCGCGTGCCGGCGGGGGTGTGATGATACCCACAGGCGATGGTACGGGTGGCGATGCTACCTCTTGAACTTGCGTTGTATTCCCTCGAAGAGGAAAGGGATATGCAGCACAGTAGCATAAGTATTTCCTTCAGTTTTTGAGAACCAAGGTATCAATCCAGTGGGAGACCACGTGCTAGTCCCTCGCACCTGCACAAACAAATAAGAACTTCGCAGCCAACGCGATAAGGGGTTGTCAATCCCTTTACGGTCACTTACGAGAGTGAGATCTGATAGAGATGATAGTTTCTATTTTTGGTATTTTTAGTTTAATAAAATAGCAAATAAAAGTGGTAAAAGTAAAGTAGATGTAGATTGATATGTTGAGAATAGACCCGGGGGCCATAGTTTTCTCTAGTGGCTTCTCTCATGATAGCGATATTCTACGGCGGGTAAACAAATTACTATCGAGAAATTGATAGAAAAGCGAATAATTATGAGACTATCTAGGCATGATCATTGTATATAGGCATCACGTCCGAGACAAGTATACCAACTCCTACATGCATCTACTACTATTACTCTACACATCGACCACTATCCAGCATGCATCTAGTGTATTGAGTTCATACGAACAGAGTAACACCTTAAGCAAGATGACATGATGTAGAGGGATAAACTCAAGCAATATGATGTAAACCCCATCTTTTTATCCTCGATGGCAACAATACAATACGTGCCTCGCTGCCCTTACTGTCACTGGGAAAGGACACCGCAAGATTGAACCCAAAGCCAAGCACTTCTCCCATTGCAAGAACTATAGATCTAGTAGGCCAAACCAAACCAATAATTCGAAGATACTTGCAAGGATATTATGAGCACACATAAAAAGTTCAGAGAAGAACCAAATATCTTTCATAGATAACCTTGATCATAAACTCACAATTCATCGGATCTTGACAAACACACCGCAAAAAGTTTCTGGGGTACGCGGACTTATATAGGAAGAAGGAGGGCACCGGGGGACGCTCGAGTGGGCCTCGAGGAAGGGTCGCACCCTGGGAAGGGGGGCACGCCCCCACCCTCGAGGGCCACTTGATGCTCCGCTGACGTGGTTCTCAAGTTCCTCTGGCGTGATTTACTCCAAAAATATCTCTCGCGAAGGTTTCATTCCGTTTGGACTCCGTTTGATATTCTTTTTCTGCAAAACCCTGAAATAGGCAAAAAACAACAATCTGGACTGGGCCTTTGGGTTAGTAGGTTAGGCCCAAAAATGATATAAAAGTGAATGATAAAGCCCATTAAACATCCAAGGCTTCATAAATAATAGCATGGAATAATAAAAAATTATAGATATGTTGGAGACGTATCAAGCATCCCCAAGCTTAATTCCTGCTCGTCCTCGAGTAGGTAAATGATAAATAAAGAATTTTTGATGTGGAATGCTAACCAATATAGTTTTTCAATGTAATTATCTTAATTGTGGCATGAATGTTCAGATATGAAAGATTCAAGATAAAAGTCTATATTGACATAAGAAATAACAATACTTCAAGCATACTAACAAAGCAATCATGTCTTCTCAAAATACTATGGCTAAAGAAAGTTATCCCTACAAAATCATATAGTCTGGCTATGCTCCCTCTTCATCACACAAAATATTCGTATCATGCACAACCCCGATTTCAGCCAAGAATTTGTTTTCATACTCTATCTTTTCAAACCTTTCAACTTTCACGCAATACAAGAGCGTGAGCCATGGATATAGCACTGTGGGTGGAATAGAAGTGGTTGTGGAGAAGACAAAAAGGAGGGAGATAGTCTCACATTGACTAGGCGTATCAACGGGCTATGGAGATGCCCATCAATAGATATCAATGTGAGTGAGTAGGGACTGCCATATAACGGATGCACTAGAGCTAAATATGAATGAAAGCTCAACAAAAGAAACTAGTGGGTGTGCATCCAACTTGCTTGCTCACGAAGACCTAGGGCATTTGAGGAAGCCCATCGTTGGAATATACAAGCCAAGTTCTATAATGAAAATTCCCACTAGTATATGAAAGTGACTAAACATGAGACTCTCTACAATGAAGAACATGGTGCTACTTTGAAGCAGAAGTGTGGAAAAAAGATAGTAGCAATTGTCCCTTCTCTCTTTTCTCTCATTTTTTTGGAGGGGCTTTCTCCTCTCTTTTCTATTAGCCCCTCTCTATTTTTTTGGGCTCTTTTTTTTATTGGCCTTTCCTCACATGGGACAATGCTCTAATAATGATGATCATCACACTTTTTATTACAACTCGAAATTACAACTCGATACTACAACAAGTATGACTCTACATGATTGCCTCCGGCGGTGTATCGAGATATGCAATGAATCAAGAGTGACATATATGAGAAATTATGCATGGTGGCTTTGCAACAACTATGATGTCAGCTACATGATCATGCATGGCAATATGACAATATGATGCGTGTCATGTGAACGGAATGGTGGAAAGGTGCATGGAAATATATCTCGGAATGGCTATGGAAATGCCATGATAGGTAGGTATGGTGGCTGTTTGATGAATAATATGGTGGCTGTTTTGCGGAAGGATATATAGTTGGTTTACGGCACCGGCGAAAGTTGCGCGATACAAGAGAGGGTAGCAACGATGGAAGGGTGAGAGTGCATATAATCCATGGACTCAACATTAGTCATAAAGAACTCATATACTTATTGCAAAAATCTACGAGTCATCAAAACAAAGCAATCAACGCATGCTCCTAGGGGAGAGGTTGGTAGGAGTTAACCATCGCGTGCCCCCGACCTCCACACAAAGGTTGGCACTCTACAAATACCTCATACTCTAACTTCGTCACATAGCGGTTCACCATACGTGCATGATACGAGAATCTCTAACCTTAACACAAGTATTTCTTAATTTCATAATAACTCCACTAGCATGACTCTAATATCACTATCCTCTTATCACAAAACAATTATCAAGCATCCAACATCTCATTCTATTCAATGCACTTAGTGTGAATTGTTTTACTACATTGACATTGGATGTCTATCATGTAAAGACTAGTTTCTTTAGCCTAAACACATTACCACGCTGTTTTAATAGACTCTCAAATAGATATAAGTGAGGCATGAGAGTTCAACAATTTCTACAAAATATTATCACCATCGTGCTCTAAAAGATATAAGTGAAGCACTAGAGCAAAAGCTATTCAACTCAAAAGATATAAGTGAAGCACATAGAGTGTTCTAATAATTTCTAGGCCATATTTAAATCTCTCAAATAGGTGTGTCTAGCAAGGATGATTGTGTCAAACTAACAAGCAAAGACTCAAATTATACAAGATGCTCCAAGCATAACACATAACATGTTGCGAATAAAAATATAGCTCCAAGTAAAGTTATCGATGAATCATGACGAAAGAGGGGATGCCTTCCTGGGGCATCCCCAAGCTTATGCTTTTGATTATCTTGAATTTACTTGGGGTGCCATGGGCATCCCAAGCTTAGGCCTTTGCTACTCCTTGTTCCATAGTCCATCAAAGCAATACTCAAAACTTCAAAACATCACAACACAAAACTTAGACAAAAATTCTCGTGAGCTCCGTTAGTATAAGAAAGAAAACCACTACTCAAAGGTACATCAATGAATTCATTCTTTGTTTAGATTGGTGTTAAACCTACTGTATTCCAACTCCTCTATGGTTCATATCCTCCAATATTACTCATAGATGCATCGGAATAAGCAAACAACACACAAAAAACAGAATCTGTCAAAGACAGAACAGTCTGTAGTAATCTGCAGGGTTCGCCTACTTCTGGAACTCCAAAAAATTCAAAATAAATTGGTAAATTTGCGCAATTTGTCTACCAATCATCTGCCAAAAGAATCAAATAAAAATCACGCTCCATTAAAATCCCACCACTATTTTAGCGAGCGCTAATGATTCTGATTTTCATAGCAAGATCACATAAACTTCACACAAGTCTTCCCAAAGGTTCTACTTGGCGCAAACACTCGACAAAACATGAAACCACATCTAATCAGAGGCTAGATGCAATATTTATTCCCTAACAGCAAGAAAAACAAAAAACATAAAATTGGGTTGCCTCGCAACAAGCGCTATCGTTTTACGCCCCTAGCTAGGCACGATACAAGATAGATCTAGGGATAGCCATAATGGTACGATATGTCGCGAAAGCTCATCTCATGTTCCCTACGTTCAGCAGCAAGCTTCCTTTGTGGCAAGCAAAAGTAATCAAAAGGGCTAAATTAAATGGGACAAAAGTCCCCTACATCAATCTCGGGAGGAACAGGTTCCTCCTTTGGCCCTTTGTAGTGGATGACCAAATCATCATTATAGGCATTCTTTTGGCAGAAGGCCATAAGCCTTCGTTCAAGGGAGAATCCTAACCCATTATTTTGAACAGCAAATTCATCGTTTATCTCAGAAATTCTATCAATCAAGATCTCAACAGGAACCTTTTTCCTAAGGTTTTCATTAAAAGCAACATGATCAGGAGATCGCAACCGCATAAGGTCTTCTTGATTGAACAAGATAGCCTCTATAGGAGGTCGACCGGCATCTACTCCATAATGAGCAAAGATTTCTCTGGCCTCTTTCATGATATATCTAAATTCATGAGCCAAAAAGATAGTAGCTGCACGCTTAACAGAAGAATGCTCAATATTGGAGAACTCCAAAAATATACTCTGAATACAGGGATGCATATGGATAAATTGCCTTTCAATTTCTACTATAAGCATAGATACCGCATCCGCAAGGGTACTAGTTCTGTGAAGAATAGAGCCACCCATAGTGGGCAAAGCACCGGCAAAAGTAAAGAAGTCTTGAATAACCCCTTTTCCAATAATATTACCACTACCAACTCGGAGCTCCTTAATATGTAAAGTGGTAGCTTCATCCGGGGGGTCAACATGAACGTTGCCCTCGGCATTGCTACCCTTCTCGATAAAATTGTCCCCCATCTCAGACATGAGGGCAAGCAAGCAAGCAACACACACAAGCAGACAAGGGGCAAGCGAACGATAAACACATGGTAGAAGAAGGGCAAATAAAACGGCAAGGGCGAAGTGGGGGAGAGAAAAGCGAGAGGCAAAAAATGTAATGCGAAGGATAAGGGTTTGTGATAGGTACTTGGTATGTGACTTTTGCGTAAGCCTCCCTGGCAACGGTGCCATAAATTCTTCTTGCTACCTCTTGAGCTTGTGTTTTATTCCCTCGAAGAGGAAAGGGAGATGCAGCACAGTAGCGTAAGTATTTCCCTCAGTTTTTGAGAACCAAGGTATCAATCCAGTAGGAGACCACACGCGAGTCCCTGTACCTGCACAAGGAAATAAGAACTCCGCAGCCAACGCGATAAGGGGTTGACAATCCCTTTACGGTCATTTACGAGAGTGAGATCTGATAGAGATGATAGTTCGTATTTTTGGTATTTTTAGTTTAGTAAAACAACAAATAAAAGCGGTAAACGTAAAGTAGATGTAGATTGATATGTTAAGAATAGACCCGGGGGCCGTAGTTTTCTCTAGTGGCTTCTTTCTTGATAGCGATATTATACGGCGGGTAAACAAATTGCTGTCGAGCAATTGATAGAAAAGCGAATTATTATGAGACTATCTAGGCATGATCCTTGTATATAGGCATCACGTCTGAGACAATAGACCGACTCATGCCTGCATCTACTACTATTACTCCATACATCGACCGCTATCCAGCGTGCATAGTGTATTGAGTTCATACGAATAGAGTAACGTATTAAGCAAAATGACATGATGTAGATGGATAAACTCAAGCAATATGATGTAAACCCCATCTTTTTATCCTCGATGGCAACAATACAATATGTGCCTTACTGCCCCTACTGTCACTGGGAAAGGACACCGCAAGATTGAACGCAAAGCCAAGCACTTCTCCCATTGCAAGAACTATAGATCTAGTAGGCCAAACCAAACCAATAATTCGAAGAGACTTGCAAGGATATTATGAGGACACATAAAAAGTTCAGAGAAGAACCAAATATCTTTCATAGATAACCTTGATCATAAACTCACAATTCATCGGATCTCGACAAACACACCGCAAAAAGAGATTACATGAAATAGATCTCCTCGAAGACCGAGGAGAACTTTCTATTGAGATCCGGAGAGAGAGAAGAAGCCATCTACATACTAGCTATGGACCCGAAGGTCTGTGGTAAACTACTCACAACACATGGTGAGGGCAATGATGATGATGATGAAGGCCTCCGTGATGGATCCCCCTCCGTTGGAGCTCCGGAACAGGCTCCAAGATGGGATCTCCACGGGAACAGAAGCTACGGCGGTGGAATTAGGATTTTCTCTCTGTTCACGGAGTTTCTGGGGTACATGGACCTATATATGATGAAGGAGGGCACCGGGGGACGCTCGAGTGGGCCTCGAGGCAGGGGGGCGTGCCCCCCACCCTCGAGGGCCACCCGATGCTCCCCTGACGTATTTCTCAAGTTCCTCTTGCGTGATTTTCTCCAAAAATATCTCTCACAAAGGTTTCATTCAGTTTGGACTCCGTTTGATATACTCTTTTCCCGCAAAACCCTGAAATAGGCAAAAAAAACAACAATCTGGACTTGGCCTTTGGGTTAGTAGGTTAGTCCCAAAAATGATATAAAAGTGAATGATAAATCCCATTATACATCCAAGACTTCATAAATAATAGCATGGAATAATAAAAAATTATAGATACGTTGGAGACGTATCAGGCGACTTGGCGCATATTTGGTTGTTTCCTGCTCAAGAGCAGGTGGACGAACAGCCAGCGGAAATGGTTGCTGCGGCCAGAGCTTCTGATGCTAGGCAGAGTAAGTATAGAAGAGGAGAAGCGAACGTTGGATATGTCAGTTTCATTACTTGCAGAGTAGCATAGCACCATATACAGTCATAGTCTAGGTTTGGGTTCGAACCAGCTACAGGAGCATGTCTCTCTTTTTTCTAAAACTCAGCAACGTCTCTTTACTGGTACACTAGCTTGTTCTGTATGTCTTCTAATGTCTTTGATTCCTCCACCTGACATCTGGGACCCACCGGAAGGGCCTCTGTATTTCGCGAAAAAAATGTGCCCCCCGCTGACAGGTCGGACCCACCAGCTATCTTCGCACGCAAGGAAGTGCCTCCTTATTACGCACAAAAAAAATGAATACTCCCCCTGCCAGCTGGAATGCAGCATCATGGGAGGCTGACTTGAGGGCCTACCAAGTTGACGGGGACGGAGGGCTTTGTCAACTTAATCATTATGAACGATTCTAGCTCATGTTACCGTACGATGTTCATCCAACGCCAGTAGTGCTTCTTCAGCCTCTGGTCTTCTTGCTCCAGCCGCCCAAACCAATGTCGATCGTGTCGCGTGCTGCTACCTCCCGTGGCCGCCTTTGATGCCACGGAGGCCTCACCGCCCCCTACTACTCCTACCGCTGGCTAGGGCATCCCTCTACTCACCCACACCCCATGTTATTCTGCGGTGACAACAGCCTTACACCGCAGCCGAACCAGTGAACCCTTGTACTCCTCTCCGTGTGGGCATCCACTGCCGCGTCTTCCCCGGCTCCGCGTCGTCCCCTTCCTAGGCCTCGTCGTCGTCCACCGCCTTGGTGCTCTCGGTGTGGCATGGTCAATGTAGTCAACAACCGACTTCCATTAGAAGAGTACTATACGTGGAGAGGCTGACAGCTGGGTCCCCGGCCACAACCCAATTTTTTTGTGATTTGCCAAGTAAGTCGGTGTGTCAAGCCTGTTGGGCTACAAATCTTTCAAGACGAGGAGAGCTTCATTCGGCTGGCCGAGAAAATGGCCTATGAGTAATGAGAAATGGGATGTACATTTTTAAAACACATCAAACCGGCAATTAGTTTCAAATATCTTTTTTTCATTTGAAGATTTTAAATTGCATTGATTTTTATGCGTGGACAGTTTGTTGGATTTTATATTGATATACATTTATTTTTAAAATCAGTTTGAATGTGACTCGAAATTTTGGGATTAAAAACAGTTCGGACCGCACCGAAATATGCAAAATTTTGTATAACTTCTTAACCGTGGCCACAATATGGGCTGTAATGCTACCAAAAAGAACACGGGCTCCAAAAAAACCTTAAGAATTAGCAAATGGGCTGTAAATTATTAAAAATAATGGCAGATGGGGTGTATGATGTTTTCCACAGATTTGAGACCTTCCTAAAATTAAAGATTGACGCACAAGCAGTGACTGTAGGATGTCCATCCAACGGCCGTCCTACTTCTTCAATCTCTGCTATTCCTGCTCCAGCCGCTCAAACAAGCGCCGGCGAGACTGCCTGCTCCCTCCTCCCCGTTGCTGGTTGTCCTGCCGTGCAGGCCTCACCACCCCACCATACTCCCATCGCTGGCCTAGCCATCCCTCTACTCACCCACACTTGTTGTTATTCTCCGGCGACGACAGACAAACCAGTAAACACTCGTACAGTCGTACTCCCCTCCGCGTGGGGAACAACTGTCGAGTCTTCCCTGCCTCTGTCTCGTTCCCTTCCTAGGCCTCAACGTCGTCCAACGCCCTGGTGCTCTCGGCACGGCGTGGTCAAGGAATGACTTCCATGGGAAGAGTACTGCACGTGGAGAGGCTGACATCTGGGTCCACGGTAGCCGCAAGGAAGTGCCTCCTTATTACGCGGTATTCCTCCACCTGACAGCGGGGATCCATCGGACGGGCCACCGTATTTGGCGAAAAAATGTTTCCCCCCTGACTGCTGGGACCCACCAGACGGGCCACCATATTTCGCGAAAAAAATGTTCCCCCCGCTGTTAGCTCAGAACGACTGGAAGTGCCTCCTTATTACGCACAAAAAAATGAATACTCCCCCTGCTAGCTAGGACCCAGTATAGTGGGAGGCTGACTTGTGGGCCTACTAAGTTGACGGGGACGGAGGGCTTTGTCAACTTAGTCAATATGCACGATTCTAGCTCCATTGACCGTACGATGTCCATCCAACGGCCGTAGTGCTTCTTCAACCTCTAGTCTTCTTTCTCCAGCCGCCCAAACCAGCGCCGGTCGTGCCTCGTGCTCCTGCCTCCCGTGGCCGGCTTCGATGCCGCGGAGGCCTCACCGCCCCTACTATTCCCACCGCTGGCCAGGCCCTGCGGTGACGGCAGCCTCACACCATAGCCGAACCAGTGAACCCTCGTACTCCCCTCCGCGCGAGCTTCCACTGCCGCGTCTTCCTCGGCTCCGGGTCGTCCCCTTCCTAGGCCTTTCTATCGTCCACCGCCCTGGTGCTCTCGGTGCGGCGTGGTCAATGTGGTCAAGGAATGAATTCCATCGGAAGAGTACTATACATGGAGAGGCTACCAGCTGGGTCCACGACCGTAGCAAGAAAGTGCCTCCTTATTACGCGCAAAATAATTATTCCTCCACCTGACAGCGGGGACCCACGGGCCATCGTATTTCGTGAAAAAAACGTTTCCCCCTAACTGCTGGGACCACCAGCTACATCTTCGCATGCAAGGAAGTGCGTCCGGGCAAAAAAAATTGATTCGCCCCCCAGACAGCTGGGACCCACCAGCTACATCTTTGCACACAAGGAAGTGCGTGACAGTCGGGACCCACTTGGTCGAAGTGTACATAGCATTGGCATTCTGGTCGCAAACGTGTACGTACATACTGGTCGATGTAGATGCACGCACGTGTCATAGTAGAGGCGCACATGTAGCATGTACACGTACGTACAACGGCCAGTGTGCAAGAAAGAAAATACGGCCACATACGTACATACGGGCAGGGTCTCGAACGACTACTCACGCATACGTACGGCCAGGGCTCGTGTACTTGGCTGGGTCTGTCGGACTCAGGGCTCCACAAAACCCGTTAAGTTCGAACACAGGTGCATGAACGAAGATCTCTCCCACTCACGTCTACCTAGCGCCTCGCTCTCATCTCGGTGGAAGGATTCAAGCAAACAACGGACAGAACACACAAGAATTTATCCAGGTTCGTGCCACTGCGTGGTGTAAGACCCTACTTCCTGCTTTGGTGGATTAGCCTCGGGCGAGATAGGATACGAGCTAGTACAAGGGTTCCTGGGCTCAGGAGGTGTGCTCAGGAGGGTCAGGAGGCTAGTGTTCTTGCTCCTTGTGTGATGGCGGGGTGTCTCAGATGATCCTTTACAGTGGGAATCATAGCTACTTATATAGGCGGCCAGGGTCCTCTTCCCCCGAAATGTTTAGGCGGAAAGGGATCCCACAACGGCCATTTTTCAGCGGGAACACAAGGACGTTGCTATCCTGAAAAAAGCGGTCTTTGCCTGCAAAAGGATCAGGCGGTGACACGGTGGTGGGCTCAACGGTGACATCCTCCTTGTCGTCCTTGCGGTCTTCGGTCTAGTTGCACCGAAGGGGAAATATTTGCCCCGCTCCTTGGGAACCAACGGCTGCGCTGTCCCCTTTGCACTGAAAAGGCAATTGCGCCGCTGGCGGACGCTGGCACCCGCTGGCGCGTCACTACTGACATCACTGCCTCCTCCTGAGGCAGGCTTGGCCTTGGATTCTTCGCCCCTCCAGAGCGCCTTGCTGAGGCCCCTCTCGAGGAGGTCTTGACGTCATTCTCCTTGCGAGTCTTGGCCCCCTCGCGAGGGTCTTGGACAGCTGGTCGATCAGCTGGGCCGTACTAGGCCGCTTGTAGGAGCGCGACGCGGCTCGCAGACAGGCAAGTTTGGGTACCCTGGTTCCCAAGACCCCGTCAGTAGCCCCCGGGCCCAAGGCGCGCACGGAGTTGGCTTCAGGGCGAAGCCTTAGTCGAGGACGAAGCGCCGCGGTCCCCAAAAAGGTTGCGGGCCAGGCTGGCGCATGACGGTTGGATGGGACGCGGGCGACTCCACTTCCCACGCAGTCTTGGCAGTCGTGCGACTTGACAATTCCTTGGCGCGGGCGGCGGGGCCATTATGGCTACGCGCGAGTGGCCGCCGGTTGATCTTCTAGGCCTATAAACGGGGGGTGAGGCACCATGCCTCTCACTTGACTGTCGCAGGCCGATCCCCCACTGCTTCCATTGCTCCTAGGGCTCCATGACGCCGATTCCCAGGTTCTCAGCCGCAAAGAAGGGGAAGAGGCCGATGGTAGAGCCTGAGCGCCTCCCTCCGAAGAAGAGGCGCCGTAGTTCTCCGTGTGCGTCCTTGAGACTGTAGGACGCCCGCACATGGTGCACGCGGGTACCGCCAGGATTTCCGCCTCCATTGTACGCTCCAGCGGCAGGCAGATGGAGCGGGGGCGGCGAAAGGGGTGGCGCCATCCGTCGCCTGGAGAGACGGGCGTCTCCCCATGCCCTGCTGCCGTCCCATTCTGAGGATGATGCCCGCGAGTTCATCGTGTGGGCGGGGGCCCCTCCGCATTCATGGATCCTTCTTCCTCCATTCCTGAGGGAGTTGATCCCGGCTCGCGGCCGGGTGACGATGGAGCTAAGGCATGAGGGGTGTCGCCTTCCTCCTTCGCATGCCGACGTGGAGGTGGTTTCTTCTGGCCAGGTCTTCATGACCTGGGGCTGGGGTGTGGTGCACCGCGCCTGCGCCCCCGCCGAGAGACACATTCTTCATTTCGCGCTGGATATGACGGGCGCGATGACCTTCAAAGTCTTCGGGGCGGACGGCCTCCGGCTGCCGTGTGGTGCAGGGAATGGGCTCGCCGGCCACCATTCCCCATGCCGTCAGGGCAGCGAGGCACTCGCCATTGGCTACATCTCCAACTCTCATTGTAGTAGTTACGCTACCCCTGAGACGGCCTCGAGCTCCGATGAGAGCTATGAGCCGCCAAGTTGCCGCCCCTATCGCCGGAGGGAAACGGTGTCCTCCTGGCGTCGTCGTTGTGGAAGGAGTTCGAGCCGCTTTCCTCGGGAGCGTCTTCCTTAGCTTAGTTCCTGCGGGGCATCATGGGCCGCTACTTTTGTTATCAAGGGCATGTAAATTCTTGTAATACTTTTGTTATCGTCCGGCGTTAGAAACTTATCTTAGCAATTCCTGTGGTCAGGTGGTGGTGGTACTTGATTTCCTGTTGCCCTTCCCTTGAGGCAAGGTTTTGCGTCCAGGTGCCTTCGTGAGGAGGCGGCGATGATCGCTCCCGAGGCCCTGGGGACAAAGGTCACGGGGCCGGTGGAGACGTTTCTCCGGGCCGCTACCATCACAGCTGAAGAGGAGAAGACCGGTAATGGTGCGCTCGGCGATGTCTAGTCCGTTTCTGTTCAGAGAGAGAAGCGCGAGTGCCTCGAGGAGGCGTAAGAACTTTGTTTGAATTTGAAAAACATGGCAGTATTGTAATAGCTAGATGATTTCCATGCTTGCTTCCTTTCATGTTTGCTTAGGTGCTGTGCGTTGTCAGGGCCCAACCCCGCACATACCTCGACCGCCATTGAGCCCTCCGGATGACCGGGGCTACCATAGTAACTAGACTCGCCATTGAGCCCTCTGGATGACCGGGGTTACCGTAGTAACTATACTCGCCGTTGAGCCCTCCGGATGACCAGGGTTACTGTAGTAGCTAGACTGAAGGGATGAGGGGCAACATGGCTAGTGAGGCCCTTGGGTCGCGATGCCCAAGGGTTCCCCTTGAAGTTCAAGCGATCCCGTTTTCATTCTGCGTTTGCAGGGCCCAACCCCACGCATACCTCGATCGCCATTGAGCCATCCGGATGACCGGGGTTACCATCATAACTAGACTCAATGGATGAGGGGCTCCGTGGCCAGTTAGGCCCCTGGGTCGCGGTGCCAAGGGGTCCCCCTTGACGTTCAAACGGCTCTTATGAAGGAGAACGAGCACCATACCTTGCCCGCGAGCCTTCGCCTGGGATGGGGGCAGGAGAAGGCCAAGTGTCTGGGCACCTGGTAGGGTGGCGTCTGCTAGGCGTGACCTGAGCATAGCCCCCATGCCTAGCCCCCGTCGCGACACCCATCCAAGGAGAAGTTGTGAGTGTCGTGAGCTGAAAAGCTCCATGAGGTTGGTGCGACCACTAGGGGCCACCCTCAGTTGTTTATAACTAGCGCGGAGCCTAGAGCTACCACACTTGCACGGAGTGTGGTCATAATCGCGCCTCGGTCGTAGCGGCCAGCGCAGAGCTTGGTGCTTCGACTTGTTCGTGGGCATAACCGCTCCTCGGTTGGATCTACCAGCGCAGAGCTTGGTACTTCCACTGGACCGTGGGAGGGAGCCTCCCACCGGGAGAGACTCCGGGGCGTGTACAGCCCCGTCCTGACATGTGGCTTGCACGGTAGGACAGCCAAGGTGTATATGGGCCCACCTCAGGACAAGCTGAACGACTCTGAGGAAGTTCTCGTGAGCTTACGCATCACTCACGAGACCCTAGCCTGAGGCGGGTTGCGCCTTAGTCTTCTTCTGCAAAATGTGACAAGAGAGGTGTTGTGTCGACCTGCGCCGAGTGCATCTCTAGAGAGTATCGCATGAGAAGGCCGCAGCACCAGTGACCCCAGGAGGTGACGTCACGGGAATAGCTCGCGAGACAGAGCTCAGCCACAGGAGTTGTCGACCCTGCAGGGATGGACCCGAGCACAGGCGTCGTGCCCAGTCTTCTCATGCAACGATCCAAAAGAAAAACAGTCGGCGCGCGGTTCCCGCGTGAGCGAGGCACCTGCCACGGGCCCCTACTTACCCATCCACGATTAGACCATGCGAGAACAAGGCACCAAGGACCATGGGAGGTGAAGTCACGGGGATAGCTCGCGAGACAGAGCTCAGTCCTTGGGTTTATCGACGCTGGAGGGACGAACCCGAGCACAGACGTCGTGCCAGTCCTTAATCATGGGGCCGTCGCGAGTGGGCTCACAAGGGCTCATGACCTTAGTGGCGGTGAGGACGCCGAGCATGCAGATAATGCAAATGGAAAGAAACATCTAGCCTTGATCATGAAAAAAAGGGGGGATAACTGCGAGGGAACAGCCCCCAGCGGTCCGAGGATGATGCGGCCCAAGAGGCGCCCTCGTTTGGATACCTGAAGTGTCACCTGATACTTGTCGAAGGAGAGTTGGGCCAGCTAAAGATGTGAGCTGCGCGGGTCGCTCCCGAGGATCGTCGGGCTCCTGAGGCCCAGGGGCTCTGGAGGCTCTCAGCGGTCGCGCGGGTCCGGTTCTCGCTCCATCCAGACCGCCTGCCATTGAGCCTCCCGAGCCCCCAAGGCCTGCTGCACGAGATGCTGGAACGTGGCAGGTACGTTGCGGAAGCCAAAGAGTGTGCGGACGTAGCTGCAGGGTAGGGCCCTCCTCTGGCCGACCATCGTCGGCCAGAAGGGCTCCTGAGAGGCGGCTCGATTGAGACCCGTGATGTCGACGCAAACATGGAATCAGTCGCTTGGGCTGTGAGCAGGTGAACTTGGGGTTGTGTGGTTACGCCCACCGTGGATGAGTCTGGCATACTGAAGTTCCTCGGTAACTTGGTCGATGAAGTTCTGAGCCCCCAGCGCTGAACAACTCACGTTGGGCTCACAAAAACACGCATCAAGATACGCTTGCAGGTGGTGCTCGAACACCTCCCTCTAGGCACCGGTTAGCCCGGAGACACTCTAGAGGAGAGCCCCCGAGCCGATCGCGAGAGGGGCGTCGAGCGCGCCTCCCTATGCGAGGGTGGAGGAGGCCTCGTCAGCAGGCGTAGGTCCTGAGGCCAGGCCGTCGGGAGCCCCTACGTCCTGAGGTCCGTCGACGGGTAGGTTCTTCTTCTTCTTGGGGGCGGTCTGCAGGGCGAGGACGGCTCCATCCTCATCGGAGTACTCGACCGCCGCGGTCTGGTAGGCATGCTCCAGGGAACGCACCGCTTCCTTCTCGTCGGAGGCAATCGTGATGACTCCACCGCTCCCGGGCATCTTGAGGACGTTGTAGCCGTGATGGGTCGCCGCCATGAACTTGGCGAGGGAAGGATACCCAAGGATGGCGTTGTACGGGAGGTGGATGTTGGCGACGTCGAAGTCGATGAGCTCTGTGTGGTAGTTGTCACGCTCGCCAAAGGTGACAGGGAGACGGACCTACCCCATCGGGGGTATGGAGCCATCCGTGACTCCGTAGAATGGCTTGGTCGGGTGGAGCAGATCGTAGGGAACCTGGAGCGTCTCGAAGGTCTAGACGGAGAGGACGTTGAGCCCTGCTCCGCCGTCGATGAGGGTCTTGGTCACAAGGACGTTGCTGATGGTCGGGGTGCGGAGCATCGGGAGGGCGCCTGGGGCCGCAGTGCACTTGAGCTGGTCCATGGGGTCGAAGGCGATGACTTGCTTGGTCCACCTGTGGTTGCGCGCAGCGTCAGGCCTGGGAAGCACCGCGTTCACCTCATGGGCAAACTGCTTGAAGATGTGGTGGGAAGCAGAGGCATGGGCTCCTCCCAAGATGCATGCAACCGCACGCGGCTCCTGGAAGCCCCCTGCCCCGTCTCCCTGGAGGTCGTCGTCGTTCCTCCTTGGCGGTGGTGGCAGTGGAAGCAGGCCTCCATTGCCCTGAGGGCGACCCTCACGAGGCTGGTCGTGCCATGGGGCGTCACGAGGCTACCCCTGCTAGTGGTCTTCACGAGGTTGCTCACGCCACCCTTGGCGCGAGTTCCTGCCATCCCAACGTCCTCCTCCTAGGCCTCCTCCACGGTCGTAGCCGCGGTTGTCGCGCTCAGGGCACTGCCCGACGCGCCCGCCGCGCATCGCCCTGAGCTCCTGGCAGTCGTTCGTGTTGTGGCTGTGGACGTTGTGGAAGACGCATTATGATCGGTTGTCTCTGGGGAGGTCATCATAGCCACAGCCATGCTTCACTTCTGGCTCTGCAACCAGCACGGCGGGTCCCTTGCGCTTTGATACCTTGGCCTTGGTCTTCTTGTCGTCCGCCTCCGCCTCAGGAAGCTCCTGGAGGGAGAGGCGGCCTTCCTCCGCCCTAGTGCAATTTGCCGCGAGCTTGAACATCTCGAGGGCTGTGCACATGTCTTCGTGGATGGCGAACTCCTCCCTCATCCTGACATCACGGACGCCGTCGGAGAACGCAGAGATGATGGCCTCGTTTGAGACCCTGGGGATTCGGAGTCGCATAGTGTTGAAGCATTGGATGTACTTTTGCAGGGTTTCTCCCGGCTGCTGCCTCGCGCGGCGCAGATCAGCAGCTGTCGGGGCTCGGTCGCGGGTGCCTTGGAAGTTGGCGAGGAAATGCTCATGAAGCTCTTCCCAGGAGGAGATGGATTCCACGGGGAGGTTCAGGAGCCAAGAGCGTGCACCGTCCTTCAGAGCCATGGGGAACCAGTTTGCCATGACCTGCTCGGTGCCGTTGGACGCCTCGATGCTCAGCTCGTAGAGTTGGAGGAACTCCGTGGGGTCGGTGGTGCCGTCGTAGCATGGAGGCAGGTCCGGCTTGAACTTGCCGAGCCAGACGAGGCACCGTAGATCAGGAGCTAGGGCGCGGCACCCGACCACACTCATGATCGCAGGCATCCCCTGCGCTTGTGGTGCTGGTTCTTGAGGTGCTGGCGCCGCCACCTCCTGTGGCGCGCAGTCTGGGTGCTGCGGGCCAGGGGGCCCGCGAGCTCCTGCATGAGGGTGCGGAATCACGTGGCAGCTCTCCTTGTCGTGCGCGTGGGCTCTGCGGGGTTGCTCACATCGAGGGGCCTCGCGCAGGGCCTCCTGGCCGGCGTGGTAGAGTGGATGCGGGGCCGGGACCCCGTGGCCTTCGTTCCCCATCGAGGGCAATGGAGGACGTGAGGAGCCACTCTTGGTGCTTCTCCGATGGCGTTGACGAGCTCGGTGATGCGGTGGAGCCACTCGTCGTAGAGGTCATCTGCTGGCCGGTAGCGTAGGATCTCCCGTGCCATCAGCAGGGTAGGATGCTAATAGACCGGCCTGCGACGGACCAGCGAGGACGACGCTGCATCCGGCGAGGCTGAAGGCGTTGCCGTGCGGCCATCCCGCCGCACGGACGGTGGCAGTGACGAGTCCAGCTGCTCGTGGACAGCTGGGTCCGTGGCGGCGTTGGCGACCGGCGAGTTGGGGCGGAGCGGTGCGCCGTTGCGCGCGGGCGCCGTCTGAGCAACGTTCGCAGCGCGGCGGGCGGGGTGAGCTCGGCGTGTGTCCACCATGGTTGTGGAGCAGGGTCGACGGCGAGAACGCAACGAGGTCGTCGGAGAGGTGAAATTTCGACACGCCCCCTACCTAGCGCACCAAATGTCGGATTCAGGGCTCCGCAAAACCCGTTAAGTTCGAACACAGGGGTGTGAACGAAGAACTCTCCCAGTCACATCTACCTAGCGCCTCGCTCTCGTCTCAGTGGAAGGATTCAAGCGAACAACGGACAGAACACACAAGAGTTTATCCAGGTTCGGGCCACCGCGTGTTGTAAGACCCTACTTCCTGCTTTGGTGGATTAGCCTCGGGCGAGATAGGATACGAGCTAGTACAAGGGTTCCTGGGCTCAGGAGGTGAGCTTAGGAGGGTTAGGACGCTAGTGTTCTTGCTCCTTGTGTGATGGCGGGGTGTCTCTGATGATCCTTCACAGTGGGAATGCTAGCTACTTATATAGGCGGCCAGGGTCCTCTTCCCCCGAAATGTTTAGGCGGGAAGGGAACACAACGGCCATTTTTGAGCGGGAACACAAGGACGTTCCTATCCTGACAAAAGCGGTCTTCGCCTGCAAAAGGATCAGGCGATGACACGGTGGTGGGCTCGACGGTGAAATCCTCCTTGTCGTCCTTGCGGTCTTCGGTCCTGTTGCACCGAAGTGTAAACCTTTGCCCCGCTCCTCGGGAACCAACGGCTGCGCTGTCCCCTTTGCACCGAAATAGCAACCACACCGTTGGCGGACGCTGGCACGGTGCGTCACTGTTGACATCAATGCCTCCTCCTGAGGCAGGCTTGGCCTTGGATTCTCCGCCCCTCCCGAGCGCCTTGCTGAGGCTGCTCCCGAGGAGGTCTTGACATCGTTCTCCTCCCTAAGGCTTGGCCCCCTCGCGAGTGTCTTGGACTGCTGGTCGATCAACTGGGCCGTACCAGGCCGCTTGTAGTAGCGTGTCGCGGCCCGCAGATAGGATAGTCTGGGTACCCTGGTTCCCAGGACACCGACAGGGTCGGAACGGAGAAACTGCGTCGTCGTCGAGTTCATGGGGAGGAAACGGAATGTGTCGTGTTCAACGGGAGGCAACGGAACGCGTGGGAGCCAACCGGCTTGGACGGAACAGCCGATGGAAACAAGGCCTGGCATACCGCAGAACGGAGGAAATGGCCTTGTGTTCGACCTGCCACGGTCGAAACGGGATCCTGTTCATCGGGAGGGGTCTGGCATACCACAAAACGGAGGAAACGGACCTCCTACGATCGAAACGGGTGTCCTGTTGTCAGGACCAGAATTTCGGGGTATTAATTTCCCAAAAATTGGCCCCTGTGCTCACCAGCCCCAAGATTACTGTTAGCTGATGAGGCTCCTCTTTATACAGAAATTTCCAAGCAAAGGTACAAATATGTGGCACAAGACCATTCTGGCCTTTAAGTACAGCACAAGGTTTCTAGTGGCTGATGGCGGAAGCGGTTGTGACACGTTGGCGTCTTTGGGACTCCATTTCCCACGAGAACAGCTGACCGGGTTAACTCCTATCTTCGCGAGGCTGCTATCACCGTTGCGCAGGTTCCAGGTAGTCGTCGCAACGCTCCTTTCCAGGCATGAAATCTGGCCAAGACAATAGCCAGGGGCAAGCCTGTGAGTACTTTGAATGTACTCGCAAACATTATGACCAATAGGTGACAAATAATCATGCTCGATAATATTTGATGATCACGAGGTTATTTACGATATGACCATCCAGGATGCAAGCAGTTCATCTGTATAAAAATGCATATGCAGTCAGGGGGTGGAGGTAAAAGAAATAAACGATTATGCCACAGTCGGGCGTCTGAGCGACACCACATACAAGGCTTATAAGGAAAAGTAAATAACAAAAATGCCACAGTCGGGCGTCTGAGCGACACCACCTAAAGGGCTTATAAGAAAAGTAAATAAGAAAAAATGCCACAGTCGGGCGTCTGAGCGACACCACATAAAGGGCTTATAAAGAAAAATAAATAACAAAAATGCCACAGTCGGGCGTCTGAGCGACACCACATAAAGGGCTTATACAGAAAAAGTAAATAACAAAAATGCCACAGTCGGGCGTCTGAGCGACACCACATAAAGGGCTTAGAAAAGAGAAAATAATGATGAATATCCAGGAGGCAGAACCATCCCAGGGATACTCAATAATTTGCATAATACAGGGGTTAGTTCATCATAATCAATGTCACCATATGTCACACTTCATAAATAAAGTTCTGGTTTTAGCAGTTTTCTCCTCCAAAGATCGATGCTAAGACCGACACTTGACCCTTCCCAGACTGTAGTCCTGACCCAGGGACACGGCTATTCGAATAGATTTAATCTCTGCAGAGGGTGTACTCTTTACCCACGAATAACGGATTCCTTTAGTCCCTCTGGACTAATTCCGTCTACGGTATTTTAATTTGAGGACACACGTGGCCGCACACACCAACTTAACTTACTGGTGTCTGGAATCACCCACGACACCTGTCAAGCCAAACTCTAAGCGGGGAAGCTACAACCTCGACTAGCATGGGATCACCAAATTTATAATGCACGCAAACTGGGGAAGCTACCGCTTCGGCTTCAACCGAAACACCCATGCCCCCGGACCAGGTGGCATGCCTACCGGATGCAGCCGGTATCTTCCACCATGGCCTCTCTGTACGGTGTGTGCTAGGACAGGGGTCAACAATTTACTGAACCATACCCTACCTGTAGGAGGGTCAAGTGGTAGTATGAAACGAGTATGGGGGTTACTGGAACAAGACTCGATCTATGGTCGACTCAAGAGGTTCCAGCATCATATGCATGATTAGCATAATCATCATATTCCATAACCATAGTCGGAATCGCCACCCATCATACCTCACCATACCATACCGGACTCTGGCGTCTGAATGAGGAGCTAATGGCAGGCTCGTGTCTACAAAAGACCACGACCTCCACGGCTTTCTTCCGTTTGGCAAGGGAAGCATACGAGGGGATACTGTCGTGCATATTAAACATTCATGGCAAGGGATCTACCTTATGCACTCACGGGTAGGATCACATCATCACATATAAAAAATAAAAGAATGCATCCATATCGTTGTAATCACGTGCTTTAGATCAAGGTTCAAAAATGCTTGCCTTCAAGTAGAGGGGAGGAGAAATGTATTCCACAACGTTTGTAAGTTTTCTCCCTCTTCAAAAATCCTAATGGAAAGAATATGAAATTAATACATAAAATCACAACAGCACAAAAAAGTTGTCTGGAAAATTTTCAAATAAATTTGAAAATAAACTAGTCCAAATTTGAGGAACAGCCGAAAAAGAATCAATTCATTTGGAGCTATAGTTAAAAAGTTAAAGCCAGTCAAAGTTCGGTCAAACTCTGATTTTTAAATTAAAACAGAAAAGAAAACGTTTCGGCTGAGAATACGCTTTTGGGCAAGGTAATACGTACTCTGTGTTTTACGCCTCCACTTAAAACGCGTGGAGGCGGGGCTGGGTCACTGACAGTGGGTCCAGGGGGCCCACTGGTCAGGTTTGACCAGTCGCCTCACCCTCCTCTTCCACTGCCCGAGCGGAGGCGGGACTCCGGCGAACGGAGGCTCCTCGAGGGAATCTGAGTGCGGGAATGGATCCGCCACTCCTAGGCGGGCCTCCCGGTAGTCTACTGGTCGAAGGGGACGGAGGGAGTCACCGGCAGCGAGCTCCGCGGCGGAGGGGGCCTCGGGCAGGATTGGGGGTTTGTGCTTTGGTGGGTTTTGATCGCGTTCGAGGGGTCGGGCAGCTCCGCAAGGTCGAGGGGAAGGCGACGGTGCTGCTGGATAGGCGGGGGAGGCCCTGGTGGCGTCGGAGTGGTCGAGACAGTAACGGCGGCCGTCGTTGCCGGAGAGGAAGAGGACGACCTCTCTGGTCTTTCTACTGCTACGGGCGGATCAGTGAGGGAGCGTGTGAGGTTGCTTGAGGGTCTAACGAGCTCGCGGGCTCCTTATATAGGCGGGTAATGGCGGTTCCGCGGCGACCGGGGATAAGATCGCCGGCGACCGCCATTCTGTAGTAGCAGGAGACGTGGCGGCGGGGAACGCTTGTGGACGATCTTGCGGATGAGCTCGCACTGCTCCAGGAGGCAGCTGGCGAGCGCGCGTGGCTCGGGCGGCGCCGACCGTGGCAGAGATCCACTGTGATCGCCGGCGTGCCACCAAATGCGCTCTGACGGTGGTGCTGTGGAATCCTAGGGACGGCTTGGCGTGTTCTCGTGTGCGGATAAGGCCGTGCGCGGCTCTGCAGGTGAGTTGGGGCCAGGGGCGCGACGCGGCGACCCGAGCGCACGCACGTGCAAAACGCGTGCTCTGGGCGCACCCAGAGCATGCACGCTACGTGGTCGGCGATATGCCAAGGCATGCTAGGGGGCTCCAAACCATAAGGGGGTCGGCAGGGTGGGGCTATAGGTTAGGACAAAACCATGAGACATGCCGGTCTAGTCCGGGGATCAAGTTCATAACATAAACCAGAAACTAAGCCAAAACTGGTCATGCACTCAGGGTGTTTGACAAAATGCCAGTGGCATCTAGGTAACTCTTGGGGTGGCCAAATTTACCAGATAGGTGTCTCCTTGGATGAGTAAGAGAGTTGTGAGGTTAGTTTATCAAAAGCAAAAACTTGTTAGTGCAAGTTTTGCAAGATCCCAGTTCTGGATAGAAAATAAATGGCATAATTTCATGGACCAAAAATCTTCCAATGGGTCCACTCTTCTGGACTTAAGGGTTTGGTAAGAAGGACAACAAGTTGGAAAAAGCTCATGGCCAATGGAGCAAGTTAAAAAAGGGCTGCAGTAGAAAGTGACCAACTAGACCAGAGAGCAAAAGAGGATGTTTTGCACAACTTTTCCAAAAGGTACCCAAGGATTTTTGCATGGAAGAGATGTATGGGTTTTACTTGACATCCTTGAATTTTGGTGGAATTTTTGGACAATTCCATCAAAGGGTTATAGTGTAACCAGGGCCCTAAAACAGAAGGAAATCACTTTAAATAAATAAAGCACAGGGAGAAAACAATGCAAATGATCCTACAACTAAAAAGGTGGTTCTCCTTGGCTTAGGGCAATTAAGTCCAAATAACATACTCACAAACTTGTACTAGGGAAAAACTCCACAATAGCAACAGAAAAGGAGCTCTGAAAATAAAGAAAAACCTAGAGAAGGGAAAGTTGAAAAAACTGGTCAAAATTTTATTACTTAAGCAAGATAACAAAAATCGGGGCGTTACAACACCACCCCCCTTAAGAAAAATCTCGTCCTCGAGATTTGCTAGGGGTTGCTATAAAATCTTCTACTACCACACAAAGATATTACCAAAGTTAACCGTCCTGCTAATGCAAACAAATGCCACTATAGTGCATGAAAAATAAGTGGTGTAAACTGCAGGTGTTAAACACTGGCGCCGCATGGAAAAATCTACGGTCGTGGAAAACGAGATATTTCTACTCTGGCTATAGTAAATTTAGAAATGATATTTCTAAATTTTCAAATACGCTAGTTGCACCCGAGGGTACAGTGCTCTCACTGGCTGACAGGTGGGGCCTGGACCCACTGTCAGTCTCTTCTTCTACCTCTGGTTCTCTCTTCTCCTCTCTCCCGCGTGCTTTCCCGCGTTTTCTCCACCGGCGACGGCTAGCTCGTAGGGCATCGAGGCCGTACTGCCGTAGTGCGCGGTGCGCTAGCTGCCGGTTCAGCCTGCACTCACCTCGCGGGCCAGCGTGCTGTCGGCACTGCTCGCGGATTCGCCTCCGAACACCGGCAGTCGAGCGACGAGCGGCGCTGGTGGGATCCGCCCACCGTACACCGATCTTGAGCTATAAAACGACCGAGGTGCTCCTTCTTCCTCCTCACACCTGGCCTCGCTTCTCCTCCTTTCTTCCTTCTCCTCCACTTGTGTTTGCAGGAGCTCGGGTCGAGGCTCTAATGGCGGAGGTGATGCCGGACAGGTGCATGATCCTCGTGTGCGTGGGGTTGGCGGCATTGCTGGGGGTATCCGCGCTCTTGTGTGCGATGATCCTCGACGATCGTCGTGATGCGGCGGCTCGAGTGCTAGCTCTTCGCGGTGGCGGTGATCACGAGGATTAGGCGTGAGTGTCGGGTGCTAACGGTGGTTGGTGCGTGGTAAGCAACTAGGTGCTTGAATAAACTCCCACGAGTTTCTCTTCAAGAGACTGTGGTGAGGTGATCAATTAGCTGCAACAGGTGTACGTGGATTAGCTACTTAGTGTACTGTGTGGAGTGGCCGGAGTTGAAATATTGTTGTTGCGGTGCTGCGCGGGAAAATAAAATATCTACGTTGCGTAGATCAAAAAGCTGCAACAACTCAGGAGAGAAAGCAATTAATTTAAGTCCAGAGTTATCAACAATGGAACTATTCCATAAATTTAAATTAATTAACACATGACACGACACACCATTTACAACTTACGAAAAGATCGTTGGAATAACAAATCATAGATGTTACATCTAAAACACAAACGGCAACTAGACAGGGTCCTGTGAAAAAGTCTCTGGTGTTGGGGGACATTCTTCTTCTATCGGCGGGAGCGGGTTGACCAGTCGATGAATGTGCTTCTCCTGCCCGGGCCTCAATGGTCTGCCGATGGCGGTCCGAGGATTTAAATCGGCGAGACTCTGGAGATAACCCATTATCCGCTGGGTCAAATGCTCTTGTGCGATGACATACTGCGTAAGGTTGGCTAGTACCGGGTCTCTCTCAATTCGCCCACCAGGAAAAGCTGCTGCTTCTCCGGCGCTGCACGGCTCGGAAAGTAATAATATCCTCGTTCGCTGGCATAGGGCACCGCGAATCGAAGGCGAGCGAGTGCTTCATATGCGGCAGCCTCTATGGCCATCTGAGGGGTTGGCATGGATTTCCCCATGAAGGAAACCTTTGTGGGGTCTTGGTTTGGGTTTGCGGGAGGGATGTGTACTACTGCCCAATATATCGAGGTGGATGGTGTGATCCTCGATTTGAGCAGTTCATACTGGAGTGGACGGGTAGCACTCATGGTACTGCAGGTAAAATCCCACAATATCTTCACGAAACTACCGGGGGATGCATCTGGTGTTCTCAGATAAATACGAGGGATCGGCATGGCGAAGGAAATGGCTGTGAGAGTAGTGCACCAGGTGAGGGATGCTTGGCAAGGTCACGGTGTGGCCTTTATATAGCAACCGGGCTAGTTCATAGGATCATGGTGAGGGGCCTCTATATCGTCGGTTTCGCTTTACGGGGTCGAGGTCAATGCTATAGGTACTCACGTCTTGCAAAAAGACGTGTTTACTGTGGGGGTTCTCGGTGAGGTGCTTTGGAAGTCACACCTGAAAAAAAAATAGGCATTCGTACACTGGCATAACTGTGCACGGATGCTTTATAGATAAGAGCGCAAAAGTAAACTGTACATACATATAGGCATACATGTTACATGACCACGGGGTGTGGGCAAGATAAGGCTTAGTACTACTCGGGTGTTTTAATCAACTTCGTTTATATCCAAGCGGCCTTGCCTTGTGGACGCTGAAGCTTCTCCAAGAGCTTCACTGTCCGCGTTGGCTAGAGGTGGCTAAGAGGCTGCAGGGTCGGGGTAGTGATGATGACCCTCGCGGGGATTGTTGGCTACAGTCCCGTTGGAGCGTGCACCAAACAGGTGACGCATCACCTCTGGAGACACCAAGGCGTTTTGGTCAATGACCGAGGCAGGTCTCAAGGACCCGATCGGTTGCCCGAACAGCATGACTGGGTTGTCGGTGCCGGACTTGTCTCCGCCTCGTGCCGCGGCTCGGCGAAGCAGTTCTCCACGAGCTGCAATCAGATCAAGGGTGATTTGATCGAATAGTTCCTCTAGCACACTTACATAGCGCACCAGATGCAATAATGCAAGATCTGTCTCGTGGTCTCCGCTGGCAACTCGGGGAGGCCTACCATACCCGTTATGGCTGGGGTAGTAGTAGAATGAGCGACGGTTAACTTTGGGCGACAAGTGCCGGAGTTGAACTATAGCCTCTCGAGCAGCTAGTTGGATAGCTTGCGGCTCAAAGGAAGTTGTCCTTCCGGTGAACCTGTAGGGGCATTCTGGCGACAGACCCCTACCATAGATGTGCATAGTGGCCCAGAATTGACGGTTTTCACCGCCCATGGATTCTTGGTACACAACATATTCTGGGGGCTCTTCTAACGCAAAGGCAGGGCGGGTGAGGTTTGCGAGCACGGTCACAAAACCTCCAAGGTTGGTTGTTGTGGTTTCATTGTGGACAATGGGTCCTAGCATTTTAGCTCGGTCTGGGGTAGAGGATGTGATGTGCAGAGTTTGGGGCAAGCGTGCCCTATTTATAGGAAAGGATGGAGTCTTCCTTCGCACGCATGCGAAAGGAACTGTTTACGTGTCCGTCACTTGCGTGTGATCGGTAGGCTAGGCTGATAGGTTGGGCACTGACTGCCAAAGGTGTCGGTCCACTGTGTGGGTATCTTACGCGAGAAGCTTGGCCGGGGTTAGGATATGGTCTGGTGGGGTGGTTAACCTAGGTTTTTGACCTGGCTAAGATAGGATTAGCCAACGGTCAGCCAGGCTCTGATACCAAGGTTGTCAGGACTGGAACTTTGGGGTATTAATTTACCAAAAATTGGCCCATGTGCTCACCAGCCCCAGGATTACTGTTAGCTGACGAGGCTCCTCTTGATACATAAATTTCCAAGCAAAGGTACAAATATGTGCCACAAGACCATTCTGACCTTTAAGTACATCACAAGGTTTCTAGTGGCTGATGGCGGAAGCGGTTGTGACACGTCGGCGTCTGTGGGACTCCATTTCCCACGGGAACAGATGACCGGGCTAACTCCTATATTCGCGAGGCTGCTATCACCGTAGCGCAGGTTCCAGGTAGTCGTCGCAACGCTCCTTTCCAGGCGCGAAATCTGACCAAGACAATAGCAAGGGGCAAGCCTGTGAGTACTTTGAATGTACTCGCAAACATTATGAACAATAGGTGAAAAATAATCATGCTCGATAATATTTGGTGATCACGAGGTTATTTACGATATGACCGTCCAGGATGCAAGCAGTTCATCTGTATAAAAATGCATATGCAGTCAGGGGGTGGAGGTAAAAGAAATAAACGATTATGCCACAGTCGGGCATTTGAGCGACACCACATACAGGGCTTATAAGGAAAAGTAAATAACAAAAATGCCACAGTCGGGCGTCTGAGGGACACCACCTAACGGGCTTATAAAGATAAGTAAATAACAAAAATGCCATAGTCGGGCGTCTGAGCGACACCACATAAAGGGCTTATAAAGAAAAATAAATAACAAAAATGCCATAGTCGGGCGTCTGAGCGACACCACATAAAGGGCTTATACAGAAAAAGTAAATAACAAAAATGCCACAGTCGGGCGTCTGAGCGACACCACATAAAGGGCTTAGAAAAGAGTAAATAATGATGAATATCCAGGATGTAGAACCATCCCAGGGATACTCAATAATTTGCATAATACAGGGGTTAGTTCATCATAATCAATGTCACCATATGTCACACTTCATAAATAAAGTTCTGGTTTTATCAGTTTTCTACTCCAAAGATCGACGCTAAGACCGACACTTGACCCTTCCCAGACTGTAGTCCTGACCCAGGGACACGGCTATTCGAATAGATTTAATCTCTGCAGAGGGTGTACTCTTTACCCACGAATAACGGAATCCTTTAGTCCCTCTGGACTAATTCCGTCTACGGTCTATTAATTTGAGGACACATCTGGCCGCACACACCAGCTTCACTTATTGGTGTCTGGAATCACCCACGACACCTGTCAAGCCAAACTCTAAGCGGGGAAGGTACAACCTCGACTAGCATGAGATCACCAAATTTATAATGCGCGCAAACTGGGGAAGCTACCCCCTTCGGCTTCAACCGAAACACCCATGCCCCCGGACCAGGTGGCATGCCTACCGGATGCAGCCGGTATCTTCCACCATGGCCTCTCTGTACGGTGAGTGCTAGGACAGGGGTCAACAATTTACTGAACTGTACTCTACCTGTAGGAGGGACAAGGGGTTGTATGAAACGAGTATGGGGGTTGATGGAACAAGACTCGATCTATGGTCGACTCAGGAGGTTCCAGCATCATATGCATGATTAGCATAATCATTATATTCTATAACCATAGTCGGAATCGCCACCCGTCATACCTCACCAAGCCATACCGGACTCCGCCGTATCAACGAAGAGCTAATGGCAGGCTCGTGTCTACACAAGACCACGACCTCCACGGCTTTCTTCCGTTAGGCAAGGGAAGCATTCGAGGGGACGCCGCCATGCATATTAAACATTCACGGCAAGGGGTCTACCTTTTGCACTCACGGGTAGGATCACATCATCACATATAAAAATAAAAGAATGCATCCATATCGTTGTAATCACGTGCTTTAGATCAAGGTTCAAAAATGCTTGCCTTCAAGTAGAGGGGAGGAGAAATGTATTCCACAACGTTCGGAAGTTTTCTCCCTCTTCAAAAATCCTAATGGAAAGAATATGAAATTAATACATAAAATCAGAACTGCACAAAAAAGTTGTCTATAAAATTTTCAAATAAATTTGAAAATAAACTAGACCAAATTTGAGGAACATCCTAAAAAGAATCAATTCATTTGGAGCTATAGTTAAAAAGTTAAAGCCAGTCAAAGTTCGGACAAACTCTGATTTTTAAACTAAAATAGAAAAGAAAACATTTCGGCTGAGAATACGCTTTCGGGCTAGGGAATACGTACTCTGTGTTTTACGCCTTCACTTAAAACGCGTGGAAGCGGGGCTGTGTCACTAACAGTGGGTCTAGGGGGCCCACTGGTCAGGTTTGACCAGTCGCCTCTCCCTCCTCTTCCTCTGCCCGAGCGGAGGCGGGACTCCGGCGATCGTCGCCGGCGAACGGAGGCTCCTCGAGGGAATCTGAGTGCAGGAATGGATCCGCCACTCCTATGCGGTCCTCCCGGTAGTCGACTTGTTGGAGGGGACGGAGGGAGTAGCCGGCGACGAGCTCTGCGGCGGAGGGGGCCTCGGGCAGGATTGGGGGTTTGTGCTCTGATGGGTTTTGATCGCGTTCGAGGGGTCGGGCAGCTCCGCAAGCTCGAGGGGAAGGCGACAGTGGTGCTGGATGGGCGGGGGAGGCCCTGGTGGCGCCGGAGTGCTCGAGACAATGACGGCGGCCGTGGTTGTCGGAGAGGAAGAGGACGACCTCTCTGGTCTTTCTACTGCTACGGGCGGATCAGTGAGGGAGCGTGTGAGGTTGCTTGAGGGTCTGACGAGCTTGGGGGCTCCTTATATAGGCGGGCAATGGCGGTTCCGCGGCGGCCGGGGATAAGATCGCCGGTGACCGCCATTCTGTAGCCGCAGGAGACGTGGCGGCGACGAACGCTTGCGGACGAGCTTGCGGATGAGCTCGCACTGCTCCAGGAGGCAGCGGGCGAGCGCGCATGGCTCGGGCGGCGCCGACCGTGGCGGAGATCCACTGTGATCGCCGGCGTGCCGCCAAATGCGCTCTGACGGCGGTGCTGTGGAATCCCACGGAAGGCTTGGCGTGTTCTCGTGTGCGGATAAGGCCGGGCGCGGCTCTGCAGGTGAATTGGGGCCAGGGGCACGACGCGACGACCCGAGCGCACGCACGTGCAAAACACGCGCTCTGGGCGCGCCCAGAGCACGCACGCTACGTGCTCGTCGATATGCCAAGGCATGCTAGGGGGCTCCAAACCACAAGGGGGTGACCAGGGTGGGGCTATAGGTTAGGACAAAACCATAAGACATGATGGTCTAGTCCGGGGATCAAGTTCATAACATAAACCAGAAACTAAGCCAAAACTGGTCATGCACTCAGGGTGTTTGACAAAATGCCAGTGGCATCTAGGTAACTCTTGGGGTGGCCAAATTTACCAGATAGGTGTCTCCTTGGATGAGTAAGAGAGTGGTGAGGTTAGTTTATCAAAAGCAAAAACTTGTTAGTGCAAGTTTTGCAAGATCCCAGTTCCGGACAGAAAGTAAATGGCATAATTTCATGGACCAAAAATCTTCCAATGGGTCCACTCTTCTGTACTTAAGGGTTTGGTAGGAAGGACAACAAGTTGGAAAAAGCTCATGGCCAATGGAGCAAGTTAGAAAAGGGCTGCAGTAGAAAGTGACCAACTGGACCAGAGAGCAAAAGAGGATGTTTTGCTCAACTTTTCCAAAAGGTACCCAAGGATTTTTGCATGGAAGAGATGTAGGGGTTTTACTTGACATCCTTGAATTTTGGTGGAATTTTTGGACAATTGCATCAAAGGGTTGTAGTGCAAACAGGGCCCTAAAACAGAAGGAAATCACTTTAAATACATAAAGCTCAGGGAGAAAACAATACAAATGATCCTACAACTAAAAAGGTGGTTCTCCTTGGCTTAGGGCAATTAAGTCCAAATAACATACTCACAAACTTGCACTAGGGCAAAACTCCACAATAGCAACAGAAAAGGAGCTCTGAAAAATCAAAGAAAAACCCAGAGAAGGGAAAGTTGAAAAAACTGGTCAAAATTTTATTACTTAAGCAAGATAAAAAAAATTGGGGTGTTACACCTATTGATCGGGAGGGGTGTGGCGTACCGCAAAACGGAGGAAACAGACTTGTGTTCGAGCGCTACGGTCGAAACGGGGGTCCTGTTCATCAGGAGGAGTGTGGCATACCGCTAAACGGTACTCCATGGGATACTGTTCATCTCCACCGTCGACCCCCTCCAGTCTCCATGGGCTACTGTTCATCCACTGTCGACCTCCTCCTGCCTCCACCTGCGACTTTTCAGCCTCCAACACGCGCTACCCCACCGGCTACTGTTCAACCAGCCCTCTCCACGGGCTCCTATTCAAGAACCCCTCCATGGGCTACTGTTCATCCAGCCCTCCATCGTCTACTGTTCATCCAGCCTCCACGGGGTGGTCCTGTTCATCCAGCCCTCCACGGGCTCCTGTTCATCTAGCCCCAACCGTCTCGATCGATCAGGGTCATGTTCAACACCACAGGGTCCTATTCATCCACCCCCACCGGGAACTGTTCATCCAAACCCCCCCAGTAACATTCACTGTTCATGTAGAGGCAGCATCAATCGGCTTCAGTTAGCAGTAGTAGCGAAGGAATCGCTCGATTGCGTTCAGTTAACAGCAATCGATCGATCGCTCGGGTTCAGTAACACGTAGCCTGCAGTGCAATCGCTCGGGTTCAGTTAGAGCCCAACGCCTCGCTCGAGTTCAGTTAGAGCCCAACGCCTCGCACCCACGCGCGTGCGTGTACGAGAGAAACGCGCATTGCTCGGCCCCGACCACCCACCATAACCGGGAACACCTCGATATTTTCCTCGCCCTCGCCTCTACCATGGTTTTTCCCGTCATGGACGGCCCAAAGAATGTCATGCAGCTGCGTCTCCGGCCCGCCTAGGAAGAAAAGCCCATTTTCTGTCATGATTTTTTTCATAGAAATAGGACCCCACCACATCTATGATGATACAGTGTTTTGTCACAATTATTGTCATAGAAGTGTCATAAGTATGACAGAAAAAAGTTTCGTTCGGCCCAAAATGTCACAGATGTGTCTTTTTTTGTAGTGCTATGAAGAAAATCTGGGTTCCTGAAAGTTATCTTGAAAATATTCAAGTGAATGTCCTCATGACAGCACCTGTGAAGAACAGGAACCCATATCAAATTTGTTAGGACCCCGATCCAAAGTCACACCGATCTAGCATGTAACACATCATATCACTTTGCGGCCTCATGCACGGTATCCCCACGGGTGCCACCTTACCTGGCTCGGGACCGTTTGCGTATTATGGTTCACGTATATGATAGTGTCGCTAGCATCCATATGGCAGAGAACCCAGGCCGACATGACTAGTTGTAAACCAAAAGTGGCGCTAAATTACAGGGACAGGCATAAATGACCCAACAACGAACGTGTCGGTCATCAACGTATGAACCCAAGTCGTAGCAAGCTACAAGGACTTAAAGGAACAATGTTTGACATTTCCCGGAAGGGACAGACACAGGAATGAAGAAGGACACATGTCGGCCGGCCTAAGTGTTCCGGAGCAGTAGCAAGCTACCAAGGCTCAGTGGTAGCACTAGGAGGCATTTCCGCATAAGATAGGCTACCAAGGGTAAATAACTAGGTGTCGGATCCCACACATACCAAGCATTTCAAATCATACACACAATATGCTCGACATGTGCAAATACAACATGGCATCACAATAAGACTCTATGAAACAAAGCATTTACTCATTAGGCTTCGAGGAGCCAGATATTACAAACATGGGTCTCATGACCCAACATACAAAGCATAAAAGCAACGGAAGCATAACATGTCTGAGTACAGACAACTACAAATGAAAATGGCTGAGAAGCCTGACTATCTACAAGACCCTCCCTCGGGTATAAGATCGTAGCTGAGGTAACAAGTTAAACATCGAAGTCCACGTGGAACCAATAGTGAGATTGAAGTCTCTCTGCGAAACATAATTTAAGCAAACGTGAGTACAAATGTACTCAGCAAGACTTATATCAGAACTAGCTACATATGCATCAGTATCACAAAGGGGTGGTGGAGTTGAACTGTAGCAAGCCAGCTTTGACTCAGTGGCTATCCTAAACTACGATTGCAAGTAACTCTTTTGAGGTGGCGCACACGAGTCCACATATTCACCATACCAATACACCACTATGGATCCGCTCCCGTCTCCCTACGAGAACGCCATCCATAGCACTCACGCTTATCTTGCGCATTTTAGAGTATCCACTTTCACTTGTCTATATACTATACAGGCAACCCAGAAGTCCTTTACCGGGGACACGGCTATTCGAATAGATGATGTTAACCCTGCAGGGGTGTACTTCTTCACACACGCTCTCTCCACTTACCACCATGTACACGTCATGTATCTCGGCATCCTTCAAGCGGAAGCCTGACGAGGGAGTCGGCCACGAGCAGGCTAACCACACAAGTCTCTAGTCCATGTTTATCGCCTATTCGGGTTCCATCGGCAAGGAGATCGGCCGGGGTGTCGCTCACGGCCCCAAACAATGTGAGCAGGGTTCCCAAGCCCACCATCCGGGTGCCACTTGGTACACCGTGCCACTATGCCTAGTCTTTAGCAAGCCCACCTGTACCGGGTGCCACTTGGTAGACTACTAACACTACCTACAAACACCATAAACTAGTTGCAACTCCTGGACAGAGATCAGGTTGATTAATAAGTCGAGAGCGGCACTTAAGCATTCCAATGCGTGGTAGTAACTGTTCATGGATCACAAACACAGAACTCAATTCCTGAGGACACCTGCAATGAGACAACCCACCATGTACTCCTACACGGCCTCTCACCGCTACCTTTACCAAACCGTGTTCACAGACTTAGCTCTCAAAAGTAGGACATGTTCACCACATTCTAATTCATCCCCGATGAATCAGACCTGACTCCACTCTAAGCAGTAGCAGGCATGACAAACAAGCACGAATGAGTAGGCACACCAGGGCTCAAACAACTCCTACTCATGCTAGTGGGTTTTATCTATTTACTGTGGCAATGACAGGTCATGCAGAGGAAAAGGGGTTCAACTCCCGTAGCATGTAACAGTTGAATCACTGTTGTCCTAATGCAATAAAAGAGAGCAGGAGCGAGAAAGTGGGATTGTATTGGAATGAACAAGGGGGTTTTGCTTGCCTGGCACTTCTAATTATAGTAAAGCTCTTCATCAATGTCATCGAACTCATGGTCGGAACATACGTCTACCGAGGGGGGAACAACCACCGGCAAAGAGAGAAAGGACGCAATCAATGCAATGCACAATATGATGCATGATCATGACATGGCAATATGCTGTGATTTGAGCTAATACAGCTAGCAACAGAAGGGTTTGAATGGATTTGAACCAAAGGTTCAAATTCAAACTCAAATTATGAATTCATAATGTGCATTATCATGTTTTGATCTAAACATCAAGGTTAAGTTGTTTAGTCATGCATGAAACTAGTACAGATGGATAGATTGGGTTTTTCCGATCATTTTTCATATATAAATCTTTTTAATCTGAGATACAGGTTATTTTCTATGATTTTTAGAAGTTTTAACTATTTTATGGAAAAAGTAAACCATTACTGATTTAATTTAAAATCCAGAAACGATTAATTGCGTCTGCGTGACGTGAGCTCTGCGTCAGCGAGTCAACGGGCAAGCAAGTGTCAAATCTGACCAGCGGGGCCCACTGGTTAGTTAGATAGAGGTTAATCCCGCGTTGATTTCAACTTTGACCCGCTCTGGGCCCGCAGTTAGTGTCTAGGGGTGGTCCAGCTGGCGCGGATTAGTGCTAATGACCTCGCCACGTTGGCTATCGCTGGAGTTCAGCTCGCGACGAACAATACCGCGGTGCAACTCGCCGGACCTGCGCTACGAGTGGTGGCTGGACGCGCAAAGACCACCGGGGCGTAGCCAGGGCTCGCACGCATCCAGGGGAGCGAGTGGAAGGCGGCGGGGAGGCCGGAGCAGAGCTTGCGGGGGCAACCGGAGTTCGGCTTCAAGCGACGCGGCGGGTAGGGCGGGCAAGAAAACGTGGGAGTAAGGGGAACGGTAGTGGGGCTCACAGCGGATCCTGAGGCGTCGTCGGCGAGCTCGGGGGAGGTCCGGTGTGGCCGCAACGACGACGACGATCTCAGGCGGCTGACGATGAAGACGGCAGCGGTGGAAATGTTCCAGGCCTACCCGGCTCGCGTGGCTCATCGAGGATGACGAAGACGATGTGGCGGAGCTCGCAAACACGACGGGCGGTCGAGGGGACGGCGGGGAGCGTGTGGGCAGCGAACGGCGGCGACGGCGACGTTCGGTTTCGGAGGAGAGAGAGCGACAGAGGAGGGGATGAGGATGGAAGAGAGTGAGCGAGGGTGTTAGGGGGGTGCGTGGCGTCTCCAGGGCGTCCCGGGGGAAGCGGCAAGCAGGAGCTGGCGGAGAGCGTGCACGCGCGGGGCGACCACGCGCCCAATCCTTCTGGCAGAGGAGGAAGATGACATGGGGGCGCTGGTGGGCTGGGCTGGCCACTTGGGCTGCAGGAAGGCCTTCCCCTTTTTATTATTTTCTATTTATGTTTTTTTTTATTTGAATCTTGCCACTGTTTGAAATTCCAACAGTTTCAAACCATTGCTAAAAACTATCGGGACCCCGATCCTAAGTCACACCGGTCTAGCATGTAACACATCAAATCACTTTGCGGCCTCACGCACGGTATCCCCACGGGTGCCACCTTACCTGGCCCGAGACCGTTTGCGCATTTTGGCTCACGTATATGATAGTGTTGCTAGCATCCATATGACAGAGAATCTGGGCGGACATGACTAGTTATAAACCCAAGGTGGCAATAACTTACAGGGACAGGCATACATGACCCAGCAACGAACGTGTCGGTCATCAACGTATGAAACCAAGTCATAGCAAGCTACAAGGACTTAAAGGAATAACACGTGATATTTCCCAAAGGGACAGACACAGGAACGAAGAAGGACACATGCCGGCCAGCCTAAGTGTTCGGGAGCAGTAGCAAGCTACCATGGCTCAGTGGAAGCACTAGGAGACATTTCCTCATAAGAGAGGCTACCAAGAGGAAACAACTAGGTTGTCGGATCCCACACATACCAAGCATTTCAACAACATACACATAATATGTTCGATATGTGCAAATACAACATGGCATCACAACAAGACTCTATGAAGCAAAGTATTTATTCATTAGGTTCCGAGGAGCCAAATATTACAAACATGGGTCTCATGACCCAACATTCAGAGCATACAAGCAACAAGCGGAAGTATAACATGTCTGAGTACAGACAACTACAAATGAAAAAGGCTGAAGAGCCTGACTATCTACAACACTCATAAAAGATAATAGTTGAGGTAACAAGCTACTTGTCGAAGTCCAAGCGGAACTACTAGTGAGACAGAAGCCTCATCTGCAAAACATAAATTAAGCAAACATAAGTACAAAGTACACAGCAAGGCTTACATCAGATCCTATCATACATGCATTTGTATCAAGAAGGCATAGTGGGGTTTAGTTGCAGCAAGCCAGCGTTGACTCAGTGGCTATCCTATACTACGAATGCTGGTAACTCTTTGAGGTGGCGCACACGAGTCCACTAATCACCACTCAAAACACCACTATGGATTCATCCCCGTCTCCCCATGAGAAGGTCATCCATAGCACTCACACTTGTCTTGAGTATTTTAGAGTATCCACTTCCAGTTGTCTATGTACCACGTAAGCATCCAAGAAGTCCATAACCGTGGACCCGGCTATTCGAATAGATCATGGAAAACCCTGCAGGGGTGTACTTCTTCACACACGCTCTCGCCACGTACCGCCATGTACACGTCGTGTATCTTGGCAACCTTCAAGCGGAAGCTTGGCGAGGGTGTCGGCCACGACCTGACTAACCACACAAGACTCTAGTCCAGGTTTATCGCCTATTCGGGTTCCATCCACAAGGGAGTCCGGCCGAGGTTTCCATCACGGCCCCAAACGATGTGTACAGGGTTCCCGAGCACACCATCCGGGTGCCACTCGGTACACCGGGCCACGTGTGCCTAGTCTGTCCCAAGCCCACCCTGCCGGGTGCCACTTGGTAGAAAAATAACACTACCTACAAACACCAGAAACTTGTTGCGACTCCTGGACAGAGATCAAGTTGATTAATAAGCCGAGAGGGGTCGAGTTACCGGAACCCAATGTGTGGTAGTAGCTAGTCATTGGACAACATACACAGAACTCAGTGCTTAAGGACAGTTCCAGCGAGACAACCCACCATGTACTCCAACATGGCCTCTCACCGTTACCTTTACCCAATCGTGTTCACACACTTAACTCTCAGCATTAGAACATATCATTGCACTCCAATTCATTCCCAATGAATTAGACCTGACACACTCTAAGAAATTGCAGGCAAGGCATGGTAAGAACACAACATGGCTTCAATCAACTCCTACACATGCTAGTGGGTTTCAACTATTTACTGTGGCAATGACAGGTCATGCAGAGGAATGGTTTCAACTACCGCAGCATAAAGTAGCAGTTGAATCGTTGTTGTCCTAATGCAATAACAGAGAGCAGGAGCAAGAGAGTGGAATTGTATCAGAATGCACAAGGGGTTTTGCTTGCCTGGTAGATCAACAGGGGGGCACTGCTCCTCGGACAGGTACTTTGGAACGATCTCCGGAGCAGGACCTATCGAGAAGGACGGTGCCAACAATCAAACACAAGCATATGCAACAATATGATGCATGAACATGGCATGAAGATATGATGTTGTTTGAGCTAATGCAACTAGCTTTTATTTGGTTGAAGTCCATTTGAACCAAGGTTCAAATGCAACTCCAAATTAAACATTTATAAATGCCATTTATGTGTTTTCTCATATTCGGTAGGTATAAGTTCATTTGTCATGCATGAAAATGGTCCAAATGGATAGATTGAATTTTTCAGATTAATTTTCATATATAAATTATTTCATTCTGAGCTACGGTTGAATTTCTGTGATTTTTTGAAGTTTAAGCCAATTTCTGAAATAAATAAATCATTTAGGATTTATTTAAATCCCAGAAATGGGTTACTGCGTTAGCATGACCAAAGCATGACGTCAGCAGGTCAACCAGGCTGACCAGAGTCAAACCTGACAGTGAGGTCCACTGGTCAGTGACTCTACTAATTAACAGAGTTTAATTAGTGCTAAACTAATCCTAACCAAAAGTCAGCAGGACAGGGCCCACATGTCAGTGGCTATACTAATTAACTAAACTAATTAAATAAAACTAAACAAGGTCAACTAACTGGGGGGACCCACCTGTCATTGACCCACAGTGTCAAAACGGTCGGCGGGGTCAAACCCGCCGGCGTTAAGCCGCCGGCAGCAGCAAACACGGCGGAGGGTGTCGGAAACGCCGCTCCGGCGACCATTTGGGCGATGAGAGCATCTACGAGCTGCGGAGCCTCGTCTGCATCGATCTATGCCAACGGGAGGCTGCGGGGGCACTGGAGTTGGCCGGAGCAAAGCTCGCGGCGATGCCGGAGTTCGGGTGGTGGCGGGGTTGGCACTACGGGGCACGTGGAGACCAAAGGAGGGGTGCTACGGGCTCGTGGAGAGCCGCTGAGCACGTTGGTGTGCTCGTCTGCGAGCAGCAAGGGCTGTGGCCATGACAGCGACGAGGCACGGTGGCGGTGAGGTCTCGGCCTCGGCGGAAATGGAGCTGGAGCTCGCAAGGATGAGGGGGAGAAGAGGGGTTCGACGGAGGAGTTCACGGCGAGTCGAACGGCAGTCTCAGCAGGCTCGGGGGAGGCCGGATGGCGACGCGACGTTGCCGGCGATCTCGGTGCAGAGGCGGCGGTCTCGAGCTCGATGGCGAGGCTGCAGGGCGTCCGGCGATGTGTGGCTCGTCGGAGAGGTAGAGGACGACGTGACGGAGCTCCTGGAGCGTCGACTGGGCGTGGAGTAGCCTGTGGCCACGACAGCGGCGAGCGGCGGCGACGGTGGCGCTCGGGTCCGAGCGAGAGAGAGAGAGACAGAGGAGGGGAGGGGCCGCAAGAGAGAGTGAGAGGGGTCCAGGTGCGTCGTGGCGTCGTTCAGGAAGGCCAGGGCGACGAGGGAGAGGGCAGGCAGGCAAGGAGGAGGTGGCCGCCAGGAGGACGACGACTAGCATATGGGCCGGCCCAGCTGGGCCGCACAGTGCCAGGCCAGCAAGTGGCCCATGTAAGCTCTAACTCTTTTATTTTATGTTTTTTCTAATTCTATAATTTTGTTTTGATTTAGTTTCTAAACTAAATCAATTATTTTCTTCTGACCCCTTTTTGCACGGACCTAAGGATTTAATCCAAAGCCCCTCACAATATAAATCAGAATTTATGGACATATATAAAATATATAATCAATATATATCCAAGGCAAATAATTATTGCATTAATTCCAAATGCCCAAAATAAATATTTATGAGCTCCTAAAAATATTGGTTTGAATTTTACCTCTGGCCAATATTTTTAGAGAGAAACATGAACATTTTCTTGGACCCTTTTTGGAGCAATTTTTATTTGGGTCATTTTTCAAAAAGGTTTCTAAGGGTTTCACAAGTCCCCAATTCAAATTCATTTCAAGTTTAAACATGATGCAAACACCAAGCTAGCGTAGTGCATACCAGAACTAGGGTTGTGACAACTCGCCCCCACTCGAAAGAATCTCGTCCCGAGATTCAGGAGTCGACGGAAAGAAAGTGGGGTACTCCAGTCGGAGATGATCTTCTCGCTCCCAAGTAGCTTCTCTCTCGGAATGATGAGACCACTGAACCTTGAGAAATTTGATGTTATGTCGTCGAGTGACACGCTCTGCTTGATCCAGAATGCGAACGGGGAACTCTCCATATGTGAGGTTATCTTGGAGATCAAGCGTTTCGTGGTCCACTCCGCGGATGGGATCCGAGGAGCAACGCCTGAGTTGAGAGACGTGGAAAACATCATGTACTCGAGAAAGATGTGGGGGTAGTTCCAACTGGTAGGCAACCTCTCCTCGTTTAGCGAGAATGCGAAAAGGACCAATGTAACGGGGAGCCAACTTGCCCTTGATATCGAAACGATGGGTACCCTTCAAAGGGGTAACCCGAAGATAAGCCTTGTTGCCAACTTCATAAGCCACTTCCTTATGATGACGATCATATTGGCTCTTTTGACGAGATTGAGCTGTTTTCAAATTCTCACAAATGATGCGAACTTGCTCTTCTGCTTCCTGGATCATGTCCAGTCCAAAGAATTGTCTTTCACCAGTTTCTGACCAGTTCAAAGGTGTTCGACATCTTCATCCATAGAGAATCTCAAATGGGGCTTTCTTGAGACTGGATTGATAGCTATTGTTATAAGCAAACTCGGCGAAAGGAAGACATTTCTCCCAATCCATACCGAATGAGATAACGCAAGCTCTAAGCATGTCTTCGAGAATTTGGTTGACCCGCTCCACCTGACCACTTGATTGAGGGTGGAAAGCCATACTGAAAGAAAGATGGCTTCCCATGGCAGTTTGGAAACTCTCCCAGAAATGAGAAGTGAAAAGGCTACCATGATCTGAATTGATCTCTAGTGGAACACCTTGAAGTGAAACTATTCGAGAAATATATAAGTCAGCGAGCTGACTAGCAGTGATACTCTCTCGAACAGGTAGGAAGTGAGCCACTTTGGACAGACGATCAATGACTACGAAGATGGCATTATTCCCTCTCTTGGTCCTGGAAAAACAGGTGATGAACTCCATACCAACTTTATCCCATTTCCACTCAGGAATAGCTAAAGGCTGAAGAGTTCTAGTAGGTCTTTGATGCTCTGCCTTAACGCGACGACAAACATCACAGTCAGCAATGAACTGAGCGATTTCTCTCTTCATCCTAGTCCAGCAGAACATCTGGCGTAGGACCTGATACATCTTAGTACTACCGGGATGAATCGTGAGAGGAGATTCATGAGCCTCCTTAAGGATCGATTGCCGAAGATGTTGCTTCTTGGGAACCACCAGTCGGTTCTGGAAGAAAACAACACCTCGATCATCTATGGAGAAACTACCAGCAATACCCTTGGCAATGTTCCTCTTGATTCGGGTAATCCCCGTATCATGCTTTTGGGCTTATATGATATGATCCATAAGAGTAGGTTTCGCCACCAAGGTTGAAAGGAATCGGTGAGGAGCAATGTGAAGGTTAAGCTTACATAATTCCTCATGGAGAAGTGGTTGGCCCTGCTGCAACATGAGATTGTTGCAGTATGACTTACGACTTAAAGCATCAGCCATGACATTGGCCTTGCCTGGGGTGTAGGTAATCCCTAAGTCATAATCCGAGATCAACTCCAACCAACGTCCTTGCCTAAGGTTCAAATCTGACTGGGTGAAGATATACTTGAGACTCTGGTGATCGATGTAGATCTCACAACGATTGCCAAGAAGGTAATGTCGCCAGGTCTTAAGTGCATAGACTACGGCTGCAAGCTCTAGATCATGTGTAGGATAATTTTCCTCATGTGGATGCAACTGTCGAGATGCATAGGCAATCACATGACGATCCTGCATAAGAATGCATCCTAGTCCCTGTCGTGAGGCATCACAATAGATAACAAAGTCCTTAGTGAAATCCGGTGGCACAAGTATGGGAGCAGAAGTCAGGCGTCTTTTCAGTTCCTGAAAATTGTGCTCACACTGTGGGGACCACTCAAACTTTTTATCTTTCTTGAGAAGTTCCGTGAGAGGTTTGGCCACTTTAGAGAAGTTTTCAAAAAAGCGGCGACAATAACTGGCTCGACCAACGAAACTCCTAACTTGTTTAACCGTTTCAGGTGGAGTCCAATCAAGAACGGCCTTAACTCTCTCGGTATTGACAACAATGCCCTTACCGGAGATTACGTGGCCGAGATAGTTCACTTCCGGCAACCAAAATTCGCAGTTGGAGAACTTGGCAAAAAGGCGGTGCTCTCTGAGTTTTTCCAACACAAGTCTAAGGTGTTCGTTATGCTCTTCCTCGCTCTTCGAGTAGATAAGAATATCATGGAGGTAAACCATGACGAACTTATCTAAGTACTCCATGAAGATCGAGTTCATCAAGCAGGAGAAGGTGCCTAGAGCATTGGTTAGACCGAAAGACATGACGGTGTACTCGTACTGGCCATAACGAGTGACAAAAGCCGTCTTAGGAATGTCTCCATTTCTGATCTTGATTTGATGGTAGCCTAACCTCAAATCCATCTTGGAGAAGACTGGGGATCTAGTGACCTGATCATATAGGTCGTTGATCTTGGGGAGTGGATACTTGTTCTTTATCGTGACCAAATTAACGGGACGATAATCTACAACCATCCGATCCGTGCCATCCTTCTTCTTGACAAATAGGACGGGACAAGCCCATGGAGAATAACTAGGACGGATGAAATCCTTTCGCAAGGACTCATCAAGTTGTTCCTTAAGCTCAGCAAATTCTAGGGGTGCCATCTTGTAAGGTCACCTAGAAATTGGAACAGTTCCTAGGATAAGATCTATGACAAACTCTACATCCCTGTCAGGTGGAACACCTGGTAGTTCCTCTGGAAAGATTTCCGGAAAGTCACGGACTACTGGGATATCTTCAAGGTCTGGGAGGGGGCTGGCATTAAGAGAATAGAGTTGACGCTTTGCATCTCTAGTGGTGTAATGCCCTGGATGGACTATACCTCCTATGTGTCGAGGCACGACTTAAAGGTATAAGCCCATTCTGGAATGGTCTCAAGTTCGGTATCTTTGCACGACTCATGTAAAAATAGGGATGAAATTGCAAAAGGATAGTTGGCTTACACTCGCCACGTCACACAATTCATTACATAGTCAAACATCATCCAAATAACATCACAACCCGACTACGGGTGAAGATCCAAATGAAAGATACCAAAATACATAAAGCCACAGGTTCGAATCGCCCCTAGTAGAAACCACTACTGATCATGGGGATAGTGCACATAGTATCGGCTACGTTCTTCATCGTACTCCCAGAATAGCTCTGTGTCGTCACCAGAGTAGTTCACCATGGTACTTGCATCTGGTGTGGTGTAGAATCTGTGAGCCACGGAGGACTCAGCAATCCCGTTCCCGGGTAACAGAACTATTTAAGCCTTGGGTGTGGAACAAGGCTGAAGAAAGAATAAAAGGTTGCAGCTGCACTAACACTAGCTTACGTGTTAAGAGCGAGAAGAGAAGTGCCACGAGCGACAAAGTGATCACGAAGTGATCCTATCTAAACACGTCAAACATAACCCCACCGTGTTCACTTCCCGAACCCCTTTCGGAAAATGACCATCACGGTAACTCATGCTGGTAGTGTGTTCTGAACAAGGTGTCAAGTTTTCTACAACCAGATATTAACAAATTCCCATCTGCCACATAACCGCGGGCACGGCTTTCGAAAGTTCAAAACCCTGCAGGGGTGTTCCAACTTGGCCCATTACAAGCCCACGATCCGCGGAGTCGCAACTCCAAGGTGGGAAGGCCCGAGTATTCTCGGAATCCCGTGCTCAAGATACTCCGAGTAAGGTAAGACTAATCCAGCAAATCCTCCCGGCGTGCCGACACCCTGATAGTAGCCGCGCGTATCTAGTCTCAGGCCACGACCGGATGGGCGATGCTACAGGTTTTTACCAGACCTCGGGTTCCCCCAAGGTGGCCCTGCAGGACCCCCAGTTTGGACCAACACTCATGTGGAGCACTGGCCCGGGTTGTTGATTAAGAAGAGGATTAATTACTCCCTATGCAAGTTTTTAGTTGTTAGGTAAATAGTACCAATGTTGGGACTTGCTGGAAAAGGCTTAGCGCTAAGCGGTTTATCGAGGGGGTCCCATAACCCCAACCGTGTGAGGAACGCAAAATCAAGGAACATAACACCGGTTTATACGGTTCCTAGGGCGGCATGAGTGGAACAAATCACCAAGCAAGAGCCTTAGCCTTCCACCCATTACCAATATATAGATGACTTAGTTAAAGATTTTATATAGTGTGATATCCCAATAAACTTCAACATGAAGCAAGAATCTTCAAATCTTCTCCTGCAACTAGCAATGCTATAAGAGGGGCTGAGCGAAGCCTACGTAGCCAATCAATGGTTTGCATAGGTTGGGTGGTTAGACAGATTCATGGTTACAATAGGAGGCTGACAAACAAACATGGGCATCGAGGCAATAAGATAAAGAACGAGACTTCTAGCAATAGGCAAAGATAGTAATGATATCTGGGTCAGGTCATCTTGCCCGTCGAGTCGTCGATGGGATCGTAAGACGGCTCCTCGTTCTCAACCTCGGTTGTAACCTCGTTCTCGTACTCGGTCTCGGCTTCCGGCTCTACTCAACACAAGAACACACGAGGCACGAAATCAAACAAGGTGCAATGCGCAAACTACAGGATGCATGTATGATGCTCTTAGGATGCACGGCAGATGCACATAGGATGCATTACCTAACAACATAGGAAGCACACCAGAACAATTACAAGAACAAGACAATATGCTCAAGCAAGTAGGATGCAAGACAGATCTATATAGGATGCAACACATGGCAAGGTAGGAAGCACAGAGAAACAACACAAGAAACAACAGGTTTAAAAGAGGCCGGAAACTACTCAAGACAAATCCGGTAAGTCATCATGTGCATAGTTTGAAATTAGTCCAGATCTGAACAAACCTTAAGTTAAAGTTGTTAAATATCAAGTTAACATGCACCATGACAATCTAAATGAAATTCTAGTCAAGTTTCATATAAAGTTTGTTTAAAACAGAGCTGCGGTCTAGAAGATATGATCAAAACAAGATAAGCATGGCAACGGTGCAAGATGCACCCAGACATCAAGCAAACATACTCCAAACATGTTAACAAGATGATATTATGAATCTACATGCCAAAACACATAAGTTTCATGTAGGGCACGCTCAAAACGGAGCAACGGACTAAAAGATACACCCGAAACATGCAAAGCTGAAATTAACAGCCACATAGCAACTTGGAAGCAAGATATATATACTCTACAGCAATCAAACATGGTGACAAGAAGCATGGACATGATGTAGACATATCCTACAGCAAACAAATCCATTGGAGCAACTCCATAGGAGGCATGGATCAATAGCAACAAGCTACAACATTTTGATCATGACAATAAAAACCTGACAGCAATATTTTATAGCAACTTGGGAGCAAGAAGTAAATAAGCTACAGCAAACCAAATGATCATGTGAGGGCATGGATGGATAGACAACAACATATACAGCAAGGAATGATCAATGGCCACCCCAAAAATAACATGGATTTTCCTAGGACATCAAGCAAACATAGCATTAGGATATTACAGATTCCAGACTTTGTGAAATTTCACTAAGTGTTAAAACAGTAATATTATCATGGCATGTTTGCAAGCATGATTAAGTCACCTCAAAGCATATCATGGCAAGTGGTTTGCACCACAGCAAAGATCACATGATGGAGAATCTAAAACATACGAGCATGCAACATGGGGACAAACACATCAAAAGCAACGAGCCCCTCAACTAGGTATCTCGTAACAAGTTACAAAACCTAACAGCCACATGCACTTTTGCAACAGAGATAAACATGGCAATATGAACTCTAACATGCATGCTACAACAACCAACATGTAGAGCATCTCATGATGAACATTTTGACATATCATTTGCTTTATTTGGATAAACATGCACCAAGTTATCACATCTCAAACATGGCATGAAAATAACAAGTAGCAGCAGTTTATAACATGTAGCACTCTTGTCATGAAGATTAAGACACCTAGATGGACTCAAACAAGCATGACACAATGGAACAAAACATAGTACACATCACCACAGTCATTTTGACATATCATATGCACAAAACGGACATACACACAAAAAGTTATTGCCATCACAAGAATGCATCAGACAACAAAAAACAAAAGGACTTAGAGGAAATGGGGTCAACCTCAGATCGGTCAACGCGGGTCCGCGGAGCGGGTCAACACGGATCGGCGAAACGGGTCCGCGGGCAAACTGGATCGGGGCCCGGGAACCCGCTAGGGTTCGCTGCCCTCGGCTGGATCGGGATCGGCGGGCGCGGCTTCGATCGGGCTGGCCCTCCCGGCGGCGACCGGAGGCTGCGGCAACTCCGGTCGGCGAGGGTGCCGGAGGAGGCCGGCGAGGGCACCCAGCGGCGGAGGACACCCGACGGCAAGGTGTTGAGAGGAGGCGGTGGCGGCCTGTAGCCCGCGGCGCGACGGCGGGGTATGGCGAGCGGCGGCGGCGGCGTATGGCGTGGCCGGTGGCGGCACGCCCGGCCGGCGGCGGGGTAGGTGCGGGAGGCGGGGAGCTCGAGGCGTCGCGGCGTCGTGTGGAGGCGACGGGCCCGGAGGGCGGCGGCGGCGGGCCCTCCTCGGGCCTCGCGGGCCCGGACGGTGGCGGGGAAGTGGGCACGGGGCTGGACCAACGGGGAGGCAACACGTGGCGGCGGAGGTCCTAGTCGCACATGTCCGGCCCGGCGGCGAAGTGTCTGGTGGCTGCGGGGATGAGAGAGCTAGGGTTTTTGGACGAAAATGGAGGGGTGGACGTTTTTATAGGCACGAGGAGCTAGGAGACTCCAAATGGGGAGCGGTTTTCGGCCACGCGATCACAATTTAACGACCGAGATGATGGGAAGGGTTGTGCTGGGTTGGTGGGCTGTTGTGGAGGGGGTCTTGGGCCTCAAAGAGGAGGTACCTTTGGCCCACTAGGTTAACCGTTGGAGTACCAAACGAACTCCAAACGCGACGAAACTTGACAGGCGGCCTACACGTACCAAAACAACGTCGCACGACAAGTCTCACGCCATTCCGGAAACGTTACACGGTCAAACACGAAAGAAGGACTCGGGGATGCCACGGGCACGTGTGAGAGCATCAGAACTCGAAACGGACAACGGGAAGAGACGAGTGGAACCGGATGCAAACGACAACAAAAATGCAATACAATGCACATGACAACATGACATGGATGAAATGCACACACAACACGACAAAACGACGAAACCGAAAAGAAAGAAGAACCCAAAACGGAAATGATGAAGCCAAAGTTTATATATTGCCATATTGGGAAAGTGTTACATCTGGAGCATTACAAGTGGAGACAGTGACTATCTTGCCAGATGGGTGTGTAAGCTGAACAGACCTAGTGTAACAATCAATCTTAGCATGATGAGTTGTCATCAAATCCATACCCGAGATAATGTTAATATCTGAAGACTTGAGGGCTAAAAGTGAGGCAAGGAATACAAGTCTGTCAACAAGGATTCCATTACCATGGCTTATTCTGGTAGTTTGCCATCTAGACCAAGGGGTTTGGATTTCAAGCGGAGTTGGCATATCACAAAATGACATGTCATGCAAATGAGCATAGCCTTCAGAGATGAAGGAGTGAGATGCTCCGGTATCAAACAGAACCGAAGCTGGATGGCAATTGACAAGGAGTGTACCAAGAACAACATTTGGATCATCATGAGCGTCTTTAGCCGAGGCGTGATGCACACATCCACGTTTAGTGGGGGCTGGATTGGCACTGATCGTCTTGCATGGTGGCTTACCACGAAGAACGGAGTTCTCGGGCTGGGGTGGAGCAAAGCTGGCCTGAAAGCAGTCACGTGCATAGTGTCCTGGCTTTCCGCAAATGAAGCAAGTCCCTGAGGTAGGTCGTGGACTCGCATTGACAAGCGGTCTACCAATAGGCCTGGGTGGAGCATATGACTGAGCTGGATGAGGCACCTCATAAGATGGCCTCGGTGAATATCTGGGTGGAAGAGCGGAGTTTGGAACCCAAATCCGGCGCTTCTCGGAACTAGTGCCGGAGCAAGATCCCAAATCACGGGTGTGCTTACGAGACTCCTGTAAGTAAGCTGAGCTGTCTCTACGTTGATGGCCTTGTTCACAAGAGCCTGGAATGTATTGCAATGACGAAAGTGAAGATCAAGACGCAGCTTGGGGTTGAGACCCTTCCGGAACCTAGCCTGCTTCTTGGCGTCTGTGGACACTTCTTCTGTAGCATAGTGGGCGAGGTTTTCAAATTCTCTACTGTAAGCATCAACAGCCATCTTAGCCTGGGTAAGACTACATAACTCTTCTCTCCTGCGATCGATGAGGGCTTGAGGAATATGATGCTCGCGAAAAGCCTCAGTGAAATCTCTCCAGGTAGGAATCTGGCCAGCCGGAATCATGGCCTCATAGTTCTGCCACCAAAGACTAGCAGGACCTTCCAGGTGATAAGTGGCATAGATGACCTTGTCACCTTCAGCTACGTTCGCAGAACGCAGCTTGTGAGTGATACTATGGAGCCAATCATCTCCATCGAGTGGCTCAAAGGGATAATGGAAGGTGGGTGGTTTCAGATGAATGAAGTCATGGATGGTCGCTGACTCTTTGCACTGATGTCTGGTGTTCTCTTCAATACATGCTAACAAGCGGTTAGACTCTCGCTTGTTCCTCTCCATCTCTAACATGACCTCTGCCAACGAAGGCTGGTCGGGAGGATCCTCCTCATCCCTACCACCTCCGTGGTTCTTTCTACGAGCAACTGAACCTCGGGTAACCAACGACATCCTGAGAAATGAAACCAAGGATGGAATCAGCATCAACCAGGCTGTAGAATGTAGGACAAGAAATGAGTATCTCTCGAACTCCTAGGACAATTCAGGCAGCATAACAGCAGTAAAATGCTCAAAATGTGACATCCTGCAAACGATAGGGTAGTACCATACTCAACATCATCACTCAAGGTTCCGTGATACTACTAAACAAACTACACCGGAAGAACTTGAAAACTGGAGTAAGACTCTGATCAACCAATCCTATGGAACTACAGAATAGAAACTCGTGATCCTGATAGACGGAAGAGAAAGCCTAGTTCCTTAACCCCGTTGGAAAGGTAAGATGACTCAGATCAGAAGACAAAAGGTACAAGGAGTAAAAGAGCCTTACGTTCCCTTCCACAATCAATTCCCTTATATAACTAAAGAATTTCTAGACTCAACTTCGACTAGTTTGGCTTGGTAATCCTACAGGCAGTCAGGCTCTGATACCAAAGTTGTCGGGACCCCGATCCTAAGTCACACTGGTCTAGCATGTAACACATCATATCACTTTGCAGCCTCACGCATGGTATCCCCACGAGTGCCACCTTACCTCGCCCTCGACCGTTTACGCATTTTGGCTCACGTATATGATAGTGTTGCTAGCATCCATATGACAGAGAACCCGGGAAACATGAGTAGTTATACACCCAAGGTGGCACTAACTTACAGGGACAGGCATACATGACCCAGCAACGAACGTGTCGGTCATCAACGTATGAACCCAAGTCGTAGCAGGCTACAAGGACTTAAAGGAACAACGCGTGACATTTCCCAAAGGGACAGACACAAGAACGAAGAAGGACACATGCCGGCCAGCCTAAGTGTTCCGGAGCAGTAGCAAGCTACCATGGCTCAGTGGAAGCACTAGGAGACATTTCCCCATAAGAGAGGCTACCAAGAGGAAACAACTAGGTTGTCGGATCCCACACATACCAAGCATTTCAACAACATACACACAATATGCTCGATATGTGCAAATACAACATGGCATCACAACAAGACTCTATGAAGCACAGTATTTATTCATTAGGCTCCGAGGAGCCAGATATTACAAACATGGGTCTCATGACCCAAAATTCAGAGCATACAAGTAACATGCAGAAGCATAACATGTCTGGCTATAGACAACTACAAATGAAAAAGGCTGAAGAGCCTGACTATCTACAACACTCGTACAAGATCGTAGCTGAGGTAACAAGCTACTTGTCGAAGTCCAAGCGAAACTACTAGTGAGACAGAAGCCTCATCTCCAAAAAATAAATTAAGCAAACATGGGTACAAAGTACTCAGCAAGGCTTACATTAGATCCTATCGTACATGCATTTGTATCAAGAAGGCATAGTGGGGTTTAGTTGCAGCAAGCCAGCTTTGACTCAGTGGCTATCCTGTACTACGACTGCTGGTAACTCTTTGAGGTGGCGCACACGAGTCCACTAATCACCACTCAAAACACCACTATGGATTCATCCCCGTCTCCCTACGAGAAGGCCATCCATAGCACTCACACTTGTCTTGAGTATTTTATAGTATCCACTTCCAGTTGTCTATGTACCACGTAAGCATCCAAGAAGTCCATAACCATGGACCCGGCTATTCGAATAGATCATGGAAAACCCTGCATGGGTGTACTTCTTCACACACGCTCTCGCCACTTACCGCCATGTACACGTCGTGTATCTCGGCAACCTTCAAGCGGAAGCCTGGCGAGGGTGTCGGCCACGACCTGACTAACCACACAAGACTCTAGTCCAGGTTTATCGCCTTTTCGGGTTCCATCCGCAAGGGAGTCCGGCCGAGGTTTCCATCACAGCCCCAAACAATGTGTACAGGGTTCCCGAGCCCACCATCCGGGTGCCACTCGGTACACCAGGCCACGTGTGCCTAGTCTGTCCCAAGCCCACCCTGTCGGGTGCCACTTGGTAGAAAAATAACACTACCTACGAACACTAGAAACTAGTTGCGACTCCTGGACAGAGATCAAGTTGATTAATAAGCCGAGAGGGGTCGAGTTACAGGAACCCAATGTGTGGTAGTAGCTAGTCATTGGACAACATACACAGAACTCAGTGCTTAAGGACGGTTCCAGTGAGACAACCCACCATGTACTCCTACATGGCCTCTCATCGTTACCTTTACCAAATCGTGTTCATACACTTAACTCTCAGCATCAGAACATATCACTGCACTCCAATTCATTCCCAATGAATTATACCTGACACACTCTAAGCAATAGCAGGCAAGGCATGGTAAAAACACAACATGGCTTCAATCAACTCCTACACATGCTAGTGGGTTTCAACTATTTACTGTGGCAATGACAGGTCATGTAGAGGAATGGGTTCAACTACCGCAGCATAAAGTAGCAGTTGAATCGTTGTTGTCCTAATGCAATAATAGAGAGCAGGAGCGAGAGAGTGGGATTGTATCGGAATGTACAAGGGGTTTTGCTTGCCTGGTAGATCAACAGGGGGGCACTGCTCCTCGGACAGGTACTCTAGAACGGTATCCGGAGCAGGACCTATCGAGAAGGACGGTGCCAACAATCGAACACAAGCATATGCAAGAATATGAGGCATGAACATGGCATGAAGATATGATGTTGTTTGAGCTAATGGAACTATCTTTTATTTGGTTGAAGTCCATTTGAACCAAGGTTCAAATGCAACTCCAGATTAATCATTTATAAATGCCATTATGTGTTTTCTCCTATTCAGTAGGTATAAGTTCATTTGTCATGCAGGGACAAATTTTCATATATAAATTATTTCATTCTGGGCTACGGTTGAATTTCTATGATTTTTTGAAGTTTAAACCAAATTTTGAAATAAATAAGTCATTTAGGATTTATTTAAATCCCATAAATGGATTACTGCGTCAGCCTGACCAAAGCATGACGTCAGCAGGTTAACCAAGCTGACCAGAGTCAAACCTGACAGTTGAGTGCACTGGTCAGTGACTCTACTAATTAACTGAGTTTAATTAGTGCTTAACTAATCCTAACCAAATGTCAGCAGGACAGGGCCCACATGTCAGTGGCTATACTAATTAACTAAACTAATTAAATAAATCTAAACGAGGTCAACTAACTGGGGGGACCCACCTGTCATTGACCCACGGGGTCAAAACGGTCAGCGGGGTCAAACCCGCCGGCGTTAAGCCACCGGCAGCAACAAAAACGGCGGAGGGCGTCGGAAACGCCGCTCCGGCGACCATTTGGATGGCGAGAGCATCTACGGGCTGCGGAGCCTCGTCCGCATCGATCTATGCCAACGAGAGGCTGCGGGGGCACCGGAGTTGGCCGGAGCGAAGCTCGCGGCGGCGCCGGAGTTCGGCTGGTGGCGGGGTTTGCACTACGGGGCACGAGGAGACCAAAGGAGGGGTGCTACAGGCTCGTGGAGAGCCGCTGAGCACGTTGGTGTGCTCGTCTGCGAGCAGCAAGGGCTGTGGCCATGAGAGCGACGAGGCACCGTGGCGGTGAGGTCTCGGCCTCGGCAGAAACGGAGCTGGAGCTCGCAAGGATGAGGGGGAGAAGAGAGGTTCGATAGAGGAGCTCACGACGAGTCGAACGGAGGTCTCAGCGGGCTCGGGGGAGGCCGGATGGCGACGCGACGTTGCCGGCGATCTTGGTGCAGAGGCGGCGGTCTCGAGCTCGATGGCGAGGATGTAGGGCGTGGAGTAGCCTGTGGCCACGGCAGCGGTGAGCTGCGGCGACGGTGGCGCTCGGGTCCGAGCGAGAGAGAGAGAGACAGAGGAGGGGAGAGGCCGCGAGAGAGAGTGAGAGGGGTCCAGGTGCGTCGTGGCGTCGTTCAGGAAGGCCAGGGCGAGGATGGAGAGGGCATGCAGGCAAGGAGGAGCTGGCAGCCATGTGCTCGGCGGTAGCGCGTGCCCGTGCCTCCTGTCGTCGCCAGGAGGACGACGACTAGCAGATGGGCCGGCTCAGCTGGTCCATACAATGCCAGGCCAGCAAGTGGCCCAGGTAAGTTCTAAATCTTTTATTTTCTATTTTTTTCTAATTCTGTAATTTTGTTTTGATTTAGTTTCTAAACTAAATCAATTATTTTCTTCTGACCCCTTTTTGCAGGGACCTAAGGAATTAATCCAAAGCCCCTCAGAATAAACATCAGAATTTCTGGACATATATAAAATATATAATCAATATATATCCAAGGCAAATAATTATTGCATTAATTCCAAATGCCCAAAATAAATATTTATGAGCTCCTAAAAATGTTGGTTTGAATTTTACCTCTGACCAATATTTTTAGAGAGAAACATGAACATTTTCTTGGACCCTTTTTGGAGCAATTTTTATTTGGTTCATTTTTCAAAAAGGTTTCTGAGGGTTTCACAAGTCCCCAATCCAAATTCATTTGAAGTTTAAACATGATGCAAACACCAAGCTAGCCTAGTGCATACCAGAACTAGGGTTGTGACAAAAACCCTCTGAACAATTTTATGTTGCTAGATCGACTTTTCCAAAAGCACATAAAACATTTCAAAGTTATTTGAAAATATATTCTATATATTATGAATATAATTCCAAATTCAAATATAATAATAATTTAAATTCCATGCCCAAAATATTCCACAAAGATGTCCATTATTTTTGGTTTGCTGCAAAAGCCTTGCCAAAAATATCCAACAAATAATAGGAACATTTTGGAAACACTTAATGCAATTTTTCAGGGTTCTTTGCCCTTCTTTTAACTGGATTTTGAGGCTTTCAAAATGCCCTCAGTTCAACTTTCGTAATTCAGACATGATGCATGGATGCAATGCCACTAATTAGAAGCATTATTCTAGGGATGTGACAAGTCACCCCCACTGAGCAAGAATCTAGTCCCGAGATTCAAGAGGCGAGGTGAGAAGACGGAGGGGACACAAAGCTAACACGATCTTCATGATCCAATTTCCCTTCTCGAAGATGTTGAATCATTGCTCCAAATTGATCTTGACGTCTTTGCATTCGAGATCTTCATCCAACATGATGACGATAGAGAGAAACTCTACAAGAATCAATGTCCTCGAAGTTCGAGCGCTCAAGATCAACTCATGGAGTGAGACGGAAGAATGTCTCTTGAGCTGAGACACAAAACACACATCAGGGGTGAAAGGAAATAGATGGCGATTGCTCAATTTGGTAGGCAACAATTCCATGCTGGAGTAGGATAGTGCATGGTTTTGAAAGTAGTGACGAGATAATTGCCAAGATTCCATAACGGCACACCTCGGGGAAGGTGACTTGTAGAATTATTCCCATAAGTGGAAAAAAGAATTACTTTTGATACAGAGATAATTGAAACTCTCTATGCTAGCCCAAGGAAAATCACAATTGATCGTTTGAATGAATTTGAAAGAATGGCATACTTAGTTTGGAGAGGAAACTAGATTTATAGGACACCTCGACAACGGATGGCACATTCCAATTGATACCGAGGATATAACCCAGTGACTGAGCAAGATCTCAAGAAATTGAGCATTTCCATATTCATCAAGGTTTTACCAACATCCGTGCCGAGGATCCTGGCAACACATCATACTACCATGATGAACGATGATGGAGGATGCAGATGGAAAGTAGGACATCACTTTCTCAGATTTTTGCTTAGCAATGCCAAAGAAGCAAATCTTGATGATCGACCGAGAGACATTTAGAACTCTGCTTCTAATGTTCTCCTTGATGTACTAGGTACCACGGTCAATGATTAAAAGCATCAACATGGCCATCAAGTAAAGGTCGGACTCCGGGAGCACAAAAATCCGTAAGGAACAACTTGTGGAATAAGGCATACCAAATCCTCATGGAGAATATGGTCGAATTGCTCATTCAAGATACTACTATAATAGATCTTCTCGCTAGGTGTGTCAGCCAGAACATCAACCTCGTCGGGACCTACATCATAGATCTTGGAAATGTTCCAACCATCATATCTGCCTGAGATTCAGATCTGGTTGGTAACAGAATTTTTCAGACAACATGTCTAGAAAAGAAAGGTTGCAACACAAGTCGACGAGATGACGTTGCGAGATTCTCGGGAGATGAACTACAATAGCAAGCTAAAAAACATGAGCTGGTTTTGTTACACACATGTGAACATGCTATCTCAGACAAGCATGACCACATAGTAGTCTTTCAATAAAACACTACCGAGTTCAGATGGGGAACCATCATTAGGGATATCGAAGTCCTTGTATACGCCCAGGTCTTAAGAAGGAACTTATTCTCCTTGAACAAGTCAATCAGTGGCTTAGTGCGCTAGGAAACACATATAGAATGGAGGCGGCCAACCTATCAAACCATAGCATACTTCACACATGCGTGACCGACTTGGGATGATTCCGGAGGAAGCAAAACAAACCTTCCGCAAATTCACGGCAGCAACTTGCATCAGATGCACATGAACTGAAGAAAGTCACTTCTTACACTAAACATATAATTCATGCACGGAACATGAAGATAATGCTTACAAAAGTTTCCAATGCTAACTTACATGTTCAGCATGAATGAAAATGTTGTCAATGGGCTAAACAACAATCCATCCAGACTTCCATATAGATGGAATTCCACAATTAAGTGAATACGGTAATAACATTGGTCAGACGAAAACATGTAATGGTATATGCTCAAGGAATCAACCACGAGTAAGACAACATTACAAACGTCGTTGGTTCTGATTTGATTTGAGGATAGCCCACACTCAAATCAAAGTTCGGACAACACAATAGATCCAATAATTGATCACGAGGACCAATTGATGAAGATATCATCTTTCTTTGACAAACACACAAAAAGATATCCCTTAGCGATGAACTAAGTTGGACAAGCTTCCATCTTCTAACTCTCCAAGTTGTTGTTTAGCTCAACCACTAGTTTAGGGTATCCAACATAGAGTTCTTGGAGAAGGGGTGGTTACAAGAGAACCAACTTGATCACGAGCTCAACATAGCGGTCAGGGGACAACCTGGAAATACTTCCAAGAAGATATTCGGAAAATCACAAACCACCGATATGTTACTAAGCTCGAGATCAATCTTGCTTTCAAGGCAAGATGATGTGATCAAATAAGCAAGGGATTGACACAATCCTAACTCATTGATCGAAAAGTGCACCAGGAATAAGGACTAGGTACCACAATCTATCTTAGAATGATGATTCAATAACCAACACTCTAAGAATGAGAATATTGTCCATTTACTACCAAGCATTGAGTTGCTCGGAGTATTGATTTCACACATCACGACTCACTTGTCAGCATTCCGGTTACAATAACACGGGAACTGAGGAGTGAACAATGATGGCAAGAAGTATCACTGTGCCAAAAATTCATAAGAGGTGGTGCGATTCTCATGAAAATCCTAACATAAAAGGGGTAATACTCCAGGGTAGAACAGAACAAAAGCTGGATTGGCATTTTGATCCGCGGAGCACAACTACTTTGACCAGTCCAAGAAATGGATGTGGTGCTGGAGTTTGTTTCTCCTAGTCCTTCCGGAATAGAATGGCTTGAGGGACCACAAGAATAATAGGCATCGATAACACGAATGCACAACTAGTCCT
>LR738713.1:206620873-206644433 GCA_902687465.1 Secale cereale | reverse complement strand
ATGAGAATATTGTCCATTTACTACCAAGCATTGAGTTGCTCGGAGTATTGATTTCACACATCACGACTCACTTGTCAGCATTCCGGTTACAATAACACGGGAACTGAGGAGTGAACAATGATGGCAAGAAGTATCACTGTGCCAAAAATTCATAAGAGGTGGTGCGATTCTCATGAAAATCCTAACATAAAGGGGGTAATACTCCAGGGTAGAACAGAACAAAAGCTGGATTGGCATTTTGATCCGCGGAGCACAACTACTTTGACCAGTCCAAGAAATGGATGTGGTGCTGGAGTTTGTTTCTCCTAGTCCTTCCGGAATAGAATGGCTTGAGGGACCACAAGAATAATAGGCATCGATAACACGAATGCACAACTAGTCCTGACTATCAATTGCTAGATAGAGTTTAGAATACAACTAAAGATATACAACTCAAAGGAACATATGGTTTTCTGAGTTGTGGATGCATAATTAACATGTCGAACCAAGTTCAACTGGTTTCTTCTGGATAATCCATGCAGAGAGGTAGGACTGACAGTCACAATATATAATGGGAAACTCATCAAGAGCACTCTGGTAATGATCTTTTGGTTCAAAAGATCTTCTGCCATAATGGTTCATAGTATTGGAAGAACGATATACCACGGACCTCAAAGACTATAACAAAGGTTACCAATATCATAAAGGAACTAGCAAACACTACCAACATGAATGTGTAGAGTGAATCTCGGGTTCAAGAATCTAGGAATAGAATACCTACTACTAAATGGCATCACGGGATGCTTTCGGGGATGATGGCAAGAATCATCACACTAGGAACAAAAAGCATTGCTAGATTACTGGGTGATTTTCCAGGATGCCTAGGGTCATAATACTAGCTCCATCTTATGTGACGAGGCAGTAGAGTACCTCAACAGACCGTTTAGTGTGCTTAATCTGGCCCAAAAGGACATCAAGAATGGGAGGAAGGGATTTGCAAATGCATCAGACTATTTAGAAACCTGGGATGACTCGGACAGCATAACGGCTGTAAATGCTCAAAAAAAGATTTGAGACATGCACAAGGATTTGCATAGTCACTTAACAACATCATATCATCTCTTTGGTTCAACTGACAACATACTAAAAGTAGTAGAAACTGAACTAAGGCCTGGAACCAAAAATCCTAAGATTCTACGGATTAGTAACACGTGAACCTTATAGAGAGATGAGATCATAGTCCTTAACCCACGTAGGATAGAAGAGGATCACTCAGATCAGAAGGGCATAAGGTAAAGAAGTAAAAAGAGCCTTATGTTCCCTTCCATAATCAATTCCCTTATATAACTAAAGAATTTCTAGACTCCACTTCGACCAGTTTGGCTTGGTAATCCTACAGGCAGTCAGGCTCTGATACCAAAGCTGTCAGGACCTCGATCCTAAGTCACACCGATCTAGCATGTAACACATCGTATCACTTTGCGGCCTCACGCACGGTATCCCCACGGGTGACACCTTACCTAGACCAGGACCGTTTGCTTATTTTGGCTCACGTATATGATAGTGTCGCTAGCATCCATATGAGAGAGAACCGGGGGCCGACATGACTAGTTGGAACCCAAAAGTGGCGCTAAATTATAGGGAAAAGCATACACGACCCATCAACGAACGTGTCGGTCATCAACGTATGAACCCAAGTCGTAGCAAGCTACAATGACTTAAAGGAACAACGCGTGACATTTCCCTCAAAGGACAGACACAGGAACGAAGAAGGACACATGCCGGCCAGCCTAAGTGTTCCGGAGCAGTAGCAAGCTACCAAGGCTCAGTGGAAGCACTAGGAGGCATTTCCCCATAAGATAGGCTACCAAGGGTAAACAACTAGGTGTCGGATCCCACACATACCAAGCATTTCAAATCATACACACAATATGCTTGACATGTGCAAATACAACATGGCATCACAACAAGACTCTATGAAACAAAGCATTTATTCATTTGGCTCCGAGGAGCCAGATATTACAAACACGGGTCTCATGACCCAACATACAGATCATACAAGCAACAGAAGCATAACATGTCTGAGTACAGACAACTAGAAATGAAAAAGGATGAGAAGCCTGATTATCTACAAGACCCTCCCAAGGGTACAAGATCGTAGCTAAGGTAGCAAGCTAAACATCAAAGTCCACGTGGAACCACTAGTGAGACTGAAGTCTCTCTGCAAAACATAAATTAAGCAAACGTGAGTACAAATGTACTCAGCAAGACTTACATCAGAACTAGCTACATATACATCAGTATCACAAAGGGGTGGTTGAGTTTAACTGCAGCAAGCTGCTACTTCTTGAGCTTGCGTTGTATTCCCTCGAAGAGGAAAGGGAGATGCAGCAAAGTAGCGTAAGTATTTCCCTCAGTTTTTGAGAAACAAGGTATCAATCTAGTAGGAGACCACGAGTGAGTCCCTCGCACCTGCACAAACAAATAAGAACTTCGCAACCAACGCGATAAGGGGTTGTCAATCCCTTTACGGTCACTTACAAAAGTGAGATCTGATAGAGATGATAGTTTGAAATTTTTGGTATTTTTTATTATAAGAACAGAAAGTAAAAGCGGAAAAATAAAGTAGGTGTAGATTGATCTGTTGAGAATAGACCCGGGGGCCATAGTGTTCTCTAGTGGCTTCTCTCATGATAGCATTATTGTACGGCGGGTAAGCAAATTACTGTCGAGCAATTGATAGAAAAGTGAATAATTATGAGACTATCTAGGCATGATCATTATATATAGGCATCACGTCCGAGACAATTAGACCCAAACGATTCTGCATCTACTACTATTACTCCACACATCGACCGCTATCCAGCATGCATCTAGTGTATTGAGTTCATACGAACAGAGTAACGCCTTAAGCAAGATGACATGGTGTAGAGGGATAAACTCAAGCAATATGATATAAACCCCATATTTTTATCCTCGATGGCAACAATACAATACGTGCCTTGCTGCCCCTACTGTCACTGGGAAAGGACACCCCAAGATTGAACCCAAAGCCAAGCACTTCTCCCATTGCAAGAATTATAGATCTAGTAGGCCAAACCAAACCAATAATTTGAAGAGACTAGCAAGGATATTATAATGATACATAAAGAGTTCAGAGAAGAACAAAATATTTTTATCATAGATAATCTTGATCATAAACCCACAATTCATCGGATCTCGACAAACACACCGCAAAAAGAGATTACATCGAATAGATATCCTCGAAGAACGAGGAGAACTTTGTATTGAGATCCAAAGAGAGAGAAGAAGCCATCTATATACTAGCTATGGACCCGAAGGTCTATGGTAAACTACTCACAACTCATGGTGAGGCGATGATGATGATGTAGAAGCACTCCGTGGTAGATCCCCCCTCCGACGGAGCTCCGGAACAGGCCCCAAGATGGGATCTCACGGGAACAGAAGGTTACGGCGATGGAACAAGAGTTTTCTCTGTTGTTCTAATGGTTTCGGGGTACATAGGCATATATAGGACGAAGGAGGGCACCAGGGGCCATACGAGGGACCCACGAGCCAGGGGCGCACCCTAGGGGTGGCGCCCCCACCGTCGTGGGCACAACGTAACCCCTACTCCGTGGTTCTCAAGTCTCCCGTGCGTGATTTCGTCCAAAAATATCTCTCCCGAAGGTTTCATTCCGTTTGGACTCCGTTTGATATCCCTTTTCTGTAAAACCCTGAAACAGGCAAAAAACAGCAATCTGGATTGTGCCTTTGGGTTAGTAGGTTAGTCCCAAAAATAATATAAAAGTGTATGACAAAGCCCATGAAACATCCAAAACATCATAAATAATAGCATGGAATAATAAAAAATTATAGATACATTAGAAACGTATCAAGCATCCCCAAGCTTAATTCCTGCTCGTCCTCGAGTAGGTAAATGGTAAAAACAGAATTTTCTATGTGGAATGCTAACCAACATAATTTTTCATTGTAATTATCTTAATTGTGGCATGAATGTTCAGATCTGAAAGATTCAAGACAAAAGTCTATATTGACATAAGAAATAATAATACTTCAAGCATACTAACAAAGCAGTCTTGTCTTCTCAAAATACTATGACTAAAGAAAGTTATCCCTACAAAATCATATAGTCTGGCTATGCTCCCTCTTCATCACACAAAATATTCATATCATGCACAACCCCGATTTCAGCCAAGCACTTGTTTTCATACTCTATTCTTACAAAACTTTCAACTTTCACACAATACATGAGCGTGAGCCATGGACATAGCACTATGGGTGGAATAGAGAGGTGTTTTTGGAGAAGACAAAAAGGAGGGAGATAGTCTCACATTGACTAGGCGCATCAACGGGCTATGGAGATGCCCACTAATAGATATCAATGTGAGTGAGTAGGGATTGCCATGCAACGGATGCACTAGAGCTAAATATGTATGCAAGCTCAAGAAAAGAAACTAGTGGGTGTGCTTTCAATTTGCTTGCTCACGAAGACCTAGGGCATTTGAGGAAGCCCATCGTTGGAATATACAAGCCAAGTTCTATAATGAAAATTCCCACTAGTGTATGAAAGTGACTAAACATGAGACTCTGTATCATGAAGAACATGGTGCTAGTTTGAAGCACAAGTGCGGAAAAAGATAGTAGCAATTGTCCCTTTTTCTTTTCTTTTTTTTTCTATTTTTTGGGGCCTTTCTTTTTTTGGCCTTTCCTTTTTTTTTCCTCTTTTTGGAGAGGCTTTACTAATTTAGCCTTTCCTCACATGGGACAATGCTCTAATAATGATGATCATCACACTTTCATTGAATTACAAGTCAATATTACAACTCGATGCTAGAACAAAGTATGACTCTATATGAATGCCTCCGGCGGTGTACCGGGATGTGCAATGAATCAAGAGTGACATGTATTAAAAATTATGCATGGTGGCTTTGCCACAAGTACGATTTCAACTAAATGATCATGCATGGTAATATGACAATATGAAGCGTGTCATATGAACGGAACGGTGGAAAGTTGCATGGCAATATATCTTGGAATGGCTATGGAAATGCCATGATATGTAGGTATGGTGGCTGTTCTGAGGAATATATATGGTGGCTGTTTTGAGGAAGGATATATAGTGGGTGTATGGTAGCAACGAAAGTTGCGCGATACAAGAGAGGCTAGGAATGGTGGAAGGGTGAGAGTGCGTATAATCCATGGACTCAACCTTAGTCGTAAAGAACTCATATACTTTTTGAAAAAATCTACGAGTCATCAAAACAAAGCAATCAATGCATGCTCCTAGGGGGGAGGTTGGTAGGAGTTAACCATCGCGTGCCCCCGACCTCCACACAAAGGTTTACACTCTACAAATACCTCATGCTCTAACTTCGTCACATAGCGGTTCACCGTACGTGCATGCTATGGGAATCACTAACCTTAACACAAGCATTTCTCAGTTTTATGATAACTCCACTAGCATGACTCTAATATCACTATCCTCATATCTCAAAACAATTATCAAGCATCCAACTTCTCATCATATTCAATGCACTTAGCGTGAAAGTTTTTACTACATTGATATTTGATGTCTATCATGTGAAGACTAGTTTTATAGCCTAAGCACATTACCATGCTGTTTTAATAGACTCTCAAAGGGATATAAGTGAAGTGTGAGAGTTCTACAATTTCTTCAAAATATAATCACCACTGTGCTCTAAAAGATATAAGTGAAGCACTAGAGCGAAAACTATTCAACTCAAAAGATATAAGTGAAGCACGTAGAGTGTTCTAGCAATTCCTAGGCCATATTTAACTCTCTCAAATAGGTGTGTCCAGCAAGGATAATTGTGGAAAACTAACAATCAAAGACTCAAATTATACAAGACGTTCCAAGTAAAACACATATCATGTGGTGAATAAAAATATAGCTCCGAGTATAGTTACCGATGGATGAAGACGAAAGAGAGTATGCCTTCCCGGGGCATCCCCAAGCTTAGGCTTTTGGTTGTCCTTGAATTTTACCTTGGGGTGGCATGGGCATCCCCAAGCTTAGGCTCTTTCCACTCTTTTTTCCATAGTCCATCAAAGCAATACGCAAAACTTGAAAACTTCACAACACAGAACTTAGACAAAAATCTCGTGAGCTCCGTTAGTATAAGAAAGCAAACCACTACTATAAGGTACTGCAATGAATTCATTCTTTGTTTATATTGGTGTTAAACCTACTTTATTCCAACTTATCTATCGTTCATACTTCCCAATATTACTCATAGATGCATTGAAATAAGCAAACAACACACGAAAAACAGAATCTGTCAAAAATAGAATAGTGTGTAGTAATCTGCAGGTTTTGCGTACTTCTGTAACTCCAAAAAATTAGAAATAAATTAGTAACGTGAGGAATTTGTCTATTAATAATCTGCAAAAAGAATCAACTAAATAGCACTCTCCAGTAAAATCTGGTGGCCATTCTAGCGAGCGCTAACGATTCTATTTTTCACAGCAAGATCACATAAACTTCCCACAAGTCTTCCCAAAGTTCTACTTGGCACAAACACTAAACAAAACATAAAACCACATCTAAACAGAAGCTAGAAGCAATATTTATTCCTAAACAGAAGCAAAAACAAAAAATATAAAATTGGGTTGCCTCCCAATAAGCGTTATCGTTTTACGCCCCTAGCTAGGCACGTTACATGGATAGATCTAGGTATTGCCATCTTTGGAAGGCAATCCATAAGTGGCTCTCCTAATAGATTCATATGGTAATTTGATTTTCTTTCTAGGAAAGTGTTCCTTGTCTTTCCTTAATGGAAATTGGAATATAATATTTCCTTCCTTCATATCAATAATTGCACCAATCGTTCTAAGCAAAGGTCTACCAAGAATAATAGGACATGAAGGATTGCAATCTATATCAAGAACAATGAAATCTACGTGCACATAATTCCTATTGGCAACAATAAGAACATCATTAATCCTACCCATAGGTTTCTTAATAGTGGAATCCGCAAGATGCAAATTCAAAGAACAATCATCAAGCTCATGGAATCCAAGCAAATTACACAAAGTTTTTGGGATAGTGGAGACACTTGCACCCAAATCACACAAAGCATAGCATCATGGTCTTTAATTTTTATTTTAATAGTAGGTTCCCACTCATCATAAAGCTTTCTAGGGATAGAAACTTCTAACTCAATTTTTTCTTCATAAGATTGCATCAAAGCATCAACTATGTGTTTGGTAAAAGCTTTATTTTGACTGTAAGCATGCGGAGAGTTTAGTACGGATTGCAACAAGGAAATACAATCAATCAAAGAGAAATTTTCATAATTGAATCCCTTGAAACCCAAAGTAGTGGGTTCATCACTATGCAAACTTTTAATCTCTTCACTCCCACTTTTAACAATTTTAGCATCAAGATCTAAAAACTCCGAATCATTGGGACACCTTAAAGTGGAATCATCTCCAATCCTATCTTCATCAAGATTTATACTAGAAAGCAAGGATCTAATAGGAGACACATCAATAACTTTTAGATTTTCATCTTTATTTTCATGATAACTAGAAGAACACGCTTTTATATAATCCTCTTTTTTAGCACGCATCCTAGCAGTTCTTTCTTTGCATTCATCAATGGAAATTCTCATGGCTTTGAGAGACTCATTGATATCATGCTTAGGTGGGATAGATATAAGTTTCAAATAATCAATATGAAGAGTAATTCTATCCACACTTCTAGCCAATTCATCAATCTTAAGCAATTTCTCTTCAAGCATAGCATTGAAATTCTTTTACGAATTCAAAAACTCTTTAACACTAGTTTCAAATTCAGAAGGCATCTTTCCATAAGAGTTGTTGTAGGAATTACCATAATCATTAGAGGAATTACTAGGAAAAGCCCTAGGATAAAAGTTCCCTGTATAAGCATTGTTACCAAAATTATTCCTACCAACAAAATTCACGTCCAAAGATTCATTGTTATTTTCAATCAAAGTGGACAAAGGCATATCATTAGGATCAGAAGAAGCACTCTTAGCAGCAAGTAATTTCATAAGTTCATCCATCTTTCCACTCAAAAAACTAATTTCTTCAATAGCATGCACTTTTTTACTAGTAGATCTTTCGGTGTGCCATTAAGAATAATTAACCATAATATTATCTAGGAGTTTGGTACCTTCTACTAAGGTAGTTTCCATGAAACTGCCTCCTGCCGACGAATCTAAAAGATTTCTAGAACCAAAATTCAAGCCAGCATAAAAGTTCAGAATAATCATCCATAGATTCAAACCATGTGTAGTGCAATTACGTATCATTAATTTCATTCTCTCCCAAGCTTGTGCAACATGCTCATGATCCAGTTGCTTAAAATTGATAATATCGTTTCTAAGAGAGATGATCTTAGCAGGAGGGAAATACTTAGAGATAAAAGCATCTTTGCACTTATTCCACGAATCAATACTATTTCTAGGCAAAGAGGAAAACCAAGTTTTAGCACGATCTCTAAGTGAAAACGAAATAATTTCAATTTAAAAATATCGTTATCCGTATCCCTTTTCTTTTGCATATCACACAAATCAACAAAGTTGTTTACATGGGTAGCGACATATTCACTAGGAAGGCCGGAGAATTGATCTTTCATGACAAGATTCAACAAAGCAGCATTGATCTCACAAGATTCAGCATCTGTAATAGGAACAATCGGAGTGCTAACAAAATCATTATTGTTGGTATTGGAGGAGTCACACAATTTGGTATTGTTCTGAGCCATAGTCACAAGTAAGCAATGCAACACAAACAAGCAAACAAGAGGCAAGAGAATGATAAACACACGGCAGAAGAAGGGCAAATAAAACGGCAAGGGTGAAGTGGGGGAGAGGCAAATGAGAGGCAAAATGTAATGCGAAGGATAAGGGTTTGTGATAGGTACTTGGTATATGACTTTTGCGTAAGCCTCCCCGGCAACGGGGCCAGAAATTCTTCTTGCTACTTCTCGAGCTTGTGTTGTATTCCCTCGAAGAGGAAAGGGAGATGCAGCACAGTAGCGTAAGTATTTCCCTCAGTTTTTGAGAACCAAGGTATCAATCCAGCAGGAGACCACGCGCGAGTCCCTCGCACCTGCACAAACAAATAAGAACTTCGCAGCCAACGCGATAAGGGGTTGTCAATCCATCTACGATCACTTACGAAAGTGAGATCTGATAGAGGTGATAGTTTGATATTTTTGATTATAAGAACAGAAAGTAAAAGCGGAAAAGTAAAGTAGCTGTAGATTGATCTGTTGAGAATAGACCTGGGGGCCATAGTGTGCTCTAGTGGCTTCTCTCGTGATAGAGATATTCTACGGCGGGTAACCAAATTACTGTCGAGCAATTGATAGAAAAGCGAATAATTATGAGACTATCTAGGGATGATCATTATATATAGGCATCACGTCCGAGACAAGTAGACCGAAACGATTCTGCATCTACTACTATTACTTCACACATCGACAGCTATCCAGCATGCATCTAGTGTATTGAGTACATACGAACAGAGTAACGCCTTAAGCAAGATGGCATGTTGTAGCTGGATAAACTCAAGCAATATGATATAAACCCCATCTTTTTATCCTCGATGGCAACAATACAATACATGCCTTGCTGCCCCTACTATCACAGGGAAAGGACACCACAAGATTGAACCCCAAGCCAAGCACTTCTCCCATTGCAAGAACTATAGATCTACTAGGCCAAATCAAACCAATAATTCGAAGAGACTTGCAAGGATATTATAATCATACATAAAGAGTTCAGAGAAGAACCAAATATTTCTCATAGATTATCTTGATCACAAAACCACAATTCATCGGATCTAAACAAACACAGCGCAAAAAGAGATTACATCGAATAGATCTCCTCGAAGACCAAGGATAACTTTGTATTGAGATACAAAGACAAAGAAGAAGCCATCTAGATACTAGATATTGACCCGAAGGTCTGTGGTAAACTACTCACGACTCATGGTGAGGCGATGATAATGATGTAGAAGCACTTCGTGGTAGATCCCCCCTCCGGTGGAGCTCCGGAACAGGCCCCAAGATGGGAACTCTCGGGAACAGAAGGTTACAGTGGTGGAAATAGGGTTTTCTTTGTTGTTCTAATGGTTTCGCGGTACGTAGGCATATATAGGAGGAAGGAGGGCACCGGGGGCCACACGTGGGACCCATGAGGCAGAGGGCGCGCCCTAGGGGGGGATGCCCCCACCCTCGTGGGCACCACTTAGGCCCTACTCCGTGGTTCTCAAGTCTCCCGTGCGTGATTTTCTCCAAAAATATCTCTCCCGAAAGTTTCATTCCGTTTGGACTTCGTTTGATATCCCTTTTCTGTAAAACCCTGAAACAGGCAAAAAAACAGCAATCTGGACTGGGCCTTTGGGTTAGTAGGTTAGTCCCGAAAATAATATAAAAGTGTATGACAAAGCCCATTAAACATCCAAAACATCATAAATAATAGCTTGGAACAATAAAAAATTATAGATACGTTGGAGACTTATCACATGCCAGCTTTGACTCGGTGGCTATCCTGAACTATGACTGCAAGTAACTCTTTTGAGGTGGCGCACACGAGTACACATATTCACCATACCAATACACCACTATGGATCCGCTCCCGTCTCCCTACAAGAATGCCATCCATAGCATTCACGCTTATCTTGCGCATTTTAGAGTATCCACTTTCACTTGTCTACGAACTGTACATGCAATCCAGAAGTCCTTTACCGCGGACACGGCTATTCTAGTAGATGATGTTAATCCTGCAGGGGTGTACTTCTTCACACACGCTCTCGCCACTTACCACCATGTACACGTCGTGTATCTCGGGAACCTTCAAGTGGAAGCCTGGCGAGGGAGTCGGCCATGACCTGACTAACAACACAAGTCTGTCCAGGTTTATCGCCTATTCGGGTTCCATCCGCAAGGAGATCCAACCGGGTTGTCGCTCACGGCCCCAAATGATGTGAGCAAGGTTCCCAAGCCACCATCCGGGTGCGACTTGGCACACCGTGCCACTGTGCCTAGTATGTCCCAAGCCCACCTGTACCGGGTGCCACTTGGTAGACTACTAACACTACCTACGAACACCAGAAACTAGTTGCAACTCTTGGATAGAGATCAGGTTGATTAATAAGTCGAGAGGGGCACTTAAGCATTCCAATGCATGGTAGTAACTGTTCATGGATCACAAACACAGAACTCAGTTCCTGAGGACGGCTGCAATGAGACAACCCACCATGTACTCCTACATGGCCTCTCACCGCTACCATTACCAAACCGTGTTCACACACTTAGCTCTCAACAGTAGGACATGTTCACCACATTCCAAATCATCCCCAATGAATCAGACCTGACTCAACTCTAAGCAGTAGCAGGCATGACAAACAAGCACGAATGAGTAGGCACATCAGGGCTCAAACAACTCCTACTCGTGCTAGTGGGTGCCATCTATTTACTATGGCAATGACAGGTCATGCAGAGGAAAAAGGGTTCAACTACCACAGCATGTAACAGTTGAATCGTTGTTGTCCTAATGCGGTAAAAGAGAGCAGGAGTGAGAGAGTGGGATTGTATCGGAATTAACAGGGTTTTTTTTCTTGCTCGGCACTTCTGAAGATAGTAAAGCTCTTCATCGGTGTCATCGAACTCATCGTCGGAACATACGTCTACCGAGGGGGAACAACCACCGGCAAAGAGAGAAAGGACACAATCAATGCAATGCACAATATGATGCATGATCATGACATGGCAATATGCTATGATTTGAGCTAATGCAGCTAGCAACAGAAGGGTTTGAGTTGATTTGAACCAAAGGTTCAAATTCAAACTCAAATTATGAATTCATAATGTGCATTATCATGTTTTGATCTAAACTTCAAGGTTAAGTTGTTTAGTCATGCATGAAACTAGTTCAGATGGATAGATTGGATTGTTTTGATCATTTTCATATATAAATCATTTCAATCTGAGTTATTGATTGTTTTCTATGATTTTTAGAATTTTTAACTATTTTAGGGAATAAATAAACCATTACTGATTTATTTAAAATCCAGAAACGATTAATTGCGTCAGCATGACATGAGCACCGCGTCAGCGAGTCAACGGGCAAGCCAGGGTCAAATCTGACCAGCGGGGCTGATACGTCTCCAACGTATCTATATTTTTTTATTGTTCCATGCTATTATTTATGATGTTTTGGATGTTTAATGGGCTTTGTTATACACTTTTATATTATTTTTGGGACTAACCTATTAGCCCAAAGGCCAAGTCCAGATTGCTGTTTTTTTGCCTATTTCAGGGTTTTACACAAAAGGAATATCAAACGGAGTCCAAACGGAATGAAACTTCGGAATATATATTTTTGGAGCAAAATACGCACGGGAAACTTGAGAACCACAGAGTAGGGCACACGTGGCGTCCACGAGGGTGGGCCCGCCCCTATAGGGCGCGCCCCCTGCCTCGTGGGCCCCACGTCTGGCCCCCGGTGCCCTCCTTCCTCCTATATATACCTACGTACCCCGAAACCATCAGACGAACAGAGAAAACCCTAGTTCCACCGCCACAACCTTCTGTTCCCGTGAGAACCCATCTTGGGGACTGTTCCGGAGCTCCGCTGGAGGGGGGATCTACCACGGAGTTCTTCTACATCATCATCATCTCTTCACCAGGAGTTGTGAGTAGTTTACCACAGACCTTCGGGTCCATAGCTAGTATCTAGATGGCGTATTCTCTCTCTTTGGATCTCAATACCAAGTTCTCCCCGGTCTTCGAGGAGATCTATTCGATGTAATCTCTTTTTGCGGTGTGTTTGTCGAGATTCGATGAATTGTGGGTTTATGATCAAGATTATCTATGAGAAATATTTGGTTCTTTTCTGAACTCCTTGTGTATGATTATAATATCCTTGCAAGTCTCTTTGAATTATTGGTTTGGTTTGTCCTACTAGATCTATAGTTCTTGCAATGGGAGAAGTGCTTGGCTTTGGGTGCAATCTTGCGGTGTCCATTACCAGTGGCAGTAGGGGCAGCAAGGCACTTATTGTATTGTTGCCATCGAGGATAAAAAGATGGGGTTTATATCATATTGTTTGAGTTTATCCCTCTACATCATGTCATCTTGCTTAAGGCATTACTCTGTTCTTATGAACATAATACTCTAGATGCATGCTGGATAGCGGTCGATGTGTGGAGTAATAGTAGTAGATGCAGAATCATTTCGGTCTACTTGTTTCGGACGTGATGCCTATATATAATGATCATGCCTAGATAGTCTCATAAGTATTCACTTTTCTATCAATTGCTCGATAGTAATTCGTTCACCCACCATAGAATTATGCTAACATGAGAGAAGCCACTAGAGAAACCTATGGCCCCCGGGTCTATTCTCAACATTTCAATCTAAAATCTACTTTACTTTTCCGCTTTTTTACTTTCTGTTCTTATATCCAAAAATACCAAAAATATCAAACTATCATCTCTATCAGATCTCACTTTTGTAAGTGACCGTAAAGGGATTGACAACCCCTTATCGCGTTTGCTGCGAAGTTCTTATTTGTTTGTGCAGGTGCGTGGGGCTCATGCGTAGTCTCCTACTAGATTGATACATTGGTTCTCAGAAACTGAGGGAAATACTTACGCTACTGTGTTGCATCACCCTTTCCTCTTCGAGGGAATACAACGCAAGCTCGGGAAGTAGCAAGAAGAATTTCTGGCGCCATTGTCGGGGAGGCTTACGCAAAAGTCATATACCAACTACCTATCACAAACCCTTATCCTTCACATTACATTTATTTGCCTCTTGTTTTCCTCTCCCCCACTTCACCCTTGCCGTATTATTTGCCCTTCTTTTTGCAGTGTGTTTACCGTTCGCTTGCTTGCTTGTCACTAGAGCACAATGATTTCTTCAGAAACGAGCTTGAAGAATAGAAAACAATTATGGAATATATGAATAAAGACATTAATGATATGTCTAAGGAATTTTATGGGTTGAAATCTCAGTTTGCTCATCTTGAGAACTTAATAGCTCAAATTTCGGATAAACAGTCCACCTTAGTTAATAAGATGGCTGCTAAACCGGAAGTACATGAAAATAAAAATGAAGATCTGAAAGTTATTGATGTGTCTCCTATTAGATCCTTGTTTTCTAGTATGAATCTTGATAAAGATAGGATTGGAGATGAGTCTACTTTAAGGTGTCCCAATGATTCAGAGTTTTTAGATCTTGATGCTAAAATTGTTAAAAGTAGGAGTGAAGAGATTAAAACTTTGCATAGTGATGAACCCACTACTTTGGATTTCAAGGGATTCAATTATGATAATTGCTCTTTGATTGATTGTATTTCCTTCTTGCAATCCATACTAAACTCTCTGCATGCTTATAGTGAAAATATAGCTTTCACCAAACACATAGTTGATGCTTTGATGCAATCTTATGAAGAAAAACTTGAATTGGAAGTTTCTATCCCTAGAAAACTTTATGATGAGTGGGAACCTACTATTAAAATTAAAATAAAAGTCATGAATGCTTTGCTTTGTGTGATTTGGGTGCAAGTGTTTCCACTATCTCAAAAACTTTGTGTGATTTGCTAGGTTTCCATGAGCTTGATGATTGTTCTTTAAATTTGCATCTTGCGGATTCCACTATTAAGAAACCTATGGGAAAGAATAATGATGTTCTTATTGTTGCCAATAGGAATTATGTGCCCGTAGATTTCATTGTTCTTGATATAGATTGTAATCCTTCATGTCCTATTATTCTTGGTAGTCCTTTCCTTGGAACGATTGGTGCAATTATTGATATGAAGGAAGGAAATATTATATTCCAATTTTAGTTAAGGAAAGGCATGGAACACTTTCCTAGAAAGAAAATTAAACTACCATATGAATCTATTATCAGAGCCACTTATGGATTGCCTTCCAAAGATGGCAATACCTAGATCTATCCATGTATCGTGCCTAGCTAGAGGCGTAAAACAATAGCGCTTGTTGGGAGGCAACCCAATTTTTTTTTGATTCTGTTTAGGAATAAATATTGCATCTAGCTTCTTTTTAGATGTGGTTTAGGGTTTTAATTAGTGTTTGAGCCAAGTAGAACCTTTGGGAAGACTTGTGAGAAGTTTATAAGATCTTGCTCTGAAAAACAGAATTGTTAGCGCTCGCTAGAATAGTCACCAGATTTTACTGGAGCGTGCTATTTAGTTGATTCTTTTTGCAGATGATTAATAGACAAATTCCTCACATTTACCAATTTATTTCAATTTTTTGGAGTTACAGAAGTATGCGAAAGTTACAGATTACTATAGATTGTTCTGTTTTTGACAGATTCTGTTTTTAGTATGTTGTTTGCTTACTTTGATGAATCTATGAGTAATATTGGGGGGTATGAATCATAGAGAAGTTGTAATACAGTAGGTTTAACACCAATATAAACAAAGAATGAGTTCATTACAGTACCTTTGAGCGGTGGTTTGTTTTCTTATATACTAACGGAGCTCACGGGATTTTTGTCTATGCTTTGTGTTGTGAAGTTTTCAAGTTTTGAGTACTGCTTTGATGGACTATGGAACAAAGAGTGGAAACAGCCTAACCTTGGGGATGCCCAAGGCACCCCAAGGTAAAATTCAAGGACAACCAAAAGCCTAAGCTTGGGGATGCCCCGGTAAGGCATCCCCTCTTTCGTCTACATCTATCAGTAACTATACTCGGAGCTATCCACATGATATGTGTTTTACTTGGAGAGTCATGTATAATTTGAGTCTTTGCTTGTTAGTTTGCCACAATCATCCTTGCTGGACACACCTTTTTGAGAGAGATAAATATGACCTAGGAATCATTAGAACACTCTATATGCTTCACTTATATCTTTTGAGTTGAACAGTTTTTGCTCTAGTGCTTCACTTATATCTTTTAGAGCACGGTGGTGATTATATTTTGTAGAAATTGTTGATCTCTCGTGCTTCACTTATATCCTTTAGAGATACTATTAAAACAGCATGGTAATGTGCTTTGGCTATAAAACTAGCCTTCACATGATAGGCATCCAAGATCAATGTAGTAAAAACTTTCATACTAAGTGCATTGAATATGATGAGAAGGTGGTTGCTTGATAATTGTTTTGACATATGAGGATAGTGATATTAGAGTCATGCTAGTGGAGTTATTATGAAATTAAGAAATACTTGTGTTAGAGTTAATGATTCCCGTAGCATGCACGTATGGTGAACCGCTATGTGACGAAGTTAGGGCATGAGGTATTTGTAGAGTGTCATCCGTTGTGTGGAGGTCGGGGGCGCGCGATGGTTAACTCCTACCAACCTCCCCCCTAAGAGCATGCGTTGATTGCTTTGTTTTGATGACTCGTAAATTTTTGCAATAAGTATATGAGGTCTTATTCCTAATGTTGAGTCCATGGATATTACGCACTCAAACCCTTCCACCATTGCTAGCCTCTCTTGTACCGCGCAACTTTTGCCGGTACCATACACCCACTATATACCTTCCTCAAAACAGCCACCATATATCTTCCTCAAAACAGCCACCATACCTACCTATCATGGCATTTCCATAGCCATTCCGAGATATATTGCCATGCAAATTTCCACCGTTCCGTTCATATGACACGCTTCATATTGACATATTGCCATGCATGATCATGTAGTTGACATCGTATTTGTGGCAAAGCCACCATGCATAACTTTTCATACATGTCACTATTGATTCATTGCATATCCCGGTACACCGCTAGAGGCATTCATATAGAGTCATACTTTGTTCTAGTATCGAGTTGTAATATCGAGTTATAAATCAATAAAAGTGTGATGATCATCATTATTAGAGCAATGTCCCATGCGAGGAAAGGCCAAATAAAAAAATGAGATGGCCCAAAAAAATAGAGAGGGGCTAAAAAAAGAAGAGAAAGCCCCTCCAAAAAAACGAGAGAAAAGAGACAAGGGACAATGCTACTATCTTTTTTTCCACACTTGTGCTTCAAATTAGCACCATGTTCTTCATGATAGAGAGTCTCATGTTTAGTCACTTTCATATACTAGTGGGAATATTCATTATAGAACTTAGCTTGTATATTCCAACGATGGGCTTCCTCAAATGCCCTAGGTCTTCATGAGCAAGCAAGTTGGATGCACACCCACTTAGTTTCTTTTGTTGAGCTTTCATACATTTTTTAGCTCTAGTGCATCCGTTGCATGGCAATCCCTACTCACTCACATTGATATCTATTGATGGTCATCTCCATAGCCCGTTGATATGCCTAGTCGATGTGAGACTATCTCCCTTCATTTTGTCTTCTCCACAACCACCACTCTATTCCACATAGTGCTATATCCATGGCTCACGCTCATGTATTGCGTGAAAGTTGAAAGGTTTGAAAGAATAGAGTATAACAACAAGTCCTTGGCTGAAACCGGCGTTGTGCATGATATGAATATTTTCTGTGATGAAGAGAAGACATGATTGCTTTGTTAGTATGCTTGAAGTGTTATTATTTCTTATGTCAATATAGACTTTTGTCTTGAATCTTTCATATCTGAACATTCATGCCACAATTAAGAGAATTACATTGAAAACTATGTTGGTTAGCATTCCACATCAAAAATTCTGTTTTTATCATTTACCTACTCGAGGATGAGCAGGAATTAAGCTTCTGGATGCTTGATAAGTCTCCAACGTATCTATAATTTTTTATTGTTCCATGCTATTATTTATGATGTTTTGGATGTTTAATTGGCTTTGTTATACACTTTTATATTATTTTTGGGACTAACCTATTAACCCAAAGGCCCAGTCCAGATTGCTGTTTTGTGCCTATTTCGGGGTTTTACAGAAAAGGAATATCAAATGGAGTCCAAACGGAATGAAACTTCGGGAGAGATATTTTTGGAGCAAAATACACACTGGAGACTTGAGAACCACGGAGTAGGGCACACGTGGCATCCACGAGGGTGTGGGGCCCCCCTATATGGAACGCCCCCTGCCTCGTGGACCCCATGTCTGGCCCCCGGTGCCCTCCTTCCTCCTATATATACCTACGTACCCTGAAACCATTAGACAAATAGAGAAAACCCTAGTTCCACCGCTGCAACCTTCTTTATCATCTTGGAGCCTGTTCTGGAGCTTGTTCTGGAGCCTGTTCTGGAGCTCCGCCGGAGGGTGGATCTACCACGGAGTGCTCTACATCATCATCATCGCCTCACCATGATTTGTGAGTAGTTTACCACAGCCTTTGGGGTCCATAGCTAGTATCTAGATGGCTTCTTCTCTCTATTTGGATCTCAATACCAAGTTCTCCTCGGTTATCGTGGAGATCTATTCGATGTAATCTTTTTTTGCGGTGTTTTTGTTGAGATCCGATGAATTGTGGGTTTATGATCAAGATTATCTATGAGAAATATTTGGTTCTTTTCTGAACTATTTATGTATGATTATAATATCCTTGCAAGTCTCTTCGAATTATTGGTTTGGTTTGGCCTACTAGATCTATAGTGCTTGCAATGGGAGAAGTGCTTGGCTTTGAGTTCAATCTTGCGTTGTCCTTTCCCAGTGACAGTAGGGGCAACAATACACGTATTATATTGTTGCCATTGAGGATAAAAAGATGGGGTTTATATCATATTGTTTGAGTGTATCCCTCTACATTATGTCATCTTGCTTAAGGCATTACTCTGTTTTTATGAACTAAATACTCTAGATGCATGCTAGATAGCGGTCGATGTGTGGAGTAATAGTAGTAGATGTAGAATTGTTTCGGTCTAGTTGTTTCGGACATGATGCCTATATATAATGATCATGCCTAGATAGTCTCATAATTATTCTCTTTTCTATCAATTGCGCGATAATAATTCGTTCACCCACTATAGAATTATGCTATCATGAGAGAAGCCACTAGAGAAACCTATGGCCCCGGGGTCTATTCTCAACATATCAATCTACAATCTACTTTACTTTTCTGCTTTTTACGTTCTATTCTTATATCCAAAAATACCAAAAATATCAAACTATCATCTCTATCGGATTTCACTTTCGTTAGTGACCGTAAAGGGATTGACAACCCCTTATCGCGTTGGCTGCGAAGTTCTTATTTGTATGTGCAGGTGCGAGGGACTCGTGCGTAGTCTCGTACTGGATTGATACCTTGGTTCTCAAAAACTAAGGGAAATACTTACGCTATTGTGCTGCATCACCCTTTCCTCTTCGAGGGAATACAATGCAAGCTCGAGAATTAGCATGGGCCCGCTGGCAGTGAGACAGAGGTTAATCCCGCGTTGACTTCTACTTTGGCCCGCTCTAGGGCCCGCAGTCAGTGTCTAGGAGTGGTCCAGCTGGCGCGGATTACTGCTAATGACCTCGCCATGTCCCCTATCGCCGGAGTTCGGCCGGCGATGACCAATACCGCCACGGCAACTCGCCGGACCTGTGCTACGAGCGGCGGCTGGACGCGCGGAGACCACCGGGGCGTAGCCAGGGCTCGCCCGCCTATAGGGGAGCGGGTGGAAGGCGGCGGGGACGCCGGAGCTCGCCGGAGCAGAGCTTGCGGCGGTGGCCGGAGTTCGGCTTCGAGCGGCACAGCATCTACTGTGGGCAAGCGAACATGGGAGCAAGGGGGAACGGTAGCGGGGCTCACAGCGGATCCAGAGGCGTCGTCGGCGAGCTCGGGGGAGGTCCGGTGCGGCCGGAATGACGACGGCGATCTCAGGTGGCCGACGATGACGACTACAGCGGTGGCGACGTTTCAGGCACTCCCGGCTCGTGTGGCTCATCAAGGATGAAGAAGACGATGTGGTGGAGCGCTCAAACACGACGGGCGGTCGAGGGTCAATGGGGAGCGTGTGGGCAGGGAATGGCGGCGACGGCGACGTTCGGTTTCGAAAGAGAGAGAGCGACAGAAGAGGGGATGAGGATGGTAGAGAGTGAGCGAGGGGGTTAGGGGGTGTGTGGCGTCTCTAGGGCGTCCCGGGGAAAGCGGCAAGCAGGAGTTGGCAGAGAGCGTGCACGCGGGAGGCGACAACGCGCCCAGTCCTTCTGGCAGAGGAGGAAGATGACATGGGGACGCTGGTGGGCTGGGCTGGCCACTTGGGCGGTAGGTAGGTCTTCCCCTTTCTATTCTATTCTATTTATGTTTTCTGTTTTGATTTGAATCTTGCCAATGTTTGAAATTCCAACAGTTTCAAACCAGTGCCAAAAACCCCCTGAACAATTTTATGTTGCTAGATGGACTATTCCAAAAGCACATAAAACATTTCAAAGTTATTTAAAAATATATTATGAATATAATTCAGAATTCAAATACAATAATAATTAAAATTCCATGCCGAAAATATTCCATAAAGATGTCCATTATTTTTGGTTTGCTGCAAAAGCCTTGCCAAAAATATCCAACAAATAATAGGAACATTTTGGAAACACTGAATGCAATTTTTCACGGTTCTTTGCCCTTCTTTTAACTGGATTTTAACGCTTTCAAAATTCCCTCAGTTCAACTTTCATAATTTAGACATGATGCATGGATGCAGTGCCACTAATTACAAGCATTATTCTAGGGCTGTGACAAAATTCTTCGTATGGATCAAAATTTTCATATGGATCCAAGTCCTCATACGGACCAAATTCCTCATATGAACATCATCATGCTAATGCTTCTATTTCACAAGTAAAGTCTAACGGTTATGAATATGTGCATCATTCTTCAAATCATTATGTTCATCAGTCCTCGAAAAATTTCTCTGTTACTCATATTCATACTCTAACCCCTAGCATGTGAAACGAAATGCACTGGCGTCAATGCCAACCTTTTCATATGGAGCTCACAGAATGATGAACTCTTTGCCACCACTCCAGATGTGGGTGGTGAAGAAAAAGAACTAATCTCTTATGCAGGGTCAGGTCTCCAGACGAACTTAAGCGTTTCAAGAATTTGATGGAAACCTGAGATTGCTTGAAAGGACGCAAGCTAATCATGAAGAAATAACTAATTCATTTCTAAAGTCCTCATTCTACCTCATATATATTGCTCGTATTGATGAAATTCATTCTGATGAATTTGATGTCAGCTTCTTCACTATGAAGCATATGAGTTTGTAAGATGCACTAATTCATCTACATGGTGAATCTCTCAAAGCTACTGAGTGGGTCCTCGACAGTGGATGTACAAATCACATGACCGGTGACAATAACCTATAGATGGACTCTGCCTTATCACCATCTCATCTGAAGCATATCACCTACGCTGACAAAGGAAAAAGCAAGGTATTGGTTCTAGGTAAGGTTGCAATCACAAAAGATCGACACATGGACAAAGTCATGCTTGTCGAGTCTCTTGGATTCAACCTCATGTCTGTCTCAATGCTTTGTGATCTTGATATGCTTGTTGTCTTTGGCAAATGTAGTTGTGTTGTAATCTTAGAATCTGATAGATCCGAAGTCTTCGAAGGCTTTAGGATTGGAGACCTGTATATTGTTGATTTCTCTACAGGACCATAGCCTGCCACATGTCTACTTGCAAAATCTTCAGGCGGATGGCTACGGCATACGACTTGGTCAAGCTGGCATGAGGAACTTGCACACACTTGTGAGGAAGAAGCACATCCTTGGTATTGAGGGTGTCAAATTCTGCAAAGATCATCTTTGTGGGGCTTGTGAACCTGGAAAGATGACCAAATCCAAGCATCCCTCGAAGATTATCATGGCTACCACTCGTCCTTTTGAATTGCTTCACATGGACCTCTTTGACCCCACTCATTACACTGCATTCACAAATGCAGCATCTCTATATGGCTTTGTCATTGTTGATGACTATTCTCGTTATACATGGGTGCATATCGTCACATTTAAAAATGAAGTGAAGGAAATCTTCAAGCAATTTTCCGCAAGAGCCTCGACGAATTTCGGTGTGAATATCGGGTACATCCGGAGTGACAATGGGATCGAGTTCAAGAATACTGGTCTTGATGACTATCTTGATGAATTTGGTATTAATCATGAGCTATCAGCCCCTTGCACTCATAGCTCCCTTACACTCCTGGGTAGAATGGCGTTGTGGAGCACAAGAACAGGACTCTTGTTGAGATGGCTCGCACTATGCTTGATGAATACAAGACATCTCTCCGTTTCTGGCCTAAGGCTATCAACATTGCGTGCCATATCATCAACAGGGTATATCTCCACAAACTCCTTAAGAAAACTTCATACAAACTCCTCACTAACAAGAAACCCAATGTGAGTTATCTCAAATTATTCTATGCTAAATGTTGGGTTAGAGATCCTCATCACATTTCCAAATTTTCACTGAAAGCACATCAAGGTTTCATGCTTGGTTACGAAAAGGACTCGCACACCTACAGAATCTTCATCAATCATCTTCACAAGATTGTTGATAACGTAGATGTGCGGTTCGATGAAACTAATGGCTCGCAAAGATAGCACATGCTTCCCGTGATAGGTGAAATATCTCCTGAGGAGTCCATTAAGTTCAAGGCTACTGAGGATATCATCCCCACTGAAGAATCTGCTAAAGAAGTCATTCCAAACCATGAAGAAAATCATACTGGCGCTCCTGAAGAAACTGTTGCTGAAGAAAATACTCAGCCAGATCAAAGACGTCAACCAGCACATCCTCGAGTAGAAGAAGTGAATATTGAGAAAATCATTGATGACATTAATGCACCAGGTCCCTCACACTCTCAAGAGCTTCATGTCGGTGCCAAAACTAATAGATCTCGGGTAGGGGGGCCCAAGCTATGCGTCTGAAGATCGATGGTAACAGGACGCTGGGGACACGATGTTTACCCAATTTCAGGCCCTCTCGATCGAGGTAATACCCTACTTCCTGCTATATTAATATGAGTGGATATGAATACAAGACTTGATCTGCCTCAAGGTCGTAATGGCTAAACCCTAAGTCTAGCCAACGGGGATATTGTAATGACGATGATCCCCCTACCGACTAAACCCCTCGGCTTATATACACGCCTGAGGAAACCTAGGGCTACAAGGGTGACTTGAGGAGGAAGTAATTGACACATTAGGACACAAAACCTGCCTTTCTACGTACATAGGAGTCATGACCGAATACGGGGGAAGGTCTACTGCTTCTTCTTTATGTGGCCCACCAGTGTGGCCCAGCTTCATTGACCTAGATGCATGAGGACCCCTAAATACATGACTCCCTTAGTAGCCCCCAGACTTGCCTTCAAGGACGAGATTGTATCCGGCTTCATGTCTTCGGTCTTGCAAGGCGAGTCCTTCTGGATGATAGTTCAGGTTCTTTAAATATTATAACCCGCCGGTTCCTCGCCGCCGTCTGATACGTCCCAAACGTATCCATAATTTTTGCTTTTGACATGCTTGTTTTGCATCATTGTCTCATGTTTATATCCAAGTTTTCTATCTTTTTAGGCATTTATTGGACTAACCTACTAATGGTTGCAAAAGTGCACAATGTTCTTGTTTTACACTTTATTGTGTAGGAATTACTTGGAAATTGACAAAAACGCAAAAGGAGTCGTATTGGAGTAGGACTCTGACTTTC
>LR738713.1:206596624-206620398 GCA_902687465.1 Secale cereale | reverse complement strand
TTGCATGTTTTATGGGAAATATCATGTGATTCGATTATGTTAATGTTGTTGGGAGTTGCCACTAGTGAAAGTATGAAGCCTAGGCCTTGTTTCCACCATTGCAATACCATTTGTGCTCACATTTACCACTTGTTTGCTTGCTGCACTTTTTATTACAGATTTATATTACTTTGTTTTGCCATCCATATCACTTGCCATTTAACATCTCTTCGCCGAACTAGTGCACCTATACATCTGACAAGTGTATTAGGTGTGTTGGGGACACAAGAGACTTCTTGTATCTTGATTGCAGGGTTGCTTGAAAGGGGTACGTTCAACCTCCACTTCCCTGAGTTCGATAAACCTTGGGTTACTCACTTAAGGGAAATTTGCTGCTGTCCTACAAACCTCTGCTCTTGGAGGCCCAACACTGTCTACAAGAATAGAAGCGTGTGTAGACATCAAGCTATTTCCTACCTGCTGGTTTGTTTTTTGATTTGAGTTGCGGAAGTGCCCCGAAAAAATTATTTACTACCTGCTGGTCTGTTTTTCACAGATTCTGTCCTGTTTTGCCTTTCCTTCGTTTTGCAAACCTTGAGCTTGCTTATTCTTTGCAAAAACCTTTTGGCAATCTTGAGAAACAGTAGACCTTCAAGATTATCCTTATTTCCAGCAAGGAAAAATTATTTTATTATGTGTACTAACCTCGCTAATCAGATTATGATGAGTTATGTATGAAGGGAGTTTTCAAGTGTGCGAGGGAATATGATAAAAAGATTCAGGAGGGTCAAACGCTCAAGCTTGGGGATGCCCCCGTGCACCCCCAAGAAATATTCAAGAAGACTCAAGCGTCTAAGCTTGGGGATGCCCCTGTGCATCCCCTTCTCCATCAACAATTATCAGTTCGTCTTTCGTTCCACTATATTTTAATCACTTCATGCGTTATGTGCTATGCTTGGAGCGTCATGCTTTTAGTTTCCTTTCTAGTTTTCTTTAGCCTTGCTTGCCGTTCATAACGAGTTAGAACCCAGCTTTCTTTGTGTGGGAGAGAAACACGCTCCACTTCAACCTAGAACACAACATAGAATTTTCATGCTTATCTTTGCTGTGTATGTTCTTTGTCTTTCAATAGCTACTGTCATGTTTAGCTCTTGGTTTTCATGCTTTACTTTTTAAAGAGCTTTTGTTTAGTTGGTTGCTGAACTCTCTTGAGTTATCATGCTTATCTTGTTAAGAGAGTTCGTCTGTGGCACTGGTTGATATGTCTATGATAAAAATGTTATGTGCATAATGGTGCTTAGTAGTTCATGTTTTCTTATGGTTAGTCTCAAATAGCTGGGGGGGTCTTAATGTGTTATTGAAGTACCAACATGATTTGTTTGCATATGATGTGGTATGGTTTAGTGATATCTTACTCCAATAATTTATTTTGATTGACTTGGCATATGCTCACGCATATTTAAGACTGTAAAGAAAGTCTATCAAGCCTTGATGATCTTTAATTTCTGAGTAGCGATATAACTTCCATGCCCGATTCAATGTTGCTTTGTCGCTCTGCATGATTATGACCGTCATTGCTCTCTTAGTTGGCCGCTCCTAGTCTTTTGCTAATCCTTTAAACCAGTTATGCCATATGAGTCCACCATACCTTCCTATACATGGTATTTACTTGCCATTCCTAACGAAGACTATCTTGTACCATCTCGAAATTATTCAAAAAAAAGCATTTCTCTTTTGTGCCTCTATTTTAGCTCATGAGGAAGTAGTAGTTAATTCATGATCTTTTTAAGTTGGACAAGTTTCACCCTGGGATTGCATGTCTAATCTGCAAACCCCTAATACGAGAAGGAACTGGCAAAGAGTGCGCCCGGCTCATTAAAAAAATATACAACAAACAAACCCTCCTTCACGCTTTGTTCATGAGAAATCAGAAAACTTTGGCAGTGATAAACAAAGGAGATTAAGGGGATGTGATCGTCCCCGTGCGGGAGCCGTTCCTCGAAACTTGTCCAGCTCGGGAAGTAATTGAGTTATCTACTAGCATTCGTTGACGAAATATGCATATCCCAAAAATAATTTTTACCTCTGTTTTTAAAAAACCAAGAGCTCTGGTACATGTTTAGTCTTTGCTTCCAACCACGGGTTTTCAACCTTGCCATCAAAAGCCATGGTTCGAGAGTCTCCACCTTCTTTCTTCAAAGCACCAACTATTGAGAGCATGATTGTCATTCTGAGTGTAATGTGCATTGTCCCAAAGTACCATTGTCTTCTGCATGATTGTGATATCGCTTATTCTGAAATCATTGTATGTAGTCGTCACTTAAACTTCGGAGGTGCTCCTGCATTTATGTTTTGCTTCACCAAAGGGGGCAAGCGAGTTATCACTTTGTCATGTTTGCACACCATACTCACTACAAATCTATTGGGTGTTTCAGTATCATATTGTAAACTTTCAGTTCTTTCTGATATTCTCATAAGGTAACTCAATTACTAAAGATTCATTATCTCAATAAGCATTTATCATGTGATTGTGAAAGACTCTTTGGTAGCATGTCACCACAGAAATTATGTTTGTTATCATTTACCTACTCGAGGACGAGGAGGAATTAAGCTTGGGGATGTTGATACGTCCGAAACGTATCCATAATTTTTGCTTGTGACATGCTTGTTTTGCATCATTGTCTCATGTTTATATCCAAGTTTTCTATCTTTTTAGGCATTTATTGAACTAACCTACTAATGGTTGCAAAAGTGCACAATGTTCTTGTTTTACACTTTATTGTGTAGGAATTACCTGGAAATTGACAAAAACGCAAAAGGAGTCGTATTGGAGTAGGACTCTGACTTTCCTGAAATCTGTTTGAGAACGTTTTTTGAAGATGGTCACGTTCCGGCCTCAAGTCGACGTCAAATGGAAAAAATCTAGTTGCGAAAGTTGTGGGGAATTTCGAGAGCATGCTTCTGGATATAAAATACGTCCAAATCGGAGTCCGGCCGGCCGAGAAAAGCCCGTTTTACTGAGGCCCAAAATCTGATGACGGGAATCCGAGAGTCTATATAAAGAGAGGAAACCTAGGTCACCAACGGCCACGAATTTTCCTCCTCCCAAGCCTCCGTCTTGGAGGGGAGGACCAACACCATTGCAGCACCATCCACAAGGAAGAAGGGGGGCCAAGGAGCCGCTACCCCCTAGGGCCGCCGCCGCCCCCAGGGCCGCCGCCGTCTCCTCCTCGCCGCCGCCGCCCCCTAGGGCCGCCGGCCGTCTCCTCCTCGCGGGGCTGCACCTCTCTATCAACACCACCATCAAGCTCCTCCTCACCATGTCCATGTGTGAGTAGTCTCCTCCGGGGCTGAGGGCTTGTACGTGTAACTATGTGGTTATCTCTCTCTCCCATGATGTGATCTTCGTTGTGATCATAGGCTATGTTAATCTAGGGTGATCCCATGATATTTCCCCTTCCTCTATGTATTGGATTGATTTACTCACTTGTCTTTATCTAGTATAATCCCAGAGACCAAGGTGACAGCGGTCTATTGGACATGGATTAGAAGAATATTTTCATGAGTGATTTCCTCTTTTGTGTGTTGATTGAAGATTGAGAGTCTCTTGGTGCTTGTCTTTGACTATCCTTTAGATATGTTGTGGTGATTGTGGTACTCTATTTGGATGGCCGCGATGACATTGGGAAATCCATAGATTGAGAACTACGAACTTTGAGGTGTGCTTTTGTAGCCCTACATAATTCTCGTTCTCTCTTGACCACAAAGGAATGACCTCCGGGTGCGTCTCCATTGCATGTTTTATGGGAAATATCATGTGATTCGATTATGTTAATGTTGTTGGGAGTTGCCACTAGTGAAAGTATGAAGCCTAGGCCTTGTTTCCACCATTGCAATACCATTTGTGCTCACGTTTACCACTTGTTTGTTGCTGCACTTTTTATTACAGATTTATATTACTTTATTTTGCCATCCATATCACTTGCCATTTAACATCTCTTCGCTGAACTAGTGCACCTATACATCTGACAAGTGTATTAGGTGTGTTGGGGACACAAGGGACTTCTTGTATCTTGATTGCAGGGTTGCTTGAAAGGGGTACGTTCAACCTCCACTTCCCTGAGTTCGATAAACCTTGGGTTACTCACTTAAGGGAAATTTGCTGCTGTCCTACAAACCTCTGCTCTTGGAGGCCCAACACTGTCTACAAGAATAGAAGCGTGTGTAGACATCACCGTCTCCTTGGCTTCCACGTGTCCAATGAATGCGAACCGTCTGGGCATATTTTTGCAAATACCCCCCTGTCTGTTCAGAGAAAATGCCTATATAAGAGAATAGATCCAATCGCTTCTCCATCTCATTCCACGCGAAGAAATACCTAGTGCCTGCAAAAAAAATCTTTTGATATGGCCAGTGTCCCGAGCTCCTCCTCTCGCCCTCATGGCCCTTGTGCGGGATATTGAAAAGGTGCTCCCTGTCCCATGCGTATCTGTGAATACTGCAATCGCAGGGGTACCTCCCTCCGGAGGATCTAGTCCCGGTCCGAGCCAGACTAACGTCTGTTGACAACCAAGCTCTGGCAGAGAGCTTTCCCAACCACTCCAATGGACAGCGGGTATGTTTAGTCCCCTACCGTCTAAGAGGTGTGGGGTTCCCTGTCCATCCCTTTCTTAGGGGACTCCCGGAGTTTTACAGCCTCCAACTGCGCAATCTTACTCGAGGGTCAATCCTGCACATTACGGAGTTTGTCACTTTATGCGAACTATTTTTGGGCTGCGAGCCCCACTTTGAGCTGTGGAGGAGGTACTTCTGCCTCGTCCCTTGATCGGAGGAAGGATCCATATTTGAAGTTGGGAGCGTTGAAGTATGGCGTATAGCCTGCACAGGTTACCTACCCCGTACTCCAAAGAAGGCATCCGATGAGTGGCCCTCGGAGTGGTTCTACATCAAGGATGTCGCTTTGCCGGATCTACTTCGGCAAGGACTTTCCCTATATTCCAGTGCTCCACCAAAGAAGCATTTCAACTGGCATCCCCGGGATCCCTCAGAGGAAGAGAGAGTGGAGGTTAACCGACTAGCCAGCAAGATCAAATTGCTTGCCAGTTCAGGATTAACTATAATCGAAGTGATGGCCATTTCGATGAAGCGACGTGTGCAGCCGCTCCAAGCGAGAGGTCTTGCAATGTATCACTATAATGGTCAGAATGATGCCTCGCGCTGCCTGTGCCTAGATCTGGATGACCTTGCCATTCTAGACGCAGTCCTGGAAGGCCTCTACAATGGAGAGAAGTAGGACTTTATCCGTTTAACATGCCGGGAAGGCCTTTCCATGTACAATCTTCCCGACTGGGTGAGTCCTCCTTGGCCGCTCAAATGTTCTTAATTCTGATGCATTAACCGAACTGTATTCAGTTGCTCCCGTCAGGAGTGGAGGAAGGTGGTTAGGGGGATTAATAATCCTGCCCCGTAACCGGAGGACCCATTCCAAAGCGGGCCCTGGATACGAAGAAGATCCGGACGTAGGCATAGAGTTAGAAGAGGAAGTCTTCTACCAAGCCTGCCATGGGGGCACCTTGGTGGCTATAGTGGCCGATTACCCATGCCTTATTCCTTCTTCCAGTGTAAGTAATTTAGGGTACATCTCACCAACGAGAAGATTCCCAGTGCACATTTACCCAATGTATTCCATTGTGTTTAAACAGGGACGTTGCTCCTCACGCCGAACTGTGCGTAGGCCGCCAACCCAGAGGGCTGCGCCTGCGTCGGGCGAGGTTTTGAAGCGGAAAAGGACAATGAACACCATCAGACCTTCAAAGAGGTATGTTTGTTTTATTGTGTGCTGGGTGGTGAAATCGTTATTATAACTTTCCACATTGTCTATTCCTGTTAGGAGGAATACAAGCCAGACTGTCTCCGGAGGCGACGCGGGCCAAGTTCTAGTCAATCCGGCACCAGGCCCGTCAAGGGTGAATGCTAATCCGGTGCCGGAATGTCCTCTCCAAGAGGATTCGGGTGAAGTATCCGCTACCAATTCTGAAGTGGAGGTCGCGATGATTCATTAGCGGCAGAAAGCAGCCATGTGTGACCCTGGCTTCTCTACAGAGTTGTTCAACGCCCTTAATTTTGCCGTTGCCTATATCCGAGCCGCTCAAGACGGACTCACCGGAGCCACTCATCAGCTTTCAAAGGATATGAGGGTAAAATTTTGTTGTTTGAGTATTATCCTGCAAGAGCCCCCGAGACTTAAAGCAGTTGGTACAACTGATTTGAAGATCGTTACATTTTTATAGGTCATTCGACAAAAGAATATATCTTTGTCCAAGGAACTTCAGGAGTGCCGAACCCAACTTGACGAATTGAAAAATTCGAAGGAATCTGGAAAGGATATTGTTGGTAAGAATAATTGTGTCCAGAAACTATGACAGTTCTACTGATTACTATGATGTGTATACTTGTCAGGACCCCGATCCTAAGTCACACCGATCTAGCATGTAACACATCACGTCACTTTGCGGCCTCACGCATGATATCCCCACGGGTGCCACCTTACCTGGCCCGGGACCGTTTGCGTATTTTTTGGCTCACATATATGATAGTGTCGCTGGCATTCATATGACAGAGAACCCGGGCCGACATGACTAGTAGTAAACCAAAGGTGGCACTAAATTACAGAAACATGCATACATTACCCAGCAACGAACGTGTCGGTCATCAACGTATGAACCCAAGTCGTAGCAAGCTACAAGGACTTAAAGGAACAACGCGTGACATTTCCCTGAAGGGAGAGACACGGGAACGAAGAAAAACACATGCCTGCCAGCCTAAGTGTTCCGGAGCAGTAGCAAGCTACCAAGGCTCAGTGGAATCGCTAGAAGGCATTTCCCTGTAAGATAGGCTACCAAGGGTAAACAACTAGGTGTCAGATCCCACACATAACAATACACATTACACGTACGCATAACATGCAAGTATGTGATGTACAACATGGCATCACAACATAACGAAACAACTCATATAGATAAAGGCCCAGAAGAGCCATCATAACATTTATTACAAGCAGTGGGTGTCATGACCCAACATACAGAGCATACAGGCAACAGAAGCATAACATGTCTGAGTACAGACAACTACAAATGAAAAAGGCTAAGGAGCATGACTATCTACAAGACCCTTCCAAGGGTACAAGATTGTAGCTGAGGTAACAAGATAACGTCAAAGTCCACGCGGAACCACTAGTGAGACTGAAGTCTCTCTGCAAAAACATAAATTAAGAAAACGTGAGTACAAAGGTACTCAGTAAGACATACATCAGAACTAGCTACATATGCATCAGTACCAACAAAGGGGTGGTGGAGTTTAACAGGAGCGAGCCAGCTTTGACTCGGTGGCTATCCTGAACTACGACTGCAAGTAACTCTTTGAGGTGGCGCACACGAGTCCACATATTCACTAACCAATACACCACTATGGACCCGCTCCCGACTCCCTACGAGAACGACATCCATAGCACTCACGCTTATCTTGCGCATTTTAGAGTATCCACTTTCACTTGTCTATGAACTGCACAGGAAACCCAGAAGTCCTTTACGGCGGACACGGCTATTCGAATAGATGATATTAACCCTGCAGGGGTGTACTTCTTCACACACGCTCTCACCACTTATCGCCGTTTACACGACATGTACTCAGCAACCTTCAAGTGGAAGCCTAGCGAGGGTGTCGGCCACGACCTGACTAACCACACAAGTCCCTAGTCCAGGTTTATCGCCTATTCAGGTTCCATCCGCAGGGATTCCGGTCGTGGTTTCCACATACAGCCCCGAACGATGTGTGCAGGGTTCCCGAGGCACCAAACGGGCGACTCGATACACCGTGCCACGTACCTACCACATCTTAGCCCACTCCTAGGGTCAGCTGTGCGTACGGCCTCCAGTAGGCTACCAGAAACTAATAGCAACTCCTGGATAGAGGACAAGGGTGGTTAATAAGTCGAGAGGGTCCATTCGTTTCGGGCCCAATGTATGGTCGTAACTGGTCATGGATCACAAACACAGAACTCAGTTCATGAGGACGGCTTCAATGAGACAACCCACCATGTACTCGTACATGGCCTCCCATCGCTAAATTTACCAAATCGTGTTCACACACTTAGCTCTCAACAGTAGGAAATGTTCACACACCTCCAATTCATCCCCGATGAATCAGACCCGACACAACTCTAAGCATAGCAGGCATAACCAGAAAGCATGAATGAGTAGGCACAACATGGCTCAAACAACTCCTACTCATGCTACTGGGTTTCAACTATTTACTATGGCAATGAAAGGTCATGCAGAGGAAAATGGGTTTAGCTACCGCAGCAAATAGCAGATGAATCGGTGTTGTCCTAATGTAGTAAAAGAGAGCAAGAACGAGAGAGTGGGACTGTATCGGAATGCTCAATGGGGTTTTGCTTGCCTGGCACTCCTGAAGATATCACTGGGTCTTCATCGGTGTCATCGATCACATCGTCGGAACATCGTCTACTGAGAGGGGACAAACACCGGCAAACAAGAGAGAACACAATAAATGCATCAGCATGACTTCATGCTGACGTCAGCAGGTCAACGGGGGCTGGTCCAGGTCAAATCTGACGTGCGAGGTCCACACGTCAGTCTAACAAAGCTAACTAATTAAATTAAAAACTAAACTAGAGATTAACAGGGTCTTGGCCCCACGTGTGAGTGACCCATCTAATTAACTAACTTAGTTAACATTAATTAATCCTAACCCTGGCTAAACAATGCCTGGGCCCACACGTCAGTGACCCAGAGGGGGTCAAAACAGGGTCAACCCGGGTCAAACTCGCCGGAGCTGACCCGCGACTCATCGCCGGCGACGCGCGAGACGGCTGAGGGCATCGGAAATGCTCCTCCGGCGTCCAAATCAATGGCTGAGAAGCTCTACGCGGAGCTGGGACTCGCCCGCATCCATCTGGGCAAGCTGCAGGGGTTGAGGTGGCCCGAGCTCACCGGAAACGAGCTCGCGGCGGCGGCTGGAGTTCGGGAGCAGTCGGATTTGGTGCTAGAGAGTGTGGGAGGGGGATCTGCTGATGGCTACGGATTGGCGGAGACGCACTAAGAACGCAGGTGTGCTCGGACACGGGCTGCAATGACCGTGGCTATGGCTGCAACATCGTCGGCGGCGAGAAGCTCACGGCTCCTGGAGGAACCATGGCCTTGGCGAGGGAACGAATGCAAAAATAAGGGGGAACTGCGTAGGAGCTCACGGCGGGGTCGACGGGGATCTCAGGAGGCTCGGGGAGGTGCCAGACGTCGCGACTCGACGACGAGGTCGGCGGCGGCCAGAAGTTGAAGATGAGGTCGGAGGCGACGCTGTAGAGCTTCCGCTGTCGTGTGCGTCAGCGTGTAGCTCCACGGCGTAGCGGCGGATCTGGTTGTCTTACTGGTTGGGCGAGGGGTGGCATGTACCCATGGCTACGACGAGCGGCGATGATGGTGGTGTTTGGCAATGGCGTCGGGAGGGCGAGGGAGACGCGAGGGAGAGGAATGGAGCGGTCGGCGCGATCGGGACGGCACCGAGGGAGTCATCCACACGTCTAGGGCCTCGGCTGCAAGCAGGAGGTGGCGTGCGGTGGCCGTGCGCGTGTTGGGCACGCGCCGTTTATCCGACTAGTGGGAGGAAGAAGACCTCCCTGCCCCTGGTGGGCTGGGCCGGCCAGATGGGCTGCCAGGTGAGCGCCAGGTAAGTTCTACCTCTCTCTCTTTTCTAATTTTGTTTCAGTTTTCTATTTTTGACATTTGTTTTGGCTTTATTAAAAATGCCAGAGCATTTTCAAAAATCATGAGACTGCTTGTGGCCACTGTTTGGATTATTTCCAACAGCCAACATTTCAGTTCATGAATATTTGGACATTTAAAATAATATATAAAATTTAAATGGCCAAATGCAAATAAGGTATGATTTAATTCAATGTCCAAAATCTTCCACAGAATGTTCACTAATTTTGGTTTGGTCTCACAGCCTTGCAAAATTATCAAACATTGATGAAGGCATTTTGGGCTCATTGAAAAGATTTGAGTAAACCCTAGTTGGATTAAGGGGGTGCTGGGGGTTTTTGCCATCCCCATTTCAAGTTTCCTTTGAAAGCAAACATGATGACATGATGATCATGCAGAAACAAACAAAGGCTAATCTAGGGCAGTGACAACTCACCCCCACTAAACAAGAATCGCGTCCCGATATTCAAGACATGAGGTAAGAAATCAGAGGGGACACAAGCTAACACAATCTTCTCGATCCAATTGCAGTTCATAAAAAATGTTGAATGCTTGCATCATGTCGATCTTGACATACTTGCTTTCGAGGTCTTTGTCCAACACGGTGACAACGAAAGAAACTCTATGGTAATTGATCTTGTGAAAGATCGAGCAACTCGAGATCAACTCATGGAGTGAGACGTTGAAACATCTCTTGAGCTGAGACACGGAACACACATCCAGAGGGATGGAGTGAAACAAATGATGAAGGTTCACTTGGTAGGCAACAATTCCAAAGTTAAAGAATATGGTTAGCAATGTCACCAAATGGGGCACCTTAGAGAAGGTGACTCGTAGGATTGTTCCCTGAAGTGGCAAAAAGAATTACTTTTGATACAAAGATCATTGAAACTGTCTATACCAGCTTGAGACAATCACAATTGATCATTTGAAGGAGTTCCAAAGAATGACGTAGTCGGACTAGGATGGATGATGTTGACTACCTTGTTGAAGACAACCCCATGAGTGATTTTTGCTAATCATCTTAAATGGATGGGCCCATGGTAAGCCCACTTTTGAAGGTAATCCTGAGCAGTAATTACCGAGAGGGCATCCCATGGTAAAATGGCACAATGGCGGCGCAAGCTGGGAACAAAATGCAAATGTTGGGAATATTCCAACCATCATATATGTCTGAGATTCAGATCTGGTTGGTAACAAGATATTCCAGACGTCATGTCTGGAAAAGAAAGTTTGCAACACAAATCGACGAGATGACGTTGCGAGATTATCGGGAGATGAACTACGATAGCAAGCTCCAAAACAAGAGCTGGCTCTGCTACACACACGTTAGCATATTGTCCCAGACAAGCATGACCACCTGGTAGTCTTACAACAAAACACTACCGAGTTATGGTAGGGAACCATCATCAAGGATATCGAAGTCCTTACATAAGTCCGGATTAGCTCTTAATAAGGAACTTCCTCTCCTTGAACAAATCAATCAGTGGAGTGGTGTGCTAGGGACACATATAGAATGGATGCGGCCAACCTATCAAACTATAGAGTACTTCGCACAGAGGACAAAAACAATCTTTCTCGAACTCACAGTGGCAACTTGCACCAAATGCACATGAATTCGAGGAAGTCACTTCTTCCATCCAAGCATAAGCTTCATGAACGGAACACAAAGGCTTTTCTTACAAAGTTCCCAACACTAGGTTGATGTTAAACATGAATCATGGAGGAGACAAAATGCTGCTGATGGGCTCAACAGCAACTCATCGGAATTTTCCATATCACTGGAATTCCACCATTATGTGAACAATGCGATAGTATTATTCATACCAAAAGATGTAACGGTGTATGCTCGACGGATCAACCACGAGCAAGACAACGTTACGAACATCGTTTGTTCTAATTTGACCTGAGGATAGCCCACGCTCAAATCAAAGTTTGGATAAGATGGTAGGTCCAGCAACTGAACACGAAGATCAATTGATGAACATATCATCTTTCTTCAACACACACACAAAGGACATCTCTTCAAAATGAACTACGTTAGATCAAGTTTTTATCTTCCAACTCTCCAAGTTGTTGTTTAGCTTAACCAACTAGCTCATGGGTATCCAACACGGATTCTTGGAGAAAGGGTGGTTTAGAGAAAACCCAACACAATCACGAGCTCAACATAGCGGTCAGGGAACAACCCGGTAATACTTCCGAGAAGATATTCGAAAAATCACAAACCACCGATATGTTATTAAGCTCGAGAACAATCTTGCTTTTTAGGGCAAGATGATATGATCAAGAGAGCGAGGGATTGACAAAATCCTAACTCGTTGATCAAAGAGTGCACCTTGGAAAATGGACTAGGTAGCACGATCAATCTTAGAATGACGATTCACTAACTAGAACGCTAAGAATGAGATCATCGGCCATTAACTACCAAGCAACAGAGTTGCTAAGAGTATTGATTTCACACATCATGGTTCACTTGTCGGCATTCCGGTTATGACAACACGGGGACCGAGAAATTAATGATGATGGCGAGAAGTGTCACTATATCAAGACTTCATAGGAGGTGGTGCAATTCCCATGGAATTCTTGACATAAAGATGGCAGGACTCCAAGGTAGAATAGATTAGAAGCTGGATTGGCATTCTTCATCTGCGAAGTACAACTACTTTGACCCAATCCTAGATATGGATAAGGTACCGGAGTTTGTTTCTCCTAGTCATTCCAGAATAGAATGGCTTGACGGACCACAAGGGTAAAAGGCATCGATGAACATCAATGCACACATACCCTTGACTATCAACTGATAGACGAAGGCCCCAATACATCCAAAGAGGGACAACTCAAAGGAACATAAGATTTTCTGAGTTGTGAATGCATGGATTAGCATGTCAAACTTTCAACATATTTCTTCCGGATAACTCATGCAAAAAGGTAGAGTTGGCAGAGTCACAACATAGAATCGAGAACTCCTCAAGAGCACTCTTATTTTGATCTTTTGGTTTAGAAGAACTTCTTCCATGATGGTTCACGGTATTGGAGGAACGATAACCATGGACCTCGAGGACTATCACAAGGTTACTAATATCCTAAAAGAACGTGCAAACAATATCAGCTGGAGGTAAGTGAAGTGGTTCTTGGGCTCAAGAACCCAGGAATAGAATGCCTCCTAACTAAATGGCATCACGGGATGCTTTCGAGAATGATGGCCAGAATCATCACACTGAGAACACAAAACATGGCTTTAACAAATCTAGGGTCATAATAATAATTCCAACGTATATATTGAGGCAAGAAGTACCTCAACTCAACAGTTAGTCTGGTTAATCTGTCCCAAAGGGGCATCGGGAACAGGAAGAAGGGATTTGCAAATGCATTAGACTATATAGAAACCTGGGATGACTCGGACATCATAACGACTGTAAATGCCTAAAAATATTTTGAGATCCAAGCAAAAAGTAACATAACCACTTAACAACATAATGTCAAGGTTCTGAGACCAACAGTTGAACACACGGAAGTACTTGAAACTGAATTTCGGAGTTGAATTCACCAATAATGTGATCCTAATGGATTGATGAGAAGCCTAGTTCTTAATCCCCGTGGAAAAGAAGAGGACGACTCAGATCAGAAGGTGATAGGGTAGAGAAGTAAAAAGAGCATTACGTTCCCTTCCACAATCAATTCCCTTATATAACTAAAGAATTTCTAGACAGGACTTCGACCAGTTTGGCTTGGTAGTCCTACAGGCAGTCAGGCTTGATACCAAAGCTGTCAGGACCCCGATCCTAAGTTACTCCGATCTAGCATGTAACACATCATATCACTTTTCGGCCTCACGCACGGTAACCCCACGGGTGCCACCATACCTTGCCCGAGACCATTTGCGTATTTTGGCTCACGTATATGATAGTGTTGCTAGCATTCATATGACATAGAACCCGGGCCGACATGACTAGTAGTAAACGAAAAGTGGCACTAAATTATAGAGACATGCATACATGACCCAGCAACGAACGTGTCGGTCATCAACATATGAACCCAAGTCGTAGCAAGCTACAAGGACTTAAAGGAACAACGCGTGACATTTCCCCTAAGGGAGAGACACAGGAACGAAGAAGGACACATGCCGGCCAGCCTAAGTGTTCCAGAGCAGTTGCAAGCTACCAAGGCTTAGTGGAAGCACTAGGAGGCATTTCCCCATAAGATAGGCTACCAAGGGTAAACAACTAGGTGTCAGATCCCACACATAGCAATGCTCATTACACGTACGCATAACATGCAAGTATGTGATGTACAACATGGCATCACAACTTAACTCAACAACTCATATATATAAAGGCCTAGAAGAGCCATCATAACATTTATTACAAGAAGTGGGTCTCATGACCCAACATGCAGATCATACAGGCAACAGAAGTATAACATGTCTGAGTACAGACAACTACAAATGAAAAAGGCTGAGGAGCCCGACTATCTACAAGACCCTCCCAAGGGTACAAGATCGTAGCTGAGGTAACAAGCTAATGTCGAAGTCCACGCGGAACCACTAGTGAGACTGAAGTCTCTCTGCAAAAACATAAATTAAGCAAACGTGAGTACAAAGGTACTCAACAAGACTTACATCAGAACTATCTACATATGCATCAGTACCAACAAAGGGGTGGTGGAGTTTAACAGCAGCGAGCCAGCTTTGACTCGGTGGCTATCCTGAACTACGACTGCAAGTAACTCTTTGAGGTGGCGCACACGTGTCCACATATTCACCAACCAATACACCACTATGGACCCGCTCCAGTCTCCCTACGAGAACGCCATCCATAGCACTCATGCTTATCTTGCGCATTTAGAGTATCCACTTTCACTTGTCTATGAACTGTACAGGTAACCCAGAAGTCCTTTACGGCGGACACGGCTATTCGAATAGATGATATTAACCCTACAGGGGTGTACTTCTTCACACATGCTCTCACCACTTATCGCCGTTTACACGAGATGTACTTGGCAACCTTCAAGCGGAAGCCCAGCGAGGGTGTCGGCCACGACCTGACTAACCACACAAGTCTCTAGTCCAGGTTTATCGCCTATTCAGGTTCCATCCGCATGGAGTCTGGCCGAGGTTTCCACATACGGCCCCGAACGATGTGTACAGGGTTCCCGAGGCACCAAACGGGCGACTCGGTACACCATGCCATGTACCTACCGCATCACAGCCCACACCTAGGGTCAGCGCTGCGTATGGCCTCAAGTAGGCTACAAACACCAGAAATTAATTGCAACTCCTGGACAGAGGACAAGGGTGGTTAATAAGTCGAGAGGGTCCATTGGTTTCGGGCCCAATGTATGTTAGTAACTGGTCATGGATCACAAACACAGAACTCAGTTACTAAGGACGGCTTCAATGAGACAACCTACCATGTACTCGTACATGGCCTCTCATCGCTACCTTTACCAAATCGTGTTCACACACTTTGCTCTCAACAGTAGGACTTGTTCACACACCTCCAATTCATCCTCGATGAATCAGACACGACACAACTCTAAGCATAGCAGGCATAACCAGAAAGTATGAATGAGTAGGCACAACATGGCTCAAACAACTCCTACTCATGCTAGTGGGATTCAACTATTTACTGTGGCAATGACATGTCAATACAGAGGAAAAGGGGTTCAGCTACCGCAGCTAATAGCAGTTGAATCATTGTTGTCCTAATGTAGTAAAAGAGAGCAAGAGTGAGAGAGTGGGATTGTACCGGAATGCTCAATGGGGTTTTGCTTGCCTGGCACTCCTGAAGATATCACTGTGTCTTCATCGGTGTCATCGATCACATCATCGGAACATGGTCTACTGAGAGGGGACAAACAGCGACAAACAAGAGAGAACACAATCAATGCAATGCGACAATATGATGTATGATCATGACATGGCAATATTCTGTTGATTGAGCTAATGCAGCTAGCAACAATATTAAATGAAGTTGGTTTGAATCAAAGATTGAAATTCAAACTCCATATGTGATTATTCAAATGCCATTTATTCAAATTATCCTAAACAGTGGTTGTACGTTATTCAAACATGCATGAAAATGCCATAAACACGTTCTTTGGATTTTTCTAATCATTTTTCATATGTAAATTATTTTCATTGGAGTTATAGATTATTTTCTATGATATTTAGAAGTTTAGGCTATGTTCTGAAATAAATAAATCATTTCTGATTTATTTTAAATCCCAGAAAATATTTACTGCATCCGCATGACTTCATGCTGACATCAGCAGGTCAACGGGGGCTGGTCCAGGTCAAACCTGGCGTGTGGGGTCCACACGTCAGTCTAACAGAGCTAACTAATTAAGTTAAAAACTAAACTAGAGGTTAACAGGGCCTGGGCCCCACGTGTGAGTGACCCATCTAATTAACTAACTAAGTTAACACTAATTAATCCTATCCCTGGCTAAATAGGGCCTGGGCCCACACGTCAGTGACCCAGATTGGGTCGAAACAGGGTCAACCCGGGTCAAACTCGCTGGAGCTGACCCGCGGCTCGTCGCCGGCGATACCCGAGACGGCGGAGGGCATCGAAAACGCTCCTCCGGCGACCAAATCGATGGCTGAAAGGCTGTACGCGGAGCTGGGACTCGCCCGCATAAATCTGGGCAAGCTGCAGGGGTTTAGGTGGCCCGAGCTCGCCGGAAACGAGCTCGTGGCGACGGCCGGAGTTTGGGAGCAGTCGGGTTTGGTGCTAGGGAGCGTGGGTGGGGGATCTGCTGATGGCTACGGATTGGCGGAGACGCACTAAGCACGCCGGTTTGCTCGGACACGAGCTGCAGTGACCGTTGCCACGGCTGCAACATCGCCGGCGGCGAGAAGCTCACGGCTCCTGGCGGAACCACAGCCTGGGCGAGGGAACAAGTGCAAAAATAAGGGGGAACGGCGTAGGAGCTCACAGCGGGGTCGATGGGGGTCTTAGAAGGCTCGGGGAGGCTCCAGACGTCGCGAATCGACGGCGAGGTTGCTGGCGGCTGGAAGTTGAAGATGAGGTCGGAGGCGACGTTGTAGGGCTCCCACGGTCGTGTGCGTCAGCGTGTAGCTCCACGACGTCGCAGCAGATCTGGTTGTCTTACTGGTTGGGCGAGGGGTGGCCTGTAGCCATGGCTACGACGAGCGACGGCAACGGTGGCGTTCAGCCATGGCGTCGGGAGGGCGAGGAAGACGCGAGGGAGAGGAATGGAGCGGTCGGCATGATCGGGACGGCACCAAGGGAGTCATCCATGCGTCCAGGGCCTCAGTGGCAAGCAGGAGGTGGCGTGCGGTGGCCGTGCGCGCATTGGGCACGCGCCGTGCATCTGACTGGAGGGGGGGAGAAGACCTCCCTGCCCCTAGTGGGCTGGGCCGGCCAAATGGGCTGCCAGGTGAGTGCCAGGTAAGTTCTACCTCTCTCTCTTTTCTAATTCTGTTTCTGTTTTCTATTTTTGACATTTGTTTTGGCTTTATTAAAAATGCCAGAGCATTTTCAAAAATCATGAGACTACTTGTGGCCACTGTTTGGATTATTTCCAACAGCCAACATTTCAGTTCATGAATATTTGGACCTTTAAAATAATATATAAAATCTAAATGCCCAAATGCAAATAAGGTATGATTTAATTCAATGTCCAAAATCTTCCACAAAATGTTCACTAATGTTCGTTTGGTCTCAAAGCCTTGCTAAAAGTATCAAACATTGATGAAGGCACTTTGGGCTCATTGAAAAGATTTGAGTAAACCCTAGTTGGATTTAAGGGGGTGCTGGGGGTTTCTGCCATCCCCATTTCAAGTTTCCTTTGAAAATAAACATGATGAAATGATGATCATGCAGAAACAAACAAAGGATAATCTAGGGTTGTCACAATACTAATGTGTAATACAACAATAGGATCGACCGACCAACTGGAGAGGGAGCTAAGAGCGGCCTTAGCGGACAAGAAATTTGCCGAGGAGGAAAAAGCTGCTAGCGAGCGTGCACTAACGCAGGCAATGGAGAAAAGGAACCAAGCGCATGATATAAACATTAGGCTCGAACAGGAGCTAAAGGGCGTAAAGGCCCAACTCTCAAGCGCCTTGGAGTAGAATCGGAGGCTAAAAAGTGGCATGTTTAGTATGTTTGTTATACCTAGCTCTCCTTATAGTCTCTTAGTTTTAAAAGTTTCTTATAAAAACTTTTCCCGCAGGTTTATTGACTAGTCAGCCTGAAGGTGGGGTGTCCGGTTTTGAGTGCGATGTGCCGCAGGAGCTTTCCAGGGTCCGTGAACGGGCTCGGAAGGCCATGAAGAGTATGGCCAGATCTCTATGGCCTGGCGACTCCCCTCCAGAATCTATGGAGGACTTGGCGGACCTGTTCAAAGGGGATCGGCGCCACTTTGAACTATGGAAAGCCTCATCTTGCCGCATGGGTGCTCGAGAAGCATGGGCTATGGTGAAGACGCGCTTTACTCACCTTGATCCAAATCACATGGCCCGTGTGGGACCTCGAGGGCCTGATGGACAAGAAATTCCTCCGCGTTTGGTATACGACCAAGTAGGTTTAGCTGCCAAGCTTTCCCAACAGGACTGTATACTAGACCGCCTGATAGAGGGAATAGAAAATGAATAGTCATTTGATTCTATGTATCAATGTACTTTTACCATCAAACTTATCTCCGGCCGAATTTGTGGAAAGTTTGTCATTGCCGGCCATCTGCTTCGACCTCCATAAACCCGAAGGCTGGAGTGTGTCCGAATACTATATCAGTGACGAGCACGTGATATGTTTGGAAACCAGGCAATCCGGTCATAATTGCTTGAACAGACGAACTGAGTTCGGGGAGTTATGTTATATTAATATTTAACGTAAGAAACATCTTCCAGATAGAATAGTTCCGTTAGGGGTTTATTTCCCTGGGTCAGCGTGCATAAAGATGCAGGCCTAGGCTTTCAATCCCATGATGGGGATAGTAGGAAGCCATCTCTTGTGATTTTGAAAATACGCTTTAGAATGCGATATGTTGTGTATCCACGGACCAATTATTCCCTTAAGAGCGCTAGCTTTCAGCTTCACCCAGTCTGAGGTACATATCCGGATTACCCGGCTGTAACAATCGCAGAGGTGCTCCCTTTACACCCTAGCCGAACAATCGGAAACGTAGGGGTAAGCATAGGAGCTAGGCAACCTAGCTTAGCCAGAACTTAAGTCAGATCGGTGCATATAATGGCAAGGATGAACTGTAAAAATAGGCAACATTTTTAAGCAAGAAGCTTTATTGATTAATGGGCTTCGTTAAAGAAGCCCCCAGGTATATTTGAGGACGTGTTGGTCACGTGGCAGTTCGGGTAAACCTAATACTTGCCAAGAAGATATAAAGAGAAAAGGGAAAGAAACAATAAAGTAAAAGACAAGACCTAACTTGTAAAGGGAAAAGAATTGCTACCGAACTATCCATAAAATCGTCGGAGCCTGGTAGCGTTCCAAGGGTTCGGCTCAAGGCGGTTGTCTAGTGTGTTGCAAAGGCGATAAGCTCCACCGGTGATTATTTCGTCAATGATGAAAGGCCCCTCCCATTTTGGTTTGAGCTTGTCCTTTTTCTTCTCCAGGAGGCGTAAAACGAGTTCGCCGACATTGTATGTCTTGGCCCGCACTTCTTTGCTCTGGTATCGCCTAGCCTGTTGCTGGTAAAATGCAGAACACGCTAGCGCTGTATCACGCTCCTCTTCAAGTCCGTCTAGGTCGTCCTGCCGATCTAACTCGGCTTCTCTTTCCTCGTACATGCGCACTCTAGGTGAGTCATGAATAATGTCGCAGGGCAGGATATCCTCTGTGTCGTACACCATGAAAAAAAAGGTGTATATCCGGTCATACGATTGGGAGTGGTCCGCAGCCCCCAGAGTTCGGAGTCAAGATCTTCGACTCAGTTTTTATCAGACTCCCATAGGGAGCGCACTAGTCGGGGTTTAATGCCGCTCATAATCAGACCATTGGCCCTTTCGACCTGACCATTTGTTCGAGGATGGTATACGGATGTGTAGTCGAGTTTTATGCCCAACTTTGTGCACCAATTTTTTACCTTGTCAGGTGCCAAATTGGAGCCATTATCTGTGATAATACTATGTGGGACACAATAACGGTGTACTACGCTGGATATAAAATCTATCACGGGCCCTGCTTTAGCTGTTTTTACTGGCTTGGCTTCGATCCACTAGTGAACTTATCTACCATCACCAGTAAGTATTTTCTTTTATGACTCCCCCCGTTAAGGGGTCCGACCATGTCAAGCCCCCAGACCGCAAAAGGCCAAGTAATGGGGATTGTTCCCAGTGTGGTGGGAGGCATGTGACTTTGATTTGCATAGAGCTGGCAGCCAACACAATTTTAGAGAAAGGTTTGGGCATCTGCTCGGGCAGTAGGCCAGTAAAATCCAATGATAAAAGCTTTACCTATGAGCACCCTTGCTGCAGCATGGTGACCGCCCATTCCATCATGTATTTTAGTGAGAATTCGCCTTCCATCTTCTTCTGAGATGCACCTTTAGAGAATACCAGATGTGCTTTTCTTGTATAGTTCACCTTCGTGAACTTTGTAGGGTTTAGAACGCCGGACTATGCGGCGGGACTCATTCTGGTCATCGGCGAGTTCCTGCCTATTAAGGTCAGCTAAGAAAGGCTCTGTCCAGGGGGCTATAACAACCATGATTTCGTGAGCCGAAGGAGTTATATCCATGCTTGGCTCTCCGATGACTTCATGATTGAGTTCGGCTGGGGGTGTGTTCGGATCCGAATTTGTATCGCCGCTCGTGTCCTGCCATGTTACTGATGGCTTAAACAGCCGTTCCACAAATGTGTTTGGTGGGACGAGGACGCGTTTAGCTCCCATGCGAGGGAGTACGTCAGCGGCCTGGTAATTATCCGGGGCTACGTGATGGAATTCCAACCCCTCAAATCGAGCCGATAGTTTTAATATGGCGTTGCGATAAGTTGCCATTTTTTAATCCTTTGCATTAAAATCCCCATTAATCTGGGATATGGTGAGGTTTGAGTCTCGGCGCACCTCGAGGCGTTGGATGCCCATGGATACGGCTAGTCGGAGACCATGCAATAGGGCCTCATATTCGGTCGCAATGTTCGATTCCGTATACATAAATTGTAAAACGCACCAAACTATATCCCCTCTTGGAGACATCAATATTACACCGGGCCCCAGTCCGGATAGCATTTTGGAACCGTCGAAGTGCATCGTCCAGTGGGAGTATGAGTGCTACTCTTTAGGGAGTTCGGCTTCGGTCCATTCTGCAACAAAGTCGGCTAACACCTGGGATTCAATAGTTCGGCGTGGCTTGTAGGATATTTTGAACGGTAAGAGCTCAATGGACCATTTTGCTATGCGTCCCGTGGCGTCTTTATTATTGATATTATCATTGAGTGGTACCTCGGATGCCACTGTGATCGAACACTCTTAAAAGTAGTGCCGGAGTTTCCGAGATGACATGAAGACTGCATATGCAAATTATTTATAGTGGGGGTATCGTGATTTACACGGTGTGAGAACCTCAGATAGATGGTATACAGGCTTTTGAATGGGGAATTTATGTCCCTCTTCGGCTCGTTCGACGATGAGCACGGCACTCACCACCTGGTGAGTGGCTGATATGTACAGCAGCATTGGTTCGCCAACACCGGGGGCGGCTAGGATTGGGTTGCTTGCTAGTAAAGCTTTTATTTCTTCCAATCCGGTTGTGGCCGCATTTTTCCATTCAAAATTCTTAGTGCGCCGTAGCAATCTGTAAAGTGGCAATGCTTTTTCTCCTAACCTAGAGATGAAATGGCTTAAATCCGCTATGCATCCTGCTAGTTTTTGCACTTGCTTGAGCTAGGTTGGTATTTTGAGTTCTGACAGGGCCCGGATTTTGGTTGGGTTAGCTTCGATTCCTCTATGGGATACGATGAACCCTAATAGCTTTTCGGCTGGAACGCCGAAGACACATTTTTCCGGATTGAGCCTTATGTCATATTCTCGGAGGTTGGAAAACGTAAGGCGGCGATTATCCACCAAGGTCTCGACATGTTTGGTCTTTATGACTACGTCGTCAACATATGCCTCCACTGTTTTGCCAAATTGTTTTTCTAAGCATGTTTGAATCATGCGTTGATATGTGGCGCCAACGTTTTTGTGTCCGAAAGGCATAATGTTGAAACAAAAAAGGGTTGTACAGGGTAATGAATGTTATTGCGGCCTGATCGGATCCCTTCATCTTTATCTGATAGTATCCGGAGTAAGCATCAAGGAAGCACCGCGAGTCATGTCGGGCCGTTCCATCGATAATATGGTCAATGTAGGGCAAAGGAAAGGGATCCTTTGGGCAAGCCTTATTCAAGTCTGTGAAATCGACACAGAGGCACCAGGATTTATCCTTCTTCGGTAACATGACTAGGTTGGCTAGCCAATTCGGATGTTTGATTTCTCTGATGAATCCGGCTTCCAATAGTTTGGCTAACTCTTCTTCCATTGCCTGTCTTTTGGGTTCGGAAAATCGTCGCAGTGACTGCTTGACTGGTTTGAACCCTTTTATAATATTGAGGATGTGTTCGGCCATCCTACGTGGGATTCCTGGCACGTCTGAAGGGTGCTAGGCGAATATATCCCAATTTTCCCGAAGGAAGGTGTGTAACGCGTTTTCTACCACCGGATCCATCTGTGCCCCGATGGATTCCGTTTTGTTAGGGTCCGTAGGGTGTACTTGGAATTTGATGATTTCATCAGCTTGTTTGAAGGAGGTAGACTTTGATCTTTTGGCGAGCATGACATCATCCGCATCCACCTTTGATCGTAGGGTAGTTAATTCTTCAGCCACGAGAGCATCGGATAATGCCTCTAAGGCTAATGATGACATTTTGTTTTTGGCGCGGAGTGCTCTATCGGGATCACTTGTTATTGTGATCACCCCGTTGGGCCCTGGCATTTTAAGCTTCACGTACCTGTAATGGGGTATAGCTTGAAAGTGTCCCGTCCTAGAAGGGCGTGGTATCCGCTGTGAAACGGTACAATGTGAAAGAGTATTTCCTCCGATCTGTAGTTGTCGGGTGAGCCGAACACTACATCGAGTTTAATGCTTCTCGAACACTTGGCTTCGCGGCTTGGTATAATTCCTTGAAAGGTTGTGCTGGTATGCTCAATGCAGGATTTCTCGACGTGCATTTTTGCAAGCGTTTCCTCATATATGAGGTTTAGTCCACTTCCTCCGTCCATAAGTACTTTAGTGAGGCGAAAGCCATCTACTATTGGGTCTAGTACAAGAGCTACTGATGCTCGGATTGGCCGGACTCGAGGTGCGTCCTCGGCAGAGAAACTGATTGCCGTTTCGCTCCATGGGCTTGCAGAGCTGATTTGGTAAACCTCAGCAAGTTCACGATTTGCTCTCTTGCGAAGGTTATTTGAGGAGAATGTCTCAAAGACAGTGAAGACATCGGTGTCTTTCTCCCTTGCTACGGTGGTGGCGAGAATTTCCATACCGCTCTTTGCTACCTGCCGGAGTACCCAGCATGCTCTAAGGTGATGGTTTGGGACATTATCCGTGGTTGCATGTATTTGGCAAGGTGTCTCGAGTAGTCGTCTAGTACGGACATATGCCTTGAAATAGTCTTGTTTTTCTTGCCAATAGTAATGCTATCGGATGACCAACTAGGGTAAGTACGTTTAGCTTTGGTAAGGTACTGTCCGGAGATGGACCGTTCCAGAGGTGTATTCTGGGCTTTCCATGTATTTTCCATTGCACAATACTTCCGTACTAACTGCGATAATTCTATGAAACTCGGAACACGACGTCGGTTGAGGGCGTTCAAGACTCCCTCATCCGTGCAATTAAGGAGAAATAAAGAGACCGCTTTGTCGTCGCATCAGTCCCTGATCTTGTTGTTAACAAGTAGGAATCTGGCCCACAAGTGGTACTGTTTCCCCGGGCTGCTGTTGTATGTTCGTGAGATCATCTATGTCCGAGATTTCGGATTTACTTGGG
>LR738713.1:206443330-206591079 GCA_902687465.1 Secale cereale | reverse complement strand
GATCATTTGCTTGCCCAAAACATGATCAAATACCTTCTGCCAATTTACCAAAACCATTGTTTTGACCCCTTTTACTATTCCCCTTTACCTCAAATTCTTACCACAGGTAAACCTGATCATCTACTACCTCCAGTAACTTCCCCATGTCCACAGCTCAATAATTGAGGGGTGAAAACCCCATTTTTAATCTTGTGGATAGCAACATTCTCCTTTCTCACCTCCCTCCTCAGTCCAGTGGCCCTCCGGGGCATCCCAGGTCGTATGTACATTGTTTACTACTCCCTGGCACTATTGGACATTGGGGGACACGGCCAGGAAGCAAGGGGCATGACCATGCCGGCCAAAGACACGCTCTGCAGCGCGCTACAGTGCGCCGAGGCACTGTAGCTCGGCCCTCCCGAGGCATCCAGGCGGCCTTGGGCAGAGCGAGCGTGTCCATCGAGGTCGCCTCGACGTCCACGACACGCCTCGCTGTCGGGCCCCTCCTCCCTTGCCCTCCTTCTCCCTCCTCGAGCTCACCTGAGCGCGGCCTGGACCTCGCCCATGGTGCACCGACGCCTCCCTATATAGAGCCTCCTCCCGAGCACTCCCTTTCCTCTTCTGATCCTTCTCTCTCTCGTGCACCTCGCAGACATCATCCCTCTCCCCCTCGTGCTCTCCTATCCCTCCATGGCTGGGTTGCCACCGTCGTGCCCTCGGACCAACCCGAGCCTCCATTTCTCCCCTGCTCCCACTAAACGCTCCAGAGGACCCCGCATGGCCCCAAGGAGTATCCCCTGTGCACTAGGACTTCCTCCCCGTGCTTGCCCTGCCCTGCCCGAGTCTTGCTCGAGCACCATCCGCCGTGGCCATTGCCCCACTCGCCTCCGCCCTCCCCTAGACACACTGATGGGGGTAACAGGTGTGAAACGGTCCCCCGAGCATACCGTGCCTCTGGCGCCTCCTATGGTGGCCGGTAGCGCCGGTGACCGACGCCGGCATCTCCTCTTCCTCCTCCTCTGTGTTGGGCGGGAGGAGGGAGATGCACCTACGGGCGGGCCCCGCCTCCTGCTCTAGCCCCACCTGTAAGCGCCCCAGTGACGCGGTATCGGCGGCTGACTGGTGGGCCCCCTTTTCTTCAAATGGACATGGGTCCAACTCGGGGCCGCCTCCTCTACGTGAAGGCGTATTCGTGAAGTACGTCTTCCACGTCGCCCGTGCGCCCGCGCTGCTCAGCCACCGGGCCGGCCCATCAGCTATCCCTCGCCCAGTGTGGAGAATAAGTGGTATAACCTTTTCCTTTTTCTTTTTCCAAAAACATTGTAAAATCCAAAGAAAATTCATTTCAACCCCAAATTTGATGAATCAAATTTCTAGTAGTTCATAAAATCCTGATCTACCTGTTGGTGCAACATGCACATTTTTCCAGAAACTTTCCCTTCACAAATATTATCAAAATGCCATTATTCCATTTTCTGTGATGGACTTTAGAAAATCACAGAGAGCTCAAATTTGATCCAAATGCAGTGGTTCAAATTCCTAGGTGCTTGTCTCATCCAAACTTAGTTTTGGAAAATTTTTATTAATACTTTCTGTACCCCACCAAATAATGAGCCATTTCTTCATATTAGCCAACTTTGCAAAATCCTAGGGAATTCATTTGAACTCCAAACCCAGTGAAACCAACTCCTAGATGCTTCCAAAATCATGACTTGATTAATGGGTGCCTTTGCTCATTATTCAAAAATATATCTCCGTACACCTCTTTCAAATCCATAAACCCCTTGATTCCATCATATTGAAATGTGCCCAGCCACCCATTGATCATACTCCAATGAAACGACCTTGGTTATTTTTGATATGACCAGAGGTATCCTAGAAAAGTCCAACTCCTATTTTTAGAGCACTTTCATTTTTGCTTTGTTGTGTTGCTTATTATGATTGTTTCCATCGATTAGTTGAAGAAATAAATGGAGTACTCGGAGATGGACCAGAAGGTTTGAAGACTCGGAAGGATAAGGCAAGCAACCCTTTGACCATGTTTGAGAAACCTTTTTATGCATGTCTCATAGCACCTTATTATCAATGCATCGGAATCATGTAGAAGAGGTGACCACCTTGGTTGGTACCTTTGTTACTTTGCTATTGTAGTTGCATCAAACATGACCCTACCTTCCTATGAGGGTTATGTGGGTGGGAGTAGATAGATGTAGGCTATAGTAGTTGGCTACGCAAAATGGGTCAGGGTTATGCATTGAGTGAAACAAGTGTGGTCTGACATACTTGCAAATGACCTAGTGGGTGCCATTAATGCCCATGGGAGATGATGAGAAACTAGGGAAGTACTTGGTGAAGAAGTAGTGTACCGAGGCTTGATGAAAGTGTTGTTGACAGAGATGGATTAGATTTATGTGTGACTACCGTCCCAACCAAACATGCGCAACCACTCTACCCTTATATGGGAAAGGGCATTATTGATTACCTAGGTCGATACTAGCATGGTGCCCGCATTACTAGTGACGGGGGTGACATGAGGTCACTCTCGGGACGGGGTCGTGCTTGGATAGGCGGCCATGACTGTTTTCACAGGGCACCGAACACACCGTTGGTACCCCGTGTTAGTGGTATGTGATGAATATGGGAGCAAGGCTCCACAATCTTTAAGATGTGAAATGTTTGGCACGGGACTGTTACCCATCGAGTGGACTCTATGTTAGTGTCGTCTAGGGAAAGATAGTGATCGGGTGCTTACCCCAGGTACTTGAGGTACCGCGGGTCGTGGATGACACGGAAGTTCCCCGGATCTTGTGGGTAAAGTGTGCAACCTCTGCAGAGTGTCAAACTATTCGAATAGATGTGTCGGCGGTCAAGGACAGTTGGGTGGTGCTACTTAGACTATGTCCATAAGTTTCTGGAAAACAACACGGTTCGGGTAAATCTGTTGAAGTGATTGTGAGAAAGTCACAATGAGCTTGAGCATGAGTTGATTACAACTGTTTCTCGATAATGATGTATGTGACCTCCTGATACTTGTTGCAGACACATGCATGTCCATGTTATATGTTGATCATACTTGCATATGAAAATCTAGCTTTCCGCAAAACTGCCAATCTAGCAGTAAAGCCTTGCATAATTATCATGTCATCACACTTGGGTTGCTTGCGAGTACATTCAAAGTACTCATTGGCTTGCCACTAGTTATTTTATTGGCCAGGCATGAGTGAACAAGATATGATGAAGATTTCTTGGTGATGAGCATGCGAGCTAGGATGCTTCCCAGTCAGAATGCCTGTAGGGTTAAGGCAGATGGCATGGGTCCAAGTTGTTATTGAAGATTTCCGCTGCGATGATATACTCAAGACTTGACCTTAATGGTCCTATTTGTGTAATACTGTATGTATGGATGTAAGACTCTTGTTATTCAGCTTCTGTGTGTTCAGTGAGCATTGATCTCTGGGATCACTGTACACGTGCATTCGGTGATCTCGACTTATGAGTCGGGGTCCCCACAGAGCTGGTATCAGAGCCATCCTGACTATAGGAAGCCTTAGTTAGCATGGTCGTTAGTTAGGGTAAAACTATTTTCAAAACTATTACTAGTTTTCAAAACTATCTATACTTCTCTTCCCTTCTCAGTTTTTCGAAAACTAGGCTATACTAGATCTCTTCCCCTTCAAAAAATTTGGTCGCTAGAACCCTTATGCCCCTGACCACTGGATTTTCTGTAATCCTTGTGGAGTAACCTTGTCATTACCGTTGTTGTGTCGGCAACCACCGATGGATGAGAACCTCGCCATTTGGTCCGCCTCACTATAGTGAGCAGGAAAGCGGTTCTCTTTGTTCTTCGCTCTTGGTGTCGATGTTGTCATCAACATAACCGACAAGTTGAACCTCTACTATGCCTTGATTGATATCATTGCATAAAGGATTGCCTACCTGGTACCCTCGACGCCCCAGAAGGCACAAGTGATCATCATGATTAAAGAGACAAGAGAAGACAAGTCAACGCCAGCTGTAAGGAGACACCTTCATCGCATCACCACATCAGGCAAGAAGTTGTTGAAGATTCTCCAGGCTCAACCCGGATCGTTTGTCAAACAACTACAAGGGACATAGCAACACCTGTGGAAAACTCAGGAGACTGCACGAGGCACAAGTCAAGACTGCTCAGACCGAGAACCCCTAGGGTAGGATGAGTCGTGTACCCCCTACGCCCAGTCGAGTCCGTATGATGGTTCGAATAGAACCATGATTGTGTGTTGCTTGCTTTTATTTGTTTGTGTTAAGTCGCACTTTTGCCCTAGGCAACAAGTGCATGGCTATATCATCTTCCTTGCCTTGTTTCTTTTGTTACGGTCTTTTTGCACCTATTTGTTTGCACCTGCACTATAGAACCCCCTTTAGGCTTCTGTGTGTTCAGTGAGCATTGATCTCTGGGATCACTGTACACGTGCATTCGGTGATCTCGACTTATGAGTCGGGGTCTCCACACTAGGCAACTCTTGGGGTGGCCAAAGTCTCCAGGCTAGTGTCTCTCTAGGTGTAGGTGATGATGGCAAGGTTAGTTGGTCAAGACCAGAAACTTGCGAGTGTAAGTTTTTGAGAAAAACGAAAATGGACAGAAAATAAAAGGCATTATTGATGGACCAAAATTGTTCCAAATGGTCCAATCTCGTGGACTTAAGGGTTTTGTAGGGAAGACTATAAGCAGTAAAAAGCTCATGGTTAAAAGGGCAAGTTAACATAGAGCTGTAGTAGAAAATGCCAAACTGGACCAGATAGCCAAAGAGGATGTTTTGCTCAAATTTTTCAAAGAACACCAATGGGTTTTTGCATAAAAGTGATGTAGGAACTTCACATGACATCCCTAAATTTTGGTGGAATTTATAAATAAATTTATCAAAGGGTTGTAGTGTAAATAGAGCTTTAAAGCCAATGAAAATTAACTTTAAGGAATAAAGCTCAGGGATAAAATAATTATGCAAATAAATCTACTGATAATAGAAGTGTTTTTCTTGAGAGGGTAAACAAGTACAATAATATATTTGAATTTTTTTCACTTGGGGTAAAAACTCCATAAATTCAAAAGAAAGAGTAGTTCTGAAACCAAAGAAAATCGAGAAAAAGAAGGGTTTAATTCCTTGGCAAAAAATTTATAAAACAGATCATGTTTAAATTTTTGGGGTGTTACAACACTACCCCCCTTAAGAAAAAAAATCTCGTCCTCGAGATTTGCTAAAAGTTGTAATGAAAAGAATTACTTCTACTGTCACAAATTGATATCACCAAAAATAACCATCCTACTCATGCAATAAAATGTGGCTACAGTGAATGGGCAATAACTGGTGTAAACTATAGTGTGAAAAATACTGGCGCTGCGTGGAAAAATCTACGGTCGGGGAAAACGAGATATTTCTACTCTTGGCTACAGCGAGTTTAGAATCATTTTTCTAAATTCTAAAATACGCTGGTCGTACCCGAGAGCACAGTACTCTCTTTGGCTGACAGGTGGGCCCGGGGCCCACTGTCAGTCTCTTCTTCTACCTCTGGCTCTCTCTTCTCCCTCTCTCTCGCGTGCTTTCCCGCGCTTTCTCCACCGGCGATGCCTAGCGCGTAGGGCATCTAGGCCGTACTGTGGTAGTGCGCGGCGTGCTAGCTGCCGGCGCAGCGTGCACTCACCTCGCGGGCCAGTGCGTTGTCGGCACTGCTCGTGGATTCGCCTCCGAACACCGGCGCTCGAGCGACGAGCGGCACTGGTGGGCTGCGCCCACCATACACCGATCTTGACCTATAAAATGACCGAGGTGCTCCTTCTTCTTCCTCACACCTGGCCTCTCTTCTCCTTCTCCTTCCCTCTCCTCCATTTTTGTTTGTAGGAGCTCGGACGAGGCTCTAATGGCAGAGGCGAGGCCGGAATGGTGCATGATCCTAGTGTTTAGAGGGTTGGCGGCATTGCTGGGGTTATCCGTGCTCTTGTGCGCGATGATCCTCGACGATCGTCGTGATGCTGCTGCTCGAGTGCTAGCTCTTCGCGGCGGTGGCGATCACGAGGATTAGGCGCGGGTGTCCGGTGCTAACGGTTGTTAGTGTGCGGAAGGCAACTTGTGCGTTAATAAACTCCCACACGTTTCTCCTCAAGAGACTGTGGTGTGCTAGAGAGGTAAACAGTTAGATGCAACAAGTGTACGTGGATTTGCAATTAGTGTACTGGGTTGAGTGGTTGGAGTTGTGAGTCTGCTGTTGCGGTGCTGCGCGAAAAATCTATGTTATGCAAAGATATATGATGCAACAACTCGAGGAAAACAATATCTCACTCCAGGTTTTACAGAGAGCAAAAATTTGTTAGTCAAAAATTATCAGCAGTAAAAACTACTCCCATTAACTGAAATCCAATATTAAATTTGACACACAACTTTAGGATAACACGCATAAGTTGCAACTCAAAAATAACGCTGGAACAACCAACATAGCAGTGACGTCTAAAATGAAAACGGTAAATAGATAGGGTCCTGGGAAAACGTCTCTGGTACAGGGGCACACTCTTCTTCTATCGGAGGGAGTGGATTGACTAGTTGATGAATGCGTCTTTCCTGTCCGGGCCTTAGTGGTCTGCCGATGGCAATCCAAGGATTTAAATCGGCGAGGCTCTGGAGATAACACATTACTCGCTGGGTCAAACGCTCTTGTGCAATGACATACTGTGTAAGGTTGGCCAGCACTGGGTCTCTCTCAATTCTTCCACCAGGAAAAGATGCTACTTCTCCGGGTGCTGCACGGCTCGGGAAGTAGTAATACCCCCGTTCGCTGGCATAGGGCACCGTGAATCGAAGGCGAGTAAGTGCTTCATACGCAGCCGCTTCTATGGCCATCTGCGTAGTCGGCATAGATTTCCCCACGAAGGAGACTTCTGTTGGGTCTTGGTTTGGATTTGTGGGAGGGATGTGCACTAGTGCCCAATATTTCGAGGTGGATGGTGTGATCCTCGATTTGAGCAACTCGTACTGGTGTGGATGGGTAGCACTCATGGTACTGCAGGTAAAGTCCCACAATATCTTAACAAAACTACCTAGGGTGGCATCTGGAGTTCTTACATAAATACTAGGGATCAGCATGGCAAAAGAAATGGTTGTGAGAGTGGTGCACAAGGTGAGTGATGCTCGGCAAGGTCACGGGGTGGCCTTTTGTATAGCAACTGGGCTAGGTTATTAAATCACGACGAGGGGCAGCTATTTTGTTGGTTCTGCTTTATGGGGACGGGGTCAAATGCTACAGATACACACGTTGCGCAAAAGTGACGTATTTACTGTAGGAGTCGTCGGTGAGGTTCTTTGGAAGCTACGCCCGGAATTAAAACTACATTCGTACACCAACATACTTATGCATGGCTACTATAAAGATAAGGGCGCACAAGCAAACAGTATTTACATATGGCAATACCGGGTCACACAACAACATGGTGTGGACAAAATAAGGCTCGGTACTACTCGAGTGATTTAATCTACCTCGTTAATATCTAAGCGGCCTTGCCTTGTGGATGCCGAGGCTTCTCCAAGGGCTTCATTGTCAGGGTTAGCTGGAGGGGGGCTGAGGGAATGTAGGGTCGGGGCAGTGATGATGACCATCGCGAGGATTGTTAGCCACAATCCCATTGGAGCGTGTTCCAAACAGGCGACGCATCACTTCTGGGGACACCAAAGCATTTTGGTCGATGGTTGGGGCAGACCTCAAGGACTCGATCGGTTGTGCGAACAGCATGACTGGGTTGTCGGCGCCGAGCTCATCTCCTCTTCTTGCCGGTGCTCGGCAAACCAGTTCTCCACGAGCTGCGATCAAATCAAGAGTGATTTGATCGAATAGTTCCTCTAGTGCACTTACATAGCGTACTAGATGCAGCAATGCAGGATCTGTCTCGTGGTCTCCGTTGGCAACCTGGGGTGGCCTACCATACCCGTCACGGCTGGGGTAGTAGTAGAATGAGCGACAGTTAACTCTGGGCGACAAGTGCCGGAGTTGAACTATAGCCTCTCGAGCAGCTAGTTGGATGGCTTGTGGCTCAAAGGAAGTTGTCCTTCCGGTGAACCTGTAGGCGTGTTCTGGCGACAGACCCCTATCATAGACGTGCATAGTGGCCCAGAATTGACGGTTTTCACCGCTCATGGATCCTTGGTACACAACATATTCTGGGGGCTCTTCTAATGCAAAGGCACGGCGGGTGAGGTTTGCTATCACGGTCACAAAAACTCCAAGGTTGGTTGCTGTGGTTTCATTGTGAACAATGGGTCCTGGCATTTAGCTCGGTTTGGGGAAGAGGTTGTGTTGTGCTGGGTTGAGGCTAGCGTGCCCTTTTTACAGAAAAAAGGGGATGGAGTCTTCCTTCGCACGCTTGCGGAGGAAACTATTTAGGTGTCAGTCACTGGCGCATGATCGACGGGCTAGACTGATAGGTTGGGCACCGACTGCCAAAGGTGTCTGTTCACTGTGTGGCTATCTTACACGAGAAGCTTGGCTGGGGGTTAGGATAAGGTCTGGTGGGTGGTTAACCTAGGGTTTTCGACCTGGCTAAGATAGGATTAGCCAATGGCCAGCCTGGCTCTGATACCGAGGTTGTCAGGACCGGATTTTCGGGATAAATGTCCCAGAAAATGGCCCTTGTGCTCACCAGCCCAAGGATTACTGTTAGATGATGAGGCACCACTTGATACAGAAATTCCAAGCAAAAATACAAAATATGCAGTACAAGACCATTCTGGCCTGTGAGTACAACACAAGGTTTCTAGTGGTTGATGCCGGAAGCGGTTTATGGTTCATCGGTGTCTGTGGGACTCCATTTCCCACAGGAACAACTGACCAGGATAACTCCTATCTTCGCGAGGCTGCTATCATCATTGCGTAGTTTCCGGGGCAGTCATCGCAACGCTCCTCTCCATGCAAGGAATCTGGCCAAGACAATAGCCATGGACAAGCCAGTGAGTACTTTGAATGTACTCGCAAACATTATGAACACATGTACAATATAACAAAAGATAATCATGCTCGGAAATATTCGATAACCACTACGTCAGTCACGAAATAATAATCCACGATGCAAGCAGGTTATTCATATAAAATATGAATATGTAATTAGGGAGTGAAAATAAAGTAAAGCATGCCTCAGTCGGGCGTCTGAGCGACGTCACATGAAGGGCTTAGAAAGAAAATCATAACAAACATGCCACAGTCGGGCATCTGAGCAACACCACATAAAGGGCTTATAAATAAAAGAAATAACAAGCATGCCACAGTCGGGCGTCTGAGCGACACCACATAAAGGGCTTATAAATAAAAGAAATAACAAGCATGCCACAGTCGGGCGTCTGAGCGACACCACATAAAGGCTTATAAATAAAAGAAATAACAGTGAATATCCAGGAGGTAGAACCATCGCAGGGATACTCAATAACTCAGATAATATAAATGGTTAGTCTATAATAATAATAATAACAATAATCATTATAAGTCACAAGTCATGATCCATATTCTGTATTAGCAATTTCTACTCCGGAGACCGACACTAAGACCGACACTTGACCCATCCCAGACTGTAGTCCTTACCCATGGACACGGCTATTCGAATAGATTTAATCTCTGCAGAGGGTGTACCATTTACCCACTAGCAACGGGTTCCTTTAGTCCATCGGGACTAATTCCCTCTATGGTCTTTCATTTGAAAACACACCTGACCACACACACCAGCCTAACTTACCGGTGTCTGGAATCCCCCACGACAACTGTTAAGCAAAACTCTGAGTGTGGAGGCTACAGCCTCGATTAGCATGGAATCAAATTTATACCGCGCGCTACTAAGGGGTGCCCCCTCTCGGTCCCAACCGGAAACACCCATGCCCCCGGACCAGGTGGCATGCCTACCGGATGCAGCCGGTATCTTCCACCATGGCCACTCTGTACGGTGTGTGCTAGAAAGGGTTTGACAACTTACTGAACCGTACCCTACTCATGGCAGGGACAAGTGGTAGTACGAAACAAGTATGGGGGTTACTGAAACAAGACTCGATGTATGGTCGACTCAGGAGGTTAAAGCATCACCTGCATGATTAGAATAACAAATATAATCCACACCAACAGACAGAATCAATATTCACCATACCTTATTATGCCTTACTGACTATACTCGTCTCAACGAAATATCAGTAACGAGCTCATGTCTACCCAAGGCAGAGACTCTCCCGGATTCCTTCTAGTAGGCATGAAAGGTAGACGTGGGTGATTACTATCACAAGTATGTTAATTTCCAACAGCAAGGAAACTTCATCATGCACCCATGAGCATGATCACATCATCACATAAAATTAACGAAACTCCGTGCCAAGCTGGTGTTGTAATCGTATCACACAACACACAACAAGTATTGGGCCAGGGTTCAGAATGCTTGCCTTCAAGTGGTGGAGAGGCAGGGTGCATTCCAAAACTTTTGCATGTTTCTTCCTTCTTAAAAAATCCTATTTAAGAAAATTTGGAATCAACACATAGTTTCAAAATAGTACAAAAAAGTTGTTTGGAATTTTTTTAAATAAATATGAAAATAAACTAGACCAAATTTGAGGAACAACAGAAAAAGAATTAAGTCATTTGGACTTATATTTAAAAAGTTATAGCCAGTCAAAGTTTAGTCAACATTCTATTTTTAAATTAAACCAGAAAAGAAAACGCTTCGGGTAAGAATACGTGTTCGAGGCAAGGGAAACATACTTCGGTGTTCACGCTTCCACTTAATCCAGCGCGGGCCAGCTCGGGTGACTGATAGTCGGTCCCTTGGACCCACTGGTCAGGTTTGACCAGTCGCCCGCCTCCTTCCTCCTCTGTCCGAGCGGGGCGGGGATTCCGGCGATTGCCATCAACGAGCCACGGCTCCTCGTGGGGTTCTGAGGGTGGATCCGCTAGTCTGGGGCAGTCCTCCAGGTGGTTGCCAGGTCGGCGGACGTGGAGGGAATCGCCGGCGGTGAGCTCCGCGGCGGAGGTGGCCTCGGTTGGATTTGGGGTTCTGGGCTACGGTGGCTCCTGGTCGTAGTTGAGTGCTTGGTTAGCTCCGCACAAGTAAGGGGAGTCGAGTGGTAGTGCTGGATGGACGGGCGAGGGTCTGCTCGCGACGAACGGAGTTGGGGTGCGGTGGCGGCCGAACTGGCCGGAAGCGAGGAAGACAGCTCTTCCTCCATCGATTGATGCCCCCGGGGGCTGTAGAGAGGTGGCTTGAGGTCGCCTGAGTGCTTGGACGACTTCGGGGGCTCCTATTTATAGTTTTCGAGGTTGGTTCCACGGCAGCCGAGATAAGCTCGTCGGCGAACCGCTGTTCTGTTGCAGTACGGCGACGTGGAGGCGACGGGCACAAGCGGACAGGCTCGAGGATAAGCTCGAGCTGCTCTAGGGGGCAGCTGGCGCGCTAGAGTGGCTCGGGCGGCACCGTCCAAGGCAGAGGTGTACTGTGGTCGCCGGCGTGCCGCCAAGGCCGACCTGACGGTGGAGTTGTAGGGCGCCAGGGTGGCCCTACGCTGAAGGAGGGGCCGAGGCGTGTTGGCTGCAAGTGGGAAGGGACCAGAACGAGCGCGGGGAGCCGGCAGTGGGACGCGGCGACGCGTGCGCACACACGTGCAAAACGCGTGCTCTGCTCGCTCTCTGGGCACGCACGGCAACTGCTCGACAAATTGCCAAGGCATGCTTGGAGGTCTGGGTGGGGCTGGGAATTGACATGTCTAGGTTAGAGATATCTAGAAGCTTAGTGGACAAGGCTGCTGGGTCAGAGGATCAAGTCTGTAATGCAAACTAAAAATCATGCCAAAGCTGAACAGGCACATAAGGTGTTCGACAGAATGCCAAGGGCATCTAGGCAACTCTTGGGGTGGCCAAAGTCTCCAGATCGGTGTCACTCTAGGTGTAGGTGATGATGGCAAGGTTAGTTGGTCAAGACCAGAAACTTGCTAGTGTAAGTTTTTGAGAAAAACAAAACTGGACAGAAACTAAAAGGCATTATTGCATGGACCAAAATTGTTCCAAATGGTCCAATCTCCTGGACTTAAGGGTTTTGTAGGGAAGACTATAAACAGTAAAAAGCTGATGGTTAAAAGGGCAAGTTAACATAGGGCTGTAGTAGAAAATGCCAAACTGGACCAGATAGCAAAAGAGGATGTTTTGCTCAAATTTTTCAAATAACACCAATGGGTTTTTGCATAAAAGTGATGTAGGAACTTCACATGACATCCCGAAATTTTGGTGGAATTTTTAAATAAATTTATCAAAGGGTTATATTGTAAATAGAGCTTTAAAGCCAATGAAAATTCACTTTAAGGAATATAGCTCAGGGAGAAAATAATTATGCAAATAAAGTGTTTTTCTTGAGAGGGTAAACAAGTCCAATAATACATTTGAATTTTATTTCACTTGGGGTAAAAACTCCATAAATTCAAAAGAAAGAGTGGTTCTGAAACCAAAGAAAATCTAGAAAAAGAAGGGTTTAATTCCTTGGCAAAAAAATTATAAAACAGATCATGTATAAATTTTTGGGGTGGTACACTCCGTCCTCGACTGTTGCTACCAGATGTGTAATCGAAAAAGGGTTGATCTCATCATGGCTGGATTTAAGTCCGATCTGATCTCTTGGCGATGAGAGCCCTAGGGCAGCGATGCGATCTAGTGGCTCGTTTAAGGGCAAGAGTTCTGCCAAAGTCGCGTCATCGGAATAGCCGGAATCGGCGTAAAGGTGATGCTTGACGGCTTCATGGGTTGTGGTCGTCCCAAAGGCCATGCGGGTGCATATGGTGAACCCGCCGAGCTGGAGAACCTAGCCGATAGCCAAGTTGTTTCTGAGGGTAATCTCATCGTTGATGACGAGACGTGCCATCGATCGCTCATTGAGAGCGCATAGCGGAGCTCTCTATGAAAGCACCATTGCCGGTGTCAAAACCGGCAGATCTCGGGTAGGCGGGCCCAAGTTGTGCGTCTGAAAATCGACGATAACAGGAGGCTTGGGACACGATGTTTACCCAAGTTCAAGCCCTCTCGATTGAGGTATTACCCTACTTCCTACTATATTAATATGAGTGGATACTTAATACAAGAGTTGATCTACCTCGAGATCGTAATGGCTAAACCCTAAGTCTAGCTAATGGGGATATTGTAATGACGATGATCCCCCTGTAGACTAAACCCCTCGACTTATATACACGCCTGAGGAGACCTAGGGTTACAAGGGCGACTTGGGGAGGAAGTAATTGACACACCCGGACTCAAAACCTGCCTTTCTACATACATAGGAGTCGTGACCGAATACGGGGGAAGATCTTCTGCTTCTTCTTTATTCGGCCCACCAGTGCGGCCCAGCTTCCTTGACCTAGATGCCCGAGGACCCCTGAATTCAGGACTCCCTCACTTCACACTTACCTAACTCTTGTGGGCACTTTGCTTTTGTCTCCATCACAGAGCCCACCAAAGTTGATGATGTATTTCTGGAACCTGAGTGGATTCAAGCTATGCAAGAAGAATTGTATCAATTCGAGCTCAACCATGTGTGGGAACTCGTGAAGCAACCAGATCCTCGAAAGCACAACATCATCGGCACCAAGCGGATCTGTCGCAACAAGCAAAATGAGAATGGCCCTATGGTGAGGAATATGGCTCGTCTCGTAGCTCAAGGCTACACGCAGGTTGAAGGAATTGTGTTCGATGAAACTTTTGCACATGTTGCTAGACTTGAAGCTATTTGCATATTACTTGCTTATGCTAACCATCATAATATCATTTTATATCAAATGCATGAGAAAAGTGCATTCCTCAATGGTAAGCTTGAGGAAGAAGTATAGGTTGCTCAACCCCCATGTTTTGAGATCCTAAACATCGTGACAAAGTCTTCAAACTCAACAATGCCCTCTATGGCCTCAAGCAGGCTCCTCGGGCATGGTATGATACTTTGGAGGAATTCCTCATGAAGAAAGGCTTGAAACCAGGTTCACTTGACCCAACTCTTTTCACCAAATCATATGATGATTAATTATTTGTGTGTCAAATTTATGTGGACGATATTATCTTTGGCTGTACTAATGAACGTTACAGTGACGAATTTGGCCACATGATGCGTGAAGAATATCAAATGACTATGATGGGAGAATTGAAATTCTTCTTAGGCCTTCAAATTCATCAACAACGCAATGGCATCTTCATATCTCAAGAGAAATACCTCAAGGATGTTCTGAGGAAATTCGACATGCAAGGTTGCAAATGCGTCAAAATCCTAAGCCCACAAATGGCCATCTCTGCACCGATGAAAATAGTAAAGACTTCGATCAAAAGGTATACCGCTCCATGATTGGCTCTTTATTGTATCTATGTGCATCCAGGCCAGATATTATGTTTACTGTTTGCATGTGTGCCCGATTTCAAGCTATACCGAATGAATCACACCATAATGATGTGAAGCATATTCTTCGATGTCTAGCTCACACTCCAACACTTGGATTATGCTATCCCAAGCGCTCTGATTTTGATCTCATCGGATATTCTGACTCTGAATATGCTGGCAATCGAGTGGATCAGAAGTCTACATCCGGCACATGCCATTTCTGTTGGGGAACGTAGTATTTCAAAAAAATTCAAACGATCACGCAAGATCTATGTAGGAGAAGCATAGAAATGAGCAGGGACAGTGTGTCCACATACCCTCGTAGACCGAAAGCGGAAGCCTTTAGTAATGCGGTTGATGTAGTCGAACGTCTTCGTGATCCAACCGATCAAAGTACCGAACGTACGGCACCTCCGTGTTTAGCTCAATGATGTCCCTCGAGCTCTTGATCCATTTGAGTACGGGGGAGAGTTTCGTCAGCACGAAGGTGTGGTGACGGTGATGATGAAGTTACCGGCGCAGGGCTCCGCCTAAGCACTACGATGATATGATCGACGTGTGTAACTGTGGAGGGGGGCACCGCACACGGCTAGGAACAATTGATGTGTGTTCTAGGGGTGCCCTCCCCACGTATATAAAGGAGGAAAAGGGAGGAGGCAGCCGACCTTTGCAAGAGGCGCGCCAAGGGGGGAAGTCCTACTCCCACTAGGAGTAGGACTCCCCTTTCCTAGTAGGAGTAGGAAAAGAGGGAAGGGAGGGAGAGAAGAGAAGGAAGGAGGGGGCGCCGCCCCTCCCCCGTTGTCCAATTCGGACTAGGCTTGGGGGGCACGCGGCCTACCCCTAGGCAGCCCCTCTCTCTCTCTCTCCCCTAAAGCCCAATAAGGCCCATTTACTCCTTGGGGGGTTCCGGTAACCTCCCGGTACTCCGGTATTTATCCGGTGACCCCCGAAACCCTTCCGGTGTCGGAATATAACCTTCCAATATATCAATCTTTATGTCTCGACAATTTCGAGACTCATCGTCATGTCCGTGATCACATTCGGGGACTCTGAACTACCTTTGGTACATCAAAACACATAAACTCATAATATCGATCATCATCGAGCGTTGAGCGTGCGGACCCTACGTATTCGAGAACTATGTAGACATGACTGAGACTCATGTCCGGTCAATAACCAATAGCGGAACCTGGATGCGCATATTGGTTCCTACATATTCTACGAAGATCTTTATCGGTTAAACCGCATAGCAACATACGTTGTTCCCGTTGTCATCGGTATGTTACTTGCCCGAGATTCGATCTTCGGTATCATCATACCTAGTTCAATCTCGTTACCCGCTGATACGTCTCCAACGTATCTATAAATTTTGATTGTTCCATGCAATTATATTATATGTTTTGGATGTTTAATGACCTGTATTATACACTCTTACATTATTTTTGGAACTAACCTACTAACCCAAGGCCGAGTGCAAATTGCTGTTTTTTTGCCTATTTCAGTGTTTCACAGAAAAGAAATATCAAACGGAGTCCAAATGGAATGAAACCTTTGGGAGGATCATTTTTGGATCAAATGCAACACAGAAGACTTGGAGTACATGTCAAGGAAGAAACGAGGCGGACACGAGGGGGAGGACACGCCCATGGGGGTAGGCGCGCCGCCACCCTCGTGGGCCCCCCGTTGCTCCACCGACATGCCTCTTCCTCCTATATATATCCACGTACACTGAAAACATCCGAGAGCACCACGAAACCCTAATTCCACCGCCGCAACCTTCTGTACCCGTGAGATCCCATCTTGGGGCCTATTCCGGAGCTCCACCGGAGGGGGAATCGATCACGGAGGCCTTCAACATCAACACCATAGCCTCTCCGATGAGTTGTGAGTAGTTTACCACAGACCTTCAGGTCCATAGTTATTAGCTAGATGACTTCTTCTCTCTCTTTGGATCTCAATACAAAGTTCTCCTTGATCTTCTGGGAGATCTATTCGATGTAATTCTTTTTGCAGTGTGTTTGTCGAGATCCGATGAATTGTGGGTTTATGATCAAGATTATCTAGGAACAATATTTGATTCTTCTATGAAATCTTTTATGCATGATTTAAATATCTTTGCAAGTCTCTTTGAATTATCAGTTTGGTTTGGCCTACTAGATTGATCTTTCTTGCAATGGGAGAAGTGCTTAGCTTTAGGTTCAATCTTGCGGTGTTCTTTCCCAGTGACAGCAGGGGCAGCAAGGCACGTATTGTATTGTTGACATCGAGGATAAAAATATGGGGTTTATATCATATTGCATGAGTTTATCCCTCTACATCATTGCATCTTGCTTAAAGCGTTACTCTATTCTTATGGACTTAATACTCTAGATGCATGCTGGATAGCGGTCGATGTGTTGAGTAATAGTAGTAGATGCAGAATCGTTTCGGTCTACCTATCACGGACGTGATGCCTATATACAATGACCATGCCTAGATATTCTCATAACTATGCGCTTTTCTATCAATTGCTAGACAATAATTTGATTACCCAACGTAGAAATCTGCTATCTTGAGAGAAGCCACTAGTGAAACCTATGGCCCCCGGGTCTATCTTTTATCATATTAATCTTCCATCAACTATTTATCTTGACTTTACTTTTATTTTGCAATATTTACTTTCGATCTATAAAACAAAATACCAAAAATATTTATCTTATTATCTCTACCAGATCTCACTTTTGCAAGTGGCCGAGAAGGCATTGACAACCCATTTATCGCATTGGTCGCAAGGTTCTTATTTATTTGTGTAGTTACGAGGGACTCGCGCCTAGTCTCCTACTGGATTGATACCTTGGTTCTCAAAAACTGAGGGAAATACTTAAGCTACTATGCTACATCACCCTTTCCTCTTCGAGGGAAAATAACGCAAGCTCAAGAAGTAGCACGAAGAATTTCTGGCACCGTTGCCGGGGAGATCTAAGCAAAAGTCATATACCAAGTACCCATCAGAAACTCTTATCCCTCGCATTACATTATTTGCCGCTTGCCTCTTGTTTTCCTCTCCCCCACTTCACCTTTGCCGTTTTATTCGCCCTTTTTTCGTTCGCCTCTTTAAATTTGCTTCTTGTTTGCTTGTGTGTTGGATTTCTTGTTCGTCACTATGGCTCAAGACAATACCAAATTGTGTGACTTTTCCAATACCAACAATAATGATTTTATTAGCACTTCGATTGCTCCTATTACCGATGCTGAATCTTGTGAAAACAATGCTGCTCTATTAAACCTTATTATGAAAGATCAATTTTCTGGCCTTCCTAGTGAAGATGCCGCTACCCATCTAAACAACTTTGGTGATTTGTGCGATATGCGAAAGAAGGGAGATATGGATAATGATATTGTTAAATTAAAGCTATTCCCGTTTTCGCTTAGAGATCGTGCTAAAACTTGGTTCTCTTCTTTGCCTAAAAATAGTATTGATTCATGGAATAACTTCAAAGATGCCTTTATCTCTAAGTATTTTCCTCCCGCTAAGATTATCTCTCTTAGAAACGATATTATGAATTTTAAGCAACTTGATCATGAGCATGTTGCACAAGCTTGGGAGAGGATGAAATTAATGATACGTAATTGCCCTACACATGGTTTGAACTTATGGATGATTATACAAAACTTTTATGCTGGCTTGAATTTTGCTTCTAGAAATCTTTTAGATTCGGTCGCGGGGGGCACTTTCGTGGAAATCACTTTAGGAGAAGCTACTAAACTCCTAGATAATATAATGGTTAATTACTCTCAATGGCACACCGAAAGATCTGCTAGTAAAAAAGTACATGCTATTCAACAGATTAGTGTTGTGAGTGGAAAGAAGGATGAACTTATGAAATTATTTTCTACTAAGAGTGTTTCTTCTGATCCTAATGCTATGCCTTTGTCCACGTTGATTGAGAATAATAATGAATCTTTGGATGTGAATTTTGTTGGTAGGAATAATTTTGGTAACAACGCATATAGAGGAAACCTTAATTCTAGGACTTTCCCTAGTAATTCCTCTAATAATTATGGTAATTCCTACAACAACTCTTATGGAAATTTTAATAAGATGCCCTCTGATTTCGAGACTAGTGTTAAAGAATTTATGAATTCACAAAATAATTTCAATGTTTTCCTTGAAGAAAAATTGCTTAAGATTGATAAGTTGGTAGGAACGTGGATAGAATTTCTCTTGATGTTGATTCTTTGAAACTTAGATATATTCCACCTAAGCATGATATAAATGAGTTTATCAATTCCATGAGAATTTCCATTGATGAGTGCAAAGAAAGAACCGCTAGGATGCGTGCCAAAAGAGATTGCTTTGTGAAAGCGTGTGCTTCTAGTTTTCTTGATAATAAAGATGAAGATCTAAAAGTAATTGATGTGTCTCCTATTAAATCCTTGTTTTCTAATATGAATATTGATAAAGATGGGACTGGAGATGAGTCAACTTTAGTTAAAAGGTGTCCCAATGATTTAGAGTTTTCAGATCTTGATGCAAAAAATGTTAAAAGTGGGACTGAAGAGGCCAAGACTTTACATAGAAATGAACCCACTATTTTGGATTTCAAGGGATTTAATTATGATAATTTATCTTTAATAGATTGTACTTCCTTGTTGCAATCTGTGCTAAATTCCCCTCATGCTTATAGTCAAAATAAAGACTTTACCAAACACATAATTGATGCTTTAATGCAATCTTATGAAGACAAACTTGAATTAGAAGTTTCTATCCCTAGAAAACTTTTTGATGAGTGGGAACCTACTATTAAAATTAAGAATAAAGATTATGAATGCTATGCTTTGTGTGATTTGGGTGCTAGTGTTTCCACTATTCCAAAAACTTTGTGTGATATGTTAGGTTTCCATGAACTTGATGATTGTTCTTTAAATTTGCATCTTGTGGATTCGACCATTAAGAAACCTATGGGAAGGATTAATGATGTTCTTATTGTTGCAAATAGGAATTATGTGCTCGTAGATTTCATCATTCTTGATATAGATTGCAATCCTACATGTCCTATTATTCTTGGTATACCTTTCCTTAGAACGATTGGTGCAATTATTGATATGAAGAAAGGAAATATTAGATTCCAGTTTCCGTTAAGGAAAGGCATGGAACACTTTCCTATAAATAAAATCAAATTACCTTATGAATCTATTATGAGAGCCACTTATGGATTGCCTACCAAAGATGGAAATACCTAGATATATTCTTGTATCATGCATAGCTAGGGGCGTTAGACGATAGCGCTTGTTGGGGGGCAACCCAATTTTATTTTATTTGCTTGTACTTCTGTTTAGTAAAAAATAACGCATCTAGCTTCTGTTTAGATGTGGTTTTGTGTTTTAATTAGTGTTTGTGGCAAGTAGAACGTTTGGGAAGACTTGGGTAAAGTCTTTGCGATCTTGCTGTAAAAAACAGAAACTTTTGCGCTTACGAGATTTTCCGCCATCTTTGACTGGAGAGTGCTTTTAAGTTGATTCTTTTTGCAGATTATTAATACAAAAATTCCTCACATCCACCAATTTATTTAGAAAAAATAGAGTTAAAGAAGTATTCGAAAGTTACAGATTGCTACAAACTATTCTGTTTTTGATAGATTCTGTTTTTCGTGTGTTGTTTGCTTATTTACCGAAAAAGGCTTTCGCCCCGCTTCATATATAAAGCACCAACCACTTACAACAAGTAGTACAACACACAACATGACACGCACCCAAGGCAAGATACAGAGGTGCTAAGAAGCAGCCAACATTTACCCAAACAATTCCAAGACAACAAAGATACACACTAGGCACACTAGGAAGTCGGGGGAGAACTCAACCGGGAACAAGCCACAGAAGAGACCAAGCTGCAAGCCATCAATCCATGAACCCCAAGGCGGTGCCTTCAAGAAGGATATGCCACCAAAGTGCCGCCACCACCCGATCTAGAGGATCAAGATTTTCATCCGGGGTACCTTGGAGGACATGGAGCAACCGCAACGGAGTCTTCAAGAAGATGTCGACGTCCTCAGACGCCGCCTCCGTCGGCCTGGACATGCCAGGCAGGATTTTCATCCAGGTCAACAAACTCCTCCTCCGAACAGGTTACGGACAGTCCTGGGGACAGAGCCGCATCACCGCCACCGATCGACAAGCACCAGCCACCATGCCGCCCACGCGACCATGGAGACTGGCCCGCACCTGAGGCGTGAGCTCCGCCCACGAGCACGCCGCTCCCACCACCAAGGCCGCCGCCCTGCATCCCGACACTCTGGAGACCAACAAAGGAACATGCTTGGAAACGACCGACCAATCCCTAGCACGGACAGAGCCGCCGATGACCAGCCTGCCCCAAACACCACGAGCCCGGAAGCACTAGGCAGGGGAAATGGGGAGGAGAGGAGCGGAGCATGTCCGGACCGGCGCCCCTTGAACCGGTGACGGGTAGAGAGCCCACCCATCCCTCCTGCAACCTTCCCAGACATCACCCCTGACGCCCCACCATGGCCTCCAGCCAGCCCGACGCGGCACAGCAGCGGCCACCCCATCCACCACGGCGAGGGTCGCCGGACCATCCGAATCCTGCAGCCAAAGAGGGCACCCAAAGCGCCCAGCCACCGATGACCCACGCTGCCGCACCCCTGCAGGAGCAGGCCGCACGCAGCCGCGGACCACGCCCCGAGCCACGACCTTGCGAGGTCATGGCCAGCCCCCCGCGCCGCCTGCCAAGAAGGAGCCGCCAGATCTAAAGGCCCATCTGGAGCCCTGTTGCAGTCAGGCCCGCGCTGCCTCGGCCGCCACGACGAGCAACACCGCCGCCAACACACGCAGCCCTCCACGCTGAAGCAATAGCCACCAGCGTCGTCGCGCCCCACAAAGCGCCGCGTCCCGGAACGAAGGGGCCGTCCCGCGCTACCCACCGCCGCTCGGAGAGGAGAGGAGGCCCCGCCGCCGCCACTGTCGGCCGGGCTTTGCCCGCCGGCGAGCTCTGGCAGCGGCGAGGAGAGAGGAGGAGGAGTTGAAGGTAGGGGCGGCGGCTAGGGTTTTCCCCCGTCGCTCGCGGGAGTGACGCGGGGGGCGGGGGAGAGATCTTATTTTGATGAATCTATGAGTAGTATCGGGGGGTATGAATCATAGATAAGTTGGAATACAGTAGGTTTAACACCAATATAAATAAAGAATGAGTTCATTACAGTACATTAAAGTGGTGGTTTGTTTTCACATACTAATAGAGCTGACGAGATTTTTGCTAAGTTTTGTGTTGTGAAGTTTTTAAGTTTTTGGGTAAGGATTTGATGGACTATGGAACAAAGAGTGGAAGATCCTAAGCTTGGGGATTCCCAAGGCACCCAAGGTAAAATATAAGGACAACTAAAAGCTTAAGCTTGGGGATGCCCCGGGAAGGCATCCCCTCTTTCATCTTCGTCTATCGGTAACTTTACTTGAGACTATATTTTTATTCACCACATGATATGTGTTTTGCTTGGAGCGTCATGTATGATTTGAGTCTTTGATTTTTAGTTTGCCAAAATCATCCTTGTTGTACACACCTTTTTAGAGGGATACACATGAATCGGAATTTATTACAATAATCTATGTGCTTCATTTATATCTTTTGAGCAAGATAGTTTTGCTATAGTGCTTCACTTATATATTTTTAGAGCACGGTGGTGGTTTTATTTCATAGAAATTATTGATCTCTCATGCTTCACTTAAATTATTTTGAGAGCCTTTTAGAACAGCATGGTAATTTGCTTTGGTTATAAAATTAGTCCTAATATGATAGGCTTCCAAGATGGGTATAATAAAAACTTTCATATAAAGTGCATTGAATATTATGAGAAGTTTGATACTTGATGATTGTTTTGAGATAAGAGGATAGTGATATTAGAGACATCCTAGTAGAGTAGTTGTGAATTTGAGAAATACTTGTGTTGAGGTTTGCAAGCCCCGAAGCATGCACGTATGGTTACTGTTGTGTTACAAATTTGAAGCATGAGGTATTTCATTGAGTGTCATCCTTTGTGTGGAGGTCGGGATCTCGCGATGGTTAACTCCTACAAAACATTCCCCTAGGAGCATGCATGTAGTACTTTGTTTTGATGACTTGTAGAATTTTGCAATAAATATGTGTGTTCTTTATGACTAATGTTGAGTCCATGGATTATACGCACTCTCACCCTTCCACCATTGCTAGCCTCTCTTGTACAACACAACTTTCACCGGTACCATACACCCACCATATACCTTCCTCAAAAAGCCACCATACCTACCTATTATGTAATTTCCATAGGCATTCCAAGATATATTGCCATGCAACTTTCCACCGTTCCGTTTACTATGACACGCTTCATCATTGTTATATTGTCATGCATGATCATGTAGTTGACATCGTATTTGTGGCAAGGCCACCATGCATAATTTTGCATACATGTCACTCTTGATTAATTGCACATCCCGGTACACCGCCGGAGGCATTCATATAGAGTCATATTTTGTTCTAGCATCGAGTTGTAATCTATGAGTTGTAAATAAATAGAAGTGTGATGATCATCATTATTAGAGCATTGTCCAAAATAAGGAAGGAAAGGCCAAAGAAAAAAAGGCCCAAAAAAAGAAGAAAAAAAGAAAAAAAGGGGGGGCAATGCTACTATCTGTTCCCACACTTGTGCTTCAAAGTAGCACCATGATCATGATGATAGAGAGTCTCTTGTTTTGTCACTTTCATATACTAGTGGGAATTTTCGTTATAGAACTTGGCTTGTATATTCCAATGATGGGCTTCCTCAAATGCCCTAGGTCTTCATGAGCAATCAAGTTGGATGCCCACCCACTTAGTTTCTTTTGTTGAGCTACCATAAATTTATAGCTCTAGTGCATCTGTTGCATGGCAATCCCTACTCACTCACATTGATATCTATTGATGGGCATCTCCATAGCCTCTTGATACGCCTAGTTGATGTGAGACCATCTTCCTCCTTTTTTTCTTCTCCACAACCACCACTCTATTCCAAATATAGTGCTATATCCATGGCTCATGCTCATGTATTGCGTGAATGTTGAAAAAGTTTGAAAAAATTTAAGTATGAAACAATTGCTTGGCTGAAACCGGGGTTGTGCATGATTGAGTATTTTGTATGACAAAGATGGAGCATAACCAAACTATATGATTTTGTAGGGATGAATTTGTTTGGCCATGTTATTTTGAGAAGACATGATTGCCTTGTTAGTATACTTGAAGTATTATTACTTTTATGTCAATATTAAACTTTTGTCTTAAATCTTTTGGATCTGAACATTCATGCCACAATAAAGAAAAATACATTGACAATTATGTTGGGTAGCATTCCACATCAAAAATTTGGTTTTGTTCATTTACTTACTCGAGAATGAGCAGGAATTAAGCTTGGGGATGCTATATATGTCTCTCATAAATCTCCATCGTATCTATAATTTTTTATTGTTACATGCCAATATTATACAACTTTCATATACTTTTGGCAACTTTTTATACTATTTTTGGGACTAACATATTGATGCAGTGCCCAGTGCCAGTTCCCGTTTGTTGAATGTTTTTTGCTTCGCAGAATATCCATATCAAACGGAGTCCAAACGGGATAAAAACGAATGGAGATTTCTCTTTGGAATATATGTGAATTTTGGGAAGTGGAATCAACGTGAGACAAGGCATGAGTGCCCCATGAGGGTGAGGGGCTCTCCCAGGGGGCAGGCGCGCCGTGGGTCCTCGTGGCCACCCCGTTAGGCGGTTGGTGCCCTTCTTTCACCGCAAGAAAGCTAATATCCAGATAAAAATTGTGTCCAATATTCAGCCCAATCGGAGTTACGGATCTCCGGGATATTAAGAAACGGTGAAAGGCCCGAATAAAAATGCAGAAATAGATAGAGACAGAGAGACGGATCAAATCTCGGAGGGACTCTCACCCCTCCGCCGCCATGGAGGCCATGGACCAGAGGGTCAACCCTTCTCCAATCTAGGGAGAAGGTCAATAAAGAAGAATAATGAGGGGGTCTCTCTCCCCCTCTCTCCCGTTGGCGCCAGAATGCCATCGGGGCCATCATCGTGTTGGCGATCTACACCAACACCTCCATCATATTCACCAACATCTCCATCACCTTCCCCCATTTATCTACAGCGGCCCACTCTCCCGCAACCCATTGTGCCCTCTACTTGAACATGGTGCTTTATTCTTCATAGTATTATCCAATTATGTGTTGCCATCCTATGATGTCTGAGTAGATTTTCGTTGTCCTATCGGTGATTGGTGAATTGCTATGATTGATTTAATTTGATTGTGGTTATGTTGCTGTCCTTTGGTGCCAATCATATGAGCGCGTGCGTGGATCACACCATAGGGCTAGTTGTATGTTGATAAGACTACGTATTGGAGGGCAAGAGTGATAGAAGCTTCAACCTAGCATAGAAATTGATGCATACGGGATTGAAGGGGGACCGATATATCTTAATGATATGGTTGAGTTTTACCTTAATGAACATTAGTAGTTGCGGGTGCTTGCTAATAGTTCCAATCATAAGTGCATAGAATTGCAAGTTAGGGATGACATGGTAGCAGTGGCCTCTCCCACATAAAACTTGCTATCGGTCTAGTAACGTAGTCAATTGCTTAGGGGCAATTTCGCAACTCCTACCACCACTTTTCCACACTCGCTATATTAACTTTATTGCTTATTTATCTAAACAGCCCCTAGTTTATATTTACGTGCTCTTTATATTCTTGCAAACCTATCCCACAAAAACTACAAAGTACTTCTAGTTTCATACTTGTTCTAGGTAAAGTAAACGTCAAGCGTGCATAGAGTTGTATCGGTGGTCGATAGAACTTGAGGGAATATTTGTTCTACCTTTAGCTCCTCGTTGGGTTCGACACTCTTACTTATCGAAAGAGGCTACAACTGATCCCCTACACTTGTGGGTTATCAAGACGTTTTTCTGGCGCCGTTGCCGGGGAGCAATAGCGTGCGGTGAATATTCTCGTGTGTGCTAGTTTGCTTTATCACTAAGTATATTTTATTTGTTGTTCTAAGTTGTTCTCTATCTTTAGTTATGGATATGGAACACGAAATACCAAAAAAAATTAGGTGTACTTGGTACTCATGGAGATGGGGAACCTCCTAAAACCGTCGATGCTCATTATGTGAAAGATATTAGGTACTACTTTGATAATCCTTAGAAAACCCCATTCAACTACATAATGGGAGTAACATTGGATCAACGTGAATACTTTAGGGATTTTTGCTTGACACAAAAAGGGAAACTATTATGGGATCCAATTTATATGTTGCATTGGTATGCTCGGAAATTATGCTTGAGATATGATTATACTTGTTGCTCTAGGATGAAGGCCCCACACCTTCCCTTTTCATGCAAATTTAATGATAATGAAACCTTAGCTTCTTATGCTAATGGTATATATGATTACTCTGGTGTTGAAAAAATAGAAGAATTCGTTGCTTTTAAGGGTGCTTATGAAATTGAATCTCTGTTTGAAAAGTATGATGCTTTTGATGATGATGTTTATAGGCCTAAAAGTCTTGCTATATTGAAATATTGCTATTTGAATTATGAATACAATGCCAATATTGATGCGTTTATTGATAAGGTCTCCGCTCTCCAAGAAGAGATTAATATTTTGTAGGAGTCTATGGAAGAAGAAATTAATGACATTGTGAGCTCATTGGATGAAAAAGATGGGGAGGAGAGTGAAGAACAAAAGAAGGAAGTGCGGATTGATCACCCGTGCCCACCTTCTAATTAGAGTAAATCTTTATCTCATACATTGTTTAATTTTCCTTCATGCTTACCGAAGGGTGAATACCATGATGATTGCTATGATCCCTTGGATTCTTTTGAAATATCCGTTTTTGATGATGCTTGCTATGCTTGTGGTCAAGATGCCAATATGAATTATGCTTATGGATATGAACTTGCTATAGTTCCTTATGTTATGTATGAAATTGTTGCTATTGCACCCACATATGATAGTCCTATTATCATTTTGAATTCTCCCAACTACACTATATCAGAGAAATTTGCACTTATTAAGGACTATATTGATGTATTACGTTCTACAACTAAACATGATGTTTTTTTAGATATAATATGCATGTGCTTGCTGCTCCTACTTGCAATCATTATGAGAGAGGAACTACATCTCCACCTCTCTATGTCTCCAACACGGTAAAATTGCAAGAAACTTCTTATACTATGCATTGGCCTTTACTCGAGGTGCATGAATTGTTCTTGTATGACATGCCTATGAATAGGAAGTGAGTTAGACTTCATTTTTGCATGACACATATCACTTTGTGCTCACTACTAAATGCCAAATCATTGCTAATTCAAATTGGCTTTGATATACCTTGGGATCCGGGTGGATCCATTACTTGAGCACTACATGCCTAGCTTAATGGCTTTAAAGAAAGCGCAGCCGTTGAGACAACCCGGAAGTTTTACAGAGTCATTTATTTCTGTTGTGTGCTTTTATAAAGTTTAAAAACAAAATAAAAATAAAGAGGGGAACCAAAAACTTTTTCGAAAAGAAGAGTGAAAGTAAGAAGGATGAGCACTGTTGAAATGGGGGAGCTCCTTGAACTTTGTTCATGCCCATGGAAACTTTGCAAATCTTAATTAAAGAAACTTTTAAACAAAAATAATGATACCCTTGTACAATTCCTTTGTATTATAAAAATAATGTGCCAAGAGTTTCCTTTAGGATGATTAAACTGCTTGTTGGTTTGTCCGGTGCAAAAAACAGAAACTTTGGTTGTAGTGCGCGATTTTACATTTTTTACTGGAACGTCCAAAGGATCCGAAACATTTTGCAAAGTCTTTCTATACAAATTGTTGTTTTTTCCTAATTTTTCCATGATTTTTAGGATTACAGAAGTATGGTTAATGTTCAGATAACTACAGACTGTCATGTTTTCACATATTGCTTTACAACTTCATTATTTGAATATGTTTGAATTCTTGTTGAAGCCTCCTTGACTTGGGGCCATAGAATTGTGATGGCATATAGTGGGTAATGTTTTTTCGCAATTATACAATAATGTTAGATCGGTACATGATGGGATTTCATTAATCATATGCACTAACCTCGCCAGTAAAAGTTCGGTTAAGTTTTGTGTGGATAAAGTGTTCGAAGATCGAGGAGGTCTCGATATGAGGAGACGGAGGAGAGGCAAGAGCTCAAGCTTGGGGATGCCCGAGGCACCCCAAGTAAATATTCAAGAGACTCAAGCGTCTAAGCTTGGGGATGCCCCGGAAGGCATCCCATCTTTCTTCAACAAGTATCGGTATGTTTTCGAATTCATTTCGTTCACATGATATGTGTAAACTCTTGGAGCGTCGTGTGCATTTACTTTCACTTTTAATAAATGCACCATGCTGGTATGAGATAGTCCTTGGTTGAATTATAGAATGCTCTTTGCACTTCACTTATATCTTTTGAGTATGGCTTTGTAGGATGCTTCGTGTGCTTCACTTATATCATTTAAAGTTTGGATTAACGCGACGACAAACGTCACAGTTAGCAATGAACTGAGCGATTTCTCTCTTCATCCTAGTCCACCAGAACCTCTGGCGTAGGTCCTGATACATCTTAGTACTACCGGGATGAATCGTGAGAGGAGATTCATGAGCCTCCTTAAGGATCAATTGCCGAAGATGTTGCTTCTTGGGAACCACCAGTAGGTTCTGGAAGAAAACAACACCTCGATCATCTATGGAGAAACTACCAGCAATACCCTTGGCAATGTTCCTCTTGATTCGGGTAATCCCCATATCATGCTTTTGGGCTTCTATGATATGATCCATAATAGTAGGTTTTCGCCACCAAGGTTGAAAGGAATCCGTGAGGAGCAATATGAAGGTTAAGCTTACATAATTCTTCATGGAGAAGTGGTTGGCCCTGCTGCAACATGAGATTGTTGCAGTATGACATACGACTTAAAGCATCAGCCATGACATTGGCCTTGCCTCGGGTGTAGGTAATCCCTAAGTCATAATCTGATATCAACTCCAACCAACGTCTTTGCCTAAGGTTAAATCTGACTGGGTGAAGATATACTTGAGACTCTGGTGATCGGTGTAGATCTCGCAACGATTGCCAAGAAGGTAATGTCGCCAGGTCTTAAGCGCATAGACTACGGCTGCAAGCTCTAGATCATGTGTAGGATAATTTTCCTCATGTGGATGCAACTGTCGAGATGCATAGGCAATCACATGACGATCATGCATAAGAATGCAGCCTAGTCCCTGTCGTGAGGCATCAAAATAGATAACAAAGTCCTTAGTGAAATCCGGTGGCACAAGTATGGGAGCAGAAGTCAGGCGTCTTTTCGTTCCTGAATACTGTGCTCACACTGTGGGGACCACTCAAACTTTTTATCTTTCTTGAGAAGTTCCGTGAGAGGTTTGGCCACTTTAGAGAAGTTTTCAACAAAGCAGCGACAATAACTGGCTAGACCAAGGAAACTCCTTACTTGTTTAACCGTTTCAGGTGGAGTCTAATCAAGAACGGCTTGAACTCTCTCGGGATTGACAGCAATGCCCTTACCAGAGATTACATGGCCGAGATAGGTCACTTCTGGCAACCAAAATTCGCACTTGGAGAACTTGGCATAAAGGCGGTGCTCTCTGAGTTTTTCCAACACAAGTCTAAGGTGTTCGGCATGCTCTTCCTCGTTCTTCGAGTAGATAAGAATATCATCGAGGTTAACCACGACGAACTTATCTAAGTACTCCATGAATATCGAGTTTATGAAGCGGGAGAAGGTGGCTAGAGCATTGGGTGGACCGAAAGACATGACGGTGTACTCGTACTGTCCATAACGAGTGGCAAAAGCCGTCTTAGGAATGTCTCCATTTCTGATCTTGATTTGATGGTAGCCTAACCTCAAATCCATCTTGGAGAAGACTGAGGATCCAGCAAGCTGATCATACAGGTCGTTGATGCTGGGGAGCGGATACTTGTTCTTTATCGTGACCAAATTAACGGGACGATAATCTACAACCATCCGATCCATGCCATCCTTCTTCCTGACGAAGAGGACAGGACAAGCCCGTGGAGAAGAACTAGGACAGATGAAACCCTTTTGCAAGGACTCACCAAGTTGTTCCTTAAGCTCAGCCAATTCTAGGGGTGCCATCTTGTAAGGTCTCCTAGAAATTGGAACAGTTCCTGGGATAAGATCTATGACATACTCTACATCCCTGTCAGGTGGAACACCTGGTAGTTCCTCTGGAAAGACATCCGGAAAGTCACGGACTACCGGGATATCTTCAAGGTCTGGGAGGGGGCTGGCATTAAGAGAATAGAGTTGACGCTTTGCAACTCTAGTGGAGACAGTGAATATCTTGCCAGATGGGTGTGTAAGCTGAAAAGCCCTAGTGTAACAATCAATCTTAGCATGATGAGCTGTCATCCAATCCATACCCAAAATGATGTTAATATCTGAGGACTTGAGGGCTATAAGTGAGGCAAGGAATACAAGTCTGTCAACAAGGATTCCATTACCATGGCTTATTCTGGTAGTTTGCCATCTAGACCCTCGGGTTTGGATTTCAAGCGGAGTTGTCATATCACAAAATGACATGTCGTGCAAACGAGCATAGCCTTCAGAGATGAAGGAGTGAGATGCTCCGGTATCGAACAGAACGGAAGCTGGATGGCAATTGACAAGGAGTGTACCAATAACAACATTTGGATCATCATGAGCGTCTTTAGCTGAGGCGTGATGCACACGTCCATGTTTAGTGGGGGCTGGATTGGCACTGATCGTCTTGCGTGGTGGCTTACCACGAAGAACGGACTTCTCGGGCTGGGGTGGAGCAAAGCTGGCCTGAGAGCTGTCACGTGCATAGTGTCCTGGCTTTCCGCAAGTGAAGCAAGTCCCTGAGGTAGGTCGTGGACCCGCATTGACAAGCGGTCTACCAATAGGCCTGGGTGGAGCATATGACTGAGCTAGATGAGGCACCTCATAAGATGGCCTCGGTGAATATCTGGGTGGAAGAGCGGAGTTTGGAACCCAAATCAGGCGCTTCTGGGAACTAGTGCCGAAGTAAGATCCCAAATCACAGGTGTACTTACGAGACTCCTCGTAAGTAAGCTGAGTTGTCTCTGCGTTGCTGGCCATGTTCACAAGAGCCTTGAATGTATTGCAATGATGCAAGTGAAGATCACGACGCAGCTTGGGGTTGAGACCCTTCCAGAACCTAACCTGCTTCTTGGCGTCCGCGGACACTTCTTCTGTAGCATAGCGGGCGAGGTTTTCAAATTCTCTACTATAAGCATCAACATCCATCTTAGCCTGGGTAAGACTACATAACTCTTCTCTCTTGCGATCGATGAGGGCTTGAGGAATATGATGCTCGCGAAAAGCCTCAGTGAAATCTCTCCAGGTAGGAATCTGGCCAGCTGGAATCATGGCCTCATAGTTCTGCCACCAAAGACTAGCAGGACCTTCCAGGTGATAAGTGGCATAGATGACCTTGTCACCTTTAGCTACGTTTGCGGAACGCGGCTTGTGACTGATACTACGGAGCCAGTCATCTTCATCGAGTGGCTCAAAGGGATGATGGAAGGTGGGTGGTTTCAGACGAATTAAGTCATGGATGGTCGCCGACTCTTTGCACTGATGTGTGGTGTTCTCCTCAATACGTGCCAACAAGCGGTTAGACTCTCGCTTGTTCCTCTCCATCTCTAACATGACCTCTGCCAACGAAGGCTGGTCGGGGGGGTCCTCCTCATCCCTACCACCTCTGTGGTTCTTTCTACGAGCAACTGAACCTCGGGTAACTGACGACATCCTGAGAAATGAAACCAAGGACGAAATCAGCATCAACCAGGCTGTAGAAGGTAGGAGAAGAAATGAGTATCTCTCGAACTCCTAGGACAATTCAGGCAGCAGAACGGCAGTAAAATGCTCAAAATGAGACATCCTGCAAACGATAGCGCAGTACCATACTCAACATCATCACTCAAGGTTCTGTGATAGTACTAAACAAACTACACCGGAAGAACTTGAAAACTGGAGTAAGACTCCGATCAACCAATCCTATTGAACTACGGAATAGAAACTCGTGATCCTGATGGACGGAAGAGAAAGCCTAGTTCCTTAACCCCGTAGGAAAGGTAAGATGACTCAGATCAGAAGACATAAGGTACAAGGAGTAAAAGAGCCTTACGTTCCCTTCCACAATCAATTCCCTTATATAACTAAAGAATTTCTAGACTCAACTTCGACCAGTTTGGCTTGGTAATCCTACGGGCAGTCGGGCTCTGATACCAAAGCTACCAGGACCCCGATCCTAAGTCACACCGGTCTGGCATGTAACACATCATATCACTTTGCAACCTCACGCACGGTATCCCCACGGGTGCCACCTTACCTGGCCCGAGACCGTTTGCGCATTTTGGCTCACGTATATGATAGTGTTGCTAGCATCCATATGACAGAGAACCCGGGCCGACATGACTAGTTATAAACCCAAGGTGGCACTAACTTACAGGGACAGGCATACATGACCCAGCAACGAACGTGTCGGTCATCAACGTATGAACCCAAGTCGTAGCAAGCTACAAGGACTTAAAGGAACAACATGTGACATTTCCCAAAGGGACAGACACAAGAACGAACAAGGACACATGCCGGCCAGCCTAAGTGTTCCGGAGCAGTAGCAAGCTACCATGGCTCAGTGGAAGCAATAGGAGACATTTCCCCATAAGAGAGGCTACCAAGAGGAAACAACTAGGTTGTCGGATCGCACACATACCAAGCATTTCAACAACATACACACAATATGCTCGATATGTGCAAATACAACATGGCATCACAACAAGACTCTATGAAGCAAAGTATTTATTCATTAGTCTCCGAGGAGCCAGATATTACAAACATGGGTCTCATGACCCAGCATTCAGAGCATACAAGCAACAAGCGAAAGCATAACATGTCTGAGTACAGACAACTACAAATGAAAAAGGCTAAAGAGCCTGGCTATCTACAACACTCGTACAAGATGGTAGCTGAGGTAACAAGCTACTTGTCGAAGTCCAAGCGGAACTACTAGTGAGACAAAAGCCTCATCTGCAAAACATAAATTAAGAAAACATAAGTACAAAGTACTCAGCAAGGCTTACATCAGATCCTATCATACATGCATTTGTATCAAGAAGGCATAGTGGGGTTTAGTTGCAGCAAGCCAGCTTTGACTCAGTGGCTATCCTCTACTACGACTGCTGGTAACTCTTTGAGGTGGCGCACACGAGTCCACTAATCACCACTCAAATCACCACTATGGATTCATCCCCGTCTCCCTACAAGAAGGCCATCCATAGCACTCACACTTGTCTTGAGTATTTTAGAGTACCCACTTCAAGTTGTCTATGTACCACGTAAGCATCCAAGAAGTCCATAACCGTGGACCCGGCTATTCGAATAGATCATGGAAAACCCTGCAGGGGTGTACTTCTTCACACACGCTCTCGCCACTTACCACCATGTACACGTCGTGTATCTCGGCAACCTTCAAGCGGAAGCCTGGCGAGGGTGTCGGCCACGACCTGACTAACCACGCAAGACTCTAGTACAGGTTTATCACCTATTTGGGTTCCATCCGCAAGGGAGTCCGGCCAAGGTTTCCATCACGGCCCCAAATGATGTGTACAGGGTTCCCGAGCCCACCATCCGGGTGCCACTCGGTACACCGGGCCACGTGTGCCTAGTCTGTCCCAAGCCCACCCTGCAGGGTGCCACTTGGTAGAAAAATAACACTACCTACAAACACCAGAAACTAGTTGCGACTCCTGGACAGAGATCAAGTTGATTAATAAGCCAAGAGGGGTCGAGTTACCGGAACCCAATGTGTGGTAGTAGCTTGTCATTGGACAACATACACAGAACTCAGTGCTTAAGGACGGTTCCAGTGAGACAACCCACCATGTACTACTACATGGCCTCTCACTGTTACCTTTACCAAATCGTGTTCACACACTTAACACTCAGCATCAGAACATATCACTGCACTCCAATTCAGTCCCAATGAATTAGACCTGACACACTCTTAGCAATAGCAAGCAAGGCATTGTAAGAACACAACATGGCTTCAATCAACTCCTACACATGCTAGTGGGTTTCAACTATTTACTGTGGCAATGACAGGTCATGCAGAGGAATGGGTTCAACTACTACAGCATAAAGTAGCAGTTGAATCGTTGTTGTCCTAATGCAATAACAGAGAGCAGGAGCGAGAGAGTGGGATTGTATCGGAATGCACAAGGAGTTTTGCTTGCCTGATAGATCAACAGGGGGCACTGCTCCTCGGACAGGTACTCTGGAACGGTCTCCGGAGCAGGACCTATCGAGAAGGACGGTGCCAACAATCAAACACAAGCATATGCAACAATATGATGCGTGAACATGGAATGAAGATATGATGTTGTTTGAGCTAATGCAACTAGCTTTTATTTGGTTGAAGTCCATTTGAACCAAGGTTCAAATGCAACTCCAGATTAAACATTTATAAATGCCATTTATGTGTTTTCCCATATTCAGTAGGTATAAGTTCATTTGTCACGCATGAAAATGGTACAGATGGATATATTGAATTTTTTTGATAAATTTTCATATATAAAATATTTCATTCTGAGCTACGGTTGAATTTCTGTAATTTTTTGAAGTTTAAACCAATTTCTGAAATAAATAAATCATTTAGGATTTATACAAATCCCAGAAATGGATTACTGCGTCAGCATGATGTCAGTAGGTCAACCAGGCTGACCAGAGTCAAACCTGATAGTGGGGTCCACTGGTCAGTGACTCTACTAATTAGCTGAATTTAATTAGTGCTAAACTAATCCTAACCAAAAGTCAGCAGGACAGGGCCCACATGTTAGTGGCTATACTAATTAACTAAACTAATTACATAAAACTAAATGGGGTCAACTAACCGGGGGGGGACCCACCTGTCATTGACCCATAGGGTCAAAACGGTCGGCGGGGTCAAACCCGCCGGCGTTAAGCCGCCGGCAGCAGCAAACACGGTGGAGGGCGTCGGAAACGCCGCTCCGGCGACCATTTGGACGGCGGAGAGCATCTACGGGCTGCACAGCCTCGTCCGCATCGATCTATGCCAACGGGAAGCTGCGGGGGCGCCGGAGTTGGCCGGAGCGAAACTCGCGGCGGCGCCGGAGTTCGGGTGGTGGCGGGGTTACGGGGCACGGGGAGACCAAAGGAGGGGTGCTACGGGCTCGTGGAGAGCCGCTTAGCATGTTGGTGTGCTCTTCTGCGAGCAGCAAGGGCTGTGGCCAGGACGGCGATGAGGCACGACGGCGGTGAGGTCTCAGCCTCGGCGGAAACGGAGCTGGAGCTCGCAAGGATGAGGGGGAGAAGAGGGGTTCGACAGAGGAGCTCACGGCGAGTAGAACGGCGGTCTCAGCGGGCTCGGGGGAGGCCGGACGACGACGCGACGTTGCCGGCGATCTCGGTGCAGAGGCGGCGATCTCGAGCTCGAAGGCGAGGCTGCAGGGCGTCCAGCAACGTGTGGCTCGTCAGAGAGGTAGAGGACGACGTGGCGGAGCTCCTGGCGCGTCAGCTGGGCATGGAGTAGCCTGTGGCCACGGCAGCGGCGAGCGGCGGCGACGGTGGCGCCCGGGTCCGAGCGAGAGAGAGAGACAGTGGAGGGGAGAGGCCGCGAGAGAGAGTGAGAGGGGTCCAGGTGCCTCGTGGTGTCGTTTAGAAAGGCCAGGGCGACGAGGGAGAGGGCGGGTAGGCAGGGAGGAGGTGGCAGCCATGCGCTTAGCGGTGGCGCATGCCCCTGCCTCGTGTCGTTGCCTGGAGGACGACGACTAGCAGATGGGCCGGCCCAGCTGGGCCGCACAGTGCCAGGCCAGCAAGTGGCCCAGGTAAGCTCTAACTCTTTTTTTTCTATTTTTTTCCTAATTCTGTAATTTTGTTTTGATTTAGTTTCTAAACTAAATCAATTATTTTCTTCTGACCCCTTTTTGCAGGGACCTAAGGAATTAATCCAAAGCCGCTCACAATAAAAATCAGAATTTTTGGACATATATAAAAATATAATCAATATACATCCAATGCAAATAATTATTGCATTAATTCCAAATGCCCAAAATAAATATTTATGAGCTCCTAAAAATATTGGTTTGAATTTTACCTCTGACCAATATTTTTAGAGAGAAACATGAACATTTTCTTGGACCCTTTTTGGAGCAATTTCTATTTGGGTCATTTTTCAAACAGGTTTCTGAGGGTTTCACAAGTCCCCAATTCAAATTCATTTGAAGTTTATACATGATGCAAACACCAAGCTAGCCTAGTGCATACCAGAACTAGGGTTGTGACAGGGCTGCTCGGGTAAATGTTGAACCAGCGCTTTTCAAGCCGAAAGGCATCCGTACAAAGCAGTGCGTACCACATGGGGTGATGAACGTGATTTTCTCTTCGTCATCCTTCATCATGAAAATCTGGTGGTATCCTGAGTAGGCGTCGAGGAATGATAGCAGGTCACACCCGGCAGTGGAGTCCACTATCTAGTCAATGCATGGCAAAGGGAAAGGATCCTTTGGACAGGCTTTATTGATATCTGTATAGTCAATACACAGCCTCCATTTCCCATTTTCCTTATGCACTACCACTGGATTGGCCAACCACGTGGGGTGGAGAACTCCTCTGACCAGGCCTGCCGCCCACAACTTCCTGATGTCTATGATGATGAACTCTTGGCGCTCCAAAGCTTGCTTCCTGACCTTCTGCTTGACGGGCCGCGCATGGGGACAGACAGCAAGGTGCTGCTCAAACACCTACCTGGGAACGCCTGGGATGTCGGATGCTTGCCATGCAAACACGTCGACATTCTCCCACAAGAAGGTGACGAGCGCGCCTTCCTATTTGCTGCCAAGGGTGGAGCTTATGATAAAAGCCCCAACCGTGCCATCCTCCCTAACGGGGACCTTCTTGGTGTCTGGTGGGGCCACCTTGGACCTCTTGCTCCTGCTAGCAAAGCTCTCTGGCACGTCTCCAACGGGAGCGCGGCGCTCCGAAGAGGAACGTTTGCTGGAGGGGGTGCATGAGCTCTTGTCGGGGTCAGAAGCCTTGCCAGAAGGTGCCTTGCCGGTAGGGGCAAAGGTCTTGCCGGTTTTCTTCCCCCTTGAGGTCTCAGTGGTAGGAGAAAGTGCCCTGGCAGCATCTTTTGCAACTGCCTCTCGGTAGAGTTGGTCGGCGTAGATGAGCGCGTCTTTCTTGTCGGAGGGGACGATGATGATGCTCATCGGACCGGGCATCTTCAACATGTTGTAGGCGTAATGTGATGCCGCCAAAAACTTGGCCAGCGTTAGGCGGCTGAGGATTCCATTATAGGGCACAGGGATCTTTGCAACATCAAAAACAATCTTCTTCGCCCTATGGTTCAGCACGCCCCCAAATGTAATAGGCAACGTGATCTTTCCCTTCGGCTGACTCCTCCCCGGGTTGACCCCTTGAAACATGCCCATCTCTCGAGATCTCCATCAGGGATTTGCAGCCTCTCGATCACAGCGGGAAAGATCAAGTTCAGACCGGCCCCGCCATCAACTAGCACTTTCGTCACTTTGAGGTTGCGTATCATTGGCGAAACCAACAATTGCAGACTTCCGACTGCTGTTGTGCGATCAGGGTGATCCTCGGTGTCAAAAATGATAGGCGTACTAGACCACTTCAGTGGCCTCTGGGCGTCAAATGATGGCTCTGCCGCAGTGACGTCACGCGCCCACTGTTTAGTTGGCCGTGAGAGGTATGCAACGAGGTGCCACCATCGACGCACATGGCCTTCGTAGCATTCTGGAACCCATGCTCGCTGGACTTGTCATCCTCATCATGATCATCATCTCCCTCTTTCTTGTCACGGCCCCGAGCGGGCCTCTCTGGTTGATTATCTTGGCTGCGGCAACCACCTCGGCCGCCACGTTTCTTGCCAGGCACCATCCGGGCTCTTCTCCTTATCACACCTCTCATACTCAGCTTTCTGCTTCTCTGCGAGTAGCTCGACCTACCAGCAATTCTGGAGGTCATGGCCCTTGTTGCAATGGATCTTGCAGTACTACTTCTCGGAGCTTCTTGGCTTGTCGGTAGCCGCCAAGGCCCGGTAGGCGGCGCACCCGGCAACTTCCTTGCTGTGGTCGTCAGCCTTGGCCTTCTCGACGATGTCGGGGTCATCAAATCCCTCGACGGCAAACACGGTCTTGCCTTTATGCTTCATCTTGCAGCGTCAGCCCTTCTTCGTCGGGGCGATGGTGTCTCCGTCTGTGGAGTTTGTTTCCGCGCCGGCATCTTCGCCGGGGTTCTTCCTCCCTTCTTCAGCTGGGGCACATCTATCAGCCAGAACATAAAGCACGGCTACTTCTCTAACCTTGTTCATTGCCAGTTCTTCATGCATCTTGCAGTTGTGCACATTCTGATGGAACACACTGATGACGGCGGCGGGATGAACATCTAGGATGTTGTACTGCAAACGGCTGAACCTTTGTATGTACTTGCACGGGGTTTCGCCATCCTTTTGGGGGATGAAATGCAAATCACTTTCCTGGCTAGGAGCTTGGTGGCCCCCGATAAAGGCGCCAACAAACTCATGGCATAGATCCCACCAAGAAGAAATTGAACCCACGGGCAGGTGCATCAACCATGACATAACGTTGAGCTTAAGCACCAACGGGAAGTAGTTGGAGGGCACCTTGTCATCGCGAGCCCCAGCGGTCTGCATCGCGATGGTGTAGATGCTAAGGAACTCCGATGAGTGAGTCTTGTTGTTGTACTTTTCTCCAACCTCGGGCTTGAATGTGTGGTGGGAGGGCCATTGGAATTTTCATAGCTCACAGGTAAAGGCTGTACAACCCACCTCGTAAGGTAAGTCACGAGAGCCCCCCGGTGCTGGGCGGTCCATAGTGGGCCCCGCACGCCTATCTGACTATGGCGTACATCCCGCCGTCGCTCGATAGTAGTCTGAGCATCTTCCTGGGCTCGCTCCCGAAGAACTTGATGTTGGTCGTGGCGGGCTCGCGGGTCGGATTACACTTTGGAAAAGTTGTCATGGGCGTCGGCCCGATGAGCCGGCGGCTGCTGTTGCTGGCGTGGGGGAGGAGAGTGCACTGATACGTCTCGAATGTATCTAAAATTTTCGATTGTCCCATGCTATTATTTATGATGTTTTGGATGTTTAATAGGCTTTGTTATACACTTTTATATTATTTTTGGGACTAACCTATTAACCCAAAGGCCCAGTCCAGATTGTTGTTTTTTTTGCCTATTTCAGGGTTTTACAGAGAAGGAATATCAAACAGAGTCCAAACGGAATGAAACTTCGGGAGAGCTATTTTTGGTGTAAAATACGCACGGGAGACTTGAGAACCACGGAATAGGGCTGAGGTGGCATCCATGAGGGTGGGGGGCGCCCCCCCTATAGGGCACGCCCCATGCCTCGTAGGCACCCTTTCTAGCCCCCGGTGCCCTCCTTCCTCCTATATATACCAACGTACCCCGAAACCATAAGAACAACAGAGAAATCCCTAGTTCCACCGCCGCAACCTTCTTGTCGGCGTCCTGGGAACTAGGGTACCCAGACTTGCCTGTCTACGGGCCGCGACGCGCTCCTACAAGCGGCCTGGTATGGCCCAGCTAATCGACCAGCTGCTCAAGACCCTCGCGAGGGGCCAGGCCTCGCGAGGAGAACGATGTCAAGACCTCCTTGGGAGCGGTCTCGGCAAGGCTTTCCGGAGGGGTGGAGAATCCAATGCCAAGCCTGCCTCAGGAGGAGGCAGTGATGTCAGCAGTATGCACCGCGCCGGCAAGTGCTAGCGTCCGCCAGCGGCACAGTTGCCATATCGGTGCAAAGGAGATAGTGCAGCCGTTGGTTCCCAAGGAGCAGGGAAAAGGTTTCCTCTTTGGTGCAACAAGACCGAAGACCGCAAGGATGATAAGGAGGATGTCACCGTCGAGCCCACCACCATGTCACCGCCTAATCCTTTTGCTGGCAGAGACGATTTTGTCAGGGTAGGAACGTCCTTGTGTTCCCGCTCAAAATGGCCGTTGTGGAATCCCTTCCCGCCTAAACATTTCGGGGGAAGAGGACTGTGGCGCCTATATAAGTAGCTAGAACCTCCACTGCAAGGAGGGAGAATCATCGACTCACAGACTTGACAACCGCACAAGGAGCAAGAACACTAGCCTCCTGACCCTCCCGAGCTCGCCTCCTGAGCTCAGGAACCCTTGTACCAGTTCATATTCTAGCTCGCCCGGAGCCAATCCACCAAAGCAGGAAGTAGGGTCTTACACCACACGGTGGCCCGAACCTGGATAAACTCTTGTGTGCTTGTTCGTTGCTTGCTTGAATTTTTCCACCGAGACGAGAGCGAGGCGCTAGGTAGACGTGAGTGGGAGAGATCTTCGTTCACGCCCCTGTGTTTGAACTTAACGGGTTTTGCGGAGCCCTGAATCCAACATTTGGCCCGCCAGGTAGGGGGCGTGTCGAAATCTCGCCTCTCCGACGACCTCATCGAGTTCTCGTCACCGACCCTGCTCCACAGCCATGGTGGACATGCGCCGAGCTCGTGCCGCCCACCGCGCTGAGAACATCGCTCAGACGGCGCCCGCGGGCAACGGCGCACCGCCTCGCCCCAACTCGCGTGTCGCCAACGCCGCCACCGACCCGGCTGTCCATGAGCAGCAGGACTCCTCGCTGCCGCTGTCCGTGCGGCGGGACGGCCGCACGGCAACACCTTCACCCTCGCCAGCCGTAGCGTCGTCCTCGCTGGTCCGCCGTGGGCCGGTCTACTAGCAGCCTGCGCTACTGATGGCGCGGGAGCTCTTGTGCTACCGCCCGGCAGATGATCTCTACGATGAGTGGCTCCACCGCATCACCGAGCTCGTCAACGCCGTTGGGGAAGCACCTGCACCAACACACTCCCCACATCCTCCGTCGCCCCCGGCAGCGAACGAGGGCCTTGGGGTCCCGGCTCCGCCTCCCTTTCACCCCGCCGGCTAGGAGGGCCGGCGCGATGCCCCTCGACGTGAACAACCACGCAGAGCCCACGCCCACGACGAGGAGAGTTGCCAGGTGATCCCGCACCCACATGCAGGGGCTCGTGGGCCCCCTGTCCCACAACACCCAGATCGCGCGCCATAGGAGGTGGTGGCACCAGCACCTCAAGAACCAGCGTCACATGTGCAGGGGCGCTAGTGATCATGAGCGTACGCGGGTGTGGCGCCCTAGCTCCCGAGCTACGGCGCCTCGTCTGGCCCGGCAAGTTCAAGCCGGACCTGCCTCCGCGCTACGACGGCACCACCGACCCCACGGAGTTCCTCCAACTCTACGAGCTGAGCATCGAGGCGTCCAACAACACTGAGCAGGTCATGGCGAACTGGTTCCCCATGGCTCTGAAGGACGGCGCGCGCTCCTGGCTCCTGAGCCTCCCGGTGGGATCCATCTCCTCCTGGGGAGAGCTTCACGAGCGCTTCGTCGCTAACTTCCAAGGCACCCGCGACCGAGCCCCGGCAGCTACTGACCTGTGTCGCGTAAGGCAGCAGCCGGGAGAAACCCTGCAAAAGTACATCCAACGCTTCCACACCATGCGCCTCCGTATCCCCAGGGTCTCGGACGAGGCCATCACCTCTGCGTTCTCCGATGGCGTCCGCGACGTCAGGATGAGGGAAGAGCTCGCCATCCACGAATACATGTGCATAGCCCTCGAGATGTTCAAGCTCGCGGCAAAGCGCGCCAGGGCGGAGGAAGGCCGCCTCTCCCTTCAGGAGCTGCCTGAGGCGGAGGCGGACGACAAGAAAACCAAGGCCAAGGAGTCGAAGAGCAAGGGACCCTCCGTGCTGGCTGCTGAGCCAGAAGTGAAGCGTGGCTGCGCCTACGATGACCTCCCCAGAGACAACCGACCGTACTGCATCTTCCACAACGTCCACAGCCACAACACCAATGACTGTCAGGAGCTCAGGGCGATGCGCGGCGGGCGCGTCAAGCAGCGCCCTGAGCGTGACAACCGTGGCTACGGCCATGGAGGAGGCCGAGGAGGAGGACGCTGGGACGGTAGAAACTCGCGCCAAGGGTGGCGCGAGCAACCTCGTGAAGACCACTGGCAGGAGAAGCCTCGTGACGCCCCCTGGCGCGACCAGCCTCGTGAGGGTCGCCCTCAGGACAACGGAGGCCTGCCACCACTGCCAAGAAGGAACGACGATGACCGCCAGGGAGATGGGGCAGGGGGCTTCCAGGAACCGCGTGCAGTCGCGTGCATTCTGGGAGGAGCCCATGCCCCGGCTTCTCACCGCATCTTCAAGCAGTACGCCCGTGAGGTGAACGCGGTGCTTCCCAGGACTGATGCCGCACGCAACCTCAGGTGGACCAAGCAAGTCATCGCTTTCGACCCGAAAGACCAGCTCAAGTGCACTGCGGCCCCAGGCGCACTCCCGATGCTCTGCACCCCGACCATCAGCAACGTCCTCGTGACCAAGACCCTCATCGACGGCGGAGCAGGGCTCAACGTCCTCTCCGTCCAGACCTTTGAGACACTCCAGGTTCCCTACGATCAGCTCCACCCCACCAAGCCATTCTACGGAGTCACGGATGGCTCCACGCTCCCGATGGGGCAAGTCCGCCTCGCCGTCACCTTTGGCGACCGCGACAACTACCACACCGAGCTCATCGACTTCGACGTCGCCAACATCCACCTCCCGTACAATGCCATCCTGGGGTATCCTGCCCTTGCCAAGTTCATGGCGGTGACCCATCACGGCTACAACATCCTCAAGATGCCCGGGAGCGGCGGAGTCATCACGATCGCCTCCGACGAGAAGGAAATGGTGCGTTCCCTGGAGCGTGCCTACCAGACCGCGGCGGTTGAATACCCCGATGAGGATGAAGCCGTCCTCGCCCTGCAGACCTCCCCCAAGAAGAAGAAGAACCTACCCGTCGACGGACCTCGGGACGCGAGGGCTCCCGACGGCCTGGCCTCAGGACCCGTGCCTGCTGACGAGGCGCCCTCGACCCTTGCATAGGGAGGCGCGCTCGATGCCCCTCTCGTGACGAGCTCGGGGGCTCTTCTCTGGAGTGTCCCCGAGCTGACCCGTGGCCCAAGGGAGGTGTTCGAGCACCACCTGCAAGCGTATCTTGATGGGCGTTTTTGTGAGCCCAATGCGAGCCGTCCAGCGCTAGGGGCTCAGGACTTCATCGACCAAGTTACGGAGGAACTTCAGTACACAAGACTCATCCGCGGTGGGCGTAACCGCACAACCCCAAGTCCACCTGCTCGCAGCCCAAGCGACTGCTTCCGCGTCTGCGTCGACATCGTGGGTCTCAACCGAGCCGCTTCTCAGGAGCCCTTCTGGCTAACGGCGGTCGGCCGGAGGAGGGCCCTCCCCTGCAGCTATGTCTGCATGCTTTTCGGCTTCCGCAATGCAGCGGCCATGTTCCAGCACCTTGCGTAGCAGGCCTTGAGGGATCGGTAGGCTCAGTCGCAGGCGGTCCGGACGGAGTGGGAGCCGGACCCGCGCGACCACTGAGAGCCTCAGGAGCCCGTGGACCTCAGGAGCCCGACGATCCTCGGGAGCGACCCAGACAGCTCGCGTCTTCAGCTACCCCAACTCTCCTTCGGCAAGTATCAGGTGACACTTCATGTATCTAAACAAGGGCGTCTCTCGGGCTGCATCATCCTCGGGCTGCTCAAGGCCAGATATTTCTTTCTATTTGCATTATCTATATGCTTGGCGTCCTCACCGCCACTAAGGTCATGAGCCCTTGTGAGCCCACTCGCGACCACCCCATGATTAAGGACTGGGACAACGTCTGTGCTCGGGTCCGTCCCTGCACCGTCGATAAACCCAAGGGCTGAGCTCTGTCTAGAGAGCCATTTCCGTGACGGCACCTCCCATGGTCCTTGGTGCCTTGTTCTCGCATGGGCTAATCGTGGATGGGTAAGTAGGGGCCCGTGGCAGGTGCCTCGCTCATGCGGGAACCGTGTGCCGGCTGTTTTTCCTTTGGATCGTAGCATGAGAAGACTGGGCACGGCGTCTGTGCTCGGGTCCGTCCCTGCAGCGTCGACAAATCCAGTGGCTGAGCTCTGTCTTGCAGGTTAACCCCGTGACGTCGCCTCCTGGGGTCGCTGGTGATGCGGCCTTCTCATGAAATGTCCCCTGGAGAGGCAATCGGCGCAGGTGGACACAACACCTCTCTTTTCACATTTTGCAGAAGAAGACTCAGGCCCAACCCGCTCAGGGTAGGGTCTCGTGAGTGATGCGTAAGCTCACGAGAACTTCCTCAGAGTCGTTCAACTCGTCCTGAGGAGGGCGCATATACACCTTGGCTGTCCTACCGTGCAAGCCACGCGTCAGGACGGGGCTGTACACGCCCTAGAGTCTCTCCCGGTGGGAGGCTCCCTCCCACGGTCCAGTGGAAGTACCAACCTCCACGTTGGCAGATCCAACCGAGGAGCGGTTATGCCCACGAACCAGTGGAAGCATCAAGCTCCACACTGGCCGATACGACCGAGGTGCGGTTATGCCCACACTCCGCGCAAGTGTGGTAGCTCTATGCTCCGCGCTAGTTATAAACAACTGAAGGTGGCCCCCAGTGGTCGCACCAACCTCAGGGAGCTTTTCAGCTCACGACGCTCACAGCTTCTCCTCGGATGGGTGTCGCGAGGGGGGCTAGGCACGGGGGCTATGCTCAGGTCACGCCTGGCAGACTCCACCCTACCAGGGCCCCAGACACCTGGCCTTCTCGTGCCCCCATCCCAGGCGAAGGCTCGTGGGCAAGGTATGGTGCTCGTTCTCCTTCATGAGAGCCATTCGTACATCAAGGGGGACCCTTGGGCATCGCGACCCAAGGGCCTCACTAGCCACGTAGCCCCTCATCCCTTGAGCCTAGTTATGACAATAACTGCGGTCCTCCGGAGGGCTCAATGGCGATCGAGGTATGCGCGGGGTTGGACCCTGCCAACACAGAACGAAAACGGGATCGCTTGAATGTCAAGGGGGGCCCTTGGGCATCGCGACCCAACGGCCTCACTGGCCACATAGCCCTCATCCCTTGAGTCTAGTTACTATGGTAACCCTTGTGTCCGGAGGGCTCGGCAACGAGTCTAGTTACTATGGTAACCCCGGTCATCCAGAGGGCTCAGCAGCGGTCGAGGTATGCTCGGGGTTGGGCCCTGCCGACGCAGAGCACCTAAAGCAAACATGAAAGAAAGCAAGTATGGAATCATCTAGCTATTACAATAACGTCAAGTTTTTTCAAATTCAACCAAAGTTCTTACACCTCCGCGAGGCACTCGCACTCCCCTCACTAAGCAGGACGGATCAAGCATCGCCGAGCGCCGTAGAGTCGGTCGTCTCCCCTTCGGCCGCGGTAGCTGTAGCCTGGAGGAACGCCTACACCAGCGACGTGACCTTCGCCCTCAGGGCCTCGACAGCCGAGTTCTCCATGACTGCGGTCAGGGGCTCGGACAGCGAGGCTAGGTCAAGGGTTGGGTCGCGAAGGCTTAGGTGGCTGTACACCCGCGTCAGGACCAAGGTAAGCAGCATACGGCCTTCAGCATCGACTAACTGGCCAGTAGCGGCCATAACACAGGCATGGATTCCACGAGCGCAGCAAGAAGCCCAGTGGGTCCTCCCTCAGGGGCGGCCAGCGGCTCCTTGAACCCTTCCCCCGTAGGCGACATGTAGCGCCTTGCGGGCCTCAAGGTCAAAAGCTGTAAGGTCCTCGGGACTCACCGTCGCCAAGGCCGCAAGAGCTTCCTCCTGGACATAAGCGGCTTGGGCCGCCCCAGCCTGCTCAACTTCAACCTTCAGCTTCTATAGGGCGGCGCGGTCAGCAAGCTGCTCTTGTTGCAGCCGGGATGTCGCGGCCTTCTGCGCCTCGAGCTCCTTCTCCAACCCTTTGAGCTCCACGGCGCACTTGGCGTCTTCCTCGCGGAGGGCCCCCAGCTTGCTCTCTGGCTTGAGGCAGTGCTTCTCGAAAGACGCGGCGTCAGCTCGTGCGGCGTCACGAGCCAGCGTGACCGCCGCAGCTTCCTCTCGACTCTTGGCAGCAGCCGCCAAGGCCTGATCCCAGGTGGTCCGCGCAAACTCGTCTGCCAGGAGCCTGCCGTCGATCAGCCCCAGGCGCCCTTTTGTCAAGTGGCCGTCACTGTTTTGCAGATCAGAGCAAAGACGACCAAGCACGGTGGAGGCAGCATCCATGGCCTCAAGACCAGGCTGCACCGGCTGGCGCACAGGCACCAACGAGACCGATTGCTCGACCAGGGGCTCGGGGGCTCCGACCCCCCTCGCTAGAGCAGCCGAAGCAGAAGCCAATTCCGCAACCTCGCCGGAGACTGGGACGTCTTCGGGTGGCACCGTCACCACACTCACGGTGGCTCGGCCAACCGAGGCACCCAGCGCCGCGGCATCCTTCCCCGAGGTTGCACCAGCAGCCGAAGGACCAGGGCACCGCGACAGGACCTCCAACTTCGCCCTCTTAATCACACCCCCGAGGTTGCTGCATCAAGGGAGAGCGCATCCGGGGCACATCAAATAAGAATGAGTGAGAAATCACACACTTACTCGTCGGAGGCGAGGCGCGCCCTTTTCTTCACCAGCAAGTCAACAGCAGCTCCTGGCGCATCGGGCGTGCCGACAGCTCGGGCCTGGGCAAGGCGCGAGGCCACGGTCCTGGGCGCGGCTGCGGTCGCCGGGTTCGCTGGCGTGGTGCTCTTCGGCAGAGTCGCCACCTTGCTTCCCCCGGACACAGTGCGTCCGGACCGACGTGGAGTGGTCGCCTGGGATCGTCCGGCGGCACCTGTGCCTGGCGTCATTGCCCCGATGAACGCTTCGAAGGAGTCCCCATCGTTGTCCAGGGTATCCTCCATGCCCCCATCGCCGCCCTCGCCATCATCACCAGAAGACACGTCGAACGTGGGCGGAGCGCCCACGGGCGCACCAAGGTCCGGCATGGCCTTCAGCAGCTCGGCCTTGTCAGGGCGGCTGTACAGTGGCAGGTAGGCCCCAGAAAGATCCTCTGGAACCATCCCTAGGAGGGCCCTCGAGGTGAAGTCCAGATCATCTTCGGCCAGCATCCCTGGGTGCAGCCGGAGCCCGTTGTCATCACCCATCAGCTCCCACATGGGGCGTGAGTGAGCCTGCAGCGGAGCCAGGCGCTGCCTCAAGAACTCCTTCACGATCTGGCCCCCTTCGATCCTCGAGCTCAGGTCGGCCTTAATCTTCGCCAAGATTGGCCCGGCAAGAGGGCTGGTGAGCTTCGCGTGGTGCCAGCCGTCAAGCTTCTCCGGACGGGTAGTAGGCAGCGCCAACAGAGGATGGGTGCGCTGGGCATCCAGATAGACCCACATCTTCCGGTGGGACTCTATCTTCTTCCCTGCCGTCATCAGGCGACAACCCTGGCGCTGGAAGAAAAAAGAAACGCAGCCCGAGCACGGGCCATCGTCGTATTGACGCATGGAGAAGAAGTGGCGGAAGAGGGCGACCGACGGCCTCACCCCCACGAATGCCTCATAGTAGAAGGCGAAGAGCGACAAGACGAAGATGGAGCGGGGTTGGATATGGAGAGCGTGCACCTGGTAGTGTTCCATGATGGCATAGAAGAACTTGGAGAAAGGGGGCACAAGCCCCACGGAGATGCTGTGAAGGAAGAAGGGGTACCATGACTTTGGCAAGGTCCGCGCCATGGTGGATCCAGCCCAGATCTGCGTCGGACCGTGCTCATTGTGGGAGCTCGACAGGAACGGCTGGACCTCTGAGTAGTCCTCCTCCCTGATGATGGATGACTCCTCAAGCGCCGCATCAAGAGAAGAAGCAGATCCAGACGCCTACGCGACGCCCTTGTTCTTCTTCGCCATGGTCAAGGAGGGCCGAACGGTGCAGAGAAGCAAGACGCGCAAAGGGAAGAAATCCAAGCAGGAAGGAAGGAGGGCGATAACTCCCCCAGCAGAGAAGGCCCCTTTTGTCAAGACACACGGTTACCGAGATGGCATGGGGAGCAGGGTCGCTCGCGTCCCATCCAACCGTCATGCACCGGCCTGGCACGCAGCCTTTTTGGGGCCCGCGGCGCTTCGTCCTCGACTAAGGCTTCGCCCTGAAGCCAACATCGCGCGCGCCTTGGGCCCGGGGGCTACAGTCGGCGTCCTGGGAACCAGGGTACCTAGACTTGCCTATCTGCGGGCCGCGACACGCTCCTACAAGCGGCCTGGTTCGGCCCAGCTAATCAACCAGCTGCTCAAGACCCTCGCGAGGGGCCAGGCCTCACGAGGAGAATGACGTCAAGACCTCCTCGGGAGCGGCCTCGGCAAGGCGTTCCGGAGGGGTGGAGAATCCAAGGCCAAGCCTGCCTCAGGAGGAGGCAGTGACGCACCGCGCTAGCGAGTGCCATCGTCCGCCAGCGGCATAGTTGCCATATCAGTGCAAAGGAGACAGCGCAGCCGTTGGTTCCCAAGGAGCGAGGCAAAGGTTTCCTCTTTGGTGCAACAAGACCGAAGACCGCAAGGATGATAAGGAGGATGTCACCGTCGAGGCCACCACCGTGTCATCACCTGATCCTTTTGCAGGCGGAGACAGCTTTTGTCAAGGTAGGAACGTCCTTGTGTTCCCGCTCAAAAATGACCGTTGTGGAATCCCTTCCCACCTAAACATTTCGGGGGAAGAGGACTGTGGCCGCCCATATAAGTAGCTAGAACCTCCACTGCAAGGAGGGAGAATCATCGACTCACACACTTGACCACCGCACAAGGAGCAAGAACACTAGCCTCCTGACCCTCCTGAGCTCACCTCCTGAGCTCAGGAACCCTTGTACCCGTTCATATTCTAGCTCGCCCGGAGCCAATCCACCAAAGCAGGAAGTAGGGTCTTACACCACACGGTGGCCCGAACCTGGATAAACTCTTGTGTGCTTGTTCGTTGCTTGCTTAAATTTTTCCACCGAGACGAGAGCGAGGCGCTAGGTAGACGTGAGTGGGAGAGATCTTCATTCACGCCCCTGTGTTCGAACTTAACCGGTTTTGCGGAGCCCTATATCTGACACTTCTGTTCCCGTGAGATCCCATCTTCGGGCCTGTTACGGAGCTCCGCCGGAGGGGGGATCTTCCACGAAGTGCTTCTACATCATCATCATCGCCTCACCATGATTTGTGAGTAGTTTACCACGGACCTTCGGGTCCATAGCTAGTATCTAGATGGCTTCTTCTCTCTCTTTGGATCTCAATACCAAGTTCTCCTTGGTCTTTGAGGAGATCTATTCGATGTAATCTCTTTTTGTGATGTGTTTGTCGAGATCCGATGAATTGTGGGTTTATGATCAAGATTATCTTTGAGTAATATTTGGTTCTTTTCTGAACTCTTTATGTATGATTATAATATCCTTGCAAGTTTCTTCGAATTATTGGTTTGGTTTGGCCTACTAGATCTATAGTTCTTGCAATGGGAGAAGTGCTTGGCTTTGGGTTCAATCTTGTGGTGTCCTTTCCCAATGACAGTAGGGGCAGCAAGGAACGTATTGTATTGTTGCCATCGAGGAAAAAAAGATGGGGTTTATATCACTGTGTCTGAGTTTATCCCTCTACATCATGTCATCTTGCTTAAGGCGTTACTCTGTTTGTCACACCTGCTCCCACCTGAGCAGTGGACCATGAGGGAGAAAGGGTCTAGTGTGAGTTTGGGCTAAGCCCAGTGGGCCGTATGTGGCCAGGGTGTGTGTGTGTGCAATGGGTGCGTGCCTGTATTAAACACCGGGATTGTGTGTGAGACACGCAGCGAGAGAAACGCTCATTATTCTGAATCTCATCCCCTTTCTCCTACCTTTCCCCTTTGTCTATCTCTTCCTCCCCCAAATTACTTCCTGTGTCGCCGATCCCTGCCGACCGGACGTCACAATTGGTATCAGAGCATTGATCCGAGCCCAGAAATTTCGTGCGCCGCCGCACCGCTATTCCCTTGGCCGGATAGGTAATATCCATCACTGTAGGTGCGATTCACTCCGGTGAAGCGCACAAAAATCCTACGCGGGGTTCGATCCGCTCGGGGCAGGTGAGACGGCGCCCTCTAAGCCTTCCGTTCAGACGCGGCAGCTCCTCACCGTCATGGGGGAGCAGACCGCTAATCTCACCGCGCTCATGGAGACGCTGCTCTCCCGCTTCAACGAAGAGAAGATGCTAGCTGACCAGCGTGCGGAGGCGCAAACGGCCTTCAACAACCAAGTCTCCCAAGATCTCCAGAGCCTGACCAAGCAGATTGGGCTCACCCAGGCGGACATGGATGACGTGCGCAAGGTCACGTCCCCATCGGCATCGTCGGCTCCGTCATCGGGGTTGCAGGTGGAGGATCCATCCACGGCGGTGCTCCACACCCCCGGAGTGCGGGTGGGATCGCAGCAACAACCACCCCCGCCTCCTCCGCCCGACCCGCGCACCACGCTCCCTCCGCCCGATCTGCGCACCGCGCCTCCTCCGCCCGATCCACGCACCGCGCTTTCTCCAAGCGCGCTACCTTTCCCGTTGACCATCACGGGACAAGCTTCGACTGCGCGCCTCGCCAACGACGGGCCAACCCCGCTCGCAAGGCCCGACGGACCACGGGCGCTGCTGGAGCGTGCACCTCCGCCCGTCCTGTACGAGGAGTACGCGGTCAGCCCGCCCAAGCATCAGTTTCCCCGTTTCGACGGCGAGGCTCCGCGTGTCTGGTTGGATCGCTGCTTGGCGTATTTTGAGCTGTACCGTGTGCCGCTACACAACTGGGTGGCCACGGCGGCTCTATACGTTGACGGCCATGCTGCTCTCTGGCTTCGGGCGTTCCGTCAGACCCACGGAGAGCTCACGTGGGACTTGTTCCGCCAAGCTGTAGTAGAGGAGTTGGTTCCTGAAGAATTCGAGTCCGTGATGCATAAACTACTTCAACTTCGTCAGACCGGCAGTGTCGTGGAGTACAGGCAACAATTCGAAGTCTATATGTACAATCTGTTGGCATTGGACGCCGCTCTTTGTCCTAAATTCTTCGTCACCCAATTCCTGCTGGGTCTCAAAGATGAACTGCGCACCGCGGTGCGCATTCAAGCTTCGTCCAACATCACTCGCGCCACGGTCTTCGCCAGGATTCAGGAGGAGGAACTGGAGCAGCAACGCCCCCGTGTCCGTCAGACCGTCACCAGTCGTCCACCACCTTTGCCTGGCCGACCGCCTCCCTCAGTTGGTCCGTCAACACCGGCCACGCGTCTAGCTCTGGCCACTGCGAGTGCCGATGATTTTGGCCGGGAACGTCAGCTTCGGGATTACCGACGCCAGCATGGCCTATGCTTTCGATGTGGCGACAAATATTCCAAGGAGCATCAGTGCAAACGCTCGGCGCAACTTCTGACGATCGAAGTGGGTGAACATGGAGAAGTGCTCTCTGATGATGTCGTTCGTGCTCTGGAATTGCTGGATGAACCGGTCCCAGCGACGGAAGCAGCTTGCTGTTTACTATCGACACATGCAGTGCAAGGCACTGAAGCTCCAGAAACAATGCGCCTGCGTGCAACAATGGGCACTCAGACCATGCTGTTGCTTGTGGATTCAGGCAGCACACATAGCTTTGTCAATTCATCCTTCGTGGACAGAATTCAAGCCAAGCACACTAGCATTCCTGCTATTGCTGTTCGCGTGGCCAACGGTCAGCGCTTACAATGCACGTCCATGGTTCCAAATCTCACTTGGAGCACACAAGGTCATGAGTTCAGCACAGACATGCGAGTGCTCGATTTGGGTGTCTATGATGCAGTACTGGGAGTGGACTGGTTAGATGTACACAGCCCCATGCAATGTGATTGGAGTCTGAAGACTATGAACTTCCAAAGGCACGGGTGCACCATCCAGTTGACAGGCGTTCGGACAGAAGAAATAGCAGCATTATCGGTCATGGACACAGCCACCTTATGGCAGATGCAGGAAGCCAATGAGATTTGGGGGGCGGCCCTGCTTGAAATTCAGACAACATCAACTACGGGTTCATAGTCAGAGGCGCCACTTCCTGCAGTTATTCAAAAAGTGCTCACAGATTTTAGTGATGTCTTTGAAGAACCGACAGGACTTCCCCCGCATCGTCAGTATGATCATGCAATCAATCTGGAACACGGTGCAGCTCCAGTGAACTGCAGGCCATATCGCTATTCGCCACTCCAGAAAGATGAGATCGAGCGTCAAGTCACCGAGATGCTACGCACGGGGGTGATTACACATAGCATGAGCCCATTTGCTGCCCCCGTTCTCCTAGTAAAGAAAAAAGATGGAACGTGGCGATTCTGTGTCGATTACCGCCGCTTGAACACCGTCACCATCAAGAACAAGTTCCCCCTTCCGATCATCGATGAACTGCTGGATGAATTAGCCGGCGCGGCAGTCTTCTCCAAGATCGATTTGCGCGTTGGCTACCATCAAATTCGGATGCGCGAAAGTGATGAGGAGAAGACAACATTCAAGACCCATCACGGACATTTTCAATTCCGTGTCATGCCGTTCGGCGTCACCAATGGACCACCAACATTCCAGTGCCTAATAAATTATGTCCTCTCCGGCCCAAACCGTAAGTTTGTCATCACGTTTTTGGATGACATTTTGGTGTTCAGCCATCCCTTGCAGGAGCACGTGGAGCATCTGTGCACTGTCCTTGCTCTTCTTCGTCAGCATCAATTGTTCGCCAAGCGCTCCAAGTGTTCTTTCGCCCAGCCACGAATCGAGTACCTGGGACATGTGATCTCCAAGGAGGGTGTCGCAACATACGAGAGCAAAACAAGTGTGATGCGAGCTTGGCCCACTCCTACCAATCCAACAGAACTTCGTGGTTTCCTTGGCCTCACCGGCTACTATCGCAAATTCGTCTCTCGCTATGGAATCATTGCCAAGCCACTCACTCAACTGCTCACCAAGAAGGGCTTCAAGTGGTCAGAGCAAGCCTAAGCCGCGTTCGAGCTCCTCAAGAATGCCATGGCTAATACCCCTGTTCTGGCCCTGCCCGATTTCGCTCGCCCATTCTCAATCGAGACGGATGCATGTGACACGGGCGTGGGAGCGGTGCTCGTCCAGGACGGCCACCCAATTGCCTACCTCAGCAAAGCGCTCGGTGTCCGCAACCAGCGACTGTCAATTTACGAGAAGGAATTCCTTGCAGTGATGATGGCAGTGGAAAGATGGAGGCCCTATCTGCAGCGTGCGCCGTTTGTCATTGTCACAGATCACAAGAGCTTGTGTCACCTCGGCGATCAGCAGCTGGAAACGGAGTTGCAGCGCAAAGCCATGTCCAAAATGGTGGGGTAATAGTTTTCCTTCAAGTATCGCCGTGGCCCGGAGAACGGCGCAGCAGACGCACTATCGCACGTCGGCCATCTGCTCTCAATCGATGTTTTGTCTGTCTGTCAACCGCAGTGGCTTCAGGAAGTGATGAATTTTTCTTATGAAACAGACACAGACAGCCAAGATCTGCTCCAACGCCTGGCCCTTTGCAGTCCAGATGAACAAGGGTACGAGCTGCGTCAAGGCATCATTCATTTGCACAGCAAGATCTGGATTGGGGCCAACACCGCTATACAGACCAAATTGATCAATGCATTCCACGCAAGTGCGATTGGTGGTCACTCAGGAGTAACAGCTACGTATCAGCGGGTCAAAAAGTTGTTTGCTTGGCGTGTTTTGAAACAAGCAGTGGAGGATTTTGTCCGGCAGTGCTCGGTATGTCAGCACACGAAGCATGAACACTTGAAGACGCCCGGCCTCCTTCAACCTCTCCCAATGCCCACTGAACCTTGGAGGGATTTAACCATGGATTTCATAGAAGGATTTGCAGCTTCTGAGGGCTACGAGGTAATCATGGTCGTGGTCGATCGCTTCACCAAGTACGCTCACTTGGTCCCACTACGTCACCCATTCACAGCAGCAACAGTGGCTCGAGCATTTTGGGATAACATCATCAAGTTACATGGAGTGCCCCATTCCATTGTCTCCGATCGTGACAAGATTTTTACCAGTGCCATGTGGCGTGCTATGTTGGAGGCAGCGGGCACGAAACTCAGCTATTCCACGGCTTACCATCCTCAGACAGACGGACAGAGTGAACGGGTGAATCAATGCCTTGAAATGTATCTCCGGTGTGCAGTCCATGAAACACCCAAGCAATGGCGCAAGTGGCTTCCAACAGCTGAATTTTGGTATAACACCACTCATCACTCCTCCTTGAATACTTCTCCATTCAAAGCTCTTTATGGTCAAGAACCAAACCTTGGTGGCCTGCCCACCTTATCTCTGAATCTGCCAGACAACAAGGATGCAGACTTGGACTGGGCAACACACAATGACAGGCTACGTGCTCAACTTGCACAGGCACAAAACATATGCAAACAGAAGGCTGATCGAAATAGGACAGAGTGTTCTTTCAATGCCGGTGATCAAGTTTTGCTCAAATTACAACCCTATGCCCAGTCCACCGTGGCCAATCGCCCTTGTCCAAAATTAGCATTCAAGTTCTTTGGTCCGTTCACAATGGAATAGTGCATTGGTACTCGAGCATATAAACTGACACTGTCAGCCGACAGTCGCATCCACCCGGTATTCCACGTCTCACAGCTGAAGCCATTCACACCAGACTATTCTCCGGTCTTCGCTGAGCTTCCTCGAACACCGGACCTCACTGCTGCGCCACTACAGCCTGAGGTGATATTGGATCGCCGAATGGTCAAAAAAGGCAACACTTCCATCGTCCAGGTTCGTGTACAGTGGTCATCACTCTCTCCAGATTCTGCAACCTGGGAGGACTACACGGTGCTTCGTCATCGATACCCGACAGCCCCATGTTGAGATGATGCCGCTTCCGCTCAAGGGGGGGGGGCAATTGTCACACCTGCTCCCACCTGAGCAGTGGACCGTGAGGGAGAAAGGGTCTTGTGTGAGTTTGGGCTGAGCCCAATGGGCCGTATGTGGCCAGGGTGTGTGTGTGTGCAATGGGTGCGTGCCTGTATTGAACACCGGGATTGTGTGTGAGACAGACAGCGAGAGAAACGCTCATTATTCTGAATCTCATCCCCTTTCTCCTACCTTTCCCCTTTGTCTATCTCTTCCTCCCCCAAATTCCTTCCTGTGCCGCCGATCCCTGGCGATCGGACGTCACACTGTTCTTATGAACTTAATACTCTAGATGCATGCTAGATAGCGGTCGATGTGTGGAGTAATAGTAGTAGATGCAGAATCGTTTCGGTCTACTTGTCTCGGACATGATGCCTATATATAATGATCATGCCTAGATAGTCTCATAATTATTCGCTTTTCTATCAATTGCTCGACAGTAATTTGTTTACCCGCTGTAGAATATCGCTATCATGAGAGAAACTACTAGAGAACACTATGGCCACCGGGTCTATTCTCAACATATCAATCTACAATCTACTTTACTTTTCCGCTTTTACTTTCTATTCTTATATCCAAAAATACCAAAAATACCAAACTATCATCTCTATCAGATCTCACTTTCGTAAGTGATCGTAAATGGATTGACAACCCCTTATCGCGTTGGCTATGAAGTTCTTATTTGTTTGTGCTGGTGCGAGGGACTCGCGTGTGGTCTCCTACTGGATTGATACCTTGGTTCTCAAAAACTGAGGGAAATACTTACGCTACTGTGCTGCATCACCCTTTCTTCTTCGAGGGAATACAACGCAAGCTCGAGAAGTAGCAAGAGGAATTTCTGGCGCCGTTGCCGGGGAGGCTTACGCAAAAGTCATATACCAAGTACCTATCACAAACCCTTATCCTTCGCATTACATTTATTTGCCTCTCGTTTTCCTCTCCTCCACTTCACCCTTGCCGTTTTATTCGCCCTTCTTCTGTCGTGTGTTTATCGTTCGCTTGCTTCTTGTTTGCTTGTGTGTGGGATTGCTTTCTTGTCACTATGGCTCTCCCTATCAGTGTTGACCCTCACATCAAGAGGTTGGAGGAGATTGAAAACAATGTTAGACATTTTATGACTATACAATTTGAGCACAATGATTTCTTCATAAACGAGCTTAAGGAACAGAAAAAATTAATGGAATACATGAATAAATACCTTGATGATATGTCTAAGGAATTTTATGGTTTGAAATCTCAGTTTGCTCATCTTGAGAACTTAATAGCACAGATTTCGGATAAACAGTCCACCTTAATTATTAAGATGGCTAATAAACTGGAAGAGCATGAAAATAAAGAAAAGATCTGAAAGTTATTGATGTGTCTCCTATTAGATCCTTGTTTTCTAGTGGGAATCTTGATAAAGATAGGATTGGAGAGTCTACTTTAAGGTTCCCCAATGATTCAGGGTTTTTAGATCTTGATGCTAAAATTGTTAAAAGTGGGAGTGAAGAGATTAAAATTTTGCATAGTGATGAACCCACTACTTTGGATTTCAAGGGATTCAATTATGATAATTGCTCTTTGATTGACTGTATTTTCTTGTTGCAGTCCGTACTAAACTCTCCGCATGCTTATAGTCAAAATAAAGATTTTACCAAACACATAGTTGATGCTTTGATGCAATCTTATGAAGAAAAACTTGAATTACAAGTTTCTATCCCTAGAAAGATTTATGATGAGTGGGAACCAATTATTAAAATAAAAATTAAAGACCATAAATGCTTTGCTTTGTGTGATTTGGGTGCAAGTGTTTCCACTATCCCAAAAACTTTGTGCGATTTGCTAGGGTTCCATGAGCTTGATGATTGTTCTTTAAATTCGCATCTTGCGGATTCCACTATTAAGAAACCTATGGGAAGGATTAATGATGTTCTTATTGTTGCCAATAGGAATTATGTGCCCTTAGATTTCATTGTTCTTGATATAGATTGCAATCCTTCATGTCCTATTATTCTCGGTAGACCTTTCCTTAGAAGGATTGGTGCAATTATTGATATGAAGGAAGGAAATATTAGATTCCAATTTCCGTTAAGGAAGGGCATGGAACACTTTCCTAGGAAGAAAATTAAATTACCATATGAATCTATTATGAGAGCCACTTATGGATTGCCTTCCAAAGATGGCAATACCTACATCTATCCATGTATCGTGCCTAGCTAGGGGCGTAAAACGATAGCGCTTGTTGGGAGGCAACCCAATCTTATATTTTTTGTTTTTGCTTATGTTTGGGAATAAATATTGCATCTAGATTCTGTTTAGATGTGGTTTTCTGTTTTAATTAGTGTTTGTGCCAAGTAGAACCTTTGGGAAGACTTGTGTGAAGTTTATATGATCTTGCTGTGAAAAACAGAATCTTTAGCGCTCGTTAGAATGGTCACCAAATTTTACCGAAGTGTGCTATTTAGTTGATTCTTTTTGTAGATGATTAATAGACAAATTCCTCACGTTTACCAATTTATTTCATTTTTTTGGAATTACAGAAGTATGCGAAAGTTACAGATTACTACAGATTATTCTGTTTTTGACAGATTCTGTTTTTCGTGTGTTGTTTTCTTATTTCAATGCATCTATGAGTAGTATTTGGAAGTATGAATCATAGAGAAGTTGGAATACAGTGGGTGTAAAACCAATATAAACAAAGAATGAGTTCATTGCAGTACCTTTGAGTAGTGGTTTGTTTTCTTATAATGACGGAGCTCACAAGATTTTTGTCTAAGTTTTGTGTTGTGAAGTTTTCAAGTTTTGAGTATTGCTTTGATGGACTACGGAACAAAAAGTGGCAAGAGCCTAAGCTTGGGGATGCCCAAGGGACCCCAAGGTAAAATTCAAGGACAACCAAAAGCCTAAGCTTGGGGATGCCCCGGGAAGGCATCCCCTCTTTCGTCTTCATCTATCGGTAAGTATACTCGGAGCTATATTTTTATTCACCACATGTTATGTGTTTTACTTGGAGCGTCATGTATCATTTGAGTTTTTTCTTGTTAGTTTGCCACAATTATCCTTGCTGGACACACCTTTTAGAGAGATTTAAATATGGCCTAGGAATTGATAGAACACTATATGTGTTTCACTTATATCTTTTAAGTTGAATATTTTTTTGCTCTAGTGCTTCAGTTATATCTTTTATAGCACGGTGGTTGTTATATTTTGTAGAAATTGTTGATCTCTCATGCTTCACTTATATCTGTCGGATTCAGGGCTCCGCAAAACCCGTTAAGTACGAACATAGGGGCGTGAACGAAGATCTCTCCCACTCACGTCTACCTAGCGCCTCGCTCTCGTCTTGGTGGAAAGGTTCAAGCAAACAACGAACAAGCACACAAGAGTTTATCCAGGTGTGGGCCACCGTGTGGGGTAAGACCCTACTTCCTTCTTTGGTGGATTGGCTCCGGGCGAGCTAGAATATGAACTGGTACAAGGGTTCCTGGGCTCAGGAGGCGAGCTCAGGAGGTTTAGGAGGCTAGTGTTCTTGCTCCTTATGCGGTGGTCAAGTGTGTGAGTCGATGATTCCGTTCCTCTCCCCTTTGAAGTGGATGTTCTAGCTACTTATATAGGCGGCCACAGTCCTCTTTCCCCAAAATGTTTAGGCGAGAAGGGATTCCACAACGGCCATTTTTGAGCGGGAACACAAGGACGTTCCTACCCGGACCAAAGCATTCTTCGCCTGCAAAAGGATCAGGTGGTGACACGGCGGTGGGCTCGACGGTGACATCCTCCTTATCGTCCTTGCGGTCTTCGGTCTTGTTGCACCAAAGAGGAAATCTTTGCCCCGCTCCTTGGGAACCAACGACTGCGCTGTCCCCTTTGCACCGAAATGGCAATTGCACCGCTGGCGGATGCTGGCACTCGCTGGCGCGGTGCGTCACTCCTGACATCACTGCCTCCTCCTGAGGCAGGCTTGGCCTTGGATTCTCCGCCCCTCTAGAACGCCTTGCCGAGGCCGCTCCTGAGGGGATCTTGGCGTCGTTCTCCTCGCGAGGCCTGGCCCCTCACGACGGTCTGGAGCAGCTGGCCGATTAGCTGGGCCATACCAGGCCGCTTGTAGGAGCGCGTCGCAGCCCGCAGACTGGTAAGTCTGGGTACCCTGGTTCCGAGGACGCCGACAGTAGCCCCTGCGCCCAAGGTGTGCACGGAGTTGGCTTCAGCGCTAAGCCTTAGTCGAGGACGAAGCGTCGCGGGCCCCAAAAAGGCTGCGGGCTAGACTAGCACATGACGGTTGGATGGGACGCGAGCGACTCCACTTCACACGCAATCTTGGCAAACGTGTGACTTGACAACTCCTTGGCGCAGGTAGCACGGCCATCATGGCTGCGCACGAGTGGCTGCCGGATGGTCTTCTTGCCTTATAAACAGGGGGTGAGGCTCCACGCCTCTCACCTGACTGTTGTAGGCTGATCCCCACGTTTCCATTGCTCCCAAGGCTCCATGGCGCCGATTCCCAGGTTCTCGGCCGCGGAGAAAGGGAAGAGCCTGATGGTAGAGCCCGAACGGCTCCCCCCGAAGAAGAGGCACCGTGATTCTCCGGGTGCGTTCCTGAGGTCGTCAGACGCCCGCACGTGGTGCACGCGGGCACCACCAGGATTTCCGCTTCCCCTGTACACCCCAACGGCGGGCAGAGAGCGGTGGCGGCGAAAGGGGTGGCGCCGCTAGTTGCCCGGAGAGACGGGCGTCTCCTCACACCCTGCTACCATCCCATTCGGAGGATGATGCCCGCGAGTTCATCGTGTGGGCGGGGGCCCCTCTGCATTCCTGGATCCTTCTTCCTCCGTTCATGAGGGAGGTACTCCCGGCTCATGGCCGGGTGACGATGGAGCTGAGGCACGAAGGGTGTCGCCTTCCTCCTTTGCGTGCCGACGTGGAGGTGGTTTCTTCCGGCTAGGTCTTCATGACCTGGGGCTGGGGTGTGGTGCGCCGCGCCTGCGCCTCCGCCGGGAGGCACATTCTTCACTTCGCGCTGGATACGACGGGCGCGATGACCTTCAAAGTCTTTGGGGCGGATTGCCTCCGACTACCGTGTGGCGCAGGTAATGGGCTCGCCGGCGACCATTCCCCGTGTCGTCAGGGCAGCGAAGCGCTCGCTGTTGGCTATATCTCCGACTCTCCTGATAGCAGTTATGCTACCCCTAAGACGGCCTCGAGCTTTAACGAGATCTACGAGCTGCCAAGCCGCCTCCCCTATCGCCGGAGGGAAACGGTGCCCTCTCGGCATCGCCGTTGTTGAAGGAGTTCAAGCCGAGTTCCTTGGGAGCGTCTTCCTTAGCTTAGTTCCCGCGGGACATCATGGAGGGCTTCACAAGGACATATAAATTCTCGTAATACTTTTGTTACTATCTAGCGTTATAAACTTATGTCCTGCATGATTCCCTTGTTAGAGCATGATTTCCCCTTTCTTTTGTTTTTGAGGTAGCTTAAGGCCCTACGCCTGCGAGACCCGGTCCTGGAACCAGCCTCGGCATGTGCTGGTATGCCAAGTCGCAGCCCCGTGGCCAAGGCCAGGAGGCGAGGGGTCCAGGATCCGGTAAGTGCCCCCGAGGCGCAATGCTCAGGAGGTCCCTCTTGGCGTGCAGGCAGCTGCCCACTGGTCCATCGGGGAAGGCTTCGTAACTATAGTAAGTGGTGGTGTAGGTATGCAAGCGGGTGCAACATTGAAAACTTATCTTAGCAATTCCTGAGGTCAAATGGTGCTTGACTCCTACTGCCCTTCCCTTGAGGCAAGGTTTGGCGTCCAAGCGCCTTCGTGAGGAGGCGGCGGTGACCGCTCCCGAGGCCCTGGGAACAGAAGCCATGTGGTTGGTGGAGACGTATCTCCGGGCCGTTGCCCTCACAGCCAAAGGGGTGGGGCCTGGTTATGCTGTGCTTGGTGATGCCTGATCCGTCCTGTTAAGGGAGAGAAGCGCGAGTGCCTCGGGGAGGCGTAAGAACTTGGTTGAATTTGTAAAAAAAAATTGACGTTATTGTAATAGCTAGATGATTCCATGCTTGCTTCTTTTCATGTTTGCTTTAGGTGCTCTGCGTCGGCAGGGCCCAACCCCGCGCATACCTCGACCGCCGCTGAGCCCTCTGTATGACCGGTGTTACCGTAGTAACTAGACTCATTGTTGAGCCCTCCGGACACCAGGGTTGCCGTAGTAACTAGACTCAGGGGATGAGGGGCTACGTGGCCAGTGAGGCCCTTGGGTCGCGATGCCCAAGGGTCCCCCTTGCCGTTCAAGCGATCCCGTTTTCGTTCTGCGTCGGCAGGGCCCAACCCCACGCATACCTCGATCGCCATTGAGCCCTCCGGAGGACTGGGGTTATCGTCATAACTAGGCTCAAGGGATGAGGGGCTACGTGGCCATTTAGGCCCCTCGGTCGTGATGCCCAGGGGTCCCCCTTGACGTACGAACGACCATCATGAAGGAGAACGAGCACCATACCTTGCCCACGAGCCTTCGCCTGGGATGGGGGCATGAGAAGGCCAGGTGTCTGGGCACCTGGTAGGGTGGCGTCTGCCAGGCGTGACCTGAGCATAGCCCCCATGCCTAGCCCCCCTCGCGACACCCATCCAAGGAGAAGTTGCGAGCGTCGTGAGCTGAAAAGCTCCCTAAGGTTGGTGCGACCGCTCGGGGCCACCCTCAGTTGTTTATAACTAGCGCGGAGCATAGAGCTATCACACTTGCGCGGAGTGTGGGCATAACCTGTAATGCCCAGGATGGGACTATATCTCCAACGTGTCGAGGCACGACTTGAAGATATAAGCCCATTCTGAAATGATCGCAAGTTTGGTACCTTTGCACATCTCTTGTAAAAACGGGGATGAGAACAGAAAAGGTTGGCCTACACTCGCCACGTCACACAAATTCATTACATGTACAAACATCATTCAATTAAACATCACAGCCCACCTAAGGGTAAAGATCCAAATGACAAGATACCAAACATAACATTAAACCACAGGTCTAGATCGAATCCTAGTAGAAGCTCTACTAATCAACCGGATAGTTCACATAGTAACGACTACGCTCCTCGTCGTACTCCCAGTCTAGCTCGGTGCCATCGCCTGTGTCGCTCACCATCGTACCTGCATCTGGTGTGTTGAAGTAACTGTGAGCCACAGAGGACTCAGCAATCCCGTTCCCGGGTAACACGACTATTCAAGCCTTGGGTGCGGAACTAGGCTGAAGAAAGAACAAGAGTCTGCAGCAGCACTAGCCTAGCTTACATAAAAGAGAGCGAGAAGAGAGAGGTGCCTCGGTCGAGAGATGATCACGAAGTGATCCTAACTAGCAAGTCAAACATAACCCCACCGTGTTCACTTCCCGAATCCCTTTCGGAAAATGACCGTCACGGTACTCACGCTGGTAGTGTATTGGAACATGGTGTCAAGTTTTCTACAACCGGATATTAACAAGCTCCCATCTGCCACATAACCGCGGGCACGGCTTTCGAAAGTTCATAACCCAGCAGGGGTGTTCCAACTTGGCCCATGACAAGCCCACGATCCGCGGAGTGGCAACTCCAAGGTGGGAAGGCCCGAGTATCCTCGGAATCCCGAGCTCAAGATACTCCGACTAAGGTAAGGCTAATCCAGCAAATCCTCCCGGTGTGCCGACACCCTGACAGTAGCCGCGCGTATCTAGTCTCAGGCCACGACTGGATGGGTGATCCCACAGGTTTTTACCAGACCTTGAGTTCCCTCGAGGTGGCCCCGCGTAAACCCTAGTTCGGACCAACACTCATGTGGAGCACTGGCCCGGGGTTGTTGATTAAGAAGAGGGTTAATTACTCCCTATGCAAGTTTTTAGTTATTAGGCAAATAGTACCAATGTTGGGACTTGCTGGAAAAGACTTAGCACTTAGCGGTTTATCGAGTGGGTCCCATAACCCCAACCATGTGAGGAACGCATAATCAAGGAACATAACACCGGTTTATACGATTCCTAGGGCGGCATGAGTGGAACAAATCACCAAGCAAAAGGCTTAGCCTTCCACCCATTACCAATATATATATGATTTCATTTAATAATTAATATAGTGTGATATCCCAACAAGCTTCAACAAGAAGAAAGAATCTTCAAATCTTCTCCTGCAGCTAACAATGCTATAAGAGGGGCTGAGCGAAGCCTACGTATAGCCAATCAATGGTTTGCATAGGTAGGGTGGTTAGACAGGTTCATGGTTACAATAGGAGGCTGGCAGGAAAACATGGGCATCAAGGCAATATACTATAGAGCGAGACTTCTAGCAATAGGAAAAGATAGTAATGTTATCGGGGTTCGGTCATCTTGCCTGAAGAGTTGTCGATGGGATCGTAAGAGAGCTCCTCGTTCTCAACCTTGGTAGTAACCTCGTTCTCGTACTCGTACTCAGCTCCCGGCTCTATTCAAACACAAGAACACAAGGCAACGAATCAAACAAGAAGCAATGCGCATAAAAATTACTGGATGCATGACTGATGCACTATGGAAGCAAAACAGATGCACTATGGAAGCACAGAAAGTCTACTTAGGAAGCACAGTGTTACAGCACAACAATATGCATCAAGCAAGATGCTTCAAAACATGTTAACAATAGGATATTATGAATCTACATGAAAAATCACACAAGTTACATATAGGACTTGCTCAAAACGGAGCAACGGGCTAAAAATTACACCCAAAACAATGAACATGCAAAAGCTGAAAAATAACAGCCACATAGCAACTTCGGAGCAAGAAATAAATAAGCTACATCACTCAAAAATCATGGCAAGGAGCATGGACATAAAGTAGACATCTCCTACAGCAAACAATTCCATTGGAGCATCCCCAAAGGAGCCATGGATCAATAGTAACAAGCTATGACATATTGAACTTGACAACAAAATCCTGACAGCAGTAATTTGTTGCAACTTGGGAGCAAGAGTTAAATATGCTACAGCCACCCAAATAAGCATGTGAGAGCATGAATGGATAGCCAACAATATATACAACAAGGAATCATCAAGAGTCACCCCAAAACTAGCATGGATTTGCCTAGAACAACAAGCAAACATGGCATCTGGAAATTACAGATTCCAGACTTAGTGAAATTTCACTAAGTGTTGAAACAGCAGTTTCATCATGGCATCTTTGAGAGCAATTTTAAATCACCTCAAAGCAAAGCATGGCAAGTGGTAAGCACCACAGTAAAGTACACATGATGGTGAATCCAAAACATATAAGCATGCATCATGGGGACAAACACATCAATAGCAACGAGCTCCTCAACGAGGCATCTCATAACAAGTTTAACAAGATAACAGCCACATGCACTTTTGCAACGGAGATAAACATCGCAAGATGAAATCTATCATGCAAGCTAAAGCAACCAACATGTAGAGCATGACATGACGAACACGTGGACATCTCATTTGCTTCATTTGGATAAACATGCACCAAGTTATCACATTGCAAACATGGCATGAAAACAACTACTAACAGAAATTTATAACAAGTAGCACTCTTGCAACAGATATTTAAGCATATAGATGACCTCAAACATGCATGGCATAATGGAACAAAACGTAGTACAAGTCTCCACGATCAATTTGACATATCATTTGCTCAAATCGGACCATCACACAAAAAGTTATCCACAATGCAAAACTGCATCAGAAACTAAACTATCAGGGACTTAGCAGAAAACGAGACTACCTCAGGTCAACGAAAAAAACAACGCGGGCTGGCGGATCGGATCTGGAGCGGCTAACGGGCCTCGGCTGGAGCGGATCGGCCCACCTGGCCGGATCGAGGAGCCGGCGGCTGGATCGGGCGGAGTGGGCTGCGCGGCCCACCTGTCCCGATAGGGTTGGCCCACCCGGATCGGATCGGGACCAGGGCGGCTGGCTCGGGGGATCCTCCCGATCCCCCAGCGAGCGGCGGCGTTCGATGGAGGCCGGTTGGGACCTCGGCCTGGCCTGGCGGGATGCGGGGGAGGCCCGGAGGGGCGCTGGAGTGGGCCGGGATCGGGCTGTCTGGAGGCGAGGGAGGCCCAGCGGGGCGACTCGGGCCCAGGAGGGGTCGGCCGGCGGAGGGAGATCGAGATCAGGGCTCCTCCCCGATCTGATCGAAGCGGCGGCGTTGGCTCCCCGAGCGGCGCGACGGTGCGGCTCCTCGAGCCCGGCGGCGGGACGTCGGGAGGAGGAAGATGGCGGGCGCGGCGGCCCAACCGGTGAGGATGAGGGCGGCCGGCGGTGGCGCGGTGGCCGGCGGCGGGGAGATGGATTCCGGCCGGCGAGCTCCTGATCTGGAGGTTGAAGATGACCCCGCGGGCCCGCACGTGGGAGTGGAGGCACTAGGGTTTCTGGGGCAAAAATTGGGGAAGATGGACGTTTATATAGGGACAAGGAGCTAGGGTTGTCCAAATGAGGTGAGGGTTTCGGCCACGCGATCAGAATTGGATGGCCTAGATGAAGGGAGGGGTTTGGGTTGGTTTGCTGGGCTGTTGGAGGGGTGTCTTGGGCCTCAAAGAGGGGGTACTTTCAGCCCACGAGAATAACTGTTGGAGTAGCAAATGAGCTCCAAACGCGACGAGATTTGACATGCGGGTTACACTCACCAAAACAACATCGCACGACAAGTCTCACGCCAAACCGGAAACGTTACACGGCCAAACACCAAAGTAGGCCTCGGGGATGCCACGGACACGTGAGAGGGCTCCGGAACTCGAAACGGAAAACGGGAAGGAACGAGTGGAACCGGATGCAAACGACAACACAAATGCAATGCGATGCACATGACTACATGATATTGATGAATGAACACACGCAACACGACAAAACGATGAAAACCCGAAAAACGAAGAACCCAAAATGGAATTGATGGAGCCAAAGATATTATATATTGCCCAAAAGGGAAAGTATTACATCCGGGGCATTACAAACTCTCCTCCACTACAAAAAGATCTCGTCCCGAGATCTAGGACTGGAAGAAGGAAGGGTACTCGGAACGAAGGTGATCTTCTCGTTCCCACGTAGCTTCTCGGTCGGTATGGTGTGACCACTTGACTTTCAAGAATTTGATGGACTTGTTGCTGCTCTTGCACTCGGTTTCTTCGAGAATAGCAACTGGGTGCTCTCGGTACGACAAGTCTTGTCGAAGATCAATCTCCTCAAACGGAATGGTGCGTTCAGGTGTCTTGAAGCACTTGCGGAGTTGAGACACATGAAACACATCATGAACATTGGCGAAGTTGGAGGGGAGCTCAAGTTGATAGGCTAGATCGCCTCTTTTTCCAAGGATCTTGAAAGGCCCGACGTATCTAGGAGCAAGCTTTCCTTTGATATCGAATCTTTGGGTGCCTTTCATAGGAGAAACACGGAGATAGACATGATCCCCAATGTTGAAGGCCAAATCACGATGCTTGCCGTCATAGTAGCTCTTCTGACGCGACTGAGCGGCCTTGAGATTCTCACGTATGACTTTGCACATCTCTTTGGCTTCTGAGATCAAGTCATTGCCAAGAAGTTGACGTTCACCAGTCTCGGACCAGTTGAGAGGGGTACGACACTTTCTGCCATAGAGGATTTCAAACGGAGCTTTGCCGGCACTTGCTTGGAAGCTGTTGTTGTAAGAGAACTCTGCAAATGGAAGGCAATCCTCCCATTTCATGCCAAAAGAAATGACACAAGCTCTGAGCATGTCTTCTAGAATCTGATTCACTCTCTCGACTTGACCACTAGTCTGAGGGTGAAATGCAGTGCTGAAACGGATCTTAGTGCCCATGGCAGACTGAAAGGAGTCCCAGAACTTTGAAGTGAACAAACTTCCACGGTCTGAGAAGATAACTTGAGGAATGCCATGTAAGGACACAATTCTAGAAGTGTACAACTCTGCCAATTGAGGTGCATTGATGGATTCTTTTACTGGAAGGAAGTGAGCGACTTTGTTAAGCTTGTCAATCACCACAAAGATAGACTCATTCCCTCTCTTGGACTTCGGAAAGCCAGTGACGAAATCCATTTCAATGTGGTCGAATTTCCACTCGGGAATAGGAAGAGGTTGGAGAAGACCGGCTGGACGTTGATGCTCTGCCTTCACTCTTCTGCAGACATCACATTCATTCACGAATTGGGCAATCTCCCTTTTCATGCGAGTCCACCAGTAAGATTGCTTGAGGTCTTGGTACATCTTGGAACTACCGGGATGAATGGAAAGGAGGGAATCATGTGCTTCGTCCATTATGAGCTTCCTGAGATCACCTTTGGGAACCACGAGTCTGTCCTCAAAGAACAAGGTATCTCTCTCATCAACGCGATAGCACTTGTATTTTGGAGTGCCCTTTGCAATACCATGTTTCACTTTCTGCACCATAGCATCACTAAGTTGGGCCTCACGGATCTGATCTTCCAAGGTAGGAGCAACTTGAAGATTTGCAAGAAAACCTTGCGGAACAACTTGGAGGTTGAGCTTCCTGAATGCTTCACAAAGCTCAGGCTGGAACGGCTTGATAAGGAGGCTGTTGCAATATGCCTTTTTGCTCAAAGCATCTGCAATCACATTCGCCTTGCCAGGTGTGTATTCGATGCTGGGATCATACTCTTGGATCATCTCGACCCAACGAGTCTGGCGGAGGTTCAGATTCGGCTGTGTGAAGATGTACTTCAAGCTCTTGTGATCGGTGAAGATGTCGACTTTTCTGCCCAACAGAAGGTGTCTCCACGTAATCAGAGCATGTACCACAACTGCTAGTTCAAGATCATGTGTGGGGTAGTTCTTCTCACTTGGCTTCAGTTGACGAGAAGTGTATGCCACAATTCTCTTGTCCTGCATAAGCACACCACCAAGTCCTTGAAGAGAAGCATCATAGAATACTTCGTAGGGCTTGGACTCATCTGGAGGAGTAAGAACTGGAGCAGAGACGAGCTTTTCTTTGAGAGTTTTGAATGCCACTTCACAATCTGGAGACCAGTAGTACTTGACATTCTTCTGCAGCAAGTTGGAAAGAGGCTTGGCAATCTTGGAGAAGTTCTCAACGAACCTTCTGCAATAGCTGGCAAGACCAAGGAAGCTTCGGAGTTGCTTGACGTTCAGAGGAGGTTCCCAGTTGACAATTGCTTCAACTTTCTCGGGGTTTACCACAATACCGTCGGCGGAGATGATATGGCCCAGATATAAGACCCTATCAAGCCAAAATTTGCACTTGGAGAACTTCGCATAGAACTTATGTTCACGGAGTCTGTCGAGAACCAGACAGAGGTGCTTTTCGTGTTTTTCTTCGTTTTTGGAGAAAACCAAAATGTCATCCAGATACACAAGCACAAACTCGCCGGTGTAGGGGTTGAAAATGTAGTGCCTCATTCTCGAGAAGGTAGGTGGACCATTAGCGAGACCAAAAGACATGACTGTATACTCATATGAGCCGTAGCTCGTTCTGAAGGCAGTCTTGGGGATATCTTCTTCTCGAATGCGAATTTGGTGATAGCCCATTCGGAGATCGAGCTTTGAGAACACTTTAGCTCCGTTGAGCTGCTCGAACAATTCATTGATGTTGGGAAGTGGATACTTGTTCTTTATTATCTTCTTGTTTAATGGCCGGTAATCGACGCAAAGGCGCTCCGTGCCATCCTTCTTCTTGAAAAATAAGACACCACAACCACAAGGAGACGTACTAGGCCTGATCAGACCCATACACTCCTGTTCATCAAGCTGTTTCTTCAATTCCTTCAACTCTTTAGGAGAGAGCTTGTACGGACGCCGGCATGCTGGCTCAGTACCAGCCTCGAGTTCAATGACGAATTCCACTTGGCGATGTGGAGGCATGCCTGGAAGTTCTTCAGGAAAGACGTCTTCGTATTCGTTAACCACCGGAATTTGAGATATGGAATTCATTTCGCCCTTGTCATTGAGAGAGAAATGCCTGATTGTGTTATCCCGAGAGGCGAAGATAATCACATCATCATCGGAATGAGTAATCTTGACTTTCTTCTGTGCACAGTCAATTTGAGCATCATGCTGAGAAAGCCAATCCATCCCGAGGATGAGGTCGATGTCGGAATTGCCGAGAACCACCAGAGAGGCCAGAAATCGATAATCACCCATGTGAATAGAAACATCCGGGGTGTATATACGAGAATGCATCAATTTACCCGGAGAAACAACTGATAATTCCCTTGGCAAACTTTTGATGTCAACATTGTGCTTGGATGCAAATGGTTGATACATGAAAGAACATGAAGCACCCGAATCAAACAAAACTTTAGCAGGGATAGAGTTAACTGGAAGGTTACCCAAAATCACATCAGAAGAATTCTCCGCTTGCGCTGCATTCATCAGATTCACCCTTGCAGACTTTGGATTATGCTTGACAATAGCTGTGCTGACAGGTGGAGGAGGTGAAAGGCGCCTTGGGTTGGGGCACTTGTTAGCATAATGACCCTTCTGAGTGCACTTGTTGCAGACCACTTCTGAGAGAGGACGGTAATGAGTAGCACTTGACTTGGAACCTTGAGACTGATGCTTCGACTAGTTGCTTGGATTGGGTGGGTGGGAGAAACCACGGCCACCAGAGCTTTTGTTTTTGTTGGAGTTGTTGTAGGGAGCTCGCATCAGAGGAGGAGGTGGAAGCCAAAACTTCTGTTGCTTCGCGACGACTTGAGAAGATGAGGAGGAGTGAACAGCATCTCGAATCCTCTTTTTGGAAGCTTCCATCTTGAGCTGGGCTGCCTCTTGCTTCAGCGCCATGTTATAGAATTTGTCAAACTCATCAGGCTCGAACAAGGTGAGAGCAAGTTGAAGTTCATCCTTCAGACCACCACGGAACTGATAGATCTTGCTCTTGGCATCTGGGATGTCTTGCTTTGCATAGCGGGCAAGATATTGGAACTTGAAATTATACTGGTAGACAGTCATAGAGCCTTGCTTCAGGTTGCGGAATTGCTCACGCATACCCTCGATGACACTTGTTGGAATGTGGCGAGAGCGAAAGTCCTTGCAGAAATTCTCCCAAGAGATCAGACGCCCTTCTCTGGAGTCTTTGTACTCCTGCCACCAGTCAGCTGCTTGGTCCTTGAGTTGGAAGGCTGCAAACTTCACATAGTCCTCTTCCCTTATGTTACTGCACTCAAAATGCTTCTTGATATCAGTAATCCAATCTTCAACATCGAGAGGGTCGACACAGTAACTGAAAGCCTTTGGTTGATTGGCCAAGAACTGGTTGAGCGTAGCATGGTGCTGTTGGTTGAAGAGATTGCCTTGGTTCCCTGGAGCACCCTGATTTGCATGATTCGCTTGCATCTGCTGCATCATCTGCATCAACATCTGGGTGTTCTGGTTTGTAGTCTGCATAATCGCTCTCCAGGCCTCAGACGGAGGAGGAGGGGAAGGAGGACGATCTGGAACCTCTTCACCCTCTGGGTTAGCGTTGGGAACCCGTTTCGGAGCCATCCTGAAAGAGATGACCACCAATCAGCAATTTTGATTGCAAGAAGATATAAGCTGAAACAACGGATAGAAATGCAACATAGTCTTCACAAGAATCATTCGAACAAGAGGAACGAATGAAATTCTCAGTTTAATGATAACAACAATCTTCACGAGAAGCCACTGGGAGACAAAAGGTAAAAAAAGAAAAACACAAGGTACAGATGGAACAAACACAAGGTAGGAGCTTCGTTCGACATCTTTGTGCAGCAAGCTTATGGAACGTGTTACGAAAGGGTATTTAATCCCCGGATCAGCATAGCCAAGGACCCTTTAGATGCAACTCCCGATCGGAACATCAGCCATAAAACCACTTCACTCAATGTAGAACCCCGAACTCCGTAACCTGCATTCGTTGGAAGAATGCCTACGATCTGCTGGATGAACCCACCTATTAATTTCCGAAAGTTTCCAGTTATGCAATCAGGTGTTGGGGATACAGGGGAAGCATCGCGCACCCAATTCTAATCCTACATCCAGCTGTATCCATCCTTCAACACATAACCAGTTGTTCTCGGAAACCGTCTACCTCGGACCTTCGAAAGCATCCACTATACAAAGCTATGGCAATACTCTCGAACTACCTCCCCGGTACTGGGTGATGTCGGGGTTATCTTGCCACTAACCGTATAGGAGAGTTTTCGATGTCGGCCGTCTTAAGTATTCTAGTACTACCGCGACATGTTTGTGACGATAATACCTCGGAGCTCAACTCCCCGGGACACTGCCACAACCCCTAATGTCAGGAGGCATCGAGAACAATATTCTCGTCACAAAGACATCGAAACAATCCAACAATACTCGTGAGATTCCTAAAAAAAAAATTGGTGCAATTTTTGAAAGTAGAAGAGGCAAGATTAGTCGTCAGGAGTCCTCACCAGAGTGAAAAGAGATGAGGAGCAAAGAAATCCTACTCTCCGATATAAATATAGGACTCAAAACTTTTTCAGTGTGTGCCTAGACTGAACCGTCAACGATTCGTTCAATCAGTGGGGGCTTCTAGGTCGGAGAAGGCTCTGATACCAACTTGTAATGCCCAGGATGGGACTATATCTCCTACGTGTCGAGGCACGACTTAAAGATATAAGCCCATTCTAGAATGATCGCAAGTTTGGTACCTTTGCACATCTCATGTAAAAATAGGGATGAGAACAGAAAAGATAGTTGGCTTACACTCGCCACGTCACACAAATTCATTACATGTCCAAACATCATTCAATTAAACATCACAGCCCATCTAAGGGTAAAGATCCAAATGACAAGATACCAAACATAACATTAAACCACAGGTCTAGATCGAATCCTAGTAGAAGCTCTACTGATCAACCGGATAGTTCACATAGTAACGGCTACGCTCCTCGTCGTACTCCCAGTCTAGCTCGGTGCCATCGCCTGTGTAGCTCACCATCGTACCTGCATCTGGTGTGTTGAAGTAACTGTGAGCCACAGAGGACTCAGCAATCCCGTTCTCGGGTAACACGACTATTCAAGCCTTGGGTGTGGAACAAGGCTGAAGAAAGAACAAGAGTCCGCAGCAGCACTAGCCTAGCTTACATAAAAGAGAGCGAGAAGAGAAAGGTGCCTCGGTCAAGAGATGATCACGAAGTGATCCTAACTAGCAAGTCAAACATAACCCCATCGTGTTCACTTCCCGAATCCCTTTCGGAAAATGACCGTCACAGTACTCACGCTGGTAGTGTATTGGAACATGGTGTCAAGTTTTCTACAACCGGATATTAACAAGCTCCCATCTGCCACATAACCGCGGGCACGGCTTTCGAAAGTTCATAACCCTGCAGGGGTGTTCCAACTTGGCCCATGACAAGCCCACGATCCGCGGAGTCGCAACTCCAAGGTGGGAAGGCCCGAGTATCCTCGGAATCCCGAGCTCAAGATACTCCGACTAAGGTAAGGCTAATCCAGCAAATCCTCCCGGCGTGCCGACACCCTGACAGTAGCCGCGCGTATCTAGTCTCAGGCCACGACCGGATGGGTGATCCCACAGGTTTTTACCAGACCTTTAGTTCCCTCAAGGTGGCCCCGCGTAACCCCCAGTTCGGACCAACACTCATGTGGAGCACTGGCCCGGGGTTGGTGATTAAGAAGAGGGTTAATTACTCCCTATGCAAGTTTTTAGTTATTAGGCAAATAGTACCAATGTTGGGACTTGCTGGAAAAGACTTAGCACTTAGCGGTTTATCGAGGGGGTCCCATAACCCCAACCGTGTGAGGAACGCATAATCAAGGAACATAACACCGGTTTATACGGTTCTTAGGGCGGCATGAGTGGAACAAATCACCAAGCAAAAGGCTTAGCATTCAACCCATTACCAATATATAGATGATTTCATTTAATAATTAGTATAGTGTGATATCCCAACAAGCTTCAACAAGAAGCAAGAATCTTCAAATCTTCTCCTGCAGCTAACAATGCTATAAGAGGGGCTGAGCGAAGCCTACGTATAGCCAATCAATGGTTTGCATAGGTAGGGTGGTTAGACAGGTTCATGGTTACAATAGGAGGCTGGCAGGAAAACATGGGCATCGAGGCAATATACTATAGAGCGAGACTTCTAGCAATAGGCAAAGATAGTAATGTTATCGGGGTTCGGTCATCTTGCCTGAAGAGTTGTCGATGGGATTGTAAGAGAGCTCCTCGTTCTCAACCTCGGTAGTAACCTCGTTCTCATACTCGTACTCAGCTCCCGGCTCTACTCAAACACAAGAACACAAGGCAACGAATCAAACATGAAGCAATGCGCAGAAAAAATTACTGGATGCATGACTGATGCACTATGGAAGCAAAACAGATGCACTATGGAAGCACAGAAAGTCTACTTAGGAAGCACAGTGTTACAGCACAACAATATGCATCAAGCAAGATGCTTCAAAACATGTTAACAATAGGATATTATGAATCTACATGAAAAATCACACAAGTTACATATAGGACTTGCTCAAAACGGAGTAACGGGCTAAAAATTACACCCAAAACAATAAACATGCAAAAGTTGAAAAATAACAGCCACATAGCAACTTCGGAGCTAGAAATAAATAAGCTACATCACTCAAGCGTCATGGCAAGGAGCATGGACATAAAGTAGACATCTCCTACAGCAAACAATTCCATTGGAGCATCCCCAAAGGAGCCATGGAGCAATAGCAACAAGCTATGACATATTGAACTTGACAACAAAATCCTGACAGCAGTAATTTGTTGCAACTTGGGAGCAAGAGTGAAATATGCTACAGCCACCCAAATAAGCATGTGAGAGCATGAATGGATATCGAACAATATATACAACAAGGAATCATCAAGAGTCACCCCAAAACTAGCATGGATTTGCCTAGAACAACAACCAAACATGGCATCTGGAAATTACAGATTCCAGACTTAGTGAAATTTCACTAAGTGTTGAAACAGCAGTTTCATCATGGCATCTTTGAGAGCAATTTTAAGTCACCTCAAAGCAAAGCATGGCAAGTGGTAAGCACAACAATAAAGTACACATGATGGTGAATCCAAAACATATAAGCATGCATCATGGGGGCAAACACATCAATAGCAACGAGCTCCTCAACGAGGCATCTCATAACAAGTTTAACAACATAACAGCCACATGCACTTTTGCAACGGAGATAAACATGGCAAGATGAAATCTATCATGCAAGCTAAAGCAACCAACATGTAGAGCATGACATGACGAACACGTGGACATCTCATTTGCTTCATTTGGATAAACATGCACCAAGTTATCACATTGCAAACATGGCATGAAAACAACTACTAACAGCAGTTTATAACAAGTAGCACTCTTGCAACAGATATTTAAGAATCTAGATGACCTCAAACATGCATGGCATAATGGAACAAAACGTAGTACAAGTCTCCACGATCAATTTGACATATCATTTGCTCAAATCGGACCATCACACAAAAAGTTATCCACAATGCAAAACTGCATCAGAAACTAAACTATCAGGGAATTAGCAGAAAACGGGACTACCTCGGGTCAACGAAAAAAACAACGCGGGCTGGTGGATCGGATCTGGAGCGGCTAACGGGCCTCGGCTGGAGCGGATCGGCCCACCTGGCTGGATCGGGGAGCCGGCGGCTGGCTCGGGCGGAGTGGGCTGCGCGGCCTACCTGGCCCGCTAGGGTTGGCCCACCCGGATCGGATCGGGACCAGGGCGGCTGGCTCGGGGGATCCTCCCGATCCCCCAGCGAGCGGCGGCGTTCGATGGAGGCCGGTTGGGACCTCGGCCTGGCCTGGCGGGAGGCGGAGGAGGCCTGGAGGGGCGCTGGAGTGGACCGGGATCGGGCTGTGTGGAGGCGAGGGAGGCCCAGCGGGGCAACTCGGGCCCAGGAGTGGTCGGTCGGCGGAGGGAGATCGAGATCGGGGCTCCTCCCCGATCCGATCGAAGCGGCGGCGTTGGCTCCCCGAGCGGCGCGACGGCGCGGCTCCTCGAGCCCGGCGGCAGGACGGCGGGAGGAGGAAGATGGCGGGGCGCGGCGGCCCGGCCGATGAGGAGGAGGGCGGCCGGCGGTGGCGCGGTGGCCGGCGGCGGGGAGATGGATTCCGGCCGGCGAGCTCCTAATCTGGAGGTTGAAGATGACCCCGCGGGCCCGCACGTGGGAGTGGAGGCACTAGGGTTTCTGGGGCAAAAATTGGGGAAGATGGACGTTTATATAGGGACAAGGAGCTAGGGTTGTCCAAATGAGGTGAGGTTTTCGGCCACGCGGTCAGAATTGGATGGCCTAGATGAAGGGAGGGGTTTGGGTTGGTTTGGTGGGCTGTTGGAGGGGTGTCTTGGGCCTCAAAGAGGGGGTACTTTCAGCCCACGAGAATAACTGTTGGAGTAGCAAACGAGCTCCAAACGCGACGAGATTTGACAGGCGGGTTACACACACCAAAATAACATCGCACGACAAGTCTCACGCCAAACCGGAAACGTTACAAGGGCCAAACACCAAAGTAGGCCTCGGGGATGCCACTGACACGTGAGAGGGCTCCGGAACTCGAAACGGAAAACGAGAAGGAATGAGTGGAACCGGATGCAAACGACAACACAAATGCAATGCGATGCACATGACTACATGATATGGATGAATGAACACACGCAACACGACAAAACGACGAAAACCCGAAAAATGAAGAACTCGAAATGGAATTGATGGAGCCAAAGATATTATATATTGCCCAAAAGGGAAAGTATTACATCCGGGGCATTACATAACCGCGCCTCAGTCGTATCGGCCAGCGCGGAGCTTGGTGCTTCCACTGGTTCGTGGGCATAACCGCTCCTTGGTTGGATCTGCCAGCGCGGAGCTTGGTACTTCCACTGGACCATGGGAGGGAGCCTCCCACCGGGAGAGACTCCGGGGCGTGTACAGCCCCGTCATGACGCGTGGCTTGCACGGTAGGACAGCCAAGGTGTATATGGGCCTTCCTCACGACGAGCTGAACGACTCTGAGGAAGTTCTCGTGAGCTTACGCATCACTCACGAGACCCTACCCTGAGGCGGGTTGCGCCTGATTCTTCTTCTGCAGAATGTGAAACGAGAGGTGTTGTGTCGACCTGCGCCGAGTGCATCTCCAGGGGATATTGCATGAGAAGGCCGCAACACCAGCAACCCCAGGAGGTGACGTCACGGGTTTAACCCGCGAGACAGAGCTCAACCATTGGATTTGTCGATGCTGCAGGAATGGACCCGAGCACAAACGCCGTGCCCAGTCTTCTCATGCCACGATCCAAAGGAAAAACAGTCGGCGCGCGGTTCCCGCATGAGCGAGGCACCTGCCACGGGCCCCTACTTACCCATCCACGATTAGCCCATGCGAGAACAAGGCACCAAGGACCATGGGAGGTGCCATCACGGAAATGGCTCGCTAGACACAGCTCAGCCCTTGGGTTTATCGACACTGCAGGGATGGACCCGAGCACAGACACCGTGCTAGTCCTTAATCATGGGGCGGTCGCGAGTGGGCTCACAAGGGCTCATGACCTTGGTGGCGGTGAGGACGCCAAGCATATAGATAATGCGAATGGAAAGAAATATCTGGCCTTCATCATGCAAAAAGGGAGACAGCCGCGGGGAACAGCCCCCAATGGCCCGAGGACGATGCAGCCCGAGAGGCGCCCTCATTTGGATACCTGAAGTGTCACCTGATACTTGCCGAGGGAGAGTTGGGGTAGCTGAAGACGCGAGCTGTGCGGGTCGCTCCCAAGGATCGTCGGGCTCCTGAGGCTCTCAGTGGTCGCGCGGGTCCGGCTCACGCTCCGTCTGGACCGCCTGCCACTAAGCCTCCCGAGCCCCCAAGGCCTGCTGTGCGAGATGCTGGAACGTGGCAGCTGCGTTGCGGAAGCCGAAGAGCGTGCGGACATAGCTGCAGGGGAGGGCCCTCCTCTGGTCGACCGCCATCGGCCATAAGGGCTCCTGAGAAGCGGATCGGTTGAGACCCGCGATGTCGACGCAGACGCGGAAGCAGTCGCTTGGGCTGTGAGAAGGTGGACTTTGGATCGTGCGGTTACGCCCACCGCGGATGAGTCTTGCGTACTGAAGTTCCTCTGTAACTTGGTCGATGAAGTCTTGAGCCCCCAGCGCTGGACGGCTCGCGCTGGGCTCACAAAAACGCGCATCAAGGTACGCTTGCAGGTGGAGCTCGAACAACTCCCTCGGGGCACGTGTCAGCTCAGGGACACTCCAGAGGAGAGCCCCCGAGCACGTCACGAGAGGGGCGTCGAGCGCACCTCCCTATGCGAGGGTGGAAGGCACCTCGTCAGCAGGCGCGAGTCCTGAGGCCAGGTCATCGGGAGCCCCCGCGTCTTGAGGTCCGTCGACGGGTAGGTTCTTCTTCTTCTTGGGGGCGGTCTACAGGGCGAGGACGGCTCCATCCTCATCGAAGTACTCAACCACCGCAGTCTGGTAGGCACGCTCCAGGGAACGCACCGCTTCCTTCTTGTCGGAGGCGATCGTGATGACTCCACCGCTCCTGGGCATCTTGAGGATGTTGTAGCCGTGATGGGTCGCCGCCATGAACTTGGCAAGGGCAGGATACCCCAGGATGGCGTTGTACGGGAGGTGGATGTTGGTGATGTCAAAGTCGATGAGCTCTGTGTGGTAGTTGTCGCGGTCGCCAAAGGTGACGGGGAGGCGGACTTGCCCCATCAGGAGCGTGGAGCCATCCGTGACTCCGTAGAATGGCTTGGTGGGGTGGAGCTGATCATAGGGAACCTGGAGTGTCTTGAAGGTCTGGACGGAGAGGACGTTGAGCCCTGCTCCGCCATCGATGAGGGTCTTGGTCACGAGGATGTTGCTGATGGTCGGGGTGCAGAGCATCGGGAGTGCGCCTGGGGCCGCAGTGCACTCGAGCTGGTCTTTGGGGTCGAAAGCGATGACTTGTTTGGTCCACCTGAGGTTGCGCGCGGCGTCAGGCCTGGGAAGCGCCACGTTCATGAAAGAGTTGTAGATCGACTAGAGGGGGGTGAATAGGCGATTTTTAGGAAAGTCTTCAAAACATGGAAGTATCAAAGACAAACGATAGAACCGATCCTATTTATATGCAGCGGAAGGTAGACTACACTAGACAAGCCATAGTCAAGTATTCAATGAAGTGAAAGGACGAAGACTAATAGCAGCTAGGGAGTATGGATCAGGATGGAAGATTGTAAGAAGCCAGTCAGAACAAGTAGTCACACAGTGAAGTCAAACAAATACGACAAGCAGGCAATGACTTCACAAAGACAGACAGTAAGTAAAGAGAAGGAAGAGATAGAACTAGTAGCTTGGGGAAGACAGTGATTTGTTCGACCAGTTCCAGTTGTTGTGACAACTGTGCGTCTGGTTAGGGAGGCTGCGATTTAACTCAGAAGACCTCGTCTTCACCTTATTACCCTTGAGCTAAGGACACCCAGTCCTCGCCCAATCACTCTGGTAAGTCTTCAAGGTAGACTTCCAAACCTTCACAGACTTCGTTCACCAGTGATCCACAATGACTCTTGGATGCTCAGAATGCGACGCCTAACCGGCTGGAGGATTCACAGTCCTCAACTGTAACAAGTCTTCAGATCACGCGGACAGAAAAACTTCAGTGATGCCTAACACTCTTTGGCTCTGTGTGTTTGGGCTTTGTCCTTGCAAGTATCTCTCTCTCAAATGCTTCGGAGGTGGGTTGCTCTCAAACGACAAAAGCCGTGTACTAACTCTAAGCAGCCTCCAATTTATGGTGTAGGGGGTGGGCTATTTATAGCCACTAGGCAACCCGACCTAATTTGTTCGAAATGACCCTGGGTCCCTAAGGAACTGACACTTGTTCCAACGGAAAGATTTGAAACACACGCGACAACTTTACTTGAGCTACAAGTAAAGCTGACTCATCCAGCTCTGGATAAGATTTGCTCTCATTGTCTTCGCTCGAAGACATACGATTTGGTTGAGCATCACTTCAGTCACTCTGACTTTGTTCAGTTGGACCCCACTAAATAGTACGGTGGTTCCTATGACTCAACAAAGAAGAAAAGAAAACAACGAAACATCTAAGTCTCCCCGCTCCATAGTCTTCACACAATGTCTTCTCTTGTCATAGTCTTCAATATGAATATCTTCATATACCACCATTGTCGTCAATGTCTTCATACATTTTTAGGGGTCATCTCCGGTAGGTAAACCGAATCAATGAGGGACTAGTACCTGTGTTATCCTGCAATTCTCACAAACACATTAGTCCCTCAACCAGGTTTGTCGTCAATACTCCAAAACCAACTAGGGGTGGCACTAGATGCACTTACAGTTCACCTCATGGGCGAACTTCTTGAAGATGCGGTGAGAAGTCGGGGCATGGGCTCCTCCCAGAATGCACGCGACTGCACGCGGTTCCTGGAAGCCCCCTGCCCCGTCTCCCTGGTGGTCGTCGTCGTTCCTCCTTGGCGGTGGTGGCAGCGGAGGCAGGCCTCCGTTTCCCTGAGGGCGACCCTCGCGAGGCTGGTCGCGCCAGGGGGCGTCACGAGGCTGCTCCTTCTAGTGGTCTTCACGAGGTTGCTCACGCCACCCTTGGCGCGAGTTCCTGCCATCCCAACGTCCTCCTCCTCGGCCTTCTACTCGTTCCCAGTAGGAGTAGGAGAAGATGCAGGGTCAGCGTTGGTGTTTGGTGGTGCAGAAGTACTTGCACAGTGTCAACACGCGCTGAAGGAAGAGGTGATGAGGTAGCATCATTTTGATCATCGATCACTCTGGCATTCACCGTTGCAGCGGAGGAGGAATAATCAGAGTCTTCAAGAGACGGAATTCGACGTAAGACAACATTCCTTGGGGGAGTGGTGTCAAACTTGAATCTTTCAGTGAAGCCATCGTCTTGAAGATTTGCTTCAGCACTCAGCAATGTCAAACTCTTCCATGACCTCCGACAGGTTTCATGTTCAACAAAGGCATTCTTGGTGGCAAGGTTGCGAATACGATTGACGTCCACCAAGAGGCTTTGCATCTGGCGCTTCAGTCAGTAGTGATGCTTATCCTATTTTTGATGTAAGGCAACGAGAATTTCTCGGTCATTGAGAACACGAGATTGCTTCAGAGGCCTTTCGGCAATGGTGCTCTTAGTAGCTTCAGTCTGTGCACGGTGAGGTAAGCGAGTATGTCCAGCCAGAGGATAAACACGAGTGACTGCTTGAACTCCTTCAATGGGCTGAGTGAAGCTTTGGTGATCAACATTGTGAAGATAAACAGGCTCTTTGGCAGGCTCTGGGTATAAGGCTTCAACTGACATATCAACCTCTGGCAAGAATATGAGATGGTTGCGAGCAGAAGGCTGATAGTTGACAGCAGAATGAAGCTTGATGAGGCGCATGACCCATGGAGCGTAGAACTTAAGTCCAAAGAGATCAGAGCCTGATGCAGCCAACTGCCTGATAAAGAAGTCTTGAGCATTGAAGCTGATGCGATTGAAGATATAGAAGACCAATGTCTTCATTGTTCCTTCAAGTTTGGCTGATGAAGAGTGTCCTTTGACAGGCCATAGGGTTAGCCTGATGATATGATATATAGTGCGGGGCAGATACTGAAGTTCTTCGACAAAGAACTCCTTTGGGAACTCAGCATCGCGTGGCAAGGGCTTCATCATGCTCGGTATTTGGATTATGTTGGGCTCTAGCTTCTGAAAGATACTCTCCAAAGCACCGCGGTGACGTTGACAACCAGGTTCATATAGTTCTCCTGGAGTGGGTAGGCCAGTTAGCTCAATGATGTCAAAGGCTTTGGCTTCATGATGGACATTTCCTGTCATCCACTCAAGGACCCTGTCAGGACCCCGATCCTAAGTCACACAGGTCTAGCATGTAACACATCATATCACTTTGCGGCCTCACGCACGGTATCCCCATGGGTGCCACCTTACCTGGCCCGAGACCGTTTGCGCATTTTGGCACACATATTTGATAGTGTCGCTAGCATCCATATGACAGAGAACCCGGGCCGACTTGACTAGTTATAAACCATAAGTGGCACTAAATTACAGAGACAGACATACATGACCCAGCAACGAACGTGTCGGTCATCAACGTATGAACCCAAGTCGTAGCAAGCTACAAGGACTTAAGGGAACAACGCGTGACATTTCCCCTAAGGGAAAGACACAGGAATGAAGAAGGACACATGCCGGCCAGCCTAAGTGTTCCGGAGCAGTAGCAAGCTACCAAGGCTCAGTGGAAGCACTAGGAGGCATTTCCATGTAAGATAGGCTACCAACGGTAAACAACTAGGTGTCGGATCCCACACATAGCAATACACATCACACGTACGCATAACATGCAAGTATGTTTTGTACAACATGGCACCACAACATAACTCAACAACTCATATAGATAAGGCCCAGAAGAGCCATCATATCATTTATTACAAGCAGAAGTCACATGACCCAACATACAGAGCATACAGGCAACGGAAGCATAACATATCTGAGTACAGACAACTATAAATTGTCGAAGATATTGACCATGGGTACCCTCAGCGCCTACCCTTCGTATTTTAAGACAAATAGCAGCCGCTTGGCCTACCGCGACCGTCGGCTCCTCGAGCCGCCTCCTAGGGTGGCCTGCCCTAGGAGCCGGCTGCCAGCAGGCGGCAGGGACCCAACAGGCGGCAACACCAAGCACCACCAGCCAGCTGACGGCCCCGCACTCCACCCTCAGGGAACACACTTAGGTGAGTCCTGGCGTGGTGAGGGCATGGCTACAGGAGAACATGTCCTTAGAAGATCTATAAGGGCGTGGCTACAGTGACCATGTACTTTGGGAATATCTCCTAAATGGCGGAACACTGTAGCCACGAGGCTCGTGACCAAGCAGCGGTCAGAGGAGGACACGATCCCACTACCCACAGACGGCGGGGCCAGCAGGCGGCTGGCCCCAACGGTGAGCGAGCAAGCTCAAGAACAAACCGCCTTTGGCAGGCGGCCAGGGGAGACGGTCGTCTGGTAGGAGACGGCGCACCCCACCCTAGAAGTCCGAGCCTCATCAAGATGATGGGACGGGGCGAGGCAGCAGCGTACGGCGAAGGACGGTGGCACTGTAGCCATCTCCACCCCAACGAGGCTGTCGTCAGCAAAGGCACCCGCATAGTGAAAGACAAACACGAGGGGCCCGCAGGCGGCGGGCCCCAGCAGACAGGCGGCGAGGCCGGCACCAACAGGCACTGACGGCTAGGGCCGTGTTGTCGAGGTTACCATTGTACACCTGGGGGGTAGGCCTATATAAACCCCCCAGGGTCCTCCATATTGAGGGCTGGATAGTTGGCTATTAGAAGTTGACAAGACAGGAAACCTAGATAAGAGGGAGAGGAGGTGAGCTAGCCTTGTTCATCTTCTTCCTTCTCACCTCACAGCTCAAGTAGCAATCCTGTAGCTACTCTAGTGCTATCAGTGATGACGCGGAGTCCCCGCAGAGCAGGATTAGGGGTGTTATCTCCCCGGAGAGCCCCGAACCTGGGTAAGATTCGTAGGCGTCCTAAGCATCGCTTTATCCCGCTTCCTGAGCTCGGCGACGTTCTTTTGACCCCATGCATGATAATCCATCCTTTGGCATATGTCGTCCCAAAACCCCGACATTTGGCGCCCACCTTGGGGCTAGGTGCACCGTCGTCCGGAGACATGTTCTGGAAGGGAACCTTGTTCTTTCCTGGTGAGAGTAGCCAGCCCGGCACGCCCGTTGGCGTGGAGACCGGGATGCTTTGCAGCGCTGAGGCTGCGTGCGCCATGAGCGGGCTCGCCGATCTGCTCGGCGCCGCCCGAGTCCACGACGAACCTTCTCCGGTGGCCGAGCCAGTGGCGCCGAAGAGCTTCCTCGTCGAGCTCCTCGACAAGCTCCACCTCGTCGACGAGCGCGCCTCTGACGTGGAGTCAGTGGGCTCTTCTAACCCACCAGTAGACATGATCGTCGACCCCGACGACTCCTTCCCCGAGCACGTGGAGGTCGTCAACGACCCTCTTCACGTTCTTCCGATCTGCGGCACCATCGGCATCGCCAAGCAGGTGCTCGTCACCGACCACGGCGAGCCATCATGGCGAACGGGCCCAGACCCGCTCGAGGCTGCTCTGCAGCACCTCGCCGCCCCTGTCGCGGCGGGGGCAGACGGCGCGGAGCTGGAGGCACTCCACATCTCGCTCCTCGACAGCGCTAACAAACTGGCCGCCACCCGATGCCTCACTGAATCTTACCGTCGCGAAATGGACCGCGCCATCTGCGGCACGCCGGTTGCTGGCGAGCCTAGCCGAGCCGGCATTGTCCCTGATCGTGGCGGGCTGCTAGCGGATATGCTAGGAGCCCCGCGGCCTGTGTACTGCACTCCGTCGGAGAACCTAAGGGCTGCCCAGGCGGCAGTCGATGAGATGGGCCACTTGGAGGGAGACGAGCTCCGTTGCATGACCCAGCGCGCCCGCCAGCTCCTCGACGCTGCTGCTACGCAGCAGGAGGCCCGATGTCGGGTATCGAAGGAGGCTGCGCACGCCGGCAACCACCCTCTTCGGCGGGAGCAAGTAGCCACGTCCCACTCTCCAACAGTCGGCGCCACCAACCGGCGAGACTCAGAGCCCGCTGCCAGCCGCAGCCAGCAGACGCGTTTCACCATCGAGCGCGACGAAGACGGCCGCCCAAGGGCCGTAGAACGACGAGGGGAGCAGCCGCCTCCTCCCAGGCGGGAGTGGCGCATGTCTCCTCCGCCTGTTGACCACCCCTCTCTGGTAGGCCGCTTGGGCCGCCGCGAGGGGGTTGGGGAGAACGACGCCCGCCACCGCCTGGACCATCTAGTTCGCTCCCAGGCGGTTGAAGAAGAACACGACCTCTGTCCAGCCTGCTTCGGCCCCCGCATCCGCAACGAGCCTTTTCCCAAGGGCTTCTCGCTCCCCAGAGACACCCCCAAGTATAACAGATCAGTGAAACCAGAGGACTGGCTGGTGGACTACTCCACGGCTGTCAGCATAGCCACCGGCAACAGGCGTGTCGCGGTGAAGTACGTGCCTCTCATGCTCCTGGGCACGGCACGGACGTGGCTGAACAGCCTCAAGCCCAACAGCATCAACGGCTGGCTAGACTTCACCGACGCCTTCACGCGCAACTTCACCAGCACCTACAAGCGTCCTTCCAAGCCGCGTCAGCTCTCCCTGTGTGTCCAAGGCCCGGACGAGTCGGCTCGTGACTATCTGACGCGTTGGGCGGAGCTGCGAAACCCCTGCGAGGGAGTGCACGAGGTACAAGCCATTGAGTATTTCACGGCCGGGTGCAGAGAAGGCACCTTGCTCAAGCACCGGCTCCTGTGCGACGAGCCGGCCACGCTGGATGAGCTGCTGAGCATAGCAGACAAGTACGCCACCGCTGACTCCTCCATGAAGACCGAGCTGCAAGTAGATGCTTCTGGCAAGATGACCCCTCCAAAGACGCCGGCGGGAGAATCCAGCCAGCGCCAGCAGAACAACTACCAAAAGCCCAAGGCCCAGGCGTCGGCTTCCAACAGTCGGCTGGTGGCAGCGGTCGACGGGCAGCAGCCAGAAGCTCAATCAGGGCCCAAGCGCCAGAAGGGCGGCAAACCGGTGTGGCAGTCGGCCTTCTCCTTTGATCAAGCCTTGGACGCCCCCTGCAAGTTCCACAGCGGCGCGAAGCCCTCCAACCACACCACACGGAAGTGTCACTGGCTCACAAGGATTGCGAGGGGAGAAGCTCTGCCTCCGCCGCCTGCTGGACCGCCGGCTCCGCCTCCTAATCCGCCGGTTGCTCGTCCAGGCGGCCAGGTCCAAGACGAGTTCCCAGAAGAAAATAGAGCCTATGTCGTCTTCACCAGCCAGACGGATGATAGGCACAGCCGTCGCCAGCAGCGCAGAGAAGTCAAGACTATTGCCGTAAAAAGCCTGGAGTCCATGCACTGGTCTGAAAGGCCTGTCAGTTGGAGTCGAGAGGATCACTCGGCCGTCATGCTGTCTCCAGGGGCCTATGCCTTGGTCCTGGACGCCACTCTCTCCACAGACAGGCGGGCCTGCCGTTTCTCCCGAGCCCTGGTGGAGGGCGGCAGCAGCATCAACATCATGTACCGAGACACCATTGAGAAGTTGGGCATCAAAGAGAAGCAGCTTCAGCCCACCAGGACCGTGTTCCATGGCATTGTGCCGGGCCTCTCTTGTTCACCAATCGGCAAGGCCAGGGTCGATGTCCTGTTTGGTGACAAGACGCATTTCCGGAGGGAGCCGGTCTGGTTTGAAGTAGTGAACCTGGAAAGTCCCTATCACGTGATCTTGGGCCCGCCCGCTCTCGCAAAGTTCATGGCAGTCCCCCATTATGCCTACCTCAAGATGAAGATGCTTGGTCCCAAGGGAATAATCACCATAACCGGGGACTACGAGAAGTCCATTGCATGTGCAACAGCCAGCAGTGGCCTTGCCGAAACCCTTGTTGTGGCTGAGGAAAAGCGCCGTCTGGAGCGGCTGGTGGCAATGGCTGGCGAGCAGCCGGCCATACCAGCCGATCCCAAGGAGGCGGAGCCGCAAGGCTCGTTCCAGCCCTCCAAGGACACAAAGAAGATTGCCTTGGATCCATCTCACCCGGAGCGATTTGCTGTCATAGGGTCAAGCCTAGACAGCGAATAGGAAAGCAAGCTCGTCGATTTCCTCCGTGAGAATAGGGACATCTTTGCATGGTCCCCCAAGGACATGCCTGGTGTTCCGACGGAATTCGCCGAGCACAAGCTGCAAGTGAGAGAAGATGCAAAGCCTGTCAGGCAGCCGCTGCGCCGCCTGTCAGAAGAGAAGAGAAGATTCGTTGGGGAGGAAGTCGCCCGCCTGCTAGCAGCCGGCTTCATCATGGAAGTTTTTTATCCCGAGTGGCTAGCAAATCCAGTCCTGGTGCTGAAAAAGAACAATAAAAGGTGCATGTGCATGGATTACACCAGCCTGAACAAAGCTTGCCCCAAAGATCCGTTTGCTCTGCCGCGAATAGATCAAGTGATTGACTCCACAGCCGGATGCGAGCTGCTGTCTTTCCTCGATGCCTATTCGGGGTACCACCAAATCAAGCTTGATCCAGCCGACCGTCTGAAGACTGCCTTCCTCACGCCGTTTGGGGCCTTCTGCTACCTGACCATGATGTTCGGCTTGAGAAATGCCGGCGCCACCTTTCAGCGTTGCATGCAGAAGTGTCTCCTCAAGAAGCTTGGCAGGAATGCCCATCTTTACGTGGATAATATTGTGGTGAAGATGGAGAAGAGATGAACCCTTTTGGAGGATCTCCAAGAAACATTTGAGAATCTGCGCCGCTTTCGGATTAAGCTAAACCCGGAGAAATGCGTCTTCGGGGTACCAGCAGGCCAGCTCCTCGGCTTCCTGGTATCCGAACGCGGCATTGAGTGCAACCCTGCGAAGATCAAAGCCATCGAGAGGATGGAACGGCCGACCCATGTGTGAGATGTCCAGAGGTTCACGGGGTGCCTGGCATCTCTCAGCCGCTTCATCAGCCGGCTGGGAGAAAAAGCACTCCCCCTGTACCAATTGATGAAGAAAACCACTTGCTTCGAGTGGAATGACCAGGCGGATGAAGCCTTCCAGCAGCTCAAGCGACTGCTGTCCACCCCGCCTGTCCTGGCGGCGCCAGCAGACAAGGAACCCATGTTCCTTTACATAGCCACCACCAGCCGGGTGGTCAGCACTATCATCGTGGTCGAGCGCCCAGAAGACGGCAGAGCCTTGCCCGTCCAACGGCTCGTCTACTACTTGAGCGAAGTGCTATCAGCGTCGAAGCAGAATTACCCCCATTACCAGAAGATGTGCTACGGCGTGTACTTCACCACCAAGAAACTCAAGCAGTACTTCCAAGAGCATTCTGTCACGGTCGTATGCACGGCTCCGCTTGCTGAAATCATGGGGAACAAAGACGCCTCAGGAAGAGTGGCCAAGTGGGCCATCGAGCTGGCCCCCTTCACCATCTTCTACCAGCCACGCACTACCATCAAGTCGCAAGCATTGGCCGACTTCCTCGTCGATTGGGCCGAAACCCAGTACCTGCCGCCTGTGCCAGACTCAACCCATTGGCGGATGCACTTTGACGGATCAAAGATGCGCACCGGCCTGGGAGCTGGCGTCGTCCTCACCTCCCCCAAAGGAGATAAGCTCAAGTATACCCTGCAGATCCACTTTGCCGCCTCCAACAACATGGCGGAATATGAGGCACTTATCCACGGGCTCCATATGGCCAAAGAGATTGGCATCCGCCGAGTGCTGTGCTATGGTGACTCAGATCTGGTTGTCCAGCAGTCGTCTGGGGACTGGGACGCCAAGGATGCAAATATGGTGAGCTACCGCTTCCTTGTCCAGCAGATCAGCGGACACTTTGATGGCTGCGAATTCCTCCATGTGCCATGAGCTGATAACATGAAAGCGGACACCTTGGCATGGATCGGTTCCACCCGCCAAGCAATACCAGCCGGCGTATCTCTCCAGTGCCTGCGAAAACCGTCTATCAAGCCTTCACCAGAGTCGGAGTCAATCTTCGTACCAGCCGACCCCGCGGCAGGCGGCCCCGCGGTTTCGGCTGCTGGCCAAAATACTGCCCCAGCAGACGGCCACGACACTCCAACTTCAACAGACGGATCACCTACAACCGCGCCAGCTCCTGGCCCGGGGAATGCTCCAGCAGACGGCCAGGAGGTGCCGGCTCCAGCAGATGGCTCGGGGACTTCGGAGACACAGCAGGCGGCTCATCCCAGCCCTCCACCTCCCAGCCCAACCACCCTGGTCTCTCTGGCCGAAGCAACTGGAGTCTCAGCGCCGTCTTGGGCACAGCCAATACTCACATTTCTGCTCAAAGGAGATCTGCCAGTGGAAGAAACTTTGGCGCGTCAAGTTCAACGCCGAGCCTCAGCTTACACCATTGTCAACAAAGAGCTCGTCAGAAGGAGTGCGACAGCCGTCTTCCAGCGCTGTGTAGAAGCAACAAAAGGGCTGGCCATCCTGAAGGACATTCACCAAGGGGAGTGCGGCCACCACGCGGCCTCAAGATCTCTCGTAGCCAAAGCTTTCCGCCACGGTTTCTTCTGGCCGACTGCTTTGGACGATGCCAAAGATTTGGTGAAGAAGTGCAACGGCTGCCAACGCTTCAACTCCAAGCAACATTTGCCGGCTTCTGCACTCAAGACTATTCCGATCACTTGGTCGTTTGCCGTCTGGGGTCTGGATATGGTAGGACCTTTCAAAACTGCCAGAGGAGGCCTCACACTTACTTGTGGCAATAGATAAATTTACCAAGTGGATCGAAGCCAAGCCAATCATGAAACTCAATGGCCCAACTGCTGTGACATTCATTGTAGACATCACAGTCCGGTATGGTATACCGCACAGCATCATCACCGACAACGACACAAATTTTGCCAAAGGTTCACTTGCCCGTTTCTATGCAACACAGGGAATCCGGCTGGACCTAGCGTCCGTTGCCCGCCCACAGTCTAACGGCTAAGTCGAGCGTGCCAACGGCCTTATCCTATCTGGCCTCAAGCCCTGGCTGGTCGAACCTTTGGAGCGGTCGGCCGGCTGCTGGATCGAAGAGCTGCCGTCTGTCCTGTGGAGCCTCAGAACCACTCCGAACAAATCCACCGGCTTTACCCCTTTCTTCCTTGTCTATGGGGCCGAGGCAGTCATCCCAACAAATGTTGAGTTTGACTCGCCTCGCGTCACCATGTACACGGAAGTTGAAGCCAAAGAAGCACGCGAAGACGGAGTGGACTTGCTGGAGGAGGCCCGGCTGGTAGCACTCAGCCGCTCCACCATCTACCAGCAGGGTCTCCGTCGCTATCACAGTCTGCGAGTGAAGACACGCTCCTTCCGCGAGGGAGACCTTGTGCTCCGGCTGATACAGCGAACAGCCGGCCAGCACAAGCTCTCGGCTCCGTGGGAAGGACCGTTCATCGTCAGCAAGGTACGGGGTAACGATGCCTACTACCTCATCAACGCCCAGAAGCCAAGGGCGCGTAAGAGAGATGACTCAGGCAAGGAGTCAGAGCACCCTTGGAATGCAAACCTTCTTCATCGCTTTTATAGCTGAAAGACAGTATGTGTCATGCTATCTAAATTATTTTGAGAATCAGTGGGAGCCCCGAGAGATTCTCGGGGACTGCCCAAGCCTTTATCTATATGATAAGAATTATGCCTGTGAATGATTGTTGTTCACTCCTTCGTCCGGCACCGGAGCCTACCAGACGGCCCGGGGACTGGCCGCCTGGCCCTATGTCTAGAGAATTCTCCTTAAAAAGTCAGACAAGTAATGTGATGGCATCCGAGCCCTCACCTGTTTCGAGCCACAAACTCGCAGAACGCGGCTGTCCGGCTGGCAGGATCCAAAGGCAAGAAGCGGTGCCCATATGAAAAATGGCTAAGGAAAAAAGACATAGGTCCAGCCGGCCCTTAAGATTAACTGCCGGCTGCTGACCAGCCGGCCAGTCAGTTCTAGGCTTGGCCAGACCGTCTTCCAGAAGGCAAGATACTTGCCCACCCCGAAAGTAGCCAAGTCCTTGACCCAGCCACAGAACCACAGAGTGGCTGTCTGGCTGGCAGGACGGCAGTACTAGGGGTCGGCAAGGAGAAAATCGCCACAAGGAACTAGGACAAGGCTAATCCTAGGACTCGGCACAAATTGCATAGAAACGATGTTGAACTAAAAGAATATTTACATCCAAAAGGCCTTAAGAGCCGCCTTGTAGCAATAACTTACTAAATACAGCCAGCGAGTGGAATTGTTCGAATTAACCTTGCAAGTCTTACAGAAAGATAGACGATACAAATGAATCCTAAGGAGTAGTAGGCTGGGCAGGTGGCACAACAGAGCCGGCTTCTGGGGAGGCCGCCTGGCGGGGCTCGGTCTGGCCATCTCCTGCAGCAGGCGGAGCCGTCACTCCTGGCCCGCTTGTTGAGGACTGGTCAGGCTGGCGACTGCCTGCCGGGTTCGCCTCGTGGGAACTGGTCTCCTCGTCGCTGCCTTCCTCATCCTCATTGCCTTCACTGGAGGCGATCTCCTCGTCCGGCTCTTCTGATGCTGCCAAGTCCAGCCCGAAGTTAGCAGGCGGCACTACATGGCCCCTGTCATCCAGCTCCGGAATGAAGAGGGAGGTGTCGGCGTATTCGGCGAGGGCGGCAGCATGCTGGGCGAGTTCCCTATGCTCCGCAGCAAGCTCCGGATGGGCCTCCGCGCGGAACGTCTCCAGCTGCTCGAGGCTCAGGCCTGGGTACCAACTCTTGGTGAATTCCAGGGCGGTCCGTGCGCCAGCCCTTGTCGCAGAGCCATTCCAGGCCTCGAAGTGCTGGCCGGCCGCCTCCAGCCAGGAGGCCGTCCGGCTGGGGGTGCGAAGCATCGGCACGCCTGGCCAGAGGGCGGCCAGGACTTGGGCGCCAGCACGCTGCAGACGGCGGAGAAGACGGCGGACTGGCAGAAGACGCACCCGTATGGCGAGAAGCTCTTTGGTCGGGGTCCTCGGCGCGTTGGGTGCGATCTCCCGGCCCGCCTGGCGCCTCGCAGCACGCTCGGCCTCGATGGCCTGGGTGGCGGCCACAGAGTAGCCCGGGAAGAATTCTGCCAAGACTAGAACTAGTATCAGAAGAAAAGCAAGATGGCTGCTGCAAACGATGAAAACAGAACGAGAAGGCAGATGTCTCACCGTCGACCATGTCTCCAATGGCTATGTAGCCGTCTTGGAGAGCCGCCTCCTTCTCAGCCCAATTCGAGCGCTCAGTTTGAATTCGGCCCACAGAAGGGACTCGGCCTCGGACATCTTGCCAAGCTCGGCCTTGTGGGCCGCCGCCTGGTCCGCCAGCTCCTTGGCCAGGCTATCGTGGTCTTGGGCGGCAAGGGCACGCTCCTGCTCCTTTGCTGCCAGCTCCGTCTGGGCCTCGCCCAGCTGGCTGCGGAAGCTGGCTGCGGCCGCTGGCACGAGAGAAAGAAAAAGAACAAGGGTCAGCAGCAGAAGACATAACCTTGGAGTTCCAAGCCGCCTACTCAGCAGCCGGCTCGGAACTCGGGGACTACACCCAGCGGGTGCGCTGACGCGCCCCCGCAAGGAGAAGAAGAAACACTGACCTTGGATGTCTGCCAGGGCAGTCTGCAGCTGCGCCAGCTCCTGGCGATGCACGTCGTAGGAGGCCACGCGGAGATTGTGGTACTCCTGCAACAAAAAGCAAGATCAGTTCTGGGTGAACACTTTGGAGTTCCAAGCCGCCTGCTCAGCAGCCAGCTCAGAACTCGGATACTACACCCAGTGGGTGCGCGACGCGCCCCCACGGAAAAAATTGAAGGAATAAAAATAGAGGAAAGTAATAATACACTTACCCGAACGGAGGACCGCGTCACAAGGAACTCATGCATTACCGTGTGAACGACGCTGCCCAGGGAGTTCATGCGGTCCAAGACGTCCCGCGACGTGACGAGCCACGCGCCGCCTCCTCCGGATCTCCAGCTCCATGGTGCCGCGCTGGTCACCTCGTTCTCCGGCGCGGACGAGCTGGCCCCGCCGACCTCCACCTGTTGGGGCATGGAGACCGTCCTCGCAAGGCGCCGGCGGGTTGGGCCTCGGGGGGCCGGCTGCGGGCCAACCACCAACGTGCCCCCAACTGGCGGCACCTCTGTCCCCACCGGCCGGCTGCCCGGCTCCCCAGCATGCGGCGCTGGGGGTGGTGGCGGCGTCTCCAAGATGACGCACTCGTCGCCTCCGTCGCCCGGAGCCGGCTGCTCGTCAGCAGCCGGCGTCTGGGCTGATGGCTCCTGGGACCTTGGCGCCGAGCGGTCGATGTGGCCCGCCGGCTGCTGGGGGCCCTTCCCCCGCTCTCGGGCGCGGGCGGCGTCTGCCTCGGCCTTCTTGGCGGCCTCGGCCCCCGCCTGGGAGGCGGCATCGGCGGCCGCCTGCTCACGCTCCGCGGCCTCGCGCTCCGCGCGCGCCTCGAGGGCGTTCCTCTCGGTCGCCTCCTGGAGCGCGGCGCCAGGATCCACACTGAGAGGCACAGGAGGGGCATCTGGGCCTCCTACCATAGAGCCCGCTGGCACCCGCGAGAGGGAGAGCGGCGTGTTGTGCGGACGTCTAGAAGAAACAAAGAATCAAGAAAGGATCATCTGAGGAAAAAGAACAAGACGCAAAGAAAGAACGAGAGCACTTACCCTGACACAACTGGGATGGCCTTGGGCTTCTTCGGCAGGTTTGCCCGGGCGGCTGCCTCCTGACGCCTCGTGGCGGCAGTCGACAGCCGAAGCTTCTTGCGCGGGGCGCCAGTCGGCCCTGAAGTGGACCGTCGTTTCCCGCCACCGGATGTGCCAGACGGCCCCGCCTGCTGGCTGGCGAAGACAAGTGCCTCCTCCATCTCCTCGTTGTCGTCCGGCCAATTCTCGAGACCGCTTTCTGGCTGGCCTCCGCCGCCTGTCTCCTCCTCCTCCATGGCGGCGGCGGCCCCAAGTTCGGGGTCGCTCGTATCGCTCTGGGAGCGATCCTGCTCGAGGGGGCGGCCCGGTTGGTCGGAGCCCGGCGCCGGCTGGCCTGGGAAGATCTGAGCCGGGTGTCAGCACCAGTCAGCTACAGCAGCCGGACAAAGAAGAAAGAAGATAGAAGGAGGAAAACTTACTGCGGGCGGCTGGTTGTCGCGGCTGTACGGGGCCTTGCTATAGGCCCAGCCGGCGTCGGAGACCTGGCAGCTGGAGATGTGGTTCACCAGCCGGGCGACTTCCCTGTGCGGTAGGGGCTTGGTGCAGGTCCGGCTAGGGTCCCGACGCCCACTCATGTCACAGATGAGGTGGGGCCGGCGCTGCAGCGGCAGCACCCGGCGTTCGGCGAACGTTAGGAGCAGATCCACAAACTCCAGGCCTTCGTCGTCTCTCAGCTCCCGGAGACGGTGCATGGCGACGGAGGCGCCTTTGGTCAGGCCAACCGGTCGGGTCTTCCAAGAGTCCCGGGGCTCAGCAGGCGGCCCCAGCACCCACTCCGGCAGGCAGATGAGATCCTCCTCGAGGTCGACATTAGAGACGTAAAAATACGTCTTCTGCCACTGCTTCACCGATCCGACGAGTTTCGGCGGCGGAAAGAAGTTTCTCGCCCTGGTGCGCTTCACGGCGATGCATCCTCCGCACTGAGCCGCCACGCTCTGGACGGCGGTGCCCAACTTCACGTAGAAGAGCTCCGTCCAAAGCTCGACGGTGGGGAGGATGCCAAAATAGGCCTCGCAGAGGATGACGAAGGAAGAGATGGTGGTTATCGTGTTAGGTGTGAGGTGGTTCGGCTGGATGTGGAAGAAGTCGAGGAACGAGCGGAAGAAGCCGCTCGCCGGCAGGCCGAACCCGCACTGGAAGTGCGAGTGGAAGACGACCCGCTCGCCTGGTTGCGGGGCCGGCCTGATCTCCATCACCGGCACCAGGCGCACGGCGACCTTGTCGGCCGGCGGCAGCTTCCGCGACCGGCGGAGGACGTCTATGTGCTCTTGTACGACCTCGCTGCCGTCCCATTGGCCGTGGTGTCGGGTAGGTGCTGGAGCGGCCATGGTTCGGGCGGTGTTTCGCTGCGACTGCGGCAAGGAAAGGCGAGGAAGAAGACGAAGGATGGAGGAGAGTGAGTGCGCGAGCTGCGTCAGCCCTCTCCCTCGGCCTATATATAGGCCCCGGCGACGAAGGCGAGGGGGCGGGCGTGGGCTTGACCACCCCACGTCCCGCACGACCCCCGATTTTCTCGCGCCTAATCCGCGTGCATTTAATGCGCATGGGAGGGTAATCGATTACCCCTGCCACCGTGGATCCGCGCGGGGTCCGAGGCCCTTAGTGGCGGGCCCCGACCCATTGTTATGTCCTGTCACGCGCGTGGGCTGGCAGGCCGACGCGACAGGGCGGTGACGCGTGGGCGCTGCCAACGATCCACGGGTCCGTTCGATTGACCGCTGACCAGGCGGCGCCTTCTCGCCGAAGATTCCTAGACGGTGATACGGCTGCCAGAGGCCAGCTCCTGCAGCGCAGAGCCGGCTGATGGCAGACGGACTCCTCAAGCAGAAAAGAGACAGACGACAAGCTGGCCTGGGGGGAGAAGTTGCTGTAACCCCTCAGCATCTCCAGCATCCGCATCGGAGTTCCACCAGCTTCGGGGACTACTATCGGAGATATTGACCATGGGTACCCTTAGCACCTACCCTTGGTATTTTTAGACAAATAGCAGCCGCTTGGTCTACCGCGGCCGTCGGCTCCTCGAGCCGCCTCCTAGGGTGGCCTGCCCTAGGAGTCGGCTGCCAGCAGACGGCAGGGACCCAACAGGCGGCAACACCAAGCACCACAAGCCAGCAGATGGCCCCGCCCTCCACCCACAGGGAACACACTGAGGTGAGTCCTGGCGTGGCGAGGGCATGGCTACAGGAGATCATGTCCTTAGAAGATCTATAAGGGCATGGCTATAGTGACCATGTACTTTGGGAATATCTCCTAAATGGCGGAACGCTGTAGCCACGAGGCTCGTGACCAAGCAGCGGTCAGAGGAGGCCACGAGCCCACTACTCACAGACGGCGGGGCCAGCAGGCGGCTGGCCCCATCGGTCAGCAAGCAAGCTCAAGAACAAATCGCCTCTGGCAGGCGGCCAGGGGAGACGGCCGTCTGGTAGCAGACGGCGCACCCCACCCTAGAATACCGAGCCTCATCAAGATGACGGGACGGGGCGAGGCGGCAGCGTACGGTGAAGGACGGTGGCACTGTAGCCATCTCCACCCCGACGAGGCTGTCGTCAGCAAAGGCACCCGCACAGTGAAAGGCAATCACGAGGGGCCCGCAGGCGGCGGGCCCCAGCAGACACTGACGGCTGGGGCCGTGCCGTCGAGGTTACCGTTGTACCCCTGGGGGGTAGGCCTATATAAACCCCCCAGGGTCCTCCATGTTGAGGGCTGGATAGTTGGCTATTAAAAGTTGACAAGAGAAGAACTCTAGATAAGAGGGAGAGGAGGTGAGCTAGCCTTGTTCATCTTCTTCCTTCTCACCTCACAGCTCAAGGAGCAATCCTATAGCTACTCTAGTGCTATCAGTGATGACGCGGAGTCCCCGCAGAGCAGGATTAGGGGTGTTATCTACCCGGAGAGCCCCGAACCTGGGTAAGATTCGTAGGCGTCCTAAGCATCGCTTTATCCCGCTTCCCGAGCCCGGCGACGTTCTTTTGACCCCATGCATGATAAGCCATCCTTTGGCATATGTCGTCCCAAAACCCCGACACAAATGAAAAGGGCTGAGAAGCCTGACTATCTACAAGACCCTCCCAAGGGTACAAGACCGTAGCTGAGGTAACAAGCTAAACGTCGAAGTCCACGCGGAACCACTAGTGAGACTGAAGTCTCTCTGCAAAACGTAAATTAAGCAAACGTGAGTACAAAGGTACTCAGCAAGACTTACATCAGAACTAGCTACATATGCATCAGTATCAACAAAGGGAGTGGTGGAGTTTGACTACAGCAAGCCAGCTTTGACTCGGTGTCTATCCTGAACTACGACTGCAAGTAACTCTTTTGAGGTGGCACACACGAGTCCACATATTCACCAATCAATACACCACTATGGATCCGCTCCCGTCTCCCTACGAGAAGGCTATCCATAGCACTCACGCTTATCTTGCGTGTTTTAAAGTATCCACTTTCACTTGTCTATGAACTGTACAGGTAACCCAGAAGTCCATTACCATGGAAACGGCTATTCAAATAGATCATATATAACCCTGCAGGGGTGTACTTATTCACACACGCTCTCACCACTTATCGCCGTTTACATGACATGTACTCGGCAACCTTCAAGCGGAAGCCCAGCGAGGGTGTCGGCCACGACCTGACTAACCACACAAGTCCCTAGTCCAGGTTTATCGCCTATTTGGGTTCCATCCGTGGGGAGATCCGGCCGGGGTGTCGCTCACGGCCCCAAACGATGTGTACAGGTTTCCCGAGTCACCAAACGGGCGACCGCTACACCGTGCCACGTACCTGCCGCGTCACAGGCCACCCCGAGGGTCAGTGCTACGCATGACCTCCAGTAAACTACAAACACCAGAAACTAGTTTTAACTCCTGGACAGAGGACAAGGGCAGTTAATAAGTCGAGAGGGTCCAATGGTTTCGGGCCCAATGTATGGTAGTAACTGGTCATGGATCACAAACACAGAACTCAGTTCCTGAGGACAGCTGCAATGAGACAACCCACCATGTACTCCTACATGGCCTCTCATCGCTACCTTTACCAAAACGTGTTCACACACTTAGCTCTCAACAGTAGGACATGTTCACCACATTCCAATTCATCCCCGATGAATCAGACCTGACACAACTCTAAGCAATAGCAGGCATAACTAGAAAGCATGAAAGAGTAGGCACAACATGGCTCAAACAACTCCTACTCATGCTAGTGGGTTTCAACTATTTACTGTGGCAATGACAGGTCATGCAGAGGAAAAGGGGTTCAGCTATCGCGGCAAATAGCAGTAGAATCGTAGTTGTCCTAATGCAGTAAAAGAGAGCAAGAGCGAGAGAGTGGGATTGTATCGGAATGCTCAATGGGGTTTTGCTTGCCTGGCACTTCTCAAGATAGCAATGTGTCTTCATCAGTGTCAACAATCACATCGTCGGAACAACGTCTACTGAGAGGGAACAAACACCGACAACAGAGATTGAACACAATCAATGCGATGCGACAATATGATGCATTATCATGACATGGCAATATGCTGTTGATTGAGCTAATGCAACTACCAACCATATTAAATGAAGTTGGTTTGAACCAAAGGTTCAAATTCAAACTCCATATGTTAATATTCAAATGATATTTAATTGATTTGACCTGATCAATAGGCATAAGTTTCTCAAACATGCATGATAATGCCATAAACAGATTCCTTGAATTTTTCTGATCATTTTTCATATATAACTTATTTTCATTGGAGTTATAGATTATTTTCTATGATTTTTAGAAGTTTTAGCTATTTTCTGAAATAAATAAATCATTTCTGATTTATTTGAAATCCTAGAAAATAGTTTGTCGGTGTATTTGGATCGACACCTATGGGATCACAAGAATCCCTACTACGGTTGCGGGGCGCGGGGTTGAGAGGAGAGCGGATCTAACAGTCAGGACACGGTTCCTTTACCCAGGTTCGGGCTGCAAAGATGCATAAAACCCTACTCCTGCTTTGGTGGATTATATGTTGGTGTTCTTCAGCTAGTGAGGAGCTCCAGAGGGTCGCGAGCAGTTCCAAAAAGCCGAATCCTTCTCCTGGTCACCTCGGGCCTCCTTTTATAGGAAAAATGGGTTGCCACAATGGCACACATGAGGTGGAAAGGGTACAGTGATGCAAGGTTATCCCTCGCATTATAGGACAAGGTGCATTTAATGTGCCCAGCTTAGGTGTCCTTGCTTTATCGGGGACGGTGGGGAGACGTCCGTCTTGTCCGTCGCCGCCCCTCCTCGTGTTGACACGCGCCCTGGCCAGCAGTGCCTGAGGCGCCATGTAGGCAGACAGGCAGCTGAGGTGGCGCAACGGCGGGTCTCCACGAAGATCTGTGGGGTGCCACGCAGGAGCCCGTCCAGCTGGTCGGGTCGGTGGAAACCCAGTTGGTGTGGGCCTGGCGGTGGTCCCGCGGGTGTCCTTGGCAAGGGCCTTGCCGGGGCTTCGGCAAGGGTCCTGCCGTGGCGCCTGCAGTCATCCCCGGCAAGGTGCTTGCCGGGGGCCTTGTGGTTCTCCTTGGCTGGAATCCCGCCAAGGGTCGTCGTCTTCTTAAGTTGCATATGATCTTGAATGTCTTCACAAAGATCTGCATGCCACCACTGGGATATCTCTTGAATCCTCGCCCCATGGGGGCGGTGGACTCAAGGGTGATTCGCTCCATAGGCGCGGGGCGAGCTGCCGCGGAAAGGGTCTTGTCGGGGCTGCCAGTGCTGGCCCCGGCAAGGATCTTGCCGGGCAGAGCCGCTTCGTCCCTTTGCTCTTTGTGGTCTTGTTCTTGGCGTCGCTCCAGTCTCCATCGAGCTTCGGTCTTGCCCCGGCTCGCCTCCCTCACCATGCTTGGTGTGGCGGCGCCGTGGCTCAGACTGTCCATGCACAGTCATAGGGGTACAAAAATTGTACCCCTCTTTTTGTACACCGACAGGAGCCCCCGGGCCTGGGCCACACATAAGCGCGACACGTTGTTGGGCCAGGCCCAGAACGGTGCGCGGGCAGGCGGGGTGGTTTTCACCGTGGTAAAACTTTCGCGCGATGCGCCTCCCACGACCCGCGCGCGGCGCGGGGTGGAGGGGCGTGCGTGACGTGGGTGGCATGCGTGGGGCGGTTTCCGCATGCATGCGTCACGTCGCAGTAAATGCGAAAGGAGGCGGCCCGCGTTTTCCCCGTAAACGGGGGGAAGCGTGGAGGCGTGGCCCGCTTACTGGACGGGGCCGAGGCGCGGTCGTCTAGGCGTCCACTCCCCACGATCACGGAGTGGGGAGAGGTCGCCTCACCCGTCCTTTCGGTCCTGCACGTTCGCCACGTGCCTCCCATGCGTTCGAGGTGGCGAGCGGTGGAGGTGGGAAACCGAGCCGCCGCTGGTTGGGGCGGCGGGTCGGTCCCGGACCCCCTCGTCTTCTCCGTCTTGATTGGCCAAGCGGGGCAGTCGAGCTCCAGCCACGCCCCTTTACAAAGGGCGGAGGGAGGGGACGGCGCCCCGCACTCCTCCATCTTCTTTCTCCCTCAACTTTTGCTCCTCTCTTATGTCCGCCATGAAGAGAGAAAACCTCGGCTCCTCAACGGTGGCGGCGAGGGTCGCTGCTCGACAACGCGTCCCCCCTTCTCCTGCACCTGCGGTGGCCGAGCCGGCCACGAGGGGAAGAGGGAGGGGGCGGAGCCGTGGGCGAGGCCGGGGTGTTCGGAGAAGAGGAGGACGGGGCGGCCCGCCGGCCTCGGTCCCGCCAGCAGCTCCTTCTCGAGTGGAAGGTCATGTTGGAGATGACCCCTGTGAGTTCTTCATTAGGATGTGGGGGTCGCCGCGCCGTCGCCTTCGTCTCCCGACTCCATTTGCGCGGGAGATGGAGGTGAATCCGCCGGAGTCGCTGCTGCTGCACATGAGGGGTTGTGGGATCAGTGGCACGCGGGCTCGCATCAACTTCCCTGCCCCTCATGTGATGTATCTTCGCCAAGGGTGGAAGAGGTTCGCTTGCATCCACAGCCTGACGGATGGTCTCACCCTCCACTTCAAGTTGATGGAGGATGGCCACCTCTCCGTCAAGGTCTTCGGGAACCTCGGGACTCGTGCGAGGTGATGCATGGAGAGCTCCTTTGATGACGAAGACTCCTCCTCGAATGAGGATGACGAGGAGGACAGCGATAGCGAAGACGAGGGCGGTGGACGGCAGGATGACGGGTCCGACTAGGTGGCGGGAGCCGCTCCTGGTGGCACCGGTGACCCCATCATCTGCGTCGCCGGCTCCTGAACTTCTCGGGGCCGTCTCCTTAGCGGCTAGCATAGGGAAGCCGCGGAAGAGGAAGAGGAAGAAGACGGGCGGCAAGGTCGTCATGTCGGAGTACGCGGGCACCGACGCCTTCGACGTGTACTGACATCCTGCCGCCTCGTCTTCGAGCTCTGCCTCCGGCGCCGTCATCACCGTCCAGCCCTTGGGAGGCCACCGAGATGCCTTCTTGGTGTCTTCTGTCACCCGTAGCTCGCCTAGGCGCCCCTTTTGCCCTTCTCGCCTCCTTGACCTTCCTCCTGAGGAGAGGGACAAGAAAGGCATTACGGGCATCTTATCTCTTTTTAATTTGTAAGCCTTCGGGCATCTGTTTAGTTTAAAACTTGTAATCCCCTTATTCATGTTTTTCATTCCCTATGGACTGTACCTGAATGGAATGTTTTTAATGAAAAAGGAATGTTTGCTTGGTCTTTTGTTTGTAGGTAAAAACCCACAACAGGGAATAAATCCCTGATATCCTTAAGATAAACATTTTCTCGCCCGGCAATAGGCCATGCCGTTTCCCTACTTCGCTCGACCTTTCTCACGCCCTTGGCGGAGGCAGGGATGAAGTGGGCTCAGGCTCCTCGTTTCATCCTTCTGCTGCCGCGACTACGACCAAACCTAGTCCCAAGAACGAGCCCTAAGACTTAGAGTTATGGGAGCACGGTAGCTTAAGAAGAAGAACAAGGTTTCACATACCTCAGTCCATAATGGAATGCATGATAAGGGATAAAGGACTTATCTGAAGCTGCAGCCCCCGGCAACCCTGGTCTGCCATGGGCGAATTCATGCCCTTGCAGCCTCCGGCAACACTGGCTTGCCGAGGCCTAGGCACTGGTCTGTTCTTCTTTCCTTCCTCCAAGTGGCTTTGGCAAGGATGTCCGCGCGTCCTGTGAACCAAAGAAGACAGAGGAAAGACAAAGACTCGACCTCTAAGCTAGGGGTTAGCTGTTGCTAAGCACTATCAAGCCTAACCAAGGACGAGACTCGTCTCAGCACGCATGCTATAACTTAGGGCACCAGCGCTTCATTTATTTATGCTCAGGGTCTGCGCCTGGCTTTGTACAAAGGGTTACATGCCTTGCCGGCAAGGCTCGTACAAAAGGGTGGCTTGCCGGGAGGCCCGGCAAGCCGCGCCTTATGGGTAAAACTTGCGAAGATGCTGGATGTTCCAGGAATTAATCACCGAAACGGCATCCTCGGTCTCCAGGCGGACAACGCCAGGCCTGGTGACTCGTATTACCCGATAAGGGCCTTCCCACTTCGGCGTCAACTTGTTCGTATTCCTCGCCGATTGAACGCGCCGGAGAACAAGGTCTCCTTCCTCAAAGCTTCGGGCATGGACCTTCCGGCTATGATAGCGGCACAAGGCTTGCTGGTAGCGCGCTGCTCTCACAGCCGCCCGAAGACGATATTCCTCAAGGAGCATTGCGTCGTCTAGTCGCAATTGCTCTTGCTCAAGCTCATCATAAGCGAGCACTCGAGGTGACCCGTATATGAATTCCGTGGGGAGAACTGCTTCTGCCACGTATATCAGGGCAAAGGGCGTCTGGCCGGTGGCTCGATTTGGCGTCGTCCTGATCGACCAAAGAACCGCCGGCAATTCATCAATCCAGCGCCTCTCGCCCTTGTGCAGCATGTCAAAGGTCTTTGTCCTTAGTCCTCGCAACACTTCACCATTTGCTCTCTCAGCTTGACCATTGCTTCGGGGGTGAGCAACGGAAGCGAAACAGACCTTGTTGCCAAGGTCTTGGGTATATTGCATGAAGGTGCGGCTTGTAAACTGCGTGCCGTTGTCGGTGATGATCCTGTTGGGTACACCAAAACGGCACACTAGTTCCTTGAAGAACTTGACGGCTGACTGAGCTGTGACCTTCCTTACTGCCTCCACCTCTGGCCACTTTGTGAACTTGTCGATTGCAACGTACAAGTACTCAAAGCCCCCGACGGCGCGGGGGAAGGGGCCCAGTATGTCGAGCCCCCAGACCGAGAAGGGCCAGGAGATAGGAATGGTTTGAAGGGCTTGAGCTGGTTGATGAAGTTTCTTTGAATGGAATTGGCACGCTTCACACCTGGTGACCAGCGCCGTCGCATCCTGGAGGGCAGTGGGCCAGAAGAAGCCTTGCCGGAATGCCTTGCCGGCAAGGGCTCTCGACCCTATGTGGGATCCACATATGCCTCCATGTATCTCTGCCAATAGCTCCAGTCCTTCCTCTCGAGGGATGCACTTCAATTTCACACCGTTCGGTCTCCTTCTGTACAGGACGTCATCGATGAACTGGTACATGGCAGACCGACGGGCTACTTTCTCTGCTTCTTCCAGCTCCTCAGGAAGTTCCCCAGTCTGAAGGAATCGGACGGTATGCTATGCCCATGCTGGAGCCTGGGGCTCGACAGCGAGGACTAAAGGCATTTCCTCCGCCAAGGGGGTGGCCATCTCGACGGCAAAAGCTTGACGCTCCGCCGGAGTTAGCCCTCCGGTGGCGAGCTCAATGTCGGCAACATCCTTGTCGGTGGCTCCGGGGAGCTCGGCAGGAAAGTACTTGCCGGGCCCTGATTTCCTCCTCTTGTTCTGCTCTGTTGATGGATCAATGGATGGCTGAGAAAGCTGAAGCACAAAGGTACCTGGTTCCACATGTAGCTTGAGGGCAGCGCGCTTTGACAGGTAATCGGCGATGTCGTTCTCCGCTCGGGGAACGTGCTCCGCCTGTATACCGTCAAAGCGCTCTCCCAGCTTTCTCACTTCATCGACATAGGCCCTCATCAACGGGCTCTCGTAATCCTTGTTCACTTGTTTGACGACAAGCTGCGAGTCGCCCCTGACAATGAGCTTCTTGATTCCGAGGTCCGCCGCGATCCTAAGACCAGCAAGCAGCCCCTCGTACTCGGCAATATTGTTCGTTGATACCTCCCTAGGGAAGTGCATCTGGACCACGTACTTGAGGTGCTCTCCAGTGGGCGCGACCAGCAGTACGCCAGCCCCGACACCCTATAAGGAGAAAGCCCCATCAAAGTACATGATCCAGTTGCAACTCGTCTCTTTGCCGAGGAGAGCAGTTTCCTGGACTTCTTCATCAGGTGTTGCGGTCCATTCTGCGACGAACTCTGCCAGGACTCGGCTCTGAATTTTTGAGGTACTTTCAAACTTGAGGCCAAAGCTGGACAGCTCCAGTGCCCACTCTACAATCCTTCCCGTCGCGTCTAGATTGTGCAATATCCGTTGCAGAGGGAGGTAATTAACGACAGTGATCTCGTGCACCTAGAAGTAGTGACGCAGCTTCCTCGAGGCCATAAGAAGGCCGAAGAGCAATTTCTGCACACCGGAGTACCTTGTTCTAGCCCCCTGCAAGAGGGAGCTAACAAAGTAGACCGGGTGCTGCATCATCTTCTTTTTCGGCTGCACTCCAACCGACTGTGTCGCTTCTGCACCAGTGGCACCAGGTTCTGTTGCTGCTATCGACTCATCATCAATTTCTCTCTGCGCCACTAGTGCGGCGCTGACCACCTGGTTTGTTGCCGCTAAGTATAGCAGCAACGGTTCTTGTGGTCTAGGCGCAACCAGTATTGGCGTGGAGGAAAGATACCTCTTCAGATCTTGTAATGCTGCCTCGGCTTCCGGCGTCCACTCCATTGGGCCCGCCTTTTTCAAGATCTTGAAAAAGGGGAGGGCGCGCTCGGCAGACTTGGAAATGAATCTACTCATGGCGGCAACGCAGCCAGCAAGCCGACGCACATCCTTGACCCGTTTGGGTGCTTCAATCTGCTCTATAGCTTTGATCTTGCCCGGATTGGCTTCTATCCCACGCTGCGACACAAAGAACCCGAGAAGCTTGCTAGACGGAACGCCGAAGACACACTTCTCAGGGTTCAGCTTGAGGTTGATCTTGCGCAGGTTCACAAATTTTTCTGGTAAATCCGGTACAAGGGTTGCCTTGTTCTTGGTTTTGACCACTATATCATCCATATAAGCCTCCATATTTCTATGGAGCTGGGGTTCAAAACCAATCAGGACTGCCCATGCAAATGTCGAGCCGGCACTCTTCAACCCGAAAGGCATTCGTACGAAGTAGTACGTACCACATGGGGTGATGAATGCTGTCTTCTCTTCGTCTTCTCTTGCCATGAAGATCTGGTGGTAGCCGGAGTAGGCATCGAGGAATGACAGCAGGTCACACCCTGCCGTGGAGTCAACAATCTGGTCTATGCGCGGCAACGGGAAGGGGTCCTTGGGACAACCTTAGTGATATCTGTGTAATAAATACACAGCCTCCACTTCCCATTTGCCTTGCGCACTACCACTGGATTGGCCAACCACGTTGGGTGGAGCACTCCTCTCACCAAACCCGCAGCTTCCAGTTTCCGGATCTCCTCGGTGATGAACTCTTGCCGTTCCAAAGCTTGCTTCCTGACCTTCTGCTTGACGGGCCGCGCATGAGGACAGACATCAAGGTGGTGCTCAATCACCTCCCTGGGAACGCCAGGGATGTCGGATGCTTGGCAGGAAAACACGTCAACATTCGCCCGCAGGAAGGTGACGAGCGCGTCTTCCTATTTGTTGTCAAGGGCGGAGCTTATGGTAAAAGCCCCTCCCGTGCCGTCCTCCTTGACGGAAACCTTCTTGGTTTCTGGCGGTGTGGCCCTGGATCTCTTGATTCTGCCGGTGGAGCCCTCTGGCACGTCCTCGACAGGAGCGCGACACTCCGAAGAGGTGCGCTTGCCGGAGTGGGTGTCTGGGGTCTCGCCGGTCTTCTTCTTTCCGGTGGAGCTCTCAGGCACGTCCTCGACGGGAGCACAGCAGTCCGAAGAGGTGCGCTTTCTGGAGTGGGCGCTCGAGGTCTCGCCGGTCTTCTTCTTCTTCCCTCCCGGGGCTCCAGTGGCAGGAGCAACTGCCCCCGTAGCGGCAGTTGCTGCAACTACTTGCTGGTACAATTGGTCGGCGCAAATCAGCGCATCTTTCTTATCGGAGGGGATGGTGATGATCGTCACGGGCCCTGGCATCTTCAGGGTGTTGTAGGCATAGTGTTATGCTACTACGAACTTGGCCAGTGCTGGGCGGCCAAGGATCCCGTTGTAAGGCACGGGGATCTTGGCAACATCGAACACGATCCTCTCTGTCCTGTAGTTCAGATCACTCCCAAAAGTCACGGGCAGCGTGACTTTCCCCTTCGGTTGACTCCTCCTGGGCTGACCCCCTGAAACGTGCCCGCCTCCTCGAGGTCTCCATCAGGAACTTGCAGCTTCTCGATCACGGTGGGCGAGAGTAGGTTCAGACCGGCCCCGCCATCGACTAGCATCTTCGTCACCTTGAGGTTGCGTATTGTCGGTGAAACCAAGAATGGCAGGCACCCGACCGCAGTAGAGCGATCAGGGTGATCCTCGGCGTCAAAGATGATAGGTGTGCTAGACCATTTCAGCGGCTTTTTAGGCACCGAACCATGGCTCTGCCACGATAATCTCACGTGCCCACTGTTTAAGCTGGCGGTGAGAAGCATGCAGCGAGGCGCCACCATCGACGCACATGGCATCCGTAGCCTTCTGAAACTCTTGGCCGCCGGACTCGTCGTCCTCTTCGTGATCGTCGTATTCAGCTCTTCTGTCGCGGCCCCGTGCGGGCCTTTCCTGCTGTTTCTCCTTGCCGCGACGGCCTGCTTGGCCGACACGCTTCTTGCTGGATCCCTCAGCGATGTCTTGGCCCTTCTCCTTGTCCCGCCTCTCGTATTCATCCCTTTGCTTCTCAGCAAGGAGCTCAACCTGGTGGCAGTCCTGGAGATCATGGCCCTTGGTGCGATGGATCTTGCAGTATCGCTTGCCGGAGTTTCCTGGCTTCTCGGCAGCCGCCAAGACCCGGCAGGAGACACACCCGGCAATTTCTTTGCCAGGGTCACCCGCCTTGGTTTTCTTGGCAGAGCCAGTGTCATCAGATCCCTCGACGGCAAGCACGGACTTCCCCTTGCGCTTCCTGTTACGGTTCCGGCCCTTCTTCGCTGGAGAGGCAGTATCCTCGTCTGAGGAGTCGGTTTCCGCACTTGCGCTTTCGCCGGGGTACTTCCTTCCCTCTTCAGCCCAGGCACATCTGTCGGCAAGAACGTAGAGTTCCACCACATCCTTCACCTTCGTCATCGCCAGCTCTTCGCGCATCTTGCGGTTGCACACGTTCTGGTGGAACACGCTGATGATGGCGGCAGGGTGAACATCGGGGATATTGTACTGTACCCGGCTGAATCTCTGTATGTACTTGCACAGAGTCTCGCCTTCCTTCTGGGGTATGACATGCATGTCACTTGCTTGGCCATGGGCTTGGTGGCCTTCGGTAAAGGCGCCAACAAACTCATGGCACAAGTCGGACCAGGAGGAAATAGAGTCTACTTGCAAGTGCATCAACCACGACATGGCGTTAGGTTTAAGAGCCAACGGAAAGTAATTTGCAAGCACCTTATCGTCGCGGGCCTCGGCAGCTTGCATCACGATGGTGTAGATGATGAGGAACTCCGACGGGTGGGTCTTGCCGTTGTACTTCTCGCCAACGTCAGGTTTGAATGTGTGGTGAGAGGGCCACTGGAACTGCCGTAGCTCACGGGTGAAAGCTGCACAGCCTACCTCATAAGGTAGACCCCCAGGGCTCTCCGGTGCTGGGCGGTCTGCAGCAGGTCCTGCTCGCCTGTCTGATAGGTGGCGCGTTCCGCGCCGGCGCTCGATGGTGGTTCGAGCGTCTTCATGAGCTCGCTCCTGAAGAACTTGACGTTGGTCGCCGCGGGTCCGTGGGTCGGACGATGCTATGGAGATGGCATCACCCGCGACGCCTCGACAGGTCGACGCACGCGGCACCGGGCGAGGAGGAGGCGAATGCACCGTAGCCACGGCGCTGCCGGCTCTCCCGCCGCCGGTGCGTGGGATCCCATCGGAGCGTCGGCCTGGGAGCTCCGCTGGATTTAGGTCATCCCTTTTGGAGACGGCGACAAGGCTTCGGATGGTGGCTCTCCATTTGTCGAATTTCCCCGTAACGGGAGGAAAGTCGAGGAGCAACTGTGCGCGCGCCAAAGCTTCGGCTGGTGTCAACGGTAGTGAAACCTGCACGGATCGTGACACGCTTCGACCCCTGTCCGTGTCAGGGGGAACTCCATCATGATTCCGCGGTTGCCTAACATCTCCACCAGCGCTTCGGCGGGCGGGCAGGTCTTCTGCGTCCCGGGAGTGGCGCTCGAGGCCCTTCCCATGGCGACGTCCGGGATCTTCGGGGTGACGACACTGTCCATCGCGCGCTGCTTGAGAAGAGCGTGCCGTTGGCGCTGGCGTGGGAGTTCTGGAGGCCCTTGCGTCACCTTCGGGTGATGCGGCCGCGACCTTGGAAGGCCCCGCGCCACCCGCAGAGGGTCGGGCTCCATCCATGGAACTGGCGGTGTGTGGCCCGTCACCAGGAGCACAAACATCGCCACCTCCCAAACTCCGGCTGTCAGGATGGCGTTGGTGTTCGCGAGCAGCGCCCCGAGTCCTTTCCGTGACTGGTCCGTTGCTCGCCCGCGTCGGGACGGGCTGTCCGGCTTCCGACTGGCCAACCGCCACCGTCGTCTTCTTCTTGGGCGCCATGACGATGCAGGAGCGCCGAACTAACCGCTAAAGCCGATTCTCACAACTGCGCCCCCTACCTGGCGCACCAAAGATGTCGGTGTATTTGGATCGACACCTATGGGGTCACAAGAATCCCTACTACGGTTGCGGGGCGCGGGGTTGAGAGAAGAGCGGATCTAACAGTCAGGACATGGTTCCATTACCCAGGTTCGGGCCGCAAAGATGCATAAAACCCTACTCCTGCTTTGGTGGATTATATGTTGGTGTTCTTCAACTAGTGAGGAGCTTCAAGAGGGTCGCGAGCAGTTCCAAAAGGCCGAATCCTTCTCCTGGTTGCCTCGGGCCTCTTTTATAGGAAAAAGGGGTTGCCACAGTGGCACACAGGAGGTGGAAAGGGTACAGTGATGCGAGGTTATCCCTCGCATTACAGGACAAGGTGCATTTAACGCGCCCAGCTTAGGTGTCCTTGCTTTATCGGGGACGGGGGGAGACGTCCGTCTTGTCCGTCGCCACCCCTCCTCGTGTTGACACGCGCCCTGGCCAGCAGTGACTGAGGCGCCATGTAGGCAGACAGGCAGCTGAGGTGGCGCAACGGCGGGTCTCCACAAAGACCTGTGTGTTGCCACGCAGGAGCCCGTCCAGCTGGTCGGGTCGGTGGAAACCCAGTTGTTGTTGGCCTGACGGTGGTCCCGCGGGTGTCCTTGGCAAGGGCCTTGCCGGGGCTCCGGCAAGAGTCCTGCCGTGGTGCCTGCAGTCATCCCTGGCAAGGTGCTTGCCGGGGGCCTTGTGGTTCTCCTTGGCTGGAATCCCGCCAAGGGTCGTCGTCTTCTTAACTTGCATCTGATCTTGAATGTCTTCACAAAGATCTGCATGCTACCACGGGTATATCTCTCGAATCCTCGCCCCATGGGGGTGGTGGACTCAAGGGTGATTCACTCCGTAGGCGCGGGGCGAGCTGCCGCGGCAAGGGTCTTGCCAGGGATGCCAGTGCTGGCCCCGGCAACGATCTTGCCGGGGAGAGCCGCTTCGTCCCTTTGCTCTTTGTGGTCTTGTTCTTGGCGTCGCTCCAGTCTCCATCGAGCTTCGGTCTTGCCCCGGCTCGCCTCCCTCGCCATGCTTGGTGTGGTGGCGCCGTGCCTCAGACTGCCCGTGCACAGTCATAGGGGTACAAAAAGTGTACCCCTCTTTTTGTACACCGACATAGTTACTGCGTCAGCATGACGTCACTGTGATGTCAGCTGTCAACAGGGGCTGGTCCAGGTCAAACCTGACCAGTGGGACCCACTGGTCAGTCACCCTGTGACATTTAGTGTCACAGACAGGGGGGTCCGGTCAATGGCCCCGTCAGCGAGGTCAACGCTGATGCGTGGGGCCATTGTGTTTAGATTAAACTTAAACTATTTTTGTTAGCTGGTTAGTTAGGAAGTAGGGCCCGCATGTCAGCGAGCCAGGGAGTTAGTTAGTGGGTCAATTAGCAGCACGTGTCCACGTCATCCAAAACGGCGGTTAGCCGCCGGTGCTAATAGGGACACGGCGGGGTTGCCCGTCCGGCCAACTCCGGCGACAAGAGGTCGTGCGGCCGGGCGTGTTGGAACACCCGTAGCAAGACGCATCCGATGGTGGTGGTGGCTGGACCTGGGGTGGTCTATGGCGGCGGCGGTGGCAAGTTGGGCGGCGGCCGGAGTTCGGGTGTGCACGGGGTTGCGGCTACGGTGCGGGGGAGGCCTAACGGGCGGGTGATTCGAGCTCCTGGAGACTCCCTGAGTGCGTTGACGTGCTCGGAGGCGAACTTGCGCGGCCGTAGCCATAGTGGCGGCATGGCCGGCGGCGAGGAGCTATCGGCTCTGGTGGAACTAGGGCTACGCGGTGCAAAAGAGGCGGGGAAGAGAGGGGTTCGGAGCGGGAGCTCACAGCGATGCCGAAGAGGAGGTCATCGAGCACTGGGAGGTCCTGGCGGTGCCGAATCGACCGGAGGCGAGCTCGGGTGCCTGAGGTTGAAGACAAGGCAGAAACATCGCTGCGGTGCTCCCGCGGTCGAACGGACTGGTGTAGACGATGAATGAGAGGACGCCGATCCTTCTGGATGCTTTGGCAAGGCGAGGGGTGGACGGTGGCCTCGGTGGTTCTCGCCGGCGGCGGGCGCGTTAGGTGAGGAGATCGTAGGAGGGGGAGAGCATTCAGGGAAGAGAGAGGGGGAGCTAGACGGCTCTTGGGGTCACTTGGCGTCGTCCGGACGCGTCGAGGAGGAGCCAGGCAGGCAGGGAGGGAGGAGGTGGCCGAACGCGTGCCGGTGCGCGGTGGCCACATGCCTCGCGTCCTTCTGGCGCGAGGTGGGAGACGGTGGCGGCTCTGGTGGGCTGGGCCAGGTAAGTGAGCCACCAGGTGGGCTGCGCAGGTAACCTCAGGTGGGTTTTCTCTCTTTGTCTTTTCTAATTCTTTCTGTTTTCTAATTTCTGTAATTGTTTTGGGTTTATTAAAAAAAATGCCAGAGCTTTTTTAGAAATCATGAGACTGATTGTGGCCACTGTTTGGATTATTTCCAACAGCCAACATTTCAGTTCATGAATATTTGGACATTTAAAATAATATATAAAATTTAAATGCCCGAATGCAAATAAGGTATGATTTAATTCAGTGCCCAAAATATTCCACAAAAATGTTCACTATTTTTGGTTTGGTCTCAAAGCCTTGCCAGAATTATCAAACATTGATGAAGGCATTTTGGGTCATTGGAAATATTTTTAGGTTGAACCTAGTGGAGTTCTTTTGGTGCTAGGGTTTGAACAAACCCCACTTCAAGTTTCAAAAGAATTTAGACATGATGCAACAACCAAAACTAGTCCACAAGCAAAGCTAAAGCTAGGGCCGTGACAACTCACCCCCACTAAACGAGAATCTCGTCCCGAGATTCAAGACGTGAGGTAAGGAAACAGAGGGACAAAAAGCTAACACGATCTTCATGATCCAACTGTCCTTCATATGAATGTTGACTGCTTGCCTCATGTCGATCCTGACATCCTTGCTTTCGAGATCTTTGTCCAACACGGTGGCGACGAAAGAAACTTTACAAAATTGATCTTCTGAAGATCGAGCAACTCAAGATCAACTCATGGAGTGAGACGTTGAAACATCTCTGGAGCTGAGACACGAAGCATACATCCAGAGTGATGGAGTGAAACAAACTATGAAGGTTCACTTGGTAGGAAAAATTCCACACTTAAAAGATGGTGATCGATGTCACCAGACGGGGCACCTTAGAGAAGGTGACTCGTAGATTTATTCCCTTAAGTGCCAAAAATAATTAATTTTGATATAGTGATCATTGAAACTCTCTATACCAGCCTGAGGCAAATCACAATCGATAGTTTGACGGAGTTCGAGAGAACGACATACTCGGGCCAGAATGGATGATGTGGACTACCTTGTTGAAGACAACACAAGGGATGATTTTGCTTATCATCGGAAATGGATGGAACCAATGGTAAAATGGCACATTGGCGGTGCAATCTAGGAACAAAATGCAAATGCTGGGAATGATTCTGGTAACTGGGAAGAAACCCAACAGTAGAGAGTGAATCTACTCTTTGAGAGGTTATAGCATAACCAAGAACACTGGGAGCAATCTCGGTTAGTGCCAGTGATAACACCTAGTGCTTGTGTGCGCTCTCAAGAACTTGAGCATTTCCATCATCATCAAGGTTTTACTATTATCCATGCCAATGGTGCTGACAACACAACATACGACCATGATGAATAGCGATGGACGATGCATATGCAAAGGAAGATAACACTTTCTCATATTTCACCCTAGCGGAGTCAAGGGGCAAAATCTGGATAATCGACCGAGAGACATTTAGCGCTCCGCTTCTAATGTTCTCCTTGATGTGCTAGCGCAATCCATTTATTAAAATTGTTTGGTACCTAGAACGTGAGGTAAAAGGTCGGACTTCAGGAGCACAAAAATCCATAAGGAACAACTAGGGAGTAAATCCTACGAAATCCTCATGGGGAGGTGGCCAACTTCTTCAATCAAGATACTACAACAATAGGTCTTCCGGCTGGGTGTGTTGGCCACGACATCCACTTTACCGGTTATTGAGAGACCAATATTATAGTTCTTGGAAAATGCTCCAACCATCATATCTGCCTGAGATTCAGTTCTGGTTGGTGTCAGGATATTCCAGACTCATCGAGTCTAGAAATAAAAATGAAAGTTTGCAACCCAAATGGACGATACGACGTTGCGAGATTCTCGGGAATGAACTACGATAGCAAGCTCGAGAACATGAGTTGGTTCTGCTAAAAACCTGTGAACACGTTGTCCAAGACAAGCATGACCACATAGTAGTCTTATGATAAAACACTACCGAGTTCATGTGGGAACCATCATCGAGGATATCGAAGTCCTTGCATAAGTCCAGCTCTTAAGAAGAAACTTCTTCTCCTTGAACAAATCAATTTGTGGCTTGGTGTGCTAGGAAATACCGATGGGATGGAGGTAGCTAATCTCTCAAGCCATAGTATACTTCGCACGTGCATGACTGACTTGGGATGATTCCGGAGGAAGCAAAACTAACTTTCTCGAACTCACGGCTGCAACTTGCACCTAATGCACGTGAACTAGGAGAGAGTCACTTCTTGTACCAACACATACCTCATGAACGCAACATGAAGGCAATGGTTACAAAGTTTCCAACACTAGCTTAATGTCCTACAAAATCATGGAGGAGATAAGGATGTTTGTTGATGGGCTCAACAATAATTCATCCAGGTTTCCATATAGATGGAATTCCATGACAATGTGAACAAAGTGATAGCATTGGTCAGACCAAAGATGTAACGGTGTATGCTCGAGGGATCAACCACGAGTAAGACAACATTATGAATACCATTGGTTCTGATTTGACTTGACGATAGCCCACACTCAAATCAAAGTTTGGACAAGACAATAGATCCAACCATTGATCACGAGGATCAATCGATCAAGATATCATCTTTCTTCAACACACACACAAAAGATATCCCTTGGAAGGAACTAAGTCAGGCAAGCTTTTATCTTCCAACTCTCCAAGTTGTTGTTTAGCTTAACCCACTAGTTCAGGGTATCCAACACAGATTCTCGGAGAAGGGGTGGTTTATAAGAAAACCAACTTGATCACGAACTCAACATAGCGGTCAGCGAACAACCTGGTAATACTTCCGAGAAGATATTCGGAAAATCATGAACCACCGATATACTACTAAGCTCGAGAACAATCTTGCCCTTCAGGGCAAGACGATATGATCAAGTGAGTGAGGGATTGACACAATCCTAACTCACTGATCAAGGAGTGCACTAGGAAAGATGGACTCGTACCACGATCAATCTTAGAATGGTGATTCAGTAACCAACACGCTAAGAATGAGATTGTTGTCCTTTAACTACCAAGAAACAAAGCTGCTAGGAGTATTGATTTCACACATCACAATTCACTTGTCAGCATTTCGGTTACACTAACACGGAGGCCGAGGAATAAACGATGATGGCGAGAAGTATCACTTTATCAAAAGTTCATAGGAGGTTGTGCAATTCCCATGACATTCTTGACATAAAAGGGGGTAACACTCCAAGGTAGAACAGAACAAAAGCCGGATTGGCATCTTGATCTGCAGAATACAACTACTTTGACCCAGTCCTGGATATGGATCCAGGTACTGGAGTTTGTTTCTCCTAGTCATTTCCGAAATAGAATGGATTGACGGACCACAAGAGTAAAAGGCATCGATGAACACGAATGCACAACTACTCCTGACTATCAACTGATAGATGGGGGTCATAATACAACTAAAATAGACAACTTAAATGAACATATTAATTTCCGAGTTGTGGATGCATTGACTAGCATGTCGAACTTTCAACATATTTCTTCCGGATAATCCATGCAGAAAGGTAGGACTAGCAGAGTCATAATATGAAAGGAGTACTGCTCGGGAGCACTCTTATTATGGTCTTTTATTTAAAAGAACTTCTGCCATAACGGTTCATGGTATTGGAAGAACGATTCACCACTGACCTCGAGGACTATCGCAAGGTTGCTAATATCCTAAAGGAACGAGCAAATACTACCAACATGAAGTAAGTAGAATGAATCTTGAGTTCAAGAACCGAGAAATAGAATGCCTACTAACTAAATGGCATCACGGGATGCTTTCGAGAATGATGGCCAGAATCATCACACTGGGAATACAGAGTATTGCTAGATTACTGGGTGATTCTCTAAGACATCTAGGGTCATAATAATGGCTCCAACATATATGTCGAGGCAACGGAGTACCTCAACACACCGACTAGTGTGGTTAATCTGGCCTAAAAGTACATTAAGAACAGGGAAGAATGGTTTGCAAATGCATCAGATTGTTTAGAGACCTGGAATGACTCAGACAACATAATGGTTGTAAATGCTCGAAAAGACTTTGAGATCCAAGCAAAAAGGGTTGCATAACCACTCAACATCATAATGTCAAGGTTCTGAGACCAATAGTTTAACAAACAGAGGTACTTGAGACTGAACTGAAAGTTGAATCCACATTAACGTGATCCTGATGAATAGAATGAGAAGCCTAGTTTCTTAATCCCCGTAGAAAGAAGGTGACACAGATCAGAAGGTCATAAGGTAAAGGAGTAAAAGAGCCTTACGTTCCCTTCCACAATCAATTCCCTTAATATAACTAAAGAGTTTCTTGACACGACTTCGACCAGTTTGGCTTACTAATCCTACAAGCAGTCAGGCTCTGATACCAAAGCTGTCAGGACCCCGATCCTAAGTCACACAGGTCTAGCCTGTAACACATCATATCACTTTGCGGCCTCACGCATGGTATCCCCATGGGTGCCACCTTACCTGGCCCGGGACCGTTTGCGCATTTTGGCACACGTATATGATAGTGTCGCTAGCATCCATACGACAGAGAACCCGGGCCGACTTGACTAGTTATAAACCAAAAGTGGCACTAAATTACAGAGACATACATACATGACCCAGCAACGAACGTGTAGGTCATCAACGTATGAACCCAAGTCATAGCAAGCTACAAGGACTTAAAGGAACAACGCATGACATTTACCCTAAGGGACAGACACAGGAACGAAGAAGGATACATGCCGGCCAGCCTAAGTGTTCCGGAGCAGTAGCAAGCTACCAAGGCTCAGTGGAAGCACTAGGAGGCATTTCCCTGTAAGATAGGCTACCAAGGGTAAACAACTAGGTGTCGGATCCCACACATAGCAATACACATTACACGTACGCATAACATGCAAGTATGTGTTGTACAACATGGCATCACAACATAACTCAACAACTCATATAGATAAGGCCCAGAAGAGCCATCATAGCATTTATTACAAGCAGAGGTCACATGACCCAACATACAGAGCATACAGGCAACGGAAGCATAACATGTCTGAGTACAGACAACTACAAATGAAAAGGGCTGAGAAGCCTGACTATCTACAAGACCCTCCCAAGGGTACAAGATCGTAGCTGAGGTAACAAGCTAAACGTCAAAGTCCACGTGTAACCGCTAGTGAGACTGAAGTCTCTCTGCAAAACATAAATTAAGAAAACATGAGCACAAAGGTACTCAGCAAGACTTACATCAAAACTAGCTACATATGCATCAGTATAAACAAAGGGAGTGGTGGAGTTTGACTGCAGCAAGCCAGCTTTGACTAGGTGGCTATCCTGAATTACGACTGCAAGTAACTCTTTTGAGGTGGCGTGCAGGAGTCCACATATTCACCAATCAATACACCACTATGGATCCGCTCCCGTCTCCCTACGAAAAGGCCATCCATAGCACTCACGCTTATATTGCGTGTTTTAAAGTATCCACTTTCACTTGTCTATGAACTGTACAGGTAACCCAGAAGTCCATTACCGCGGACACGGCTATTCGAATAGATCATATATAACCCTGCAGGGGTGTACTTCTTCACACACGCCCTCACCACTTATTGCCGTTTACACGACATGTACTCGGCAACCTTCAAGCGGAAGCCCAGCGAGGGTCTCGGCCACGACCTGACTAACCACACATGTCCCTAGTCCAGGTTTATCGCCTATTTGGGTTCCATCCGTGGGGAGATCCGGCCGGGGTGTCTCTCACGGCCCCAAACGATGTGTACAGGGTTCCCGAGTCACCAAACGGGCGACCGATACACCGTGCCACGTACCTGCCGCGTCACAGCCCACCCCGAGGGTCAGTGCTGCGCACGACCTCCAGTAAAGTACAAACACCATAAACTAGTTGTAACTCGTGGATAGAGGACAAGGGCAGTTAATAAGTCGAGAGGGTCCATTGGTTTTGGGCCCAATGTATGGTAGTAACTGGTCATGGATCACAAACACAGAACTCGGTTCCTGAGGACAGCTGCAATGAGACAACCCACCATGTACTCCTACATGGCCTCTCATCGCTACCTTTACCAAAACGTGTTCACACACTTAGCTCTCAACAGTAGGACATGTTCACCACATTCCAATTCATCCCCGATGAATCAGACCTGACACAACTCTAAGCAATAGCAGGCATAACCAGAAAGCATGAAAGAGTAGGCACAACATGGCTCAAACAACTCCTACTCATGCTAGTGGGTTTCAACAATTTACTATGGCAATGACAGGTCATGCAGAGGAAAAGGGGTTCAGCTACCGCAGCAAATAGCAGTTGAATCGTAGTTGTCCTAATGTAGTAAAAGAGAGCAAGAGCGAGAGAGTGGGATTGTATCGGAATGCTCAATGGGGTTTTGCTTGCCTGGCACTTCTAAAGATAGCATTGTGTCTTCATCAGTGTCATCAATCACATCGTCGGAACAACGTCTACTGAGAGGGAACAAACACCGGCAACAGAGAAAGAACACAATCAATGCGATGCGACAATATGATGCATGATCATGACATGGAAATATGCTATTGATTGAGCTAATGCAACTAGCAACCATATTAAATGAAGTTGGCTAGAACCAAAGGTTCAAATTCAAACTCCATATGTTAATATTCAAATGGTATTTAATTGATTTGACCTGATCAGCAGGCATAAGTTGCTCAAACATGCATGATAATGCCATAAACAGATTCCTTGAATTTTTTTGATAATTTTTCATATATAACTTATTTTCATTGGAGTTATAGATTATTTTCTCTGATTTTTCGAAGTTTTAGCTATTTTCTTAAATAAATAAATCATTTCTGATTTATTTCAAATCCCAGAAAATAGTTACTGCGTCAGCATGACGTCACTGTGATCTCAGCAGTCAACAGGGGCTGGTCCTGGTCAAAACTGACCAGTGGGACCCACTAGTCAGTCACCCTGTGACATTTAGTGTCACAGACAGGTGGGTCCGGTGAACGGCCACGTCAGCGAGGTCAACGTTGACGCGTGGGTCCACTTTGTTTAGATTAAACTTAAACTATTTTTGTTAGCTGGTTAGTTAGGCAGTGGGGCCCGCATGTCAGCGAGACAGGGGGTTAGTTAGTGGGTCAATTAGCAGCATGTGTCCACGTCATCCAAAACGGCGGTTAGCCGCCGGTGCTAATCTGGACACGACAGGGTTGCCCGTCCGGCCAACTCCGGCGACAAGAGGTCATGCGATCGGGCGTGTTGGAACGCTCGCAGCAGGACGCATCTGATGGTGGTGGTGGCTGGACCTGGGGTGGTCTGGGGCGGCGGCGGCAAGTTGGGCGGCGGACGGAGTTCGGGTGTGCACGGGGTTGCGGCTACGGTGCGGGGCAGGCCTAACGGGCGGGTGATTCGAGCTCCTGGAGACTCCCTGAGTGCGTTGATGTGCTCGGAGGTGAGCTTGCGCGGCCGTAGCCACGGTGGCGGCATGGCCGGCGGCGAGGAGCTATCGGCTCTGGTGACACTAGGGCTACGCGATGCAAAAGAGGTGGGGAAGAGAGGGGTTCGGAGCGGGAGCTCACAGCGATGCCGAAGAGGAGGTCATCGAGCCCGGGGAGGTCCTGGCAGTGTCGGATCGACCGGAGGCGAGCTCGGGTGCCTGAGGTTGAAGACGAGGCAGAAATATCGTTGCGGTGCTCCCGCGGTCGAACGGACTGGTGTAGACGATGAATGAGACAACACCGGTCCTTCTGGATGCTTCGGCAAGGCGAGGGGTGGACGGTGGCCTCGGTGATTCTCGCCGGCGGCGGCGGGCGCGTTCGGTGAGGGGAACAGAGGAGGGGGAGAGCGTTCAGGGGAGAGAGAGGGAGAGCCAAACGGCTCTGGGGGTCACGTGGCATCGTCCGGACGCGTCGAGGAGGAGCCAGGCAGGCAGGGAGGGAGGAGGTGGCCGGGCGCGTGCCGGTGCGCGGTGGCCACATGCCTCGCGTCCTTCTGGCGCGAGGTGGGAGACGGTGGCAGCTCTGGTGGGCTGGGCCAGGTAAGTGGGCCACCAGGTGGGCTGCGCGGGTAACCTCAAGTGGGTTTTCTCTCTATCTCTTTTCTAATTATATCTGTTTTCTAATTTCTGTAATTGTTTTGGCTTTATTAAAAAAATGCCAAAGCATTTTCAGAAATCATGAGACTGATCTTGGCCATTGTTTGGATTATTTCCTATAGCCAACATTTCAGTTCATGAATATTTGGACATTTAAAATAATATATATAATTTAAATGCCCAAATGCAAATAAGGTATGATTTAATTCAGTGCACAAAATATTCCACAAAAATGTTCACTATTTTTGGTTTGGTCTCAAAGCCTTGCCAAAATTATCAAACATTGATGAAGGCATTTTGGGTCATTAAAAATATTTTTTAGTTGAACCTAGTGGAGTTATTTTGGTGCTAGGGTTTGAACAAACCCCACTTCAAGTTTCAAAAGAATTTAGACATGATGCAACAACCAAAACTAGTCCACAAGCAAAGCTAAAGCTAGGGCCATGACAGACCCATGTTTTCGGATCCCTGTTGTAGCCGCGAATGTGGAGGGTTGCATAGAATTGCAGAAGCAGCTCTTCATTCCAATGCTCTTTATCAGTCACGAAGTTCAGTAAGCCAGCATCACGGAAGCAATCAAGGGCTTCTTCAAGGCAAGGCAACCCATCAATGGCTTCAGTGTCAAGACGCATATGTGGGAAGATGCGCCCTTGATCATAGAGAACACGTGAATAATAGCTACACTGTTGATAGCTCTAGAACATATCTAATGAAATCCTTGGTCTGGAATAGGGGTTCTTGGCGCTATCAAGGAAGGTGTTGTGCGCAATGAAGCCGTCGGCATTGAAGGACCCTGATGAAGTGGCAGCACCTGGAAACCTAGGCAGTCTTGGCTTTCGCTTCTGGACCTGTGGCCTGTGCTGAACATGATAGTCAAATTGAGTACCAACAGTAGGAGGAGGGACCAGAATAGGCCATATTATAGTGACCAGCTGACCATAGTTGTATGCTTGCTCAATAGTGTGTGGCCTGGGAGGCTGTACAAGAGTAGTAACAGTGGCAGTGACTTCAGGCTGCAGATTTGCATCAGGTGCAGCATTGACTTCAGGTGCTATCACTTCGGGTACCACATTAACTTCAGGCGCCACATTAGCATCAGCCATGACAACGTCATTGGCGTCAGTGTTGGTGTTGGTGGCCGCCTCAGTATGTGTAACCTCCACTTCAGGAGCTGGAGGGTCAGACACATTCTCCGCGAGAACAACTTGGTTGGTAGGGGGTGTGGCAACACGTGCTTCTTCTTCTCTTGTTTCTTCTTCTTGGTCATCGGGTGATGCAGCCGGAATATCTTCAGCCACTTTGGCTTCAGACTCAGGGATGTTCGCGGTTGGAGAGGCTTCAGGAAACACTTGTCGTGAAACAGATTGGCGCTCATCTCCTTCTGGAACACTTGATTGATAGACTTGAGGCCTTGGTCCTTTGCGAAGCCTGCGGAATGCTGGCGACGCCTGCGGAGATGGTGTTGGTTGTGCCTCATAGTCTTCATCTTCAATCACCGGACAGGTGACTTGAGTTGGGGGAGTTACTGGTGTTTCTGCTTGATGGTGAGATTCTTGTGGGTGATGAGCCCACGAATCATCCTGAGCAATTGGCGTCAAAGGACGACCAATGCTGATGAGTTCGCTATTCGTGAGAACAGGCGATGATACCACATTGTGTTCAATCTGAGGAAGGACTTCATCATCTTCAACATTGTCGTGATGAGCAATGTCTTCAGCTGCGGTGGGGTCAACAGCTGGAATGTCTTCAGGAGCCACTGTGGTAGCAGGCTCATGAACAATTAGGCGACGTTCTTGTTGTGCAGATGCAGGACGAGCAACAGAAATTGGCTCGACGATAAGGGGCTCTGTGGGAGCAGCCCGGATTTTCTTGGTCTTGCGTTTCTTGGTGGGTGGAGCATCATCAGTGGTGTTCTTCGTTTTGCGCTTGCGGGCTTCAGCTTCAGCGACCTTTGTCTTCTTGAGTTCTGAAGCAACTGTGGGGACCTTAGGATTCGAGCCTGTCATGCTGGCAGGGAAGACAATGCGAGGTTCTTCCCGCCTTGATGGTTCAGCTGGGGCCACAGTTGGCTTCCTCTTCTTGGCAGCCATCTTGGGGTCGATGCCAGGACGCCCAAGGTCCTTGCACTTCTCAGCTTCATTGTACGCTTGAACACACTTGGCAGCCAAAACCTTTATGCGCTTACGAGAACCTTTAGCTTCTTCACGCTTCTTATGAAAGGCTTCCTTGAGCTCATGCATCATGACTTGAAAATTCTGGACATCGTTGCCGCTGAGCTTGGCCATATGCTTCTTGAACTGAGCCTTCTCAAAATCAATCTTGTGCTTCAGCTCAACAATTTTCTGAGCAAGAGCTAGCTCAGAAGCAATGGCGCCGTCGAATGAGACGCTTAGACCAATTGGAAGGTGCAGATCAACAAAGCTGAGATTGGGGGTGTCAAACCACTCATCAATGAAGTTGTCGATGACTGCCACGTCAAAGAGAAGCAAGTCATTGAAGATTTCTGCTTCCTGCTTGCTCTTTATCAGTTGCTCAAAAGCGTCATCAGCAAGATCTTCATCACTTGACAGATCAATGGTGTCATTCTCATTCCTCAGAACAGCAGCAGGAGTCAAAGCAGAACTGGGGGTGTGCATGGGTTTCTTCTTTAGCTTCTTGGTCCTGGAGATGCGAGAGTGATCTTCAGACTGCACACTTGGTGCTGGTGGAGCAGTGGCCAAGGGCTTCACTCTCGAAGCTTTTGGTGGAGTTGAAGGCTTCGAAGCCTTGTGTTTCTTCTGCTTCTTCGGCTTCGGAGGTGCAGGCGCTTCATCAGAGTCAGCGTCGTCTGCAGGTTGATCCACATCCGCCCCTTGAACCCTTATATGAGTGATGAGACCTTCTAAGTTGTAAAAGGGCCCAACAAGATTTGGTTCAGCTTCACGTGTGCCATCGGCACGAGGCGCAGAGGGGCCAGGGTTGAAGCCTATTCCCCAAGATTTCTTGTTCTCCTTGGCCGAGTTCTTGGCAAACTGGAGGTTGCGCTTGAACATATTGTCATCTCAACACCATAGCAATGACGATGGTTCGGCATCAGCTGGTTGTGGCCCTCGGACCATGCAAGGATAGAAGCCTTGCTCAATGGCTTCAGCTTTGGACCTGGGTGGAAGATTTTTGTACAAAATGTCTCCCCATGGTCGCTTGATTGCATTCTTCTCAGCATACTCCTGGGTCACAAACATGTACTTGTACCACTGTTCTGCCCAATATCTTCGAATCCATTGGATTCGAGTTTTTCTCTGATTATTGTCCTCCTCTGGATCAGTCTTGTACAACTCATAGAGGTCAGGAGGCAAATCTCTGGAGGCGTTTCCACGGCGCTGTCTTCCATCCTTCCTAGCAGATTTCTCAGTTGCCATGAGGTTCAAACTGAAGGGCTTCAACACTATCAAAGGCTTCCGTCTGCTGGTCAGACAGGAACTGGCTTCGGGGGAGTTAATGTGACGCTGCAAGAGTTTTGCAAATGAATGCAGACTATGAGAACCAAGGGATTCTCCCATGGACATGTACCTGTGACAGCATTAGAGATGCGAGGGAAGGGGAAGAGGTCATATGCATTCTCAGAAGATTTTGAAGATAAATTAGTTTAGAAGACATTGACCTCATAGTGCGAAGACATTCACTTATATGTTGAGAGTTGGTTCCAGATTTGTACGAATCCAAGAATAGGTACAAGTGAGGAATATAACTATGTGTGAAGCATAAGTGAATGTACTAGGAAAAGTGTGAGATGCAGACAGGGTAGATCCAAATATGTGGAGGCAGAAACTTCTTTTGGTAGAAAGGATGAATCTATCGGATCAAAAAGACGGTAAAAAGAGGGTTTTAATTTACCACAAGACGAACTGCTAGACGGAGACGAAGTGGAGGCCGAGCAGTTCGATCTTCCGTGCCCTAACTTGGCAACGGAGGACGCCTACGGCGGCGGCGGAGAAGACGATGTCTGCGGCCGGCGTGAAGACGGCGTCGACGAGGTCGCGACAGCTAAGCGCTTCGTCACCGGTGTCGTCGAGAGCTAGCGGTGGCACTAGGGTTTGTCGAGGTGGAGAGGTGGTAGAAGTGTTTTGATCGAGATGGGACGGGCATTTATAAGGAAGGGAGACGGCACAGTGCAATTACGCAAGTGCCCCTTGCGGTTCACATCTGAGGGACACGTGGCGGACATGCAACACATAGGGAGTTGTTCCATGTTCCCACGCACGCCTGGACTGTCGGGGTGGTAGTTCCGACTTCTCCGAGTTTCAGGCAATAAGGATTGAGCATTAAAAGTAGATTTAATGTTTGTCTATGTATCTTCTGCTGACAAGGACATAGAGAAGACATTCGACGGTTCCAACAGAATGCATATGATTTGGATAGATAGAGTTTGAGGTAGAAAGCGAGAGGTTAGGGTCCGATCACGTTCGCTTAGTTCAAAAGATTCAAATAAGAAGACATAGCTATAAGTGAATGTTGTAGAGGACAGAACACAAGTCTATATATGTATATATCTGAGTAAGATCAAATTGACAAAGAGAAGACACATATGAAGATAAATCAAATGCGAATATGTTGCAAATGTAAAGCCAAGAGAAATACTTCAAGCAAAGATTTGGTGGTGGCGTTACCCACCGTATAGGAAGTATTAGACCCAGACACGGCGCACAATTATCGTGGCGCTCCAAAGTCAAATTATGCGTTAATGTATTCACACTGAGGATGTAAGTCTTCATTGATTGAAGATATACTTTACTTCGTGTGTTGGACATCTAAGGCATCAACATGCATAAGTGTTAGGATGTATGCCTGATTACAGGACATTCGAGGATTCCAAGATATTTAGCTCACACCGCAACTTGCAAAACCTTTTCTCATCCAAGGGCTTTGTGAAGATATCTGCCAGCTGCTCTTCAGTGTTGACATGTATGATATCAATATCTTCCTTGATGACATGATCTCTGAGAAAGTGATGACGAATTTCAATGTGCTTTGTCTTCGAGTGTTGAACTGGGTTGTTGGCAATCTTGATGGCGCTTTCATTGTCGCAATAGAGTGGCACATGCTTCATATGGACACCATAGTCCTTGAGAGTTTGCTTCATCCAGAGAAGCTAAGCGCAGCAAGATCCAGCAGCAATGTATTCAGATTCAGCAGTGGAGAGTGATACATAGTTCTCCTTCTTTGAAGACCAACAGACAAGTGATCGTCCCATAAAGTGACATGTGCCTGATGTAGACTTGCGATCAACTTTGTCACCAGCATAATCAGCATCTGAGAATCCAACTAGATCAAACTCTGAGCCCTTTGGATACCATAATCCTAGTGTTGGGGTGTAAGCCAAATATCGAAGAATTCGCTTCACAGCTAAGTGATGCGATTCCTTTGGTGCGGCTTGGAATCGAGCACACATGCAAACACTAAGCATAATATCTGGCCTAGATGCACATAAATAAAGTAAAGAACCAATCATGGAGCGGTATACCTTTTGATCGAAATCTTTACCATTGGCGTCGGGACTCAGATGACTTTTAGTTGGCATAGGCGTCGTGTATCATTTGCAGTCTTGCATTCCAAACTTCTTCAGGCAATCTTTGAGGTATTTCTCTTGATATATGAAGATGCCGTTGCTTTGCTGACGAATTTGAAGACCAAGGAAGAACTTCAGCTCACCCATCATGGACATCTGATATTGCTCTTGCATCATGTGAGCGAACTCATCACTGTATCTTTTGTCAGTGCAGCCTAAGATAATGTCATCCACATAGATTTGGCAAACAAACAGTTCACCATCATATGTATTCGTGAAGAGTGTGGGATCCAGGGAACCAGGTTTGAAGCCGTTTCTCTTTAGGAAGTCTTTGAGTGTGTCATACCAAGCACGAGGGGCTTGTTTGAGGCCATACAGTGCCTTGTTGAGCTTGTATACCATATCAGGATGTTTTGGATCTTCAAAGCCAGGTGGTTGTGCAACATACACTTCTTCTTCTTCAATCTTGCCATTGAGAAAGGCATTCTTCACATCCATTTGATACAGAAGGATGTTGTGATGGTTTGCATAGGCTAGCAGTATGCGAATAGCTTCAAGCCTAGCCACAGGAGCAAATGTTTCATTGAAGTCAATCCCTTCAATTTGAGTGTATCCTTGAGCAACGAGACGAGCTTTGTTTCTAACATCTTGACCATGCTCATCTTGCTTGTTGCGATATATCCATTTTGTGCCTGTTATGTTGTGCTTGCGGGGGTCAGGACGCTTGACAAGTTCCCATATGTTGTTCAGCTCAAACTTTTGAAGCTCTTCTTGCCTAGCTTGAATCCATTCAGGTTCCATGAAGGCTTCGGCAACTTTCTTGGGTTCAAATATCGAGACAAATGCAAAGTGTCCACAGAAATTTGCTAGCTGTGTTGCTCTTGAACGAGTGAGTGGACCAGGTGCATTGATGCTATCAATTATCTTCTCAACTTGTACTTCATTTGCAACACGAGGATGAACTGGATGAAGATTTTGCTCTTGCTGGTCATTGTCATCATTAGTAGGATTGTCTTCAGGCTGAGCATTGTCTTCAGGTTGATTGGGAGCAGAAATGATGAGTTCCTCGTCAGGCTGTGCTTCAGAAGGCATGATTTCACCTGTTCCCATTAGCTTGATAGATTCACTGGGTGGAGCTTCATCTAGCACATTTGGCAGGAACTCTCTTTGTGAGCCATTCGTTTCATCAAACCGTACATCCACAGTTTCAACCACTTTATAGAGAAAGAGCATCGTTCGAGCCATCTCAATGAGGGTTTTGTTCTTGCGCTCCATGATGCCATTCTGCTGAGGTGTGTACGGAGCTGAGAACTCATGAGTGATTCCCATTGTATCCAGACAAACAACAAGGCCGGTATTCTTGAACTTAGTGCCATTGTCACTTCTGATATGCTTGATCTTGATACCATAGTTGTTCATGGCACGGTGGGCGAAGCATCTGAAGACATCCTGCACTTCAGTCTTGTAGAAAATTATGTGCACCCATGTGTATCTTGAATAATCATCAACAATGACGAAGCCATAGAGACAAGCTGTAGTAGTGAGCGTAGAGTAGTGAGTAGGGCCAAATAAGTCCATGTGAAGCAGCTCGAAGGGTTGGGATGTCGTCATGATTGTCTTCGAGGGATGCTTGGCCCTAGTGTAATGCCCAGGATGGGACTATATCTCCTACGTGTCGAGGCACGACTTAAAGACATAACCCCATGCTGGAATGATCGCAAGTTTGGTATCTTTGCACAACTCATGTAAAAGATGGGGATGGAAAACATAAAATAGTTGGCTTACACTCGCCACGTCACACAATTGCATTACATGTCCAAATCACCATACAAATGAACATCACAGCCCTTCTAAGGGTAAAATCCAAATGACAAGATACCAAACATAATTTAAATCCACAGGTCGGATCGAATCCTAGTAGAAGTTCCACTACTGATCATCAGGATAACGAACATAGTAACGGCTACGCTCCTCATCGTACTCCCAGTCTAGCTCAGTGCCATCACCTGGATAGCTCACCATCGGACCTGCATCTGTTGTGGTGAAGTAACTGTGAGCCACAGAGGACTCAGCAATCCCGTTCCCGGGTAACACGACTATTTAAGCCTTGGGAGAAGATAAGGCTGAAGAAAAGAATAAGAAAGTGGTTGCAGCAGCGCTAGCCTAGCTTACGTATAAGAGAGCGAGAAGAGAAGGCGCCTCGGTCGAGAGATGATCACTAAGTGATCCTAACTAAAGCCAGTCAAACATTACCCCACCGTGTTCATCTCCCGAAACCCCTTTTGGAAAATGACAGTCACGGTACACACGCTGGTAGTGTATTGGTTCAAAGTGTCAAGTTTTCTACAACCGGATATTAACAAGCTCCCATCTGCCACATAACCGCGGGCACGGCTTTTGAAAGTTCATAACCCTGCAGGGGTGTTCCAACTTGGCCCATGACAAGCCCACGATCCGCGGAGTCGCAACTCCAAGGTGGGAAGGCCCGAGTATTCTCGGAATCCCGTGCTCAAGATACTCCGAACTAAGGTAAGGCTAATCCAGCAAATCCTCCCGGCGTGCCGACACCCTGACAATAGCCGCGCGTATCTAGTCTCAGGCCACGACCGGATGGGCGAGGCTACGGGTTTTTACCAAACCTCGAGTTTCCTCGTGGTGGCCCCGCAGGCTCCCCGTTTCGGACCAACACCCATGTGGAGCACTGGCCCGGGGTTGTTGATTAAGAAAGAGGGTTAATTACTCCCTATGCAAGTTTTTTAGTTATTAGGCAAATAGTACCAATGTTGGGACTTGCTGGAAAAGACTTAGCACCTAGCGGTTTATCGAGGGGGCCGCATAAACCCCAACCGTGTGAGGAACGCATAATCAAGGAACATAACACCGGTTTATACGGTTCCTAACGGCATGAGTGGAACAAATCACCAAGCAAAAGGCTTAGCCTTCCACCCATTGCCAATATATAGATGATTTCATTTAAGCATTTATAATAGTGTGATATAACCCAACAAACTTCAACATGAAGCAAGCATCTTCAACTTCGCCTTCAACTAGCAACGCTATAAGAGGGGCTGAGCAAAGCCTACGTATAGCCAATCAATGGTTTGCATAGGTAGGGTGGTTAGACATGATCATGGTTACAAGTAGGAGGCTGACATGAAAGACATGGGCATCGAGGCAAAACTATAGATCGAGACTTCTAGCAATAGGCAAAAATAGTAATGGTATCCGGGCTCGGTCATCTTGCCTGAAGAGTTGTCGTTCGGATCGTAAGAGGGGTCCTCGTGCTCAACCTCGTACTCGGTCTCAGCTTCCGGCTCTACTCAACACAAACACACAAGGCACGGAATCAACAAGATGCAATGCGCACTCAAAATATGATGGATGCATGACTGATGCACTACGGGAGCAAAATGAGCATGACAATATGCGATCAAGCAAAATGCTTCCAAACAAGATAACAATAGGATATTATGAATCTACACGAAAAATCTATCAAGTTTCATAAAAGACTTGCTGCAATCGGAGCTACGGGCTAAAAGTTACACACAAAACAATAAACATGCGAAAGCTGAAAATTACAGCAACATAGCAACTTCGGAGCACTAGATAAATAAGCTACAACACTCAAACATCATGGAAAAGGGCATGAACATAAACTAGACATATCCTATAGAAAATAAGTCCATTGGTGCACCCCCAAAGGAGCCACGGATCAATAGCAACAAGCTTGGACATATTGAACTTAACAACAAAATCCTGACAGCAGTAATTTATTGCAACTTTGGAGCAAAAGTTAAATATGCTACAGCCACTCAAATAAGCATGTGAGAGCATGAATGGATAGCCAACAATATATACTACAAGTAATCATCAAGAGTCACCCAAAAACTATCATGGTTTGTCCTAGAACAACAAGAAAACATGGCATTTGGAAATTACAGATTCCAGACTTGGTGAAATTTCACGAAGTGTTAAAACAGCAGTTTCATCATGGCATCTTTGAGAGCAAGTTTAAGTCACCTCAAAAGTAAACATGGCAAGTGGTAAGCACCACATTAAAGTACATATGATGGTGATTCCAAAACACCTAAGCATGCATGATGGAGGCAATCACAATGATAGCAATGAGCTCCTCAAGTTGGCATTTGATAACAAGTCTAACAACATCACAGCCACATGGCATTTTGCAACGGAGAAAAACATGGCAAGATTAATTCTATCATGCAAGTCTAAGCAAACATCATGTAGAGCATGGCAAGTCGAACACGTCGACATGTCATTTGCATCATTTGGATAAACGAGCACCAAGTTATCACTATGCAAAGGTGGCATGAAAAACAACACTAACAGCAGTTTTTATCACGAGCACTCTTGCAACAGAATTTTAAGCACCTAGATGAACTCAAACATGTATGGCATAATGGAATGAAATGTAGTGCAAGTCACCACGAACGTCTGGACATGTCATTTGCGCAAATCGGAGCACCACACAAAAAGATATCATCATTTGAAAAATAGCAACAGCACACAACAATCTCAGGTACTTAGTGGAATTTGATTCAACCTCAAGATCTGAAGGAAAAGGAGCAAACGGGCCCTAGCCCGCGGATCTGGCGGCTGGAGACGGGCCGCGGCGGCGCTGGCCTAGCGCGGGAGCGGCGGACTGGGCCTCCGGGCGGTGGCGTCGGCGGAGCTGGACGGGCCGCTGGGAGCGGAGGCTGATGGCTGGCCCGCGGTGGCGTGGGCCTGGGGCGAGGCGGCTCGGTGCGGCCTCGGGCGCCTGGCGATCGGGCCGGCCCAGCGAGGCGGCGGCCTGGCTCGCGGAAGAGGCGAGGCAGCCTAGCGAGCGGGGGATGCGGCGAAGGGACTGGGCCAACGAGCCTCTGCGGGAGGCGGCTGGCGAACGGTGGCCCAGGCAGGGACGGGATCACGGCCCGGCGGATCTGGCCTGGCGCGGGAAGGGGCCGGCTCCCTGGCGAAGCGAGGCGAGCCCAGATCGGGCGATCTGGAGGGTAGAACGGCCCAACGGAGTGGCGGCTCGGGGCGTTGACCCTGGATCAGATCGATACAAGCGACGCGGTGGCTGGAGCTTCGAAGCCGGCGCTGGATTTCTGCGGTGGAGGGCGGCACGGGCAGCCGGCCGGCCGGAGGAGGCAGCGGCTGTGCGGGAAGAGGCCGGATCTGAGGGTGTGGGGCGCGGTGAGGGGTGGAACGGCTGCGGAGGAGAGGATGAGGTGGAAGGAGAGGTGTTTTCCTGCGAGGTGGTGGTGGTCCGGCGAACTCCGGCGAGATTCCGGCGAACTCCGGCGAGGTGGTGGTGGCTGGAGGAAGGAGAAGGTGGGGGCTAGGGTTTCCTTGTTTTGGGGCAAAAATTGGGGGAGTGGACAAATATATAGGCACAAGGAGCTAGGGTTGTCCAAAAGGAGTGCGGTTTTCGGCCACACGATCAGGATTGGATGGCCTAGATGAAGGGAGGGGTTAGGAGTGGTTTGGTGGGCTGATGGAGGGGTGTCTTGGGCCTCAAAGTGGAGGCACTTTGAGCCCACGAGAATAACTGTTGGGGTAGCAAACGAACTCGAAACGCGACGAGATTTGACAGGCGGGTTACACACACCAAAACAACAACACACGACAAGTCTCGCGCCAAACCGGTAACGTTACACGGCCAAACACCAAAGTAGGCCTACGGGACGCCACGGACATGTGAGGGAGCTCCGGAACGCGAAACGGACAACGGGAAGGAATGCATGGAACCGGATGCAAACGACAACACAAATGCAATGCGATGCACATGACTACATGATATGAATGAATGCCACACACGCAACGCGACAAAACGACGAAAACCCGAAAGACAAAGAACCTGGAATGGAAGTGCTGAAGCCAGAGATATAGTATATGCCCAAAAGGGAAAGTATTACATCCGAGGCATTACAAACTCTCCTCTACTACAAAAAGATCTCGTCCCGAGATCTAGGACTGGAAAAAGGAAGGGTACTCGAAACGAAGATGATCTTCTCGTTCCCACGTAGCTTCTCGGTCGGTATGGTGTGACCATTTGACTTTCAAGAATTTGATGGACTTGTTGCGGGTCTTGCGCTCGGTTTCTTCGAGAATAGCAATGGGATGCTCTCGGTAGGACAAATCTTGTTGAAGATCAATCTCTTCAAACGGAATCATGCGTTCAGGTGCCTTGAAGCATTTGCGGAGTTGAGACACATGAAAGACATCATGAACATTGGCGAAGTTGGAAGGGAGCTCAAGTTGATAGGCTAGGTCGCCTCTTTTGCCAAGGATCTTGAAAGGCCCGACGTATCTAGGAGCAAGCTTTCCTTTGATACCGAATCTTTCGGTGCCTTTCATCGGAGACACACGGAGATAAACATGATCATCAATGTTGAAGGCCAAATCACGGTGCTTGCCGTCATAACTGAGCGGCCTTGAGATTCTCACGTATGACTTTGCACATTTCTTCGGCTTCTGAGATCAAGTCATTGCCAAGAAGTTGACGTTCGCCTGTTTCAGACCAGTTGAGAGGGGTACGGCATTTTCTGCCATAGAGGATTTCAAACGGAGCTTTGCCGGCACTTGCTTGAAAGCTGTTGTATTAAGAGAACTCGGCAAATGGAAGGCAATCTTCCCATTTCATGCCAAAAGATATGACACGGGCTCTGAGCATGTCTTCTAGAATCTGATTCACTCGCTCGACTTGACCACTAGTCTGAGGGTGAAAAGCAGTGCTGATCCTGATCTTAGTGCCCATGGCGGACTGAAAGGAGTCCCAGAACTTTGAAGTGAACAAACTTCCACGGTCTGAGGAGATAACTTGAGGAATGCCATGTAAGGACACAATTCTGGAAGTGTACAACTCTGCCAATTGAGCTGCATTGATGGATTCTTTGACTGGAAGGAAGTGAGCGACTTTGGTAAGCTTGTCAATCACCACAAAGATAGAATCATTCCCTCTCTTGGACTGAGGAAAGCCAGTGACGAAATCCATTTCAATGTGGTCGAATTTCCACTCGGGAATAGGAATAGGTTGGAGAAGACCGGCTGGACGTTGATGTTCTGCTTTCACTCTTCTGCAAACATCACATTCATTCACGAATTGGGTAATCTCCCTTTTCATGCGTGTCCACCAGTAAGATTGCTTGAGATCCTGGTACATCTTGGAACTACCAGGATGAATGGAAAGGAGAGAATCATGTGCTTCTTCCATTATGAGCTTCTTGAGATCACCTTTTGGAACCACGAGTCTGTCCTCGAAGAACAAGGTATCTCTCTCATCAACACGATAGCACTTGTATTTAGGTGTGCCCTTTGCAATACCATGTTTCACCTTCTGCACCATGGCATCACTGAGTTGGGCCTCACGGACCTGATCTTCCAAGGTAGGAGCAATTTGAAGATTTGCAAGAAAACCCTGTGGAACAACTTGGAGGTTGAGTTTCCTGAAAGCTTCACAAAGCTCAGGCTGGAACGGCTTGATAAGATTGCTGTTGCAATATGCCTTTCTGCTCAAAGAATTTGCAATCACATTCGCCTTGCCATGAGTGTATTCGATGCTGGGATCATACTCTTGGATCATTTCAACCCAACGAGTCTGTCGGAGGTTTAGATTCGGCTGTGTGAAGATGTACTTCAAGGTCTTGTGATCGGTGAAGATGTCGACTTTTCTGCCCAACAACAGATGTCTCCACGTAATCAAAGCATGTACCACAGCTGCTAGTTCAAGATCATGCGTGGGGTAATTCTTCTCACTTGGCTTCAGCTGACGAGAAGTGTATGCCACAATTCTCTTGTCTTGCATAAGCACACCACCAAGTCCTTGAAGAGAAGCATCACAGAATACTTCATAGGGCTTGGATTCATCTGGAGGAGTAAGAACTGGAGCAGAGAGGAGCTTTTCTTTGAGAGTTTTGAATGCCACTTCACACTCTGGAGACCAAAAGTATTTGACATTCTTCTGCAGCAAGTTGGAGAGAGGTTTGGCAATCTTGGAGAAGTTCTCAACAAACCTTCTGCAATAACTGGCAAGACCCAGAAAACTTCGGAGTTGCTTGACGTTCTAAGGAGCTTCCCAGTTGACAATTGCTTCAACTTTTTCGGGGTTTACCGCAATACCATCTGCGGAGATGATATGGCCCAGGTACAAAACCTTATCGAGCCAAAAGTCGCACTTGGAGAACTTGGCATAGAACTTATGTTCACGGAGTCGGTCGAGAACAAGACGGAGGTGCTTTTCGTGATCTTCTTCGTTCTTGGAAAATACCAGAATATCATCCAGATACACAAGCACAAACTCGCCGGTGTAGGGGTTGAAGATGTAGTGCATCATTCTCGAGAAGGTAGGAGGAGCATTGGCGAGACCAAAGGACATGACCGTATACTCGTATGAGCCATAGCTCGTTCTGAAAGCAGTCTTGGGGATGTCTTCCTCGCGAATGCAAATTTGGTGATAGCCCATTCGGAGGTCAAGCTTAGAGAACACTTTTTCTCCTTTGAGTTGCCCGAACAGTTCGTTGATGTTGGGGAGCGGATACTTGTTCTTTATTGTCTTCTTGTTCAATGGCCGGTAATCGACGCAGAGACGCTCCGTGCCATCTTTCTTCTTGACAAATAAGACACCACAGCCCCAAGGAGACGTACTAGGCCTGATGAGATCCATACGCTCCTGTTCATCAAGCTGCTTCTTCAATTCCTTCAATTCTTCAGGAGAGAGCTTGTACGGACGCCGGCATGCTGGCTTAGTACCCGGCTCGAGTTCAATGACGAATTCCACCTTACGGTGTGGAGGCATGCCTGGAAGTTCTTCAGGAAAGACGTCTTGGTATTCGTTTACCACCGGAATTTGAGATATGGCATTAATCTCGCCCTTATCATTGAGAGAGAAAAGCCTGATAGTGTTATCCCTGGAGGCGAAGATAATCACATCTTCATCAGGATGAGTAATCTTGACTTCCTTCTATGCACAGTCAATTCGAGCATCATGCTGAGAAAGCCAATCCATCCCGAGGATGAGGTCAATGTCGGAATTACCAAGAACCACCGGTTTAGCCAGAAAGCGATAATCCCATGCGAATAGAAACATCCGGAGCATACACACCAGAATTCATACGTCTCCCCGGAGAAATAACTTGCAACCTCTAAGGCAAATTTGAAGTGACAATGTTGTGCTTGGATGCAAATGGTTGAGACATGAAAGAACATGAAGCACCCGAATCAAACAACACTTTAGCTGGAAAAGAGTTAACTGAAAGGTTACCCAAAATCACATCAGAAGAATTCTCCGCTTGCGCTGCATTCATCAGATTTACCCTTGCTGCCTTTGGATCATGCCTGACAATAGCCGAACTGACATGTGGAGGAGGTGGAAGATGCTTTGGGTTCGGGCATCTGTTAGCATAATGACCCTTCTGGCCACACTTGTTGCACACCACTTCTGAGAGAGGACGGAAATGAGAACCACTTGACTTGGAACCTTGAGACTGAAACTAATTCCTCGACTGGTTGCTCGGGTTGGGTGGGTGGGCGAAACCACGACCACCTGAGTTCTTGTTGCTGTTGGAGTTGTTGTAGGGAGCTCGAATCACTGGAGGAGGAGGAAGCCAAAATTTCTGTTGCTTCGCGACGACTTGAGAAGATGAGGAGGAGTGAACGGCATCTCGAATCCTCTTTTTGGAAGCCTCCATCTTGAGCTGGGCTGACTCTTGCTTGAGCGCCATGTTATAGAATTTGTCGAATTCATCGGGCTCGAACAAGGTGAGATCAAGTTGAAGTTCATCCTTGAGACCTCCTCGGAACTGATAGATTTTGCTCTTGGCATCTGGTATGTCTTGCTTAGCATAGCGGGCGATGTTTTGGAACTTGACATTATACTAGCAGACTGTCATAGAGCCCTGCTTCAGGTTGCGGAACTGCTCACGCATATCCTCGATGACACTTGTTGGAATGTGGTGAGAGCGAAAGTCCTTGCAGAAATCCGCCCAAGAGATCACACGACCTGGCCTGGAGTCTTTGTACTGCTGCCACCAGTCAGCTGCTTGGTATTTGAGTTGGAAGGCTGCAAACTTCACATAGTCCTCTTCTCTTACGTTACTGCACTCAAAATGCTTCTTGATATCGGTTAACCAATCTTCAGCATCAAGAGGGTCGACACAGTAACTGAAAGCTTTTGGATTATTGGCCAAGAACTGGTTGAGAGTAGCATGGTGCTGCTGGTTGAAGAAGTTGCCTTGATTCCCTGGAACACCCTGATTAGCTTGATTAGCTTGCATCTGCTGCATCATCTGCATCAACATCTGGGTGTTCTGATTTGTAGTCTGCATAATCGCTCTCCAAGCCTCAGACGGAGGAGGAGGGGAAGGAGGACGATCTGGGACCTCTTCACCCTCTGGGTTAGCGTTGGGAACTTTTTTAGGAGCCATCCTGAAAGAGATGACCACGAATCAGCAATTGATTGACAGAAGGTATAAGCTGAATCAACGGATTGAAATGCAACATAGTCTTCACAATAATCATTCGAACAAGAGGAACTAATGAAATTCTCAGTTAAATGATAACATCAATCTTCACGAGAAGCCACATAGGGGACAAAAGGTAAATAAGAAAAACAACAAGGTACAGACGGAAACAAACACAAGATAGGAGCTTCGTTCTAACATCTTTGTGCTGAAAGCTTATGAACGCGTTACGAAAGGGTTTTGCAATCCCCGGATCAGCATAGCCAAGGACCCTTTAAGATGCAACTCCCGATCGGAACATCGGTCATAAAACCACTTCACTCAATGTAGAACCCCGAACTCGCTAACCTGCATTCGTTGGAAGAATGCCTACGATCTACTGGATAAACCCACCTATTAATTTCCGAAAGATTCTGGTTATGCAATCAGGTGTTGGGGATACAGGGGAAGCACCGCGCAATCAACTCTAAACCTACATCCAGCTGTATCCATCCTTCAACACATAACCAGTCTTTCTCGGAAACTGTCTACCTCGGACCTTCGAAAAGCATCCATTATACCAAGCTATGGCAATACTCCCGAACTACCTCCCCAGTACTGGGTGATGTCGGGGTTATCTTGCCACTAACCGTATAGGAGAGATTTTCGATGTCGGCCGTCTTAAGTATTTAGTACTGCCGCGATATGCTTGTGACGACAATACCCCGAAGCTCAACTCCCCGGGACACTGCCACAACCCCTAATGTCAGGAGGCATCGAGAACAATATTCTCATCACAAGAACATCGAAACAATCCCACAATACTCGCAAGATTCCTAAAAAAAAATTGGTGCAATTTTTGAAAGTAGAAGAGGCAAGAGTAGTCGTCAGGAGTACCAGAGAGGAAGGGGATGAGAAGCAAAGAAATCCTACTCTCCGAGATAAATATAGGACTCAAAATATTTTCAGTGTGTGCCTAGACTCGACCGTCAACGATTCGATCAATCAGTGGGGGCTTCTAGGTCGGAGAAGGCTCTGAATACCAACTTGTAATGCCCAGGATGGGACTATATCTCCTACTTGTTGAGGCACGACTTAGAGACATAACCCCATGCTGGAATGATCGCAAGTTTGGTATCTTTGCACAACTCATGTAAAAGATGGGGATGGAAAACATAAAACAGTTGGCTTACACTCGCCACGTCACACAATTGCATTACATGTCCAAATCACCATACAAATGAACATCACAGCCCTTCTAAGGGTAAAATCCAAATGACAAGATACCAAACATAATTTAAATCCACAGGTCGGATCAAATCCTAGTAGAAGTTCCACTACTGATCATCAGGATAACGAACATAGTAACGGCTACGCTCCTCGTCGTACTCCCAGTCTAGCTCAGTGCCATTACCTGGATAGCTCACCATCGGACCTGCATCTGGTGTGGTGAAGTAACTGTGAGCCACAGAGGACTCAGCAATCCCGTTCCCGGGTAACACGACTATTTAAGCCTTGGGAGAGGATAAGGCTGAAGAAAAGAATAAGAAAGTGGTTGCAGCAGCGCTAGCCTAGCTTACGTATAAGAGAGCGAGAAGAGAAGGCGCCTCGGTCGAGAGATGATCACTAAGTGATCCTAACTAAAGCCAGTCAAACATAACCCCACCGTCTTCATCTCCCGAAACCCCTTTCGGAAAATGAAAGTCACGGTACACACGCTGGTAGTGTATTGGTTCAAAGTGTCAAGTTTTCTACAACCGGATATTAACAAGCTCCCATCTGCCACATAACCGTGGGCACGGCTTTCGAAAGTTCATAACCCTGCAGGGGTGTTCCAACTTGGCCCATGACAAGCCCACGATCCGCGGAGTCGCAACTCCAAGGTGGGAAGGCCCGAGTATTCTCGGAATCCCGTGCTCAAGATACTCCGAACTAAGGTAAGGCTAATCCAGCAAATCCTCCCGGCGTGCCGACACCCTGACAATAGCCGCGCGTATCTAGTCTCAGGACACGACCGGATGGGCGAGGCTACGGGTTTTTACCAAACCTCGAGATTCCTCGTGGTGGCCCCGCAGGCTGCCCGTTTCGGACCAACACTCATGTGGAGCACTGGCCCGGGGTTGTTGATTAAGAAAGAGGGTTAATTACTCCCTATGCAAGTTATTTAGTTATTAGGCAAATAGTACCAATGTTGGGACTTGTTGGATAAGACTTAGCACCTAGCGGTTTATCGAGGGGGCCCCATAAACCCCAACCGTGTGAGGAACACATAATCAAGGAACATAACACCGGTTTATACGGTTCCTAACGGCATGAGTGGAACAAATCACCAAGCAAAAGGCTTAGCCTTCCACCCATTGCCAATATATAGATGATTTCATTTAAACATTTATAATAGTGTGATATAACCCAACAAACTTCAACATGAAGCAAGCATCTTCAACTTCACCTGCAACTAGCAACGCTATAAGAGGGGCTGAGCGAAGCCTACGTATAGCCAATCAATGGTTTGCATAGGTAGGGTGGTTAGACATGATCATGGTTACAAGTAGGAGGCTGACATGAAAGACATGGGCATCGAGGCAAAACTATAGATCGAGACTTCTAGCAATAGGCAAAAATAGTAATGGTATCCGGGTTCGGTCATCTTGCCTGAAGAGTTGTCGTTCGGATCATAAGAGGGGTCCTCGTGCTCAACCTCGTACTCGGTCTCAGCTTCCGGCTCTACTCAACACAAACACACAAGGCTCGGAATCAACAAGATGCAATGCAGACTCAAAATATGCTGGATGCATGACTGATGCACTATGGGAGCAAAATGAGCATGACAATATGCGATCAAGCAAAATGCTTCCAAACAAGATAACAATAGGATATTATGAATCTACACGAAAAATCAATCAAGTTTCATAAAATACTTGCTGCAATCGGAGCTACGGGCTAAAAGTTACACACAAAACAATAAACATGCGAAAGCTGAAAATTACAGCAACATAGCAACTTCGGAGCACTAGATAAATAAGCTACCGCACTCAAACATCATGGCAAAGGGCATGAACATAAACTAGACATATCCTACAGCAAATAAGTCCATTGGTGCACCCCCAAAGGAGCCACGGATCAATAGCAACAAGCTTGGACATATTGAACTTGACAACAAAATCCTGACAGCAGTAATTTATTGCAACTTTGGAGCAAAAGTTAAATATGATACAGCCACTCAAATAAGCATGTGAGAGCATGAATGGATAGCCAACAATATATACTACAAGGAATCATCAAGAGTCACCCCAAAACTATCATGGTTTGTCCTAGAACAACAAGAAAACATGGCATGTGGAAATTACAGATTCCAGACTTAGTGAAATTTCACTAAGTGTTAAAACAGCAGTTTCATCATGGCATCTTTGAGAGCAAGTTTAAGTCACCTCAAAACTAAACATGGCAAGTGGTAAGCACCACATCAAAGTACATATGATGGTGATTCCAAAACACCTAAGCATGCATCATGGAGGCAATCACAATGATAGCAATGAGCTCCTCAAGTTGGCATTTCATAACAAGTCTAACAACATCACAGCCACATGGCATTTTGCAACGGAGAAAAACATGGCAAGATTAATTCTATCATGCAAGTCTAAGCAAACATCATGTAGAGCATGGCAAGTCGAACACGTGGACATGTCATTTGCATCATTCGGATAAACGAGCACCAAGTTATCACTATGCAAAGGTGGCATGAAAAACAACACTAACAGCAGTTTTTATCACGATGCACTCTTGCAACAGAATTTTAAGCACCTAGATGAACTCAAACATGTATGGCATAATGGAATGAAATGTAGTGCAAGTCACCACGAACGTCTGGACATGTCATTTGCACAAATCGGAGCACCACACAAAAAGATATCATCATTTGAAAAATAGCATCAGCACACAACAATCTCAGGGACTTAGTGGAATTTGAGTCAACCTCAAGATCTGAAGGAAAAGGAGCAAACGGGCCCTGTCCCGTGGATCTGGCGGCTGGAGACGGGCCGCGGCGGCGCTGGCCTAGCGCGGGAGCGGCGGACTGGGCCTCCGGGCGGTGGCGTCAGCGGAGCTGGACGGGCCGCTGGGAGCGGAGGCTGACGGCTCGCCCGCGGTGGCGTGGCCCTGGGGCGAGGCGGCTCGGTGCGGCCTCGGGCGCCTGGCGATTGGGCCGGCCCAGCGAGGCGGCGGCCTGGCTCGCGGAAGAGGCGAGGCAGCCTGGCGAGCGGGGGATGCGGCGAAGGGACTGGGCCGTCGGGCCTCTGCGGGAGGCGGCTGGCGAACGGTGGCCCAGGCGGCGACGGGATCACGGCCCGGCGGATCTGGCCTGGCGCGGGAGGAGGCCGGCTCCCTGGCGAAGCGAGGCGAGCCCAGATCGGGCGATCTGGAGGGTGGAACGGCCCAGCGGAGTGGCGGCTCGGGGCGTTGACCCTGGATCAGATCGATCCAGGCAACGTGGTGGCTGGAGCTTCGAAGCCGGCGCTGGATTTCTGCGGTGGAGGGCGGCGCGGGCAGCCGGCCGGCCGAAGGAGGTGGCGGCTGTGCGGGAAGAGGCCGGATCTGAGGGCGTGGGGCGCGGTGAGGGGTGGAATGGCGCGGAGGAGAGGATGAGGTGGAAGGAGAGGTGTTTTCCGGCGAGGTGGTGGTGCTCCGGCGAACTCCGGCGAGATTCCGGTGAACTCCGGCGAGGTGGTGGTGGATGGAGGAAGGAGAAGGTGGGGGCTAGGGTTTCCTTGTTTTGGGGCAAAAATTAGGGGAGTGGACAAATATATAGGCACAAGGAGCTAGGGTTGTCCAAAAGGAGTGCGGTTTTCGGCCACACGATCAGGATTGGATGGCCTAGATGAAGGGAGGGGTTAGGAGTGGTTTGGTGAGCTGATGGAGGGGTGTCTTGGGCCTCAAAGTGGAGGCACTTTGAGCCCACGAGAATAACTGTTGGGGTAGCAAACGAACTCGAAACGCGACGAGATTTGACAGGCGGGTTACACACACCAAAACAAAAACACACGACAAGTCTCGCGCCAAACCGGTAACGTTACACGGCCAAACACCAAAGTAGGCCTACGGGACGCCACGGACACGTGAGGGAGCTCCGGAACGCGAAACGGACAACGGGAAGGGATGCGTGGAACTGGATGCAAACGACAACACAAATGCAATGCGATGCACATGACTACATGATATGAATGAATGCCACACACGCAACGCGACAAAACGACGAAAACCCGAAAGACAAAGAACCCGGAATGGAAGTGATGAAGCTAGAGATATATTATATGCCCAAAAGGGAAAGTATTGCATCTGGGGCATTACACCTAGTCATCTTACCAGCTTCTCAGGCACCGCACAGATGATCTTTCTTGAACTTGACGCCCTCGATGCCTACGACGTGCTTCTTCTTCGCGAGAGTGTGCAAGTTCCTCATGCCGGCATGTCCTAGCCTCCGATGCCAGAGCCAGCACTCTGAAGCTTTTGCTAGAAGACATACGGCCATCTGTGGTCCTGCTGAGAAATCTACCATATATAGATCATCTTTCCGATATCCTTCAAAGACTAGAGACTTGTCAGATTCCATTAGCACAAGGCAACGATATTTTCCAATTATCACAATCATGTTTAAGTCACAAAGCATTGAGACAGACATTAAGTTGAAACCAAGGGATTCAACAAGCATGACTTTATCCATGTGCTGATCCTTTGAGATTGCAACTCTACCTAGACCCAATACCTTGCTTTTACCAGTATCAGCAAATGTGATGTGACTCTTGTCAGATGGACGTAAGGTTGAGTCCATAAGAACACTTCGATCACCAGTCATATGATTAGTGCATCCGCTGTCCATAATCCATTCTGAAGTCTTTGGTGTCATACCCTACAGTGCAGTTAGTGGGATAGGCTTCACGAAGAGTATTGTGAAGCATAAACATTTGACGAGCAAGCGGATTATGAAAGCTTAGATCCAAGTTGGGACTGATAGCAAGATTGGCAAGCGATTCAGGAACAAAATACATAGTAAGACCATTTGGACATTTGATCTTCCGCCCTACAAGAAGTTTTAGGTCCCCAACAATAGCATCAGACGCCTTTGATTTTCGGCTGGAGACCTTTCCCTGCAAGAGAAAGTTAATTCTTCTTGACCACCCACATCTTCAGGGGTGGCTTAGAAGCAATGAGTCTAAGTGCAGCATCTGAGAATTTTGGCTTTGGAGCCCTAGGATATAGCCTTGCAGGAGGAGAATAATACTCATAAGAATAAGCAGAAAAGTTCTTTGTTTTGTGAATATAGCGGTTTGAGGAAACACGCTCATATTCATGGGTCTGAGTATAATTTCCCTGCAAAACATTGGCGTTATGGTGACTCAGGTGAGTCCTCTGTCTGTATGAAGCCTTAGGACCGTATGAAGCCTTTGGTCTGGGGTTTGTCTTCTTCCTAGGTGGTGTCATGATGACATTTACTGGAAGCTTCTCAACACAACTTTTGGGAACCCAGATCTTCTTTATAGGTGGCTTGTTCCTGCAGTTAGTACCAATATACCTGGCAAACACTTCACCATTCTGATTCTTAAATAGTTTATAGTTTGCATCAAAGGATTCATCAATGATAATAGGATTAGCACAAGTGAAGCCAGATAAGGTAGACTGATCCACTGAAGGTTCCTTTGCAGCAACCCATGTGGTTTTGGGGTACTGCTCAGGCTTCCAATATGAACCATCAACATTCATTTTCCTCTCGAACGCTACACCCTCTTTCCTAGGGTTTCGGTTCAGAATCTGCTTTTTGAGGACATCACATAACGTCTGATGCCCTTTGAGGCTTGTGTACATCCCTGTTTCAAGCAAAGTCTTCAACCGAGCATTTTCATCAGCAATAGTAGTGCTATCCTCAGCAGAGGGGTTAGTTACCACATCAGCAGTTGAAGATATTGCGACAGTAGCAGCAGTAGAACATTGAACAACAGATGTAGCATTATCACGCTCAATGCATTTTAGACATGGTGGTTCAAATCCTTCCTGAGCGGAGCTGATCTGTTGAGAACGGAGTGACTCATTTTCTTTTTGAAGATCTTCATGAGCCGCTTTCAATTTCTCAAGTTCTTGCTTCCTTTGAAGATAATCGTAGGAAAGCTTTTCATGAGTTTTTGAGAGCGATTCATGACGACTTTCAAGTTCCTCGTACTTAACATGAAGATTTTTTATGTCTTCAATTAAGGACTGAGAACGGGTCATTTCCGGGTCCAATAGGTCATCGCTTTTGTCTAACAGTTTTTGAATATGTTCCACAGCTTTCTGTTGTTCCGTGGCAATTTTAGCAAGTGTTTTGTAGCTAGGTTTGGATTCACAATCAGAGTCATCTTCACTGGATGTTTGAAAGTAAGCATCGCGTGATTTTACCTTGGCACCGCGTGCCATGGTGCAGTAGGTGGGAGCGGAGTCATCGTTATCATCATCATCAGTGTTGGTGACGGAGCCATTGTCTTCATTGTTGAAGATGGACTTGGCAACGTAGGATGTGGCTAGAGCCAGACTTGCAACACCAAAATCGGACTCCTCCTCAGACTCCAACTCCGCTTCTTCTGAAGCAGACTCCTCCTCTGAATCCATCTCCTTGCCAACAAACGCACGAGCCTTGCCAGATGAATTCTTCTTGTGTGATGAAGACTTCGATGAAGACTTGGAAGAAGACTTTGAGGATTTCTTCTTTTTCTTGTCATCAGAATCATATTCCTTGCTCGTCTTCTTCTTCTTCTCATTGTCCCATTGAGGACACTCATAGATGTAGTGACCAGGTTTCTTGCACTTGTGACATGTTCTCTTCTTGTGGTCATGGGTAGAAGCTTCATCATTTCTTGAGCTGGATCGTGAAGACTTTCTGAAGCCTTTCTTCTTAGTGAATTTCTGGAACTTCTTCACAAGCATGGCAAGCTATTTTCCAATGTCTTCAGGATCACCAGAACTGCAGTCAGATTCTTCTTCAGATGAGGAAACAGCCTTTGCCTTCAAAGCGCGAGTTCGGCCATAGTTGGGACCATAGATGTCACGTTTCTCAGATAGCTGGAACTCATGTGTGTTGAGCCTCTCAAGTATGTCAGACGGATCGAGAGTCTTGAAGTCAGGGCGATCTTGAATCATCAGGGAAAGGGTGTCAAATGAGTTGTCAAGTGATCTCAGGAGTGTCTTGACGATTTCATGCTTGGTGATCTCAGTGGCGCCAAGTGCATGAAGCTCATTTGTGATGTCAGTGAGGCGATCGAATGTGAGCTGGACATTCTCATTGTCGTGTCTCTTGAAGCGATTGAAGAGGTTGCGAAGGACATTGATCCTTTGATCTCTCTGGGTTGAGATGCCTTCGTTGAACTTGGAGAGCCGGTTCCACACTAGCTTCAACGTTTCCAGAGCACTCATATGACCATATTGTCCTTTGGTCAGATGACCACAGATGATGTTCTTGGCAGTGGAATCCAGTTGAACGAACTTCTTGACATCAGCAAGGGTGACACCTTCACTAGTCTTGGGAACGCCGTTCTTGACGACATACCAGAGGTCCACATCAATGGCTTCAAGGTGCATGCGCATCTTGTTCTTCCAGTAGGGGTATTCAGTGCCATCAAAGAAGGGGCACGCAGCGGAGACTTTGATTATCCCTGCAGTCGACATAGCTAAAACTCCAGGTGGTTAAACCGAATCACACAGAACAAGGAAGTACCTTGCTCTGATACCAATTGAAAGAGTTGTATATCGACTAGAGGGGGGTGAACAGGCAATTTTTAGGAAAGTCTTCAAAACATGGAAGTTTCGAAGACAAACGATAGAACCGATCCTATTTATATGCAGCGGAAGGTAGACTACACTAGACAAGCCATAGTCAAGTATTCAATGAAGTGAAAGCACGAAGACTAATAGCAGCTAGGCAGTATGGATCAGGATGGAAAATTGTATGAAGCCAGTCAGAACAAGTAGTCACATAGTGAGGGCAAACAGATAGGGCAAGCAGGCAATGACTTCACAAAGACAGACAGTAAGTAAAGAGAAGGAAGAGATAGAACCAGTAGCTTGGGGAAGACAGTGATTTCTTCGACCTGTTCCAGTTGGTGTGACAACTGTACGTCTGGTTAGGGAGGCTGAGATTTAACTCAGAAGACCGCGTCTTCACCTTATTCCCCTTGAGCTAAGGATACCATGTCCTGCCCCAATCACTCTGGTAAGTCTTCAAGGTAGACTTCCAAACCTTCAGAGACTTCATTCACCGGCGATCCACAATGACTCTTGGATGCTCAGAACACGACGCCTAACCGGCTGGAGGATTCACAGTCCTCAAGTGTAACAAGTCTTCAGATCACGCGGACAGAAAGACTTCAGTGATGCCTAACACTCTTTGGCTCTGGGTGTTTGGGCTTTGTCCTCGCAAGGATCTCTCTCTCTCAAATGCTTCGGAGGTGGGTTGCTCTCAAACGACAAAAGTCGTGTACTAACTCTGAGCAGCCTCCAATTTATGGTGTAGGGGGTGGGCTATTTATAGCCACTAGGGAACCCAACCTAATTTGTCCGAAATGACCCTGGGTCACTAAGGAACTGACACGTGTTCCAACGGTCAGAATTCAAACACATGCGGCAACTTTACTTGAGCTACAAGTAAAGCTGACTCATCCAGCTCTGGATAAGATTTGCTCTCATTGTCTTCACTCGAAGACATAGGATTTGGTTGAGCATCACTTCAGTCACTCTGACTTTGTTCACTTGGATCCCACTTAACAGTACGGTAATTCCTATGACTCAACAAAGAAGAAAAGGAAACAACGAAACATCTAAGTCTTCGTGCTCCATAGTCTTCACACAATGTCTTCTCTTGTCATAGTATTTAATATGAATATCTTCATATACCACCATTGTCGTCAATGTCTTCATACATTTTTAGGGGTCATCTCCGGTAGGTAAACCGAATCAATGAGGGACTACTACCTGTGTTATCCTGCAATTCTCACAAACACATTAGTCCCTCAACCAGGTTATTCATCAATACTCCAAAACCAACTAGGGGTGGCACTAGATGCACTTACAGTTCACCTCATGGGCGAACTGCTTGAAGATGCGGTGAGAAGCCGGGGCATGGGCTCCTCCCAGAATGCACGCGACTGCACGCGGTTCCTGGAAGCCCCCTGCCCCGTCTCCCTGGCGGTCGTCGTCGTTCCTCCTTGGCGGTGGTGGCAGCGGAGGCAGGTCTCTGTTGCCCTAAGGGCGACCCTCACGAGGCTGGTCGCGCCAGGGGGCATCACGAGGCTACTCCTGCTAGTGGTCTTCACGAGGTTGCTCACGCCACCCTTGGCGCGAGTTCCTGTCGTCCCAACGTCCTCCTCCTCGGCCTCCTCCACAGCCGTAGCCGCCGTTGTCATGCTCAGGGCGCTGCCCGATGCGCCCACTGCGCATCGCCCTGAGCTCCTGACAGTCGTTGGTGTTGTGGCTATGGACGTTGTGGAAGACGTAGTACGGTTGGTTATCTCTGGGGTGGTCATCGTAGCCGCAGCCACGCTTCACTTCTGGCTCAGCAGCCAGCACGGCGGGCCCCTTGCACTTCGGCTCCTTGGCCTTGGTTTTCTTGTCGTCTGCCCCCGCCTCGGGCAACTCCTGAAGAGAGAGGCGGCCTTCCTCCGCTCTGGCGCACTTTGCCGCGAGCTTGAATATCTCGAGGGATGTGCACAGGTCTTCGTGGATGGCGAGCTCCTCCCTCATCCTTACGTCGCGGACGCCATCGGAGAACGCGGAGATGATGTCCTCGTCCGAGACCCTGGGGATACGGAGGCGCATGATGTTGAAGCGTTGGATGTACTTTTGCAGGGTTTCTCCCGCCTGCTGCCTCACGCGACGCAGGTCAGCAGCTGCCGGGGCTCGGTCGCGGGTGCCTTGGAAGTTAACTCTCCCCGGGAGGAGATGGATCCCACCGGGAGGTTCAGGAGCCAGGAGCGCGCGCCGTCCTTCAGAGCCATGGGGAACCAGTTCGCCATGACCTGCTCAGTGCCGTTGGACACCTTGATGCTCAACTCGTAGAGTTGGAGGAACTCCGTGGGGTCGGTGGTGCCGTCGTAGCGCGGAGGCAGGTCCGGCTTGAACTTGCCGGGCCAGATGAGGCGCCGTAGCTCGGGAGCTAGGGTGCCACACCCGCGCACGCTCATGATCATAGGCACCCCCTGCACCTGTGATGCTGGTTCTTGAGGTGCTGGCGCCACCACCTCCTGTGGCACGCGGTCTGGGTGTTGTTGGCCAAGGGGCCCACGAGCCCCTGCATGTGGGTGCGGGATCACCTGGCAACTCTCCTCGTCACGGGCGTGGGCTCTGCGGGGTTGTTCACGTCGAGGGGCCTCACGCCGGCCCTCCTGGCCGGCGGGGTGAAGGGGAGGCGGAGCCGGGACCCTACGGCCCTCGTTCGCCGCCGGGGGCGATGGAGGACGTGAGGAGTGTGTTGGTGCAGGTGCTTCCCCAGCGGTGTTGATGAGCTCGGTGATGCGGTGGAGCCACTCATCGTAGAGATCATCTGTCGGGCGGTAGTGCAAGAGCTCCCGCGCCATCAGTAGCGCAGGCTGCTGGTAGACCGGCCCGCGGTGAACCAGCGAGGACGACGCTGCGACCAGCGAGGGTGAAGGTGTTGCCATGCGGCCATCCCGCCGCACAGACATCGGCAGCGAGGAGTCCTGCTGCTCGTGGACAGCCGAGTCGATGGCGGCGTTGGCGACCGGCGAGTTGGGGCGGAGCGGAGCGCCATTGCCCACGGGCGCCGTCTGAGCGACGTTCGCAGCGCGGCGGGCGGCGTGAGCTTGGCGTGTGTCCACCATGGCTGTGGAGGAGGGTTAGTGACGAGAAGCGACGAGGTCGTCGGAGAGGCGAGATTTCGACATGCCCCCTACCTGGCACGCCAAATGTCAGATTCAGGGCTCCGCAAAACCCGTTAAGTTCGAACACAGGGGTGTGAACAAAGATCTCTCCCACTCACGTCTAACTAGCGCCTCACTCTCGTCTCGGTGGAAAGATTCAAGCAAACAACGAACAAGCACACAAGAGTTTATCCAGGTTCGGGCCACCATGTGGTGTAAGACCCTACTTCCTGCTTTGGTGGATTGGCTCCGGGCGAGCTAGAATATGAACTGGTACAAGGGTTCCTGGGCTCAGGAGGCAAGCTCAGGAGTGTTAGGAGGCTAGTGTTCTTGCTCCTTGTGTGGTGGTCTAGTGTGTGAGTCGATGATTTCGTTCCTCTCCCCTTTGAAGTGGAGAATCTAGCTACTTATATAGGCGGCCACGGTCCTCTTCCCCTGAAATGTTTAGGCGGGAAGGGATTCCACAACGACCATTTTTGAGCGAGAACAAAAGGACGTTCCTACCCTGACAAAAGCAGTCTTCGCCTGCAAAAGGATCAGGCGGTGACACGGTCGTGGGCTCGATGGTGACATCCTCCTTATCGTCCTTGCAGTCTTCGATCTTGTTGCACCAAAGAGGAAACCTTTTCCCCGCTCCTTGGGAACCAATGGCTGCGCTGTCCCCTTTGCACCGAAATGGCAACTGCGTCACTGGCGGACGCTGGCACTCGCTGGCGTGGTGCATCACTGCTGACATCACTGCCTCCTCCTGAGGCAGGCTTGGCCTTGGATTCTCCGCCCCTCCGTAACGCCTTGCCGAGGCCGCTCCCGAGGGGGTCTTGGCGTCATTCTCCTCGCGAGGCCTGGCCCCTCGCGAGGGTCTTGAGCAGCTGGTCGATTAGCTGGGCCATACCAGGCCGCTTGTAGGAGCGCGTCGCGGTCCGCAGACAGGCAAGTCTGGGTACCCTGGTTCCAGGGCGCCGACAATATCCTTTTGAGAGTCTATTAAAACAGCATGGTAATGTGCTTTGGCTATAAAACTAGCCTTCACGTGATAGACATCCAAGATCAATATAGTAAGAACTTTCATACTAAGTGCATTGAATAGATGAGAAGTTGTATGCTTGATAATTGGTTTGAGATATGAGGATAGTGATATTAGAGTCATGCTAGTGGAGTTATTATGAAATTGAGAAATGCTTGTGTTAAAGTTAGTGATTCCCGTAGCATGCACGTATGGTGAACCGCTATGTGACGAAGTTAGAGCATGAGGTATTTGTAGGGTGCCATCCTTTGTGTGGAGGTCGGGGGCACGTGATGGCTAACTCCTACCAACCTCCCTCCTAGGAGCATGCGTTGATTGCTTTAATTTGATAACTCGTAAATTTTTGCAATAAGTATATGAGTTCTTATGACTAATGTTGAGTCCATGGATATTGCGCACTCTCACTTTTCCACCATTCCTAGCCTCTCTTGTACCCCGCAACTTTCGCCGGTACCATACACCCACTATATATCCTTCCTCAAAACAGCCAATATATCCTTCCTCAAAACAGCCACCATACCTACCTATCATGGCATTTCCATAGCCATTCTGAGATATATTGCCATGCAACTTTCCACCGCTCCGTTCATATGGCACGCTTCATATTGTCATATTGCCACGCATGATCGTGTAGTTGACATCGTATTTGTGGCGAAGCCACCATGCATAATTTTTCATACATGTCACTCTTGTTTCATTGCATATCCGGGTACACCGTCGGAGGCATTCATATAGAGTCATACTTTGTTCTAGTATCGAGTTGTAATATCGAGTTGTAATTCAATATAAGTGTGATGATCATCATTTTTAGAGCATTGTCCCATGTGAGGAAAGGCCAATAAAAAAAGAGATGGCCCAAAAAAATAGAGAGTGGCTAAAAAAAGAGAAAGCCCCTCCAAAAAAATGAGAGAAAAGAGAGAAGGGACAATTGCTACTATCTGTTTCCACACTTGTGCTTCAAAGTAGCACCATGTTCTTCATGATAGAGAGTCTCATGTTTAGTCACTTTCATATACTAGTGGGAATTTTCATTATAGAACTTGGCTTGTATATTCCAACGATGGGCTTCCTCAAGTGCCCTAGGTCTTCATGAGCAAGAAAGTTAGATGCACACCCACTTAGTTTCTTTTGTTGATCTTTCATACATTCTTAGCTCTAGTGCATCTGTTGCATGGCAATACCTACTCACTCACATTGATATCTATTGATGGGCATCTCCATAGCCCGTTGATACGCCTAGTCTATGTGAGACTATCTCCCTTCTTTTTGTCTTCTCCGCAACCACCTCTCTATTCCACCCATAGTGCTATGTCCATGGCTCACGCTCATGTATTGCGTGAAAGTTGAAAGGTTTGAAAGAATAAAGTATTAAAACAAGTGCTTGGCTGAAACCAGGGTTTTGCATGATATGAATATTTTGTTTGATGAAGAGGGAGCATAGCCAGACTATATGATTTTGTAGGGATAACTTTCTTTAGCCATAGTATTTTGAGAAGACATGATTGCTTTGTTAGTATGCTTGAAGTATTATTATTTCTTATCTCAATATAGACTTTTGCCTTGAATCTTTTAGATCTGAACAATCATGCCACAATTAAGAGAATTACATTGAAAACTATGTTGGTTAGCATTCCACATCAAAAATTCTGTTTTTATCATTTACCTACTCGAGGACGAGCAGGAATTAAGCTTGGGGATGCTTGATACGTCTCCAACGTATCTATAATTTTTTATTGTTCCATGCTAATATTTATGATGTTTTGGATGTTTAATGGGCTTTGTTATACACTTTTGTATTATTTTTGGGACTAACCTATTAACCCAAAGGCCCAGTCCAAATTGCTGTTTTTGCCTATTTCAGGGTTTTACAGAAAAGGAATATCAAAAGGAGTCCAAACGGAATGAAACTTCGGGAGAGATATTTTTGGAGAAAATATGCACGGGAGACTTGAGAACCACAGAATAGGGATGAGGTGGCGTCCACGAGGGTGGGGGCGCACCCCCCCCCCCTATAAGGCGCGCCCCCCTGCCTCGTGGGCACCCCTTCTGGCCCCCGGTGCCCTCCTTCTTCCAATATA